>CM057007.1:30475193-31075193 GCA_029891345.1 Dryococelus australis | reverse complement strand
CCCGGGCGTTGCCCATGCCACGTTCAACCAACATGGGTATCTACCTCCCAGGCTGGGCGTGAATAATGGGCAATATTGTGATCGTTTTGGCCTGGTGGCGGTTCGGCCGGCTCCTTCGCAATCAGAACCAATAAGGTCCAAGCAGCACTGAGAGAAAATCGAACAACATATTGGTTTTTATCGGGCCAAATATATATCGGTTTGCCCTAACCAAATATATTTTTGAGCAAACGAAATTTGAAAAACAACTAAATATATGTTTGAATAACTAAAATCCCTGTAATGGGCCCCAAAAAAATTATACTGTTAACTAAATATTTTGTTGAATGAACTGTATATATTTGTTTGGCCGCTCATTTTACTGCCTTCGTTCGAAAATACAGCTCGAGAGTTTGAGAGTATTTTTTGTGACAATTAGGATAGTAACCCTGTTTATTTAGTGCATCTATTGGTGCTTAACGATCGTATAAACACATCAGTAAAACAATGCAGCAATAAACTGACAAGTAAAGCTGTGAAATTTGAAATATTTGTTGGCACATGTTGCCCAATTATTGTAGTTATCTATTTTAAAGATTTCCGGCGTCACCAGTTGTCGCATTAGCTGAGAATACTAAGGCGTAGCGCTCGGACGCAGGTGATCGAGGTTCGAAACTCGCTCGAACTTGTTAAACTTTTGTATATCGGCCCATACCATTTAATGTATGTGTAACCAAACGAATTATTAGTTTCGACAATCAAATTTTACAGTTCGGGGCAACCAAATGAGAGTAACAAAATAATTTGGTTTCAGCAACAAACTATTTTACTGTCACTATACAAACGAATAATTTGGTTGCACAAAACAAATCTTGTTCGATTCAACAAAACCTTTTTCTCAGTGAGGAACTTCAATGTGGAGAAATTAAAATTCTGGGGAGTCTGTTCGGAAATCCCTTTAAGTATCGTTGAAAGGAAGGAGGGACATGGGCTGGCCTAAGAGCCCATATGTGCTTGACTGGAAGGATGCGGGGATTTGGTGGGGTTGCCTGCTGGCTCTTGTCATCCGCCTGGTCCTCCCAAGGCCAGGTGAGATGGAGATTGTTATGTATGTTATTGTAAAGGGCTTTTTAACGTCTCCCGGTTTTATGCTTGAAAGCTTAGCAGGGGACGGCTTATAGATTAACTTATAACCTAACTTAAATGAAGGATTTTCAAGATATTCGTTGTTTAGGTAACTTATTTTTTCAAATACCTTTATATTGTTTATGTTTTATTGTTGCTAGTTTATGAATACCTTTTTTATCTGGATTTTATTCCAAAGATTTAATTTTAGAAATCTATTCTATGGGTTATATTAATATATTTGCATGTTTTATATATTAATTTTATACAGGATTAACTGCAAGTTATAGTTTTCGTTTAATTTATTACTTAGTAATTAAAGATTTTTCTTTTTATAGTTACCATTTTGTAATAGATGAAATTTGAATTATATTAAAGAGTATAATATTATGAACTAATTTTCGGTTTTTGGAGGTTGTATATTGAGATGAATATCTTACCAGGGATTCGAACTCAGAGCCTCCCGCATCCCAAATCGGTAGCGCGCCAACCGATTGCGCCATGGGAGGTCGGCGATGATCGAGAATTATCTCCTAAAAAAGTTAATGTGATTACGTCTGGCTCGGTGAGCTATTGCCCAGTGGAGTGGGGCAGTTGGCAATAGTAAGAAAGTTCAACAGAAAAATTATTTTTTCCCCCGGGATGGCCTATGGCTAAAAGGAACCAAGAGTTTTTAAAATGTGTTTATTCTTGTCAACTAAGACAACGTAGATAGGCGTGTCGAATGTTATTAGTGGGTTCCAAATGTGTGCAACTGTAGCGATTCCGGGGCTACCTCCACTCAAATGCTAGGGTTTATAGCATTAGAAAAACTTAGTGGGCACAACCCCAAGCATGCCACAAATAGAAAGGTCCGAGGATCTAGTTGTGTAGATGTGACCTCGGAAATATAAATTAGTGTCCACAAGAGCGAGCCAAAATCCCCACTCCAGCACCCATTACACATTTATTATAATAAAGATGATTATTAATGCATGCATTAAAAAAAAAATTTAATTTAAAATTTAGAAGTGAATTAGCAAGGTGTTAAAAATGAAAAGTCGTAAGTTCAAAGTAATCAAATAAATAAAATATATTCACCGGCTCAACATAGGTTAACAATATAGACATGTGATGCGCAAAAATAAATAATAAGTTCGTTATACTTTGGCAAAGCTTTGTTTTGAGTTACATACATATAATATATAATATATATAAGGGTGAGTTTGAAAGACACCGACAAACGCCAGCAAGCGATTCCTTAGGAAAATATAAGATGAAAATGTAAGAACCACGTTTTCCGAAATTGATTATTAAGGGAGCTGTGCGCCCCCAAAAGTCGGATTTTGAAATGCCTTAAGTTGAATATTTTAGAAACTACTTGTGACTAAGCGACTAATCGGCGAATAGTGTTTTGTATAATGGAGATCGTTCACCTCGAGAAACGCGGTTGGTAATACACACCCTCACATTGGGGAGCTGGGGTTTCTAACTCCGTGTTTGCACGAATCGCGTTACAAAAAAAAAAACAATTGTAAGCGATTTATTGCATGCATTTATTAATCAGCACGTCTACATTAACAAACAAGGTTGTCTTGTCCGAACACTCTCAGGTGAACCGTTTGCGAGAAATCCTTGGCGACAACATTCCAAACAGAAAGCGAATGGCCTGGCAGGTAGGCAATCCACAAACACACTCACTCACACACACACACACAATAAACACACACACACGGGACATGTTACTATGATGAAATACGGGCAATGTTTTCATTGAACAGTCACGATAAATTACCCGAATTCACGAGTGTACACGATGCTTTGAGCGTGTAAACTACAGCGGGCGCTATCGGTGTAGTTGAGGAGGTAGATTCCTGAATTGTTCGTCGCGTATTATGTACTCGTTTTATTTCGCGAGTTAATTGTAACACGTCGGGATTAGTCTGAAACCACCGACATAATAATTTACAAAAGTTTTTTTTCAATTTATTTCCAAATTAATCATATTATGTATACAGTGGAGGCAGTATTTGATATGCTGTATAATTATCTGAAGAAGTATGTACTATTTTTTTTTTACTTTTTAGTCAAGCATACCAGTTTACATAGAAAAACAATATGTATGTGCAAAATTCGGGTTTGTGAACTATTGTAACAGTAAAATGTTGTTTTTCATTAAAAAGAATTGCTGTTTTTAAGCAACAGTAACAATGATTTCATTTTTGTTTGTTATGCAGAACAAATGCCACCTCGAAAAAATGTATAGTTTTCTTGTAATTTGTGGCGCAAGTTAACATTGGTGACATATACGGCCAATTGAGTCCCTCCGACTCTTAAGTGGAACATCCTCCAGGAGCGGCGGTAGCATGTATTCAAGGAACCGACTATAAACAGCAGTGTTACGTCGTGGAGGTAGGCGGAATGGCCCAATTAGATGGTCCTGCACAATACCCGCTTACATGTTTACAGAAAACTGCTGCTGAGTTTTGTATGCGGGTCCTGTGTGGGTTATCTTCTGCCCATATGTGGCCATTCCTGGTATTAAAAAATACCATCGCGTGTAAAGCATGCCTCGTCCGTCCACAGTATGGAACTAGAGAAACTTTGCTGAATATTGCACTGTTGTAGGTACCACCGAGCGAATCGTAGACGACGGAGGATAATCGTCCGGACCTACCGCTTGTACCGTATGCAGGTGATACGGATGCAGTTGTTGCTCGTGAAGAATCCGTCTCACAGTACTTTAGTTGGCATTCATTGCATTGGCAATGGCTCGGGTGCTGCTGGATGGTGTCTCCCCGATGGCAGCAAGGACCTCCTCTTCGAACTGTGGCGTACGCTCTCGGCGTCTGCGCCCTGAATAACGTGCCCATCTGACGTCTGTTTCTGTATCCAATATGCGCTGGTCAATGGCAGCAAAGGTGGAGTGGCGAGGTACCTGCCTCCTGGGATACTTATTTGCATACATCCTGTGTGCTTTTCTGCCACATCACTTTGCTGCACGACACACTGAGTGCATGATGTCCGCTAGTTCCGCCCATGTGTACCGATGCATGTTGCAACAACGGCACACGGAAAACGGTACACCTACGAGATGGTGTTAGCAGTGTCGATGCAGTGATACTGCTTACTACGGCCCGTGTGTGCGCCAAGCACGCGTGTGTTGTAGCATCAAATGGGCCCACCAGCCGGCAGGTTTACGACCTTAGCGTACACACGGGTATGCAACAAAGCATTGCCTGATGTGTGTCACTTGCATGCGAGGTGCAGTAACGCAATAGCAACCATTATGCATCTTCCCTGCAAACGCCAGGGTGTAGAGTGGTGATACAGGACGATGTTGATTTGCAAATGTTGGCGTGCTGATTAATACTCCGTGAGTGACCAATCGATTAGGATTCAGCGTCACGAAGTATTACGCGACATCAAGGTTGCAGCCATTATTTGTTCTATGATAAATTGTGATGGCAGCGATGGGATTTGCAGAGGTTGCAGATATTCGTCCAAATACACATTATCTTAAATTTCGCTGTTCCATTTCAAATACTTCTTGTGGTATTTACCATAAACACAGGTTTTAGCTCCAACTTCAAAGGTGCGTATGACCCTTACGACTCCTCGTAGAACATACGTTGCATGTATGAATTTGTTTACATTATCATACGGAGTATGCACGTGGAGTTTGTCGGTGGTTTCAGACTAATCCCGACGTGTTACATTTAACTCGCGTAATAAAACGAGTACATAATACGCGACGAACAATTCAGGAATCTACCTCCTCAACGACATGATGTAACACCGATAGCGCCCGCTGTAGTTTACACGCGCAACGCGTCGTGTACACTCGTGAATTTCGGTAATTTATCGTGACTGTTCAATGAAAACATTGCCCGTATTTCATCATAGTAACATGTCACGTGTGCGTGTGGATTGTCTACCTGCCAGGTCACTCACTTTCTGTTTTGAATGATGTCACCACGGATTTCTCGCAAACGGTTCACCTGAGAGTGTTCGGACAAGACGACCTTTTTGGTAATGTAGACGTGCTGATTAATAAATTCATGCAATAAACCTCTTTGTGTGTGTGTATGTGTATATATATATATATATATACATATCTCATCAGAAAAATCTTACTATATATATATATATATATATATATATATATAGTAAGATTTTTCTGATATATATATATATATATATATATATATATATATATATATATATATATATATATATATATATATATAGTAAGATTTTTCTGATGAGATCCAAGAGACTTTAACTTTAGTGTTAAAAAGAATATGAATAATTTTTTTTTTTTTTTATCTTATGAAACATATAATTTCTTGTGACTTAAATACAATGTTACCACAATTTTGTTTTATAATAGGTTGACGGGAAAATTAACAAAATGTTTTAGTTTAAGTAACAGGTAGAGATGAATAATTGGAAAATTAGCAAAACATTGTCGTAATTAATTAAATTCATTGGTCGCGACCAGGTAACAGGCTTAGTGTTACTTCATGCCCATGCTATGAAAATAGGTTGCTAGCTGGGCTGTCCTGGAATGTTGCCCGTCTTCCGGACATTCCCCTCGGCAACGCCAGCGAGTTGTTAGACCTTACAAGACGGCGTCGTGCATGAAGAAGCTGCAAGGAGACTTCAAGGGAAACGCGGCACGTCTCGGCCGCGAGGAATCACAGCGACCTCAAACAGGCACGTCTATCGACCCCAAGCGGTCGGTCGACCGCTAGAAGATCAAATTGACGCACGAAATGAAGAGGCACGTCCACGAAAATACACTAACGAGGCGACGAAAAAACAAAAACCGAAAAAGAATCACTCGCCAATAGCGGCAACTACTGTGCGATCACACCGTTTACACAAAAGTAAGCCGAAGCTTGGATAATTATTTGATAACCCCATCACGAGAGTCGATGAAGAAGGCGGAAGTGGGTGCGTTCAGAAAATACCAGTTACGAACACTGTTGTCGGGTTGCTTCATAAAATCGCAGATAAAATTAACTCGTTAAAAAGTATTTTGCATTAATACCAGGAATACACGATAAACAAATTTTAACAGGAAGAAATCAAAATTAAATTAAATTAACAACAAAGAGTTTAAATGTGAAGGTCACCAATGAATAATCCTTAACTGAATTTGCCGTTAGTACAACGAAAATATTCCGATCGGTTGAAATACTAACTAACATATTTCAATCGGTTAAAACAGTGGTTTGAACTAGAGCAGCATAGGCCTAATTGGTCACCTATGAAGTTAGAAATGAAAAGTAACGAAATCTCAGAATATTAATAGTTAAATTAATGAATGACAGAAACAATGACCAAAGAAAAATTAGGCGCTGTAAAAGATCGCAAAGGGATTTGCCATCAAAGCAAAATATATTCCCAGAAAGGGAAAACAAGTTAAAAAGACACAGTTAGAAAAAATAAGCGAGTGCCAAGAAAAAAAAAAAATAAGGGGGCACACAAAGACAGTGAAAATTTTACTGGCGTAATTGTTTGGCCAGCAAAGCAAACTTTAATGTGAATGGAACTGTCTACCGCCATAGCTGTGCACCCGACCAATGAAAATCCCCCGCATGGCGGTAGAGAAAACGGTTAATCTTCTTGAGTTAACAGTGACGTCTGCGGTATGTCTGTTAGAAGACTTTGACAGAACGATGACAGTTGAAAGCCACCGGGCCGTGTTGCAGGAACACATAGTGCCAACTGTTCCCCAACCCTACCCAGATGACGACTGCTTTTTTCCCCCGGCAGGACGGTGCATCTGATAAGAGATGGACGGGCCTACGGGGAAGTGTTGAATATTAACCCAGAGCTCCAGATTTGACGACGTTAAGCCTCTGTCACGCTATCAAATTTTTGCCTTCAACTATATCTGACAATAAAATTTGAGGACAAAATACGGCCATCAAAATTTCCCTTCCATCAACTTTGATCAAATAATCGTGAATGTGTCACAGTGTCAAATTTATTTTATTACCCGAATCTAATTTCAAATATTAAATTATTTTCATAGTGAGATATTGCTTTTGTTTTTCCATGCGGTCCATTACAGGAAGAATCGTAAGTAATATTTTAATTAATATTCGTTTCTTTACTAAATTAAAATTTTATTTAAAAGGTATGTTTCCTGCGCAGTGAAATAAATGCATCTGAATTCGTAATATTATGTGCAATATTCACTTAAAATAGCATTCATTCCCAGACAACTTCTACATAAATTAATTATCTTCATAACTTACTTCGTTTTCAGCAATTGTTCGTTATTTTAAGGTTTCTTGGCGTGCATTTTTGTCGCTCACTATTCTGATTGGCTGAGACCGTGAAAAATCAAATAAATTTTAGAACTTTCAAATGTTTGATGGAAACTGGAGCCATTCAACTTTTTCAGACAGAAATGGCGGCGTTTATAACGTTTCTATGACGCCATAACTGTCCAACTTTATTTGACCAAACTTATTTGGAAGCAGTTTGATGAAAAAATTTGACAGTGTGACAGGTGGATTACTGTGTAAGGCCTAGTACACACGGGCATATTTCTTGTACAAGAAAGTGAAAATAAAGGTGAACAAAAAAGTGGACACTAAAGTGTCTACTAGCTAGTATGCACGGAATAATGTGATCCATACACACGACACTAGCTGGTGAGCAAGAAAGTGGATGGTTGATGTCAACTATGTATGATTTGGAAGCATTTTTTTGTGTTTGGGGGGGGGGCGTTATTTAGTGCATTATCAGTAGCATCTGCCATAAAAAAGAATAAAATATTTATTCTAATCAGTCATATTTCAAGCACTAAATGCATACAAATGTAGAAAATGTAAAATCACTCACAGAAAAAAAAAACTTCTCTATTTTCTAAAGTTCATACACAGAATTATTTACGATAGTGGGAGTATTAGACATTTTACTGTATTAAAAACATTAACATATCTGCTTATTTCCAGCATCAATAAAATATACGTTTTGTTTAAATTCAACTTGTACAAGAAAGATGGCGAAAAAATGGACTGTCCCTGTACGTCACTAGCTAGTATAGAAGCTCTTGGGCGCTAGTAACTAGCATACTCGGCGGCCGTTCACACGATGCAAGTCGGAGTGTGCAGGAACGTGCTCAATTCCTCGTACAAGAAAGATGCCCGTGTGTACTAGGCTTAACTCTGGAGAACACTGTACGTCACAAAGAGACTGTTGCGCGCGATGGTGACAGACAGGTGACGCTAACCAAGAGAGGGACCCAGCGGCGTGATTTGAGAGAGGCGGGTAAACAGATCCGCCGCACCGGGAATCGATGACAGTCGCCTGGTATGCAAGATGTTGCAATACCGCAGGTCAATACGTCGGGGAAGCATTCCTCGCATCTGGAGGATGAAAAAAAAAAATTGTTACGTGAACATAGGTCCGCAAACGCTTCGTTTAATTCACCACAGCCCGTGATACATGACGGACCATATACTGTGCGTTGTGTGTTACTGGCTGTAGGGAAGAAACGAAGCATTTGCGGACCTATGTTCATGTAACAATTTTTCTTCCTCCCGAGGTGAGTAATGTTTCCCCGAAGTATTGACATGCAACATTCTGTATAAGGCACGGACGAGAGTGGGACGAGCGTCTTCTACGTCATCGTCGCCCCCCCCCCCCCCAATGCTACTGAGGTTCGTGTCCTTCGGGCCGCTGATACCAGCAGCGACTTGCGAATGCCCACGATCGATCCAACCACTAGACGCTTCTGACGTGCAGAAATGTGTCAGTGGTAAATGCGAGATCGTCAGGGTGTTAGCTGGAGTTAGATAAGTGCAGATATTTTCAGAGCTGTAATCGCTTGGCAGAATCTTTTAAATGCTTTAGATTGAATATTCAAATAAATAATGAAATAGTGTTCGGGAATATTAATATTGGCTGAAAGCATAATGTAAAGGCTGTTCACGATAAAGTGAGCACTTACGAAATGAACATTAGGAAAATGTCACTGCCCCTGTCTGCATATATTTCAACGGGCGCACCGAGTGACATGCGCCCAGTGAAGTTGATAACGGTGGATGGAAATTAGTTCCATATTTTAAAATCTGGTAAAAAGTGGTATGTATGCTTAGTGTCCCCACATATAGTTTTGTTAGTCAAGACTCTTGCTTTGTTCATATGTGGGACTTAACGATAACAGTTATGTTACAAGAATGAACATACTTCAAGGAATAAATTATAACTTTGTTATTAGTCCACCACTCTCAAAAATAAAATAAACCTGTATGTTGTTGAATTTGTAGTAGTTTGTCTGTTTCATATTTTGGTCTGAGATATTTAATTTGTTAAATATCATGCCTCATCGTGCATGAGGTAACAGAACAGAATGCAGTTCACTGAAGGATGTTTCGCATGTAATTAATATTTTTTTTGTATGCCAACAGACGAGCCACTTACAAATAATTGATACAAATACATGACAACTTAAATTATTTCTTTCGCTTTCTGTTTTTTTTTTACGCATTGAAATGTAAAAATTAGCAGTTTTGTAAAATATTTATTTTCCTAGTAATTTTACAGTTTTACTTGACCGACGCATGAATAAAGTTACTACGTCCATGGCAATGTTAAATTTACATAAGGCGGAAGGATACACAACATGCATACAAGTAGATCGTAAGCAGGGCTATCAAAAGTTTTCATTTTATCGTGAACTACCTATAGACCTAGTAGAGATTATTGAATCAATATAAAGAGACGGATTGTCAGTTAATTAATTATTTTGCTTACCTGATCAGCCCTTACAAGAGTAGAGTAGACTATTACCAGTTAATCTGAGCACGCTTCTCCATTGTAATTATATGACTCCGCCCTACCACTTTGAAGACAATGCCCGAGTATAGTGCAGGCAAAACTAGTATTGATATTTCTCTGCCCATAAACCACGAAAGTGCTTTGGATGTAGTTACTCTATTTCCTTCTTTTTATAGCGATTTTACCACAAAACAACACAGCACTTATAACCATTTTCGTAAATAAAAATGAAATATTTTCTACAATTTCTGAAATGAGCCCGATGGACTCCAAATATTGTTCATCACGAAATACCACTTGGTTGGCTGACTGCCGACACCACTTTTAGTTGGTTAATATGCGGCTAAAAACGAAAGCCTGGTGCGGTTTTGACCAATAGGAAGACGGCAAGACAGAACAGAGACCAACAGAATAAGATGTCCTTGCAATGGTGTGAATAAGCGACTCGCTTCTAGCTTGCCTTTAACGCTGGTAAACGTTTTCCGACTTCAAAGTGTTAAGACACCATAACACCATGGACACCGGATGCCTGAGAGAAGTGATTTCCGTCATCTGAGCATCTACTGCCATGTAAACTGTACCTAATCTTTGCAGTTCTATTCGACTTCATTACAGATGACGTCCTGCTGCTGATGGCGAACATTTGAAACATTCGTGACAAATATTAAGAAACACGCCCAATGTTGTCCTTACAAGAGTAAGATACGAACAGTCCCGTCAGATTGTATTTAACGGTGGGTTCAGCCCTCAGTTCGGTTTGCAACGGTTACCCCTCGGAAGGAGGGGTAAAGTCAGTTCCGAAGTTGCTGAAGTCTATTTGACGCCAGATCCTCGGAGTGGAACCTCCCCTATGGATAACCGTATTGTCCACTCAGAGTAGAAATGCGCTCAGGTCTGTGATGCTTGATTGTAGTTGAGCAATCAGATGGAGGGACATGTTTTTACCAAATCCTTGGCAGTGGAACCTGAACTAACGAACGTCCAAAGTTATGATGCAAAGGCTCTGAAAGTTCTCCTGTTAAACCTCAACGATCGGGTGCAGGATGGGTGGAGGTTGCGGAGATCTGGATGTGTTTCCGGAAAACAAATTTTGCAATAGTTTTTTCTGCTAACCCCATTAATTTGGGAAATTCAGTACTAACAAAAAATTCTAGGGATATAACTTTATTCCTGAATAACGTTATTCGAATTTACAGCTGTAAATAAAGCGAGTAAATATATCACCAATTTATTAAAAAATTGGGGTGCATAATTTAATCGCAAAAAATTTCCGAAACTTGGTTAAAGGTCGAAGTTTTGAAGATGTATTTGAATGTTCATGTTTAAGTTCGATAACAAGTTTGCTTTGGTCTAACATTCGCAGGTGAACTGTTCTCGAGGAAAATTAGCTTTGCGACCTTTCGAGTAGTGTTTTATTATATTTTATTATTGGAAGTTCAATACTGGCCACAAAACGGTCAGAAAATTAAGATATAATTTTAAGAAATCATTTTTTTTGTTATTATTTATGGCCATTTGTAAGGAAAAAAACTGAAATTTTTTATCACGCCCTTGGAAAAATCTAGATTTCTAATGACGCTTAAAATACATAATAATTATTATCGATCATATTTCACATTTTTAAATCATCTTTTTGCATAAAAATATTGTCGCAATGTTTTTTAAATTAATGTCGAAATAACCGTGAGTATATAAATCTCAGTTTCTTTTAGTAGCGGTTTCTGTAAACTGATGTAGAAAAATTAGCTGTATTCCACGATTTAATAACTACTGTAAATGAACCAAAAAAAGTGAATATCGGCAGTATGCTAAGGTCTTTCGTGAAAAAACATATATAATTTAAGTGTTATTTGATTAATGCAGAGTAACGTATATCCTTACTATTTTAAAAATATATCAGATCTCATTCAGACTAATATTCGTACAACATTGCTTTAGAAAAGCAAACCAGTTTCAAGAATTAGAGTGAAGTTTGAAGTAAAAGTTATTTATTTATTCTGCCTCTTTTTCCTAGCGATAAAAATTTCTCGAATCACATCCAATCAAGTAAAATTAGGTTTACTCCTTTCTCTGCGTATTAAGACCGCTTCCCCGTCGTGGTCTACTCAGGACGGAAAATGTCGACGAAATTGGAAACAAATTTTTTTCCGAAAAGAATTGCACATTTCGTGCAAAAAGAAGGAATGGTATTGAAAGAAGCAGCGGGCATTATGCACATGTAATATTGGAACTGTATTTTGTAGCTAGATTGTGACTAGTAATTGGCGGCGGAAAACTGAATTTGAAACGAGCCAATAATGAAGAGCCTCCGAGTCTTCTAATTGAAAAAAAAAAAAAAAAAAAAAAAAAAAATACAAAAGATGAGCGCAGATTTAATGAGAATATGCTAAGGTTTTTCATTAAAAACGACAAAAAGAAGTCACCGCATTCATTCACGGGACATCTCCGTGCGTATAAAGTAATAACGCCTCCTTCTTCGTCTGCCATTGAGTGTGCTTTAATAATTATAGACTATTCAACTTGACTACTCAATTAAAAGAGGATCATTAACACTTCAGAGGCAAAATTGTTTCCATCAAAATATGTAAATGTTTCTTTTTTTGATTCGCTTAAATTATCTCCTGATTTAATTTTCGTATCGGTATAGATTTGCGTTCTCATTTCTGGAGTCGGGTTCACCCTCGTTTGTATGAAAATGGAGCCTACGGGAGCAGAAAGAGTTGTTATAGAAAGCCGCACCAGCATAAGAATGGATTCACCATATTACGGAATATTTTTTTCTTAATATCTTTCCGCATTATGCACACCAATTTAAAAAAGTCAATCATCCTTCGTTAAGAGTGGTCGGGTTTTTCTGCACTCATGGGCACTATTTTCCTGTTTATTCGCTTGCTATTCGCTCTTCTCTTTGTACACCCGGTGTGTTAATCTGTGTGTGTGTGTGTGTTTTTTTTTTCCCCATGGCAGCTGTCATTAAAAAATGTGGAGGCAGAATCGTTACATTCCTACACCTTGTTGCAGTAGGGAACTGCAAAATTCGCGTCATCATTAGAGACCCGAGAAATTCGAGTGCGCAGTGACTCTGTAGGCTAGACTTTACAGTCTTGTATACTCTCATACAGATATCGACTGTTTATTGGTTGATTGTTGTGGTGTTAAGAGTCGGTGGTTAGGAGCACAATTTCTTGCATGTTTGTTACAGGTGGTGTCAAAAAAAAAAAAACACTTCGACCAATTACAAAATATAACATGAACGTGCATGTATGTGAATTCCAACTTGTCAAGAAATGAAACCGCGAAATTCTCGGGGGTGTCTAGCATTTTTGCGGCATCAGGATAAACTTCACAGTGGTGTACATGCTCGAGCCGACGTTGTTACTCAATCGGATGCTGTCTTGATGTGAAGCCACTCTTTTTCTGACTGAACTATGCGTGATTGGGGCACACGATTGTGAAATGTTCGTTCATCCGCACAGAAATATTCAGAGCGCGTCAAGTAAATTATTGTCCAATGACAAACGTAATGCCAATGTACGTATGTTTTAATTTTAAAACTATTGTTTATATTCCATCCATAAGTTATAATATTTCAGGTATAATTAATATGAATACAACAGGGATAAAATATGTGTTTTTGGAAATGCCTGGTAAGAAGTAGTTCTTATGGAAAATAATATTACACTGACTGCGCATGAATTTAGCGCGTTGTCCTTTTGGTGCGAGTTTTTTTAGACTTGAAGTTTTGTTTGTATGAGGCGGAGGAATATCCTGGAAGTAGAACTTAAGCAGGACTGTGACAAGTATTTTGGGTGGACGGTTACTGGTTCCCTGAAGGAAAAAAAAAAAAAAAAAAAAAAAAAAAAAAAAAAAAAAAAACGGGATTTTGAACACATTTCAATGCAGTTCAAATGCCAGTTAGGCTGCCGCCTTGAGTATACAGGCTGTTCACGATAGAGTGAGCACTTCTGAATTCAACCTCAGGATATAGTCACTGTCCCGTCTTGCATATGTTTCGTTCGACGGGTGCAGTAAGCGACATGCACCCGGTAAAGTTGGTAACGATGGATGGAAAGTACTTCATCACCTTAATGTCGTATACAAAGTGTCAGGTAACCATTTTTCATAGTTAGGACTATTTCTTCCGCTTTTCTGTTAATTTTAATCCGTCGAAGTGTAAAATTGAGCAGATCTGTAAATTATTCACTTCTGAAATTTTGTCACGGTTTCATTTGACCGACGCATGAATAAAGTGGCGAGGCTCATGACAATGTTGATTTCTACATAAGGCGGAACTATGCACAACGTGCGTATAAGTAGATCTTTAGCAGGGCTTTCAAAAGTGTTCACCTTATTGCGAACAGCCAATACAGAGGTGAACAGCTGCTTGTTCCGTGAACTCCAGCCACGCACTCCAGCAGGATGGCGTTCCAGCTACACACTCCAGCAGAACAACATTTCTGGCCAGCAACGTGTCACGACGACATCCGCCAATAAGATCCTGGTAACCTATTCTCCAGCCGGCAGCTCTGCCAATTGTAGGACCTTTCTAAGCGCGTAGTAGCCAATTAGACTTATTCCCGGTTGCACAATCGTGGTTAGAAAACTCGATCCGAGATCGGATCTAAGATCGATACAGAAAACTGTTGCACCATTATAGTTCAGAGCTGGACTGGAGATCGAGAGTAAGTTCATTTCGCACCACTGAAATTGGCGGTTTGAAATCTCGATCCGAGAACGGCAGCCACCGTCGACAAATGTAGTTTGAAAATACGCCAACAGATGGAACTACGTTCGATTGTTTTCTTGGGAAATTAAAACAACATTACACCCACTTGAATATTATTCAGTAAAATCCCTACGACAATAATTCACTTAAAACAGATCAAACATCGCACATCTAGGTCTTATCTATAGTGAAAAATACGCTCACTTTCATGACGTCATATATTACGAACCAGTAGTAAGATTTGTCTCATACTTAATTTCGATATCTCACTCTGTAACCAAGATCGACGATTCGGAGATCCAGAATCATGAAATTTCGTTGGCGCAATACTTTTACATTGGAACCAAGATCGAACTGGATCCTGGTTCGGAACTAGGATCATTCGATCTCGGATCGGGAAAGATGTTTTTGCAACCCGGGCATTAGGATCCGTTCCTAGAAAGCTCACACTGCCAATCAGTTACATAGGTACGTAAACTTTTGCTTCCATGAACTTCAGTAGTATTTTTTGTTAGTTGTTTCTTACTGCCAAGAAAGAATGTTTCTGACTAACATCATCAATGCGTGAGAATGATGATATATTTTGCTGTAGTGCAGGAGTATGCTTCAAGAAAAATAATTAATAACGAGGGTACATTTGCGCTACACTAAACAAACTTCCTCCTATGTAACGAGACAAAGAAACAATAAATACAGGCAAACAAAATGTGTTAAAATGTTATAGACTTTAGTACATTATTTTTTGTATTTTCCTGTAAGATTTTATTGAAATATGAATATTATATATATATATATATATATATATATTTCAGTGAGTTTTTTTTTTTTGTGCAATAAAAAAAACGAGTGTGCCTCAGTACGTAGTACACTTTTAGTGAGAAATTTCAAGTGTGTGTGCACCCAACATGAGCTTGAACGTGTCTTGGTACAGATTTCATTTGCTAGCAAATTCCGCATACATAAGTTTCAAAATGCTTGAAGTTGGTTTCAGAAAAAAAAATTCACCAATGCATTACCAATAACTCAAAAACTCGGAATAAAGTGTGTTTCCATTTAACTGTTTGTGGCCTGATTTACATTTCTACGAAACTCGTACATCTTAACGAGTTGATTTCAGTTGAGAGATTTGGGCGGCTCTTAACGATGAGGTCTAGAGAGCCGATGAGGGTGTAGTAAGGTGAGAATGGAGCGTCGCCGGAATGCATGGCCAGGGAAAACCCGCCGACCATCAGGTATCGTCGGGCACGATTCCCACTTGCGAAAATCCCGGAGTGAACCAGCCCAGGGGTGGTTGGTGGGAGGGCGAGCAGTCTAACCGCTCAGCCACCGCGGTCCGTATTTTGACGAAGTCGCGATAGTAACTCCCCTTCGTACTAGGCTCTTATGCCCGATTGCACAAACATCTTCCCCGATCCGAGATCGAATGATCCTAGTCACGAACCAGGGTCCAGTTTGATCTTGGTTTCAATGTAAAAGTGTTGCACCGACGAAATTTCATGATTCTGGATCTCCGGTTCGTCGATCTTGGTTCCAAAGTGAGATATCGAGATTAGGTACGAGACAGGTTTTGCTATTGGTTCGAAATATATCACGTCATGGAAGCAGACGTATTTTTCACTGTAGATAGAAATATTTATGCGTTGTTTTATCTGTTTTAAATGAATTATTGTTGTGAGAATTTTACTGAAAAATATTCATGTGCGTATAATGTTGTTTTAATTTCCCAAGAAAACAATCGACCGTAGTTCTATCTGTTGGCGTATTTTCAAACTAACTTACATTTGTCAACGATGGCTGTTGATCTTGGATCGAGATTTCGAACCGATAATTTAGGCGGTTCGAAATGAACTTAATCTCGATCTCCAGTCCAGCTCTGAACTCGAATGGTGCAACAGTTTTCTGTGTCGATCTTAGATCCGATCTCGGATCGAGTTTCGAACCACGATGGTGCAACCGGACATCAGCGGAGGAAGATTGGATTCCCACGGTGGGTGTGGGGCGCGATTGTTGTGGTGTTTGGTTGGCGTTGGAGCTGGACGTCTCCCCGTGAACATGGCGGCGTCGCGGCTAACGGTGATTTAATGACGACGTCCAAAGATGGCGCTCAGAAGAATCTCCCCCCCCCCCTCCTTCACTTCCTCCTACACCACCCAACAGACACGACCACACGCGCCTGCAGCCGACCGCACATAAAATGTTTTTAACTGCCCATCCGACCAGGCGGATCGCAATGACAAAGTGTCCTCGAGCAGCTGGTCATTTCGGGTTGGTGGTTGGGTGAGAGGAGTGCGATAAGAGGGATGGGTGAAGGCAATAAAATCAGCTCTAAAGGGGGGATGTTGTCGCAAACCACCCCCTTACCAAACCCTTACACCATCTCTCTCTCTCGCTCTCTCTCTCTCGTGTCCGCATTTGTCGCCGGCCACGTTCGTCGTGGAAAACCGAGAGGAGAAATTTGGTGAAAAGAAGACGGGAGTTTGGTTATGTCTGCGGGGATACTACGAGCGCAGCAAAATGTCTAAAACTTTTCGCGGTCGCCTCCCGTTCGAAAGTATTCCGACTACTTCTTTTTTTTTTCCCCTCAAGAAAATAACACTCTCTTTTACGACTCGGATGTAGCACTTTCAAGACGCCTTCCTTGCTTGCTGCAGAATTATTCAACGCAGAAGTAGCGGCAGGGGGACGGGAAGAAAAAATATATCTTCAGGCTCTTCTCCAGAAACATAATCGAACGTGCTGAGCTTCCCGCCAATGATATAATTTCTGCCACCCAACCAATACCTTTTCCACAACCCCTCGCCATCGAACATCTTTATTCCCATCGCAACCTGCAGGCTGCATTCAAGTAGTGGCATGTGGTGAAATGTCTTTAACCTCATTCAAACCCGGATTTCACAATGGTTTGTGTTATTGTTCGCCGTTTCTGTACACTTCGAGCCTGGTGATAATCCCATGTATGAATTATTTTGTAAACCGTGCTACTACATTGTTTTCATTACTGTAGCCGAAAAAAATATATATATTCTATAGCTAATTATTTTAGATTTCGTGATAACGGAACAGATGCTACGTCGGTTCAATGCAGCTGGTCACGAAAGTTCTCAAAATATCTTTCGACCTTTAGACATTACGTACAAGAACTGTTTCCCCGCAGGGGCCACGGTGGCTGAGCGGTTAGCCTGCTCGCTCACCGCCAATCGTGCAGGACGATGCCGCTGGTCGGCAGGTTTCCTCGACTCTCACCAGCTAGATGTTAACAGCAGCCCAAATCTCTTCACTCGCTCACTCACTCGTCACTCAGTTTTTACCCTACTACTTCCCCAAGGAAAGAAAGGCTTATGAGATCACGTTCCTGACTTCGTGTGTGTGTATTTACGCGTGTCTCCTCCCCTCCGGGACATTTTTAAGATTTTTGAACGCGTAAACCGAATTTCACCAAGCTCGGTACAATATAGTACTTAGTAATAACACCCAATTGTATAGTTTTCGATCACGCCGGACGCTTTCTTTCAAAATGCCGGCAATTATAATATACGGGATGATGTCATGTCTCGCGAAACTTTCAAACGATTTAAACCAAATTTTGCATACTCTCAGAGCATCGTGTAATCGTTAAATTTTGAGATGGACATTGTTGTTGGTCCGCCATTTTGAAAGAAAGCATCAAATAAGAATTCCTATTTTATCTTATATCTCAAAACTATTAGACCAATTCTCATCCAATTTGGAACGTAAGTAGTACTATGATAGGCCTGGTAAACGTATGTTATTGAACTTTATTTGGTTCTTAGTTTCAGAATGGAGGCTGCACAATACGTTTCGCTTAGTACGCTATACATACGGAACTATGTTATCGATCTTAACTTAACTTTGCATACTGGCGGTGCACAATCATCGAATGTGCTAATACGTAACTTTACGTCGTCCATTTATGAGAAACTTCAAATGAAAAATATGGAGGTTTTTATCCATATCTGAGGGATCAATCAACCGATTTACATCAAACTCTTCACACAAGTGGCGCCACGTAAGCTTGCGTGTTTTAAGTGGCTCATTCACTTATTTTCAAGAAATCGGTCCTGCAAATATTTCAGGCTATCATCCGATACATCAGACTGATTAGATCCGATGTCGATGCTCCTAATCCGACCACCGTAATGCAGTTGATTGCATGCTAGCTTATAGTCCGAAGTTTTCTGTATTCGAATACCGGGTAAGGCACGTGAGTGTTTGTGATTGCCTTGCTACTGGTTTCATTGCTGACGATGTCGCTTCCAGCGAAACGACAGGAAATACCTACCAATCCAGCTTTGAAGAACTTATTTAAAAATCAATTGCACCTATGTTGAGGAAAAGGTAGGCTCGTTAGTTATATCAATGATCCTTTGTTGCATTATTATGTAAAATCAAAATCACAATTTTAATGTTGTTCGGACGTTACAAATTATATAAACGAAATAATTTACAGAAATTTCAACAAGGTTGAACGAAAGTTCGTATCTTAATTCATTTTAAGTTATCCTCAGCTAAATCAATTTTCTTTTTAAAAAATATTGCATATTTCTACAAACAAAAAATTATGAAAAAAATGCTTTACTTAAAGCAATTTCTAAAAATTTCAATCACATTTCGTAGCGTGATTTCAAATCGTTCTTGAAGTAGGCGTAACTAATATAATTTTATTTCTAACGTAGAATATCTCATTTCCATATGTGAGTTGGCAAATATAATTTGTACTTCAGAAAAACACCTAAAATCATCATTTTGGCATGCCGTTATAGAAAATATGTGGTGGTCTAAAGCCTTCTTATTGCGAAGAAATTTTGCTTCTAAATAATATCTTCAAGTTAAACAGTATATTGTACGAACATGAAATAATACATTTTTGTATTCACCAGAACCCTTAACCACAGTAGGCATCGAAATATGTGCGTGCAACGCCTGAAACGATAAATTAAAATTGGTCTGGAAGGGATTTGAGTTCGTAGTCCGGACGTATTTTTTGTAAATTTGTTGTTTGTGGGTTTACGCGTATCTCGGCAAATAAATATCCTGGGAAAACAACAATTTGCCACAAATGGTAAAAACTAGTTATTTAAGCCCTTAAGGTTTGATTTTTTTTGTCATATTTAGTATATTCGTAGACAAAAAAAAAAATTTCAAATCAAGGGTGTAAAAATCACATTTTGAAGCTTGCCTGCGCAGTATCCTTAAAGAGATAAGAAAAGTGTAAAACAATAGACTAAAAATGAGGTAGACCGATCTCGCTGGCTGCGCACAACCAACTCTGTGTCCCAACATTGAATTGCTTCTCTGTCAACACGTCTAGCGAAAACAGCGTGGATTGGATTTCAGGTTATAAAAGTTATTAGTAAACAACTGCTTTGCAAGGTTTGTATATTGCTTTAGCCAATTTGCAGTGCAGTTTGATTTAATTTCAACTGATAAATGAATTTTTTTCATAAAATAGCTTTTGTCACTTAAAAAATTATATATATATATATATACCAACACGTTCATCACTGCTAACCATGTGACTTTGATAGTTGTGTTCTTTTGGGGTAGGTCAAAGTTGGGTACAAGCGCAGAAGACGGATAAGCGGTCTATATCATACTTAGTCTATGAGTAAAACTATTCAGTATTAGTTAT
Organism: Dryococelus australis; assembly: GCA_029891345.1. Lineage (NCBI taxonomy): Eukaryota > Metazoa > Arthropoda > Insecta > Phasmatodea > Phasmatidae > Dryococelus > Dryococelus australis. The sequence goes on along the minus strand of CM057007.1, from coordinate 31,054,929 downwards.
GTCTGTGGTCTTCCATCACGTGTAATAAATTTCGACTGTTACATATCTAATTTTTACAGGAAAGTGCGATGACGGAATCAGAGTTTCCCAGTTCAACGCGTGTATACCATTCGTGGGAACAAACTTTCGTTTTGGCAGGGAGAGGGCTCTCAGAGTGCGGAAGGTACCTGCTCTAGCTTTGTGGCCAACGGAAGGCTGCGCGAGCGCGTAAAATATGCGTACGCCGCTTGTGGCGTTTACATAATCTCTATTCAGTGCTGCCGACGAGGCATCGTTCCTTAATAGCCATTTGTAGCTCGAAGCAGGCAGAGACGTAAATTAGCCACCGTACATTTTGAATGAGGAGGGAAGGGGGGATGTTTATCGCCCCACTTCTATACGCCTTTTAAATCGCGTCGCCGACTATCGATCGAGCACCGCTGTAATCTCGGACAACCACGGCACTTTTAAAATCAAGCTTTGTAAGAAGAAAAAAAAAATGTCTTCCTATATTTTAGCGTGAACGCTGGAAGGAAGCTAGAGATGGGTCGTCACAGCTATTTTATTACCCGTTCCAATTTGGTACAGATACAAACTTGTATCCGACACGAACTATCTGATACTTTCGGTATCAGATACAGGAATTCCCGAGTGCCTCGCTACAGAGCCAGACTCTAGAGTAGCCTTGTCCACGTGTGTTATCAGTTAGGCGTGTTTTCAGGTAACCGTGTCGTCGAGCAAGCGGGTTGTAAATTACGTGTTTTGAGTTGGTGTACTGGGTGGTATATGTTACAGTGAAATAACGTAGGTATAAGAACAACGGCAGAATTCTTCGTTGGCGGGAAAATATTTCAGAGACTATAATGAACTTGCTATATGTAAATCGTTCAAACGGAAACATAGGAAAACTTATTTATAAATTAACTTTTTCTTTTCTCGCTCTCTGAATCACTCAGCTGTGCAGTTCCCCGGTCTAAAACAAGAAATTGTATTTCATATCAACCACTCATTTTGAGTACAATTAAAGTTCTGTTGTGTCAGTTTCATATGAGTGACTGAGACGGGCGCGAGAGCCGGGAGCAGTGTTACAAACTGTAGCGCACGTATGCAAGACGTGGCACAATTTGTGGTTGCTGTGGCATGTGGCACACAAAGGCGGTGATGCTACGCAAAAGCAGCGTAATTATTTGTGCGCAGTTCAACCACATTGTCACTTCCGCAATCAATAGCACATTTTTTTTTTTTGTATCAAGGCATGCAAATAAATTTGAATACTGTAGGAGCTTCACCCCAAGCAAAACTGCCATAGCTTAAAGGCATCCTTGTATGCCACTGCAATAACCTGTACTTCCGAGACTGCACCTATCACTGCTGACGGCAGAGATACAAAGGATGGTGCAGTTCCGTAGCAGTAAATATTTATTTAAGAATATTAAATATTATTTTGCACGTGTGTATTTGAAAGCATCACGAAAGAAACGTTAACGAAAACTAGATTCTCGTTTTAAGTTGCATCGTTTTAGTGCCACACTTAATCCAGGTTTCCTGTTGTCTTAAAGTATGTACACGTTTTTGCCTTCTTATCGATGTATCACAAAAGCAATAGCTTTTTCCTTAGCCCTTTGGTGACCATGCACGTATATACACGTGGCGACGTTCGTGTGGAAATTCCTTCGCTCTCGAAGGCAAAACGCACGCTTTTATAGTTTTACTGTTTCGCTGGACTTTACCGGAATCTAAGTAATAAATTACAAGTAGTCAACATTTCAGTTCGTGAAAACTGTTATTTTTAATCATTTCTCCAATGAACATGTGTTACATCTGTGGCGTCACTTTGATTGGTACACAGACGGCTACTTCTTCATTGGCCGACGGCCAGCCAATAATAAATGTTGCAGTGTGTATCAAGCGTGTCCGGTGAACGAGGACCAATAGGAAGATGGTAAGTGGAAATACAGTCACCAACACAATTGATATTGCTGTGGTGGTGAATATAGGCAGCTCACTTCAACCTTGTATTCAGTGGCAGTAAATTTGTGCCGTCCTCAGAGGGTTAACATTAGAGTTAGTGATTTTTCGCGAAAAAAAAATATTAGTACGCGGTAGATCTCAATACTACAAGCACCCAGAAGCAATTTATCTATTGCTATTGGTTGCTGCCTGCTTGAGAATGCGTTTTTTTTTCATATTTGACCGAGCCACTCAGAATTCGGCAACATCGGCACGGCTCCTAGTTAACATGTATTAAGCCATTTTCTTAAAAGTGGCATATTATTTTCCTAAGTAGCAGCATTTTTTATAAAGTGTTAGCCTAATTATTTACAGTGATGTTGGCAACACTGGCCGGGAGTTCTGAGGGGCTGCGCGCGCACGTACCTTGTCGGCCGCCCCTCTCTTTGCCGACCCTCCCCCTTCCAGCCATCTCCTTTGCTAAAGCACATTCGTCCTAATTAACTTAACGGCGGGGCGAAGAGCCACCGCGTTCGATCAGGGAATCGCCCTTCCGCCCTTGCAGTAGAGGCCTCGTGGAACTTTGGCGAAGTGCGTCGGCCCTCGCCGGCATGCCCTCGCTCCACTACCGAGCAGGCAACGACGGAGAGGCGAAATTGGCGTGGGCACAGAGCACCCAAGAATACAGAGACGAAACAGTCGCTTCTTCAGCGAACTCCCGCTGCACAACACCGAGTAAATTTAATTGCTTTTCAATTTTTTTTTTTTTTTTTTTCCCCTGCTCAACAAAATATATTGTTGGGGCAAATAAATATACAGCTATTTCGCTCTATACGAAAAATTATTTGATGGATGTCCTCTCAGCGTGGCCCTTCCCAAGGGAAAACCCTATATACGCCCCGGCATTTACCTCGTTGTTTACAATACACTTCAAGTCTACAATACTCACTTGGTCAAATCAATCCATTATTAGTTTTACACATTGCACAGTGAGGTTTTGTGAGACTTGCTCTCATTTATATGTAAGTTGTGCTCGAAAACACTAGGAGACCGCTACTTAAGTTACTATATAGACCAGGTGACCCAGTTTAAGGTCTAAATATTTGGGGATTTACAGTCGAAATTCCAAGTATTTCATAAAGCAAACTAAGCAAATACAAAATAATTACCAAGAAGGAAAATGTAACGATCAATCACAAATGCGTAATATAGTTCGTTTTACAATTTCCCTTTGTAATGTAAATAATATTTTAAACTGATATTATGAAGAAAAAAATCTAAATCTCATATAATCATTTTAAATAGATGTTTTGCTTACGGGAGCGAGTAAATAAAAAGATTTTATTATTATTAGAGCCAAAGTACTTGAGAAAGATATATCGAAATAATTAGTAAAGCAGTTCTATATTTGGACACTAGTAGCGCTGCTCCATGCCGCTCGTAATTCCAACATTCTAAATTCCGAAAGAACGATGTCGGACACGGCTGTTAGTCTTTACAGAAGTATCTTTGGTAACAAATTTCCAAAGAATTTCTTGCGCGAAGAAAATATTTTACAGTGCGCACACGACGCATGCAGCGTCGCGAAGCATGGTGGTGGTGTTGCCACGGAGTATGTAGACAGGTCAAGGGAGGTTCGGTGGTTGGTTCAACAACTACAGTATCGGTTCCCCCTCCTTTCCGCCTTCGTGCGATGTCCACCGCCGAGAGCCCCCCCCCCCCCTGGCATCCTCCACGTGTACACATCACGTAGCCACGCCCACCACCTGTACCGGTTACGTCCAGGCCACGCCCCCTCCTGGTTACAATCCGGCGCCACACCGCGAACTTGACCCCCGGCGACATAGCCGCAGGGGCTATGTGTAACCTACAGTGTTGAAGTCACTCTCGATTGGGGGGGGGGGGGGAATTGTGCGTATAAATGGTTCACGGTAAGCTGAGCACTTGTGAAATGAACGCAAGGAAAAAAATATATACACTCTCCCTACAGTGAGCCCTTTTAAAATCAACCTCGGAAAAAAAAAAATTTCACTGCTCCTGAGTGGCATGCGCCCAGTAAAGTTGGTAACGATGGATGGGAAGTAGTTCCGTATCTAAACGTCGAATAAAATGTGTTAGTTAACCACTTTAGATAACTTAAATTATTTCTTTCGCTTTCTGTTTTTTTTTTAATTTAACGATCGAAGTGTAAAAAATGAGAAGATTTGTTAAAAATTATTTTTTATAATACTTTTACAGTTTCCTTTGACCGACGCATGAACAACGTAATGAGGCCCATGGCGGTGTTAATAGTTCATAAAACGGAAGAATATATAATGCGCATGCAAGTAGATCTAAAGCAGGGGTTCCAAAAGCGCTCATTTTACCGTGAACAGCCTATACACTGGTTGCGCACGTATGCGGTGCGTTGTATTTTAACATGAATTTTTAACTTTTGTTTGCATGACGCGGAGGAATATCGTGGAAGTAGAACTTTAGCAGGCCTTCAGAAATGTTATAGGTAAACGTGAATGGAGTATATACAGACGTGAAATCCCCGTGGCTATTCCTTTGACACGGTGCCTACCCGCCTACCCACTCTCGTTAACCGGCTGCGACATTTAACCGGGGGGGGGGGGGGAACGAGCCTTGTGTCTGATTGGCTACTACCCGCCGGCGACATGTTCCCTATTGGCTATGCTCCCGACGCTGATTGGCGAACGGCGTTATGACGTGTTGCAGGGACTCTTGGCTAGAGTTTGCTGGAAGGAGGCTGTTTTTTTTTTCTGTACTGTTAAGTGTTCTGTGCCACAGAACCTTTATGTTGTCCGACTGGTTCAGTGGTAACTAAACTAGACCGAGATTTCAACCCGTTTCGAACTGAACCTCCATGATTCTACTGTAATATTCTGTCTCATATATATATATATATATATATATATATATATATATATATATAAGTGTGTTTATGTTTGTGCGTTCTCGTGTGTTTAAAACGGTTGGGTGGTTATTCCATGCGGAAAATAAGATGTACGACTGTTGGTGCAAATGCAAAGTGATTTTAAAAGGTCTTATACGCCTTCGAAAAAATGAAGATACCTCTGAGGAGTTTATTCTATTTAAAAAAAAAAAAAAAAAAACCTCAGACACAAAATATGTGTTACAATTCTCACATCGCTGTAAATGTTTTAACTTGTCTGTTAGGAAAAATTATAAGTCAGGTTCTGTGCCAAATGTAAATATTATGCAAAAGTACATCTAGAAGTGCGCCTTGTAGCACTATAGTATTACGTTTAGCCCCCCACAGTGAAAGGTTGTCACTCAACAGCTTGGAGGTAAGGATGCAGGGTGTATTGGTTTGTGCGCATGTTGCCTACAACCTACGGTACTTCACAGCCACCCGTACGAGTGTTCATGAGACTAAGATCAATTTCTATATTTCCTAGCAAACTGTATCCTTAGACACGCCCTATTTTCACGAAAATATTTCTCAGTGGGCTAGATTTCAATTCGCTGTTCACCCTCTAGCAGTTTTAGTCCGCGTGTCTTTGTGAGCATACAGTTGCTCACTTGGCTGGCCATTCGGAATTAGGTTACTGCGATGAAGAATGTTCCTTATCCACGGGCAGGCGCGTAAGACGCGTGACAAGTAAACCGGCCCAATCACTAAAGTGGACTTGAGTTAGGGGCCGCGGTGGCTGAGCGGTTAGTCTGCTCGCCTCCCACCAAGGCGAACAGGGTTCCATCCCCGGGCCGGGTCACTCCCGGATTTTCGCAATGTTGGAATCGTGTCGGACGATGCCGCTGGTCTACGGGTTTTCTCGGGGATATCCCCCCCCCCGCCCCTTCATTCCGGCACTGATCTATATTCACCTCGCTTCATCCTCATCGGCTCTCAAGACCTCGGTGTTAAGAGCCGCCCAAATCTTTTCACTCTTCACTCACTGGACTTGAGTTGAAATTTTTTGAAATACAACTAGTCATGAAATATTTTCGCGAAATTCAGGTGTCCCTAAGTGTGATATAAAATAATAGCCTGGAAAAAACTATGACAATTGGCGAGAGTGACTTTGTCCCAAAGAAATTTAATGGCTTATTTTAATATTAAACTTATGGTTCATTCGTACGTAAGTCTAAAAAAAAAAGTGCATGTAAGAATGTTAGAATGCAGCTAAAATCAAGTGTTCTTGTAATTTGAATAAAATGAAGAATATTATTTGGAATTGTGTTATCCGTTTCAATCGGAGAAAACTTACCAAATTGTTTACGTAGCTCATTGCATACAATAGACTTGAAGTCTACAACATTCCCTTGTAAAAAGTGAACATTGGTTTGACTGATTTCCACACAAACGCTTTGTTAATTTACTCTGAATGTATGGGTAGCAATGCATTAATATTTTGGCAAGCTAGTTTCCAAATAATTCCTTGTAAAACTACAAGAAAAAATTACACTGCATTATGAATGTTATATTTAAAATGATTGGTTATCTTTGCCAAATTATCATCGATATCATATAACTAAACAAGAAAATATCCATCAAAATATAAAAATAAAAAAAATAAAAAAAATTAACAGTTAACTTTATTAATTGTCTAGTGCTTTTCTCTCGCAAACGGAGTGTTTATGGTGATAGAGCAAGGCGGAGTTTTTTTGTATGGTTTCATGGTTGGCAGATAGGGAGGTCGGCATCGACAGTGAAGTTGTTAGAGTGGGTGAGTGAAAACATTCTGGCGGCTCTTAACATCAAGGTCTTGAGAGCCGATGAGGATGAAGCGAGGTATGGAGCAGCGCCGGAATGCAGGGGCGGGGGCGGGAGATCCCCGAGAAGATCCGCCGACCAGCGGCATCGCCCTGCACGATTCCCACATGCGACAATCCGGGAGCGACCCGATCGAACCCGGTTCGCCTTGGCGGTAGGAGAGTAGTCTAACTGCTAAACCACCGCGGCCCCACCGTTGTTGTTGGAGGCTGAGCAAGTTGCTCAGCGAAGCAGGAACGGGTGAGAAATCGTCCACGGCCTGTGCTAAGGAACTATCCCAGAATTTACCTGGAACGGTATCGGGAAAACATGGGACACACGAAATCGGAATTCTCGAGGCCAGGGATCGCATCTGCGTCTCCCTGAACACGAGTCAGGTGATTATACCCCTACACCAACTCTCTCGGTCAGTGATGATGTAAAGTATATTATATAATGTCATATCGCTGTTATCTTTCGTGTTTTAAATTATAATTTAGGTTGTAAATACTGCATATAAATAATCTGCCATGAATTTGTGGCATAGTGGTGTTCCAATCACGGAAATTGGTCCATCCGTTCAATAGTTATGCATTTGCAAAGTTTCCATTCGGACCCCACGTACCTTACCCAAGGCTTAACATGGCGCCCTAATATTATAGACGCCTTGCCTATTGTAAACCGTTTAACCTAGGGAACTCCAGCGAGTTTAACCAGCGTATCCCCATGTTGGCTCGCTGCGTGCCGGCTCGTCGTGACCTGTTGTTAGGGTCTCAAGGTGGCGGACTTGTCATTTCTCTTCCTTCCGTCTTGTAAGGTATACTCGAGGGCAAAAACATTTACCGCGATGTGCGAGTAGCATCCATGTCTTGCTTCGGAATGGGGATTGCGTTTACAGCTGCCTCGTCTTGCCAGATGTTGGCGATCTTCGCTTGCTGCCACTTTGTATCGAATTGGTTTTCTTCGATCTCTGACGGTGTCGGATAGTTTGAGCTCAATATTCGTTATGATTAGGGCCACCCGAATTTCGCGAAAAGTTTTCACGACCAGTTGTACTTCATAACACTTTAGCTCAGATCCACTTTTGTGATTGGGCGATCTAGATGTTACGCGCCTTAATTGTCTGCCCACGAATCAGAGATGTGCAGTATCGGTGTAACTTATTTCTGATTGGCCAGTCAACTAAGAAACTGTCGTTATCACAGACACACGCCGCCAATAAGGACAAGGAAACTATTTGAACGCTCGTAAGGTATTGAAGTCTAGCATGTTCGGGAGTCTTTTCGCGAAATTCGGGTGTCCCTAGTTATGATCATCTGCACATCGTTAGGCGTTAGCCAACCGTGGGTACAAGGAAATAAAACTATTTTTGGAAATATTATACATAGATACATTTTCTTATAAAAATAAGCAAGAAAAACGTTTGTTAAATAAATGGGTTAACGTCCTCATGGAAAAGTGTTTTATTTTATAATCAATATAGACTAACTGATTAAGATATATGTGACGCAAATTTTTATGCTAATTGAAATTTTTTTATGGAAGGGGCACTAGAATTTTTAGTGGTCTACGTTTTTACAGACTTCTAAAAGGCTATGGTTTCTGCTATAGCAATACTTATGACAGTGCATCTAAAACAAAAATCAACAGATCTCAGCTGTCACTAATAAACTCGTGAAAGATTCGATAGGGAATTAAGGCAGAGAACTAAATCTACTGCTGTAATTCGCTACAAAATCGAGAGAGGACTTGCCATTTAGTCTTTATCAAGAATCATGTGCAGCTGTAAGCAGAGTTAATTTTCACAGGTTGAAACCGAGACGCTTAAATCACATACTTCACAGTTTCCCTACTCAGGAGAAGCATGGAAGTGGTTGCAATTTCATGTATCCATATGTGGCCTGAAATTTGAATGCTATTTTTTTCCATTTTAAACAGATTAGACATGACTAGCCGAAATGGCGCTAATGTTATTGTCCCCAGCTCTAATGACCATTTGAGTTGGGTTTGCCAAACTTACGGAAATCGTTTAATAAATAATAATGCATTTTCAGGAATACATGGAACCGATATTCAGGAGATCACCACCAGCGAGAAAAAAATATATGTAGTAAAAAAAAACGAGAACTCAACGTGATCACTAGTTTTCAGCAAGAAAAAAACTGCTTTCGATTGAGATAACGACGCTGTCAGCGAATAAAAAAAAAATTCTGCGAATAGAGAGATTTTAAATTAAAAATACTTTTAATCTTGTGTGATCCTTGGCCATCTCTTTACTCCATGAAAGTGGCTGTGACAAAGCAATTTCAGGAAGGCTGCACGGCCGTGGTGCAAATAATCGGTGGAATGAAGCTAGTGACGAGGGTAATCCGAGGGCTCAGGTATTTGAGGTCGCGTGGCTTCTGCACCCTCCCCCCCCCCCCTCCAACCAATTACACCCCACGACCCCTTCCCTCGTATTATGTACACGCAGCCAAACGCGTGTAAAGCCACAATTTACCAAGGTCCCCGTTTCTAGAGCCCGTAGGGCGTTTCATATAGTGTATTCGCGGTTTTTTCAAACCTATTCAATCAAACCTTTGAAAACTCACCCCATGTATGGTATTTGTTTTTTTTCTCTCTCTAAATATGTAATATATATCAAGCGTTTTATACTTCTGCGAACATTAAATTACCTTATTTTTATTAAATTTAATGTTTGCAAATATTCTATTCATAAATTATAAATTTTCATTTAAAATCAGTACGAAGAAAAAACAGTGAGAAAATAGCTATGTTGGCAATGTCTAGTAAGAAATAGTTCTCATGAGAAATAATATGAAATATAATACGCACGAATGCGGTGCTTTGTCTCTCTGGTATAATTTCTATACTCGGTTAAGCTTTGTTTGCACGAGGCGGAGGAATATCCTGAAAGTAGAACTTTAGCCCGACTTGGTTACGGGTGACAATTAAACAGGATTTATTTTTACATTTTAAATTATTCTGTTTCGATTTAAAACTGTTAGATTCGTCAAACTTAATAAGAACTGGAATTTTTTTTACATCGGCTAGCACAGCAATTAGTTCTACACGTATTTATTCAGAGATAATTGCATCACTATTAATTCTTTTAAATGTCCAAATATCACAAGAAGATACATTTTTATTACGTAGCAGGGGTGATTACAGAATTAAAATTCATATTGGTCCTAAACCTACAGGCCTTGAAGCGTTTTGAAAAGAAAGCATGAAACGAATGAAATATGTACAAAAAACGTAATTATGAATTCGCAGCTCATAGATTACTTCATAAACGAAGCATCACTTCTATGTCATTTGTTGTCTACATTAAATGTCATGGGGGAAAAAATACACATAACATGAAAAATTCTAACATAGTTTCAAATTTAAAAAAAAAATATTTTTATCCTGCATACATTTAGATAATGACCATGCGAAGTTGAAACAATGTAGAAACTAATTGTTGGAGTGATATAAGCTTAATTCTATGAGTTATATTAACCAAATGAGATTTTTAAGTATTCCGTAATAAGACTTTTTAACTTTTTTTTTTTTAACTTCAACCTGCTTAAAACACTAGTCATCGCGAATACATTTTTTAACTGATAGCTACCAATTAGTTACTTATTAAAACGAGACAAAAATGAATTCCCTATATTTGATTAATTTCTGAAACGTAAATATATGGCTGTAAGAATTCCATAGATTCAAACGAGTGATTTCAGATACAGTGTTTCAAAATTTAAGAAGGTGCATAGTAAACGTATTTCAATGTGGATGAAATATTGAAAAGAAAATTAAAATAATTACAAATAAAACTAATTAAGTTCCCCTCAGAATCAATAAACCCTATATACCTCACATTTTTTATGCCCAACTAATTTTGTCCAGATTTACCGACATCCTGGCCTCTATCAAAACTTGTAACACCCGCTTAATGCTCCCTGCATGATATTAAAATGAGCTACTGCAAATCCATACGGCATCGATGTATGTGAACACAAAATCATTTATGAACTGCATATGTACGCACACACGCCTCAAAACATTATGTGAGTGATTTAAGCTCGGTTCACAGTAAATAACGTGTACATTAAAACGTGTACGTATGAAAATAGCTATTATTTATGGCACGGTTCATTATTGTTGCAGTTTCAGTGTTTATTGATGTTCTTTTTTAATGTCACTTGAATTTTGAAAACTGCCTTAACCTGGCAAGTAAGTTCAACGACATAATTCAAAATTACTCAGGTTGTCATGGCCAAGATATAATTCAACCCGACAAATTTTTTGGTTAGTTAGCGAGTGTATTATGCGTTAATTAAAACTATTTTATGAACATCATATTTGAGCTTCATTAGCTTATATGTGACTTTCTAAGTTTGTCATTAAGTAAGCACATATGCTAGCATATATAAAATATTTAGTTAATTATTCTCTATGACCGGCAACTTTTCCCGTTAGGAATTTTTTTAAAATAAAACTAAAGGTATTAAATATATGGGTTTGGCTAAATCCTAAATGCAGTTTAAAGAATTTTGCACCGACCACAGTAGGTTATGCATTTTACACAACTTATCTAAAAGTGTGTGTAAAGTAAACTGAGTATGGGTTTAAATCGAGGTCATTACTGCTTAATTATTCTTTTATCCACGGTAATCAGCGAGAAAATGCTGTCATAACGAAAGCAATTAAAAAACGATTTGTATTTGTTTTTACATTTGTGGGATATTTTAGCCTTGACGATGTTAACGAGGTGTTCAACCCCGTTTTCCCCCAGACGGCATTACAACTCACCTGGGTTAAACGATACATGTTGTGGTTTCCTACACACATGAGAAAAAACCACGTGATTCGGCGGAGAATTGAACGCAGTGACCCTTCTGTCGCAATGTTATTGCGTTTGGCCAACATAAATTACATTCAAGTAACTTACGTGATTTTAAACTATTTTGTATGTTGACAAAAATTTGAATTAAATAAACGTAAAGAAAATTGGATATAAAGTCTTACTTACATGTACACGTAATTATAATTTACATTACCTTGCTTATAGCAACTTTACGTCACTCCACATTACGTTAATGATCGTGACTTCACGTCACTTTATAACTTTACACACGTGCGCACACTATACACAAATGCAATTCATGTATATATTAAATATAATTAATTTATATACTAGGTGAAATACACACATACAATACATATAATAAACACAGTGCATATATACAGACCCCTAAATATGTTGTTAACGGTATTATATTTATGTATTAAATAAAGTTTCCGACTGAATAACAACAAAAAAAAATTGGTTTGTATCTAGTACCGCTGTAATATTACACCTACAATGTCCGTGTCCTTAATATGACAATAAAAAATATCAAGATAGCCATTTCATCCAATAGAACGTATGATTGAATTTATCCAATCGCTGCACACTCGTTGACAAGAAAACTCACCCCCAATATTAATTTTTAAAATCCTTTATCAATGTTGGGGATGTGGAGGCCCATATTTTGTTGCACTCAAACTGGGACGAGACCAGGTCGGGCAGATAACGTACATGATTAGTTCTTTGCAGTGCAAGTGTATATTACGCGTCATTGAGCTATCGAGGAGCATTCAAAAACAAAATTGACTCCTTTTTTGCCTTCTCAGGAGTTGAATTACCAAAAAAAATCCTGAAATAAGTTTTTACGTATTCGGCTACATTTCGAAGGTAAGAGCACGGCGGTATCGTATCAAATATTGAGGAGGAGTTGATAACACTTTGCACATTTTAATCTTCTTAGGGGTTGAATTTCTACAAATCTTGAAACTCGATTTTATGTATTTGTGTAGGCTGCATTTGAAAGTAAACAGCGCGCCTATGCTTAATCAGATTAATGAGCTATCAGCGAGTCTTCGAAAACACATATTATCTTTCGTCGCGTTCTTAAGGGATGAATTTCGAAAAATCGTTTCTTAGTAGTTCCCTAGATGTTCCTGCATTTACATCCAGTGGTCTGGGCTGAGCGTTGATCAGCGAGTGAGTGAGTGATCCAGTATGAAACTGCTGAAGTTCTACTTTCAGGAAATTCTTCCGTCTCAGGCACACCAAGCTTAACTTAGTCTACAGAATAACACTAAAGGGAGAACGCAGTGGATTTGTGCACAATCGTTTTAGTAACATTTTGTACGAGAATTATTTATTACTAGGCATTACCAACACTATATATATATATATGTATATATATATATATATATATATATATATATATATATATATATATATATATATATATATATATATATATTGCTACACAGAACCTCGGGAACACAACACCATAGGGCAAAATCCCTATAACTTACCTTACTCCCAACGCCCCTGTGCAACGAACACCAAATAACACAATGGACTGGTTGCGACGAGTGGGGATTACCAAAGGTTACAGGCCGTTCACGATAAAGTGAGCACTTTTGAAGCCCTAGTTACTTTTTCCTTTCAGCCGAATTTTATCCTTCTACCACTTGTAAGTGTAAACCCTTCCATATGAGTAACAAACACAGTGTATAGAATCACCATACCCAAAACGAAAAGTCCGAGCCCACAAAGAAATATATTTATTGGTTGCTATGCCTGTTGAAACAGCTTCAGAAAGTGCTCACTTTACCGTGAACGGCCTATAGTAGATAGGACAAAGGACCGAACACTGGCCCAGTTCAGCAAACTTACACTTGCTTTCACATTGGAAAGCTTTGTCTGCATAGACAAGTAGTTTAACTTAATTCAAAAATGTAAGATATGTGCTATAAGGTGATCAAAGAAATACTTTAGTGGATTTAATTACATAAATAAATAAGATGTCGTAGTGATAATTTCTATTGTTTAGTTTCTCTTTTAATCTCATGATTTTCTAGAAATTAACGGGATCCCGATAAAAAAAAAAAATTTAATAACGCTTTTTAAAGGTTAAAGTGGCAAAAAGCCAGAGCTTAACACAATTTCAATTAATCTGTAGGTACATTTTCACAGTTTTTTTTAATGCTATAATTGACGGAAGAAATAATAGCCAAAATTTTTAAAAGTTGTGTCGAACTGCGGGCACTAAGCCGAACTAAAAGTTCAATTTCGTAAGTTGGTTAATCCATGAGCATGCAGAATAGCAATAAAATTTTTGGCCTGAAAGCAGTAGTGGGAACACGCTCGCAGCACTGGACGGTCATTGGCGAGTAGAACAACTATCAATCCATGACGAGAACGAAGAGGGAAACAAAAAACGGGATCATCCCACTCTAGGCCATGCTAGGCCCTAATCGGGAACTGCTAAACAAATTACATCAAAATAGTAGATGTATAGTGCCGACCCTAGCGCAGCATTACTTTTCTGAAAAATTTAACCAAAAATGCAACAAACAATAGTATCAACTTTTTCTTGCTCTTTGTAACTAAAGTACAGGAAAAAATAAAAACTAAAAATCTGAAATTTAGTGGAAAAAAAAAAAAAAAAAAAAAAAAAAAACGCTTTTAAAATCAATTAAATTTAAGTTGAAAACAAGCAAATTTATCATTTTCAAGCAGCTCTTTCACATTGCTAGAGACAAATGATTTTTGTTTACGAAACAAGTAATTATTATTGTAAAACGAGCAAGTTAAGCCTAAAACCACACAAATGTTGCAATATTTCACAAAAGGGCAGTGCAGAAATTTTTAAGCTATAAAAACAGGCAATTTGCACCAAAAGTACAAGAAAAATAGCATTAATTATTTATTGCTATTTGTAACAAAAGTGTAACAAAAAAAATGAAATTCAATGAAAAAAAAGATCAAAACCTAGCAAATTTAAGCTAAAAACAAGTGAAAAGCTACAAATTAATAGAGTTGATATATTTTAAGACAACTCTAAATCATGCATAGATTTACAATTTTTCATTTCTTTTAAGCCTTTATGTTATAAAATTTCGATTCACATTTATTAACTTAAAAGCATTTTTTTCAAATAGACTTAAATAGTAATTTTAAACTTTGAATCAAGAATACAACAAAGTTATTTTTCCAAACTTAGGATCATATAACTGAAAATCTGTAGCAATATACATTTTATTTTTTTCTATGTCCTGTAGTTTTGTAAGCTCGAACGAGTTGTTAAACTTGGCGCTTAGCGATTCCATTTTTATGTTAATTTAAAAGGAAGAAAATAAAATAAAAAATTTTACTATTTTAATTTTATTATTATATTATTATTTTTATTTTACTATTTGGATTATCATTATTTTATTATTTTATTGTTTTTATTATTGAAATAATTTTTTTTTATATTTTAAATTTTTTCCTTAAAAAATCATCAAATTTGAATTGCTACGCGCCAACGAAACAGAAAATAATACCGCATTTAAGCAATGTAAAAAGTGTGGCGAAGTATTAAACATTGAACATTTTTACTTTAATGAATATTCGAAAGATAAGCTTTATAACAACTGTAAAAAATGCTCTATTGAAAAGGGTAGAAAGCATTATGAATTAAATAAAGAGAAGGTATTATATGGATGTGGAAAATATGTTTATAATGCATTTCTCTAAATGCATAATAATTCTATATTACACAGTACAGTACTTAATAATTTAAATGAAACTCAACACGATAATTATCCAACAAAAACATCTAATGCGTGTAATGAGAATAAATCTATAAAACTATTTTATCTTCGTAAAAATACGAAGGACAAAAATATAACAAAATGTAAAGCTTATTATAATGAATATATGAAGAAATACATGAAGAAATATAATCATAGTAGGGAGTTAAATAATAAATAAATATTGCTTTTGATATTAATATTAACTAAGACTTTGTGTTATTTGATTTAAAAAAAATACAAGGAACTAAATAGCCTATAAAATTTAAAATACAATTAAATTGGTTTTCTTCTAAAAACGACTATCATAAATGGAGGTGAACAATCTTGCAATTGATATGAGTGAGAAACAGTGCGGGAGCTAAGAATTATAGTTAGAGATTAAAAAAATTATTATAGCTATAATCTAATGAGCGATTCTTTAATTAGACATTGGTATACTCTAAGGAAAGGTGATTTAATAACAGCTATAATACAATTTACTATATACATTTTTTATGCTAATATCAGGAATTATATTCAAAAGATAGAAATAAATTGAAAACTATTTCCATTTTCTAATAATATATTTGTAAAACAAGAGAAAAGGGATTTAAAAAAAACATTCCCATTTTCTAATAATCTATTTGTAAGACCAAGAAATAAAAGCCAGCAGTTAAAAGAAGGGATAAAAGGAATATTTTTACAAATTTACCTTTGGCTGACACAAATATCAATTAATTATATCCCAAAGATAAAAAGAATTTACAGAAATATTTCCATTTTATAATAATTTATTTGTTAACAATAGAAGTAGAAGAACCAATAAAAGTTACATAGTTAATAAATCATTAAAGGTAGATTATCAACTTATAACATTGAGAATCCTTTAAATTTATTAGAGCATAATAATGTTCAATGTTCTATAAAAACTATAGTTTTTGAGATAATACACAAAAATCTTAAAACATTTAGAGGTTTGAAAACCGCATTAAATTATATAACAATTGTCATAAGCAGGAAGATAACCAAGTATATTTATTTACATTTCAGTCATTTAATCATAGAATATTAAACAAAGAAGAATTTACAAACATTTATAAAATTATATATCAGTAATTACTTAAACAATTATCCGAATTTCAAAGAAGAGGTTCAGGATGGACTTTAGATAGAATAACTGGAATGAAATTAGCTATAAATAAGCACAATCCATTAAATGGAGCTTCGTATATTGATCTATCAGAAGCAATTAAAAATAAAAAAGCATGCATAAATGTGAAAAATAATGATCAAAGATGCTTTCTTTGGGCAATAAAATCTGGATTGTTTCCAGTAGAAAAAGATCCACAAAGAGTATCTAAATATAAAAATGAAGGGCTTGATATCGATAAAGTTAAAGAAAAATTTGCATACTTATATAACAATACTGATAAAATAACTCCTTTAGACCAATGTGAAAGTGATTCTCTAGTTATATTTGACAATGTTATTTTAGACAATCAAGATGTAATTCGTGATTATTTCACTAGAGGAAGACATAAATTTATATGTATTTGATGTAGTCCATACATATTCAAAACTACTTAAACAATTGGTAAGAGATAATGCAATTTTTTTGTGTTTATTTAGTCAAGATGGTACTAATTTAAAACACATCTATAATGATTTTGTTGGTGGAAATATAACACATGAAAAATTCGAAGAGATTTGTGCAAAATGTTGCGACGAAGATTATGGTTTTATAACAGTAGATTTGAGTGGAAAAATAAAAAATGAAATGTATAGAAATAAAATTAAAGACTTTATAACTCGCATCTAGATATCTGTTAAACATTGTTATGTTTTATGTTTGTTATGTTTTACATTCGTTCATCATGTTTTACATTTTACCTTCGTTCATTACATCTTATGTTCGATCATTATATTTTACATTCGTCTGTTATGTTTTATATTCCTTTGTTGCATTTGAAATGATTATCCTGCACAACAGTTATCTTACACAGCAGTTATTCTGCACAACAGTTATTCTGCATGACAGTAATCCTTACTTAAAAATATATAAATTCACTAAACAGCTGTTTTATTAATCCAAGAGTTATAAGAATTATCAAATTCTAACCATTTGATACATTTTATCGCCTTTGGTTTTTAAGACTTTTTCCACCAAATGTTCATTTGGATAGTCAATTTTAATAATTTCATATTCATAAAAACTACCCATTTTCTTCTCCTCTAGTGTCTTTCAGCTTGTAAGTTGGTATGTCATAATTTAACACTTTAACAGTAGTAAATAATTCTGTTGACCAGTTAGGAGTATATCCTTTTTCAAACATTCGTTCAAGTTTGCTAACATGAACAACATTACCAACATGGTATTTAGGTTTAGTAAACATACGTAGTTCCATTAAACTTTTTTCTTTTTTCTAACTAACTTCAATGGGATTCATAGCAATGGTTCTGTTTCTTCTATTGTTGCATTCTTTCAATACATCATCTAATTTATTTACCCTTTTGTAATTAAATCTTTCAATGATACTTGGTTTAAATTCATTGAATATAGAATAATGATTGATGTTACATTTTTTCATAAGTTCTTTAATTATTTTATTA
Source organism: Dryococelus australis (assembly GCA_029891345.1). NCBI lineage: Eukaryota > Metazoa > Arthropoda > Insecta > Phasmatodea > Phasmatidae > Dryococelus > Dryococelus australis. The sequence goes on along the minus strand of CM057007.1, from coordinate 31,037,066 downwards.
TAAAATCCGTACCCACTGTGGCTATGTAGATTATTTCGCTTTGTTGCATTAATATAGATTCCAAAGCATTTACTACATTTTTAGCTGTTTTATCATTAATTGCTACAGAAAAACCATATTTTGAGAAAAACACATCGATAATTGTCATAATATACTTGTATCCTTTATGTGTATATGATATGCATTTCAAATTGCCAGTATCCATTTCAACAAAATCGATTTGCCACAAATAATCGATTCCATATGATATTACTTTCCTTCTGAGCAAATTTCTTCTTGCTGATTTATATAATTCATCGATTATGCCTTCTCTTACATTGGGCAACTTTCTTTTTTTTTTAATATTGATTATTTTTAAATTAAATATTGAGCGTATACTTTTCTGAACTAATCGTCCATTTTTAGTATTTTCAGTTTTTATATTATTATGTTTGGTGACCTTCTTAAACTTCAAGCACCAAGTGTTCTCCATTTTATAGTAAAAAAATGTTATTGATCTTTGTATTTTATGAATACTCTTATTATTATAACATGAGTATCAATATGAAGAGATATTATATTTTTTTATTTCAAAGATACATTATCACCTCTTTTAGCATCAAAAGGCATACTGTAACCTATTTTTGTAGTCCCCTTAATAACAGTCACATCATCATAAGTAGTTCTTTTATAAACAATACAATCAATCACAAAAATAAAGAAAATTCGATTATTATCGAAGTGAAAAATATTGTTAGTTTCATCCCACATTGCAGTTGAATAAAATATATATGAGCTTTTTCTTCCTTACATTTTTCATTTTTAATCTAACAAGCATTTCGCAGTTATTAAAAACTGATAGTTTTTTTTTTTTTTTCAACTTTCGTGTTAACAAGTGTATCACAATAATTTAAAACTGATTGGGTTAAATTTTGTAAATGATTAGCTATTTCTCTAGCGAAATATCTTTTATTGGCCGCATCTTTACCATCTACATGATCATCTATATTAACAACTCTGTGCCATATAAAAGAAAAATAAGATTTTGTATAAACAAAAAAAGTGCCTAGTTTACTTTGTAAAGCAGAAACGCCTGAATTGCATTGTAAATCTGCATATGTTTTTAAATAGGAAATAATGGAATTGTTTTTTGAATCTGCATCTTTTTTTTAAAGCATAAGCAGAAACAAAATTATAGTATTTTGAATCTACTTCCTTTTTTCGTGCCTGATTTGCATTATTTATTCGTTTTATATAATCGGCAATAGTGTTACTGAATTGTAAATTTATATCTTCTTTTAAAGTATAATCAGCTATATGATTATTAAAAAACATTTTATTGACTGCATCTTTATCATCTCTGGGATCATCTATATTAAAAATTCTAAGATCAAGAAAGGAAACATAAGATTTTGTATAATCAAAACCTGCACTTAGTTTACTTTGTAAAATAGAAACACCTGAATTGCATTGTGAATCTACATTTTTTTTAAAGCATAAATACTAGTGTCAAAATTTTTATTTATAGATTTTATTAATGGTTTCCCAGATATATCTCTCATTTAATAGCATAGAAATTATATCGTTAAACTTAAGTCATCTCGAAAAAAGGTGTAAAATAATTAAACATAGATGTCCAAAGATAACTAAATTAAAATTATGAATTCGAACATCATTGTGATAAACATTGCTATTTTTGAAATAATTAATTCAATTACTAAGAATATTACCTCCAAATGAATCAAAATAGTAAACATCATTGAGCTCTTTAAAATAGCAAACACAATGAGTTCCTGGATTAGATGATATGTCGAAATAACTACAGCACATACATTTTTGTGTATTATTTTTGGTAACTCATCAGCCATATAAACATTTTTAAAATATTTAATATTTAATAGTTTTGCAAATTTCTGTTAATATCGATATTAGATAGTTGGTATATATTTTTAATATTTTTTGGCCATCCTCTTTTTAATCTACTTCCAGATTTATTTTCCATTGCTAAATTATGTCTCATTTGTTCTTCCAATACTTTTTTTTTTTAGTTGGTTCAACAGAATTATAAATTGCGATAGCTCCTCCAGCTAAACCACCAAGTTCACCTAAAGCAGCCAATATAATTGGTATATTTCCTCCTTGATGTAAACCACTGCCAATTATTTTTTCTTTGGGCATATTTTTAACTGTTGGCAATGATAGAGTTAATTTGAAACTTTTGCGTTCTTTCAATTTTGTATTTTTCGCTCAATTCGATCATTTGTTAAAAATTGATCTGTACCTAAATCTCTTAATTCCCCAAAAGGAATAGCGAAAGTTATATTTGTTATTTTCATTTATAAGTTATATATATATATTAAAATGAAAGACTAGAAAGATGTGATACAGGAATAAATAAATTATAGACAAAGCATGCAAATATCATAATATTGTGTATAGAGATCATAAAGATTTAGAATCTAGAGATGATGCTGATAAAATTTTATAAACAGAAGCTAAAGAAATTTTTTAGATAAAAATACTCAAACTGGAGAAAAAATTGCTTCTGCTGCTACGTTTACAAAAATAAAATTAGGTAGTAAAATTTTAATTTTCCAACCTAATTTTATTTTAGGCTTGTTTTTCATTGAAAATTGCTTGTTTTTTAATTGTTCTAGCAATGTAAAAAAAACTGCTTGAAAACTATTGTTTTGCTTGTTTTTAGCTTAAATTTGCTTGATTTTTTTTTAAAGCGTTTTTTCACTAAATTTCAGATTTTTAGTTTTTATTTTTTTTCCCTGTACTTTCGTTACAAATAGCAAGAAAAAGTTGAAACTATTGTTTGTTGCATTTTTGGTTAAATTTATCAGAAAAATCGTGCTGCGCTAGGGTCGGCATTATACATCTACTCAAAATCAAACGAAATATCCATGGCCTTAAATGTAACAAAAGTTGCGGCGCAAAAATGGCTACCAGCCACACTTACCAAAAGCGGCGTAAAAAAAGAGAAACTTAGCGAAGGTTCATGGAGATTCAGTTGAGAAGAATTTCCTTAAAGTGTGTAACGCATTTAGTAACGATGAGGAAGGCGTAATCGTCACTGGTGGAAGTGGTTGTAGAACATATATCGATTCAGGCAGTTATGACTACTATCGATACATAACGTGGTGCGATAACAACGTAAATAGCCACGTGATTTTTAATTTTACGTACTGACATAATTTTAACATAGCACAAAATTCTGATGACATTTTACATTAAACGTGACGGGTTTTTTTTATATTGTATGATTGCCGATACTCATGCCCAGTTGCCACGTCGTGGTTCGAAATCGATCCTCGATAGGATGTAAGATTTCCTCAGAAAACTGCTGCACCCTCTTCTAACATCTTTGGTTGGAAGCTTGGACTCGAATGGCACAACCAAAGATGTTATAAGATGGTGCAACAGTTGTCTGTGAAAATCTTACATCCGGTCTAGGATCGATTTCGAACCACGATAGTCCAACTGGGTATTAGACAATTAATAACATACACGATCTTTTATTGCAATGCAAGAAACTTTACGGAAATTCTGGCCAGTAAAACTATCTCACCACAAGACAAATTACAAACATGAAAAACTATGCTGAATAACAAATATATTGACACAAATGTTGGTGAACTAGTAATATAAATACCAGAACAACTTACTGGGTCGCAGGAACAGTGACCATTAGAAATTAAACAGTGGACACGAATTAATGACATTACTACACAAAAGCACAAGCAAATGACGTGGTCGAACCGAACACCAGTTCTGCCAAATAAACAAACATATTCCTAGAAAAGGAATATTTAAAAAATTATACAAAATAATGTAAACAAAAACAGGTGTCACAAAAGGTGGCACCATATATATATTATTATATATATATATATATATATATATATATATATATATATATATATATATATATATATATATATATATATATATATATATACATACATATATGAGATAACGAATGACGTTATATATGGGGTGATATTTAAAACGTTTGTTTCAAAATAGTGTGAATACTCTGCGAACATTCTATATATTAAATTTTTCCCTTGCGGATCTTTAACTCGTTGTTCACAAACGGGTGGGTTTTTATCCTGTTCCTGTTGAATGGTCTGTTCATCAGGGATCCCACCACTGTTTCTATGCTGAAAGGACGGAGAAAAGGGGAAAAGTCCTTATGGCGGGAGCGTTAAGAGGAAAAATTTCGCCCCCGAGGTCATTGCCGCGCCCAGCTTCCCACAGGAGCCGTACGACCGACCCACTCCCGCCGAGTTACGGCAGATTACAAAAGCTCAGGCGAAGTCCCGCGCCTCGCCTTCGCCGGGCTGTTAGTCCGCCTTTAACTTAACGCCGTTAACGGCTTACATACTGCCCTCAGCGGGATTACAGGCCCTCGCAAGGAGAACTTTAAGGCACCCGTCTACCTGGCTGCAGAGAGTTCGTAATACACGTTTTTTCTACGAAACTATCAAACGTGCGTCCAGTGTACTGACCTACGAAAAGAACACATATTTCAGACGAGGGCTGTTTAGTGTTTTCAAGACCTCGCGTTAATTAAAAAAACAATTTTAAAGCACCCCAAAATGGCTAAAAAACGGCTTTTTTTTAAAGCGCCGTATCTGAAAAGATACGTGTCAGATCCATTCAAAACTATTCAAGGGGCATGCATTGAACCTTCCTACACACTTTCCACCAGTAAAATAACAGGGTCGCAGCTGAAAGTCCCATAGGTACACCCAGCACGACGAGAACACTGCACGCCAGTTCTGAGCCTTGCGCTTAGTGGCGATGGGGGACTTGATGCGCGTGGCAGTGTCGCCTTTAACGCTCCCTCGCCTCTCGGCTTCAATCGCGGAAAAAAGCTCCAGTGTAAGTGGGCCTCACACATAAAATTCGATACTTAATTTGACCGACAAACTTCGGGAGGTGATTCTTCAAGAAAAAGCAAAAGGAAAACATATGTGACACTCTATACCTAAACCGAATATTAAGGGAGGTATGAGCCCTTAAAAAAAAAAAAGCCGTATTTGTGCAAAATATCGGCCCCGATAACATACAATAATGTTCCGAGAGTTATTGTATTTTACTTCTTTTCCGATATTTGCACAGATACTTTTTAAAACCTCGTGTTTAAGGGCTCATACCGCCCTTAATATTCGGTTTAGGTATTAAGTGTCACATATGTTTACCTTTTACTTTTTCATGAAAAATCACCTCCCGAAGTTTGTCGGTCTAATTGCGAATCATTCTGTATATATGGCACAGCGATACGGGCGACATTAACACGCGCGGCAAGCGACCCCACCGCCCATATGCGCAAGGCGCTGTATAGGCTTGCAGTGCTTTCGTCGTCAATTTTTTTCCTATACAAATTAGGTCTGGAACAGAGGAACTTTATTACACGACATGAAAGCCCAATTATGTAACTACGGCTGCACTTTTTTTTTTTTTTTACTTTTCTCCTGCCTCTTAAACGAAACCGCGCAGGCATGCTCTTAAAATGTTATGTTTTTTCCAACCATTTGCACGATTTCTTTCTCTTTGTACACACTCAAGATTTGTATAGGCTGTTCACGGCGAAGCGAGCACTTTGGAGGCTTTAGTTACTTTTTTTCCTATCAGCCATTTTTTTTTTTTATCCTTCCATGAATTTTTAAAATAAATATTGCCATGTAGGTAATAAACAAAGTTTATATAATTCACCGGACTCCAAAGTTAACGTCTAAGGCTACAATAGTATATATTTATTAACTATTGTTTCAAATGAGAGGGCTTAAAATAGTGCTCACTTTATCGTGAATAGCGTATACATATTTGCTGCCGCATCGCTCCTGTGAGCATATCAGTGTGTCAAGGGCGAGCGGTAACCCGGTAAGCGCTCGGAGATTTACAAAAGCGTGCCGCCTTGCTAAGCCTATCAGGATTCGAGCACACTCGTCCTTGAGCGTATTTAGTTATGTGATGTTTTCGTTGAAATTATCTGGTCATCACCCTTGCCTCTCTCGGTGGTACTTGGGAGGGTGCGGCTTTTAGATCAGGTCCAGCGAGACTACTTGAGCCACGAGGGGCATCCGAGCAGGACAGTTCCAGGGTTTACAGAATTGTGGGGCCTTGAGGTTTTAGCAAAGCAACTGCCTATGGAGCACTGCACCCGACCGTACAACGTGAAGAACTCATAAAAATTAGTAGTACGGACGCCATAAAAATCGTCAGAAATGTGCGATTTATGCTGTGTATGAAAGAAGACCGTATATATTTCACAACTTTATGAAATATTTTACTATAATATACTATTTAAATTATAAAAAAAATATTATCTATTAAAATAGTCTGTATTTTCATCCAAATTTAAGCTCATTTCCATTCTGGATGCTTCGGAAAGCAGAATTTGCAAGAAAATTTTCATCAAGAAGTATCATTATACTATTTATGTGATCATGCGTAGTATAATCATAGTAATAATTTATATCAATTTTATAATTAACTTTCATTCACGTCAATTTCAGCCATAAATGTTTGTTACAAATGGACGCACATAAAAATAACTATTAAAATTGTTTCCTACATTATTATTACAAATTTCTTGCACGCAGTCATATTAAACATTATGAAGATATCTCGTGATGAAGAGTTCATTGCAAATTCTGCTTTCTGAAGCTTCCAGAATGGAAATGCGCTTTAAATATAAATAAATATATATATATATATATATATATATATATATATATATATATATATATATATATATATATATATATATATATATATATTAATCGATTTTTTTACATTAAAAAGTATATTTTACTAAAATATGTTATAATGTGGCAAAATATATACATTAATCTTTCATATACATAGGGCCACCTGTTTTTCGCGAAAATATTCACGCGAAGCTCCAATGTCCTATGGCATATGTGCAGTTTTCCTTTGGTTATTGGCCACGTGTCTTTGTCGGGAGACAGTCCTTACCTGACTGGACCAATCAGAATTAGGCAACTCCAACACTGAGTGTCCGTGATTCCCTGGCACGCACCTACAACACCTGACAGTTAAACTCAGCCAATCAGAAAAGTGGATCTGAGCTCTAGTGTTTTGGATTTCAAGCTGTTCTGAAATATTTTCGCGAAAAACAGGCGGCCCTACATATACAGCATAAATCGAACATTTCTGAAGATTTTTATGGTGTCTGTACTACTTATTGATGAGTTATTCAAGATCGCATAGTTGGGTGCAGTGCTCCAGAGGCAGTTGCTTTACTCCAACCTTTAAGGCGATATTACACGATACCAGATTCTGTAAAAGTTTGCACCATGTCCATCATAGCGGCCGGTATACGGGCTAGTGTGACACCCGTCGTGGCATTTCCTGCCTTGCACGGGCAGATTTCGTACCACGTTTGATAATTGGACACGGCCTATTGTTTGTGGCAGGTTCCATACCGGCTCTCGTACCTGGCCAATCACATTGCAGTTTCAGAGCGTAGGGCGCTCCCCGTGGCTACTACTTGAAACGAGTAGATGAAGAAACTGAAAAGGACGCCTCCATCTTGATTTTACATCTGTGAGGTTGAAACTCTTTGAAATAGATTTAAAATACGTCGGCGATGAATAATATTGGTTATGACAACTTTTAATTACTGTTTAATACCGTTCCGAATACTTAAAACGTTACCTACTGCATGAAAAATTAATTCAAATACTTAAAAAATGTCTGCCATATTTAAACCCCTCGTCTGTTTTGTGAACTGGTAGTACAGTGGTAAAGTTGCGGTATCAGCAATAAATATGATATTTTTGGGTGTGAGTTGAAAACTCCGCAAGACAAAATTTTTTTTATCATTAAATTTTACATGCTTATAATATCCCGGTACGTAAAGAAAAAACGATATTTTGGTAAACCGGTCAGTAATTTTCGTCAAAATTAAAAGTAACCAACTCGTACTCTAGTGATTTTGCGTCATTTTCAAGGAAATGAATGAAATTATTCTAGTAAGCAATTATTTTACGTAAAAGGTGACCAGTGATATAGCAGTATTAAGTTGTGCTGGCTAGTGTTTTTATAGGCATACGCAAGTTACTAACTGGTAGCAGTTCTACGACTTGGTTTCGTATGTATACCTTCTACAAACCACACACTGCGTACTCACCTAGGGTGCCTAATTGCTGGTACACAAACTGCTGTCGTGTAATATGAATCTTCCATGGCGGCTCATATAGCGGCTGGTATACCGACTCGTGCACCAGGGCTTGTAGAAGCTTGTACAAGAACCAAGTACGGCTCTGCAGGTATCGTGTACTATCGTGCGAAGACACGAGCCAACAGCGCGACAAGTGGCGGAGTGAGTTACTGCGGACTGCGAGCTTAGGTACGGTGAAGAGTGAAACTGACGGGCGGGACTATTGAACTATATGCGCGACAGACATTCGGAACAACGGCGATAGACGGATTGAATATAGGCTGTTCACGGTGTGGTGAACACTTTTTTGATGCCCTCTCATTTAGAATAATAATCAAAAAATATTTTTTATTGTTTTGCCCTAGACGTTAACTTTTGAGTCCGGTGAAATATCCACACTGTGTTTATTACTTGTACGGCAATATTTATTTTAAAGTGTGGTTCAAAGGATAAAAAATAGCTGAAAGTAAAAAGTAACTAGGGCCTTAAAATTGCTCACTTTACCGTGAACAGCCCATATGTGTAATTAATGCGTGGGATTAAGAGGCTGCAAACAGTACAGAGAGATTGACAAGGACTTCAATTCAAATCCAGGTAGACATTAAATATTGCTCTCGCTGGAAACAAGAAGAGTAATAGTAGACATAACGCTGTATTTGGCTGTGTGAATAAATATAAAACAAAAATTAGTTCTCTTATTGTAATTAAGACCTCCATCCCTCTGGCGTCTTGTTACGATATGATAAAAACAACATTTAATAATGGAATTTTATCTTTTCTCTCAAACAGTCGTATTCCCAGGATATTCATGTGCTGAGATACGCGTAAACGCGCCGACGTCGAATTTACAGCAAATATATCCATAATGCAGACTCTTAAATCAAGTTGTCACTTTGTAGAGCTATAGCCTACAAACTGTAAACAATTACCTATAAGATTTCTGTGCATCTTCCCAACTTAACGTTTACATTTCGAGCTAAGTATTTTTAATTTCTAATAGTGTAACTTGGCATCGTTATTTGTACCAACATGACGTCAGAGGCTCGTGCGCAATGGCAGACACGTATTTCTTAGGCCACGTTTGAGGTTGAATATCTGTGTTGCTGAGAGCAGTTATTTATTGTTTTATAAAGGATTATTAATTTAGTAATGTAAGCAGTTCTTTGTGTCATAGTTTTTTTTGTAGCCATAGAAAAATATTCACGAAGGGCTGTTATGGCAAAATATATTGCAGTCAGTAGCCATGAAAACGTTTCTTTAGCTGCCGCCAATGCGGAGATGAAAATCTCTCATCAATTTTTCAACCAAATTTCACCGTTTTGTAGCTTTCATCGCCGAGTTACAATTGCAGTAAATTATCTTAAAATCTGCCAAGTGGAAAACAACCTGTTAAATAAGTAACTCTGTTGCATAATTTTACCATTTCACAGGTTTAAATACATTTTGCTGCTGCGCCAAAAGAGTATAACATAAAATTAATTTCCGGATACGTATTATAATGTCTCAGTTTCAGATAACGTGTTCATTTCTAGTGCACGACTACAACTATAATATTTTATTAGATTTGTGTACCGGAAACTATGGGACATGACCTTCGTTAAGTCAGTTACGTGCATGCACAGTCTCATAATACACAGAAACAGTTTCGTAGTTAATTAACAAAACTCGTAGTTGTGACAAAGAGCATGAAAGCAAAAGATTTCGTTTCTTAAACTGTTCAGTTGCGCATTCGTTTACAAGCTCAAATGTTGCTATCGTTTAATTTTTTGTCCTGTCCTTTTTTTTTTTCCTTGTCGAGTATGCTTCTTGTAACCATTGACCAGCCTACCTCGTGTAAGTTGGTGTCGGCATTAACCACTCACAGACCGTCCGTCCAGCGGTCACGTGATCTAAAACCAATCGCAAGGAAACTTAATTTATCCGTCCGTAAATCCGTCAAATATTTCTCAACCTTCGACTTTCGACGGACCTACGGATGGGCCACCGCCTTCTGACGACAATCCGTAGACGCGAATACGCACTTTCAAACAAAATGCACGGCGGTAGACCTGTGTATATTATTTTCGGCGGTAAATTCAGGAATTTAAAATGAAAAAAAAATAATTCAGTAAAAATTCTTATCGCGTAAAAAATATTATCCTCTCCAGAAAACGTATTTCCAACCAAAATATACCTCCAGCTAAATAAATATTACGATGATAAGTGGCCACTCTGAAATTTTCCCGTACAGAAGGATTAACAGACGAACGGATTACTGTGAACTGACGGACGAAAAAAAAACAGACGGATGACCGGCTGACGGATGGGCTACTGACGAGTCCGACGGATGGTGTTGATCCCAGCCTTATTAGTTGTTATGTACAGTAGCAGTCATAAATATACACAACGTGCAACATGACCTCCTCGATCACGGACACGGGAATTGAACGGGTTATAACTATGTCTGAAGAAGCAGGAGTCTTCAGTCTCAGTGAATCTAAATTATAGCCCATTCACGGTTTCTTCGGCCTTTTTGAAACAAGCCTTTGAAACATCTCCCCATATGCGACGTGTGTAGTTATTTCCTAAATACGCCCTGTAACACAAGCGTGTCATACTTGCGTTCATAAAAGTTAATTTTTTTTCTGTTAAATTGAAACGTTATGCATATTTCATCTATAAATTATAATGTTTCATTTATAAATAATTTATTTTAATAAAAAATCAGGGAGAAAATAGGTGTGTTGGTAGTGCCTAGTGAGAAATAGTCCTTATACAAAATATAATTACAACTGAGTGCGCAGGAATGTGGTGCGTTGTCCCTCTGGTGTAATTATGCAGGCTTAGTTAAGCTTAGTCTGCACGAGGCGGAGGAATATCCTGGTGTTAAAAACTTCAGCAGGGCTTCAGAAAAGGCTGAAGTAACCGTGAATGGACTATAGAACGTTTATCGCCTACCGTTAGGCGATGGTTGGCATGTGGAAGTCGCGGTCGTTGCATATACGACAGGCGGTAGCGCACCATCCGCCATTACACTCGATTATAGGCTATTCGCGTTAAAGTGAGCGCCTTCGGAAGACCTCCCATTTCGAATAATATTCAAAAAATATATTTTATTGTAGCCTTAGACGTTAACTTTCGAGTCCGGTGAAATATATACATTCGTGTTTATTACATACATGGCAATATTTATTTAAAAAAGTGGTGAGAGAAAAAAATGGCTGATAAGCAAAAGTAACTATTAGAAAAGTAAATATCTTACAAATCTGGTCATTTTTACACTTTGATGCATTAAAAAAAGGAAAGCAATAGAAATACCTTAAGTTATCACAAATGGTTATGGCCTACCCAACATTTGTATTTGACGTTAAGATAAGCAACTACTTTCTCCTCCATCGTTACCAACTTTACTTTGCGCATGTCACTCAGTGTGTCCGTTAAAATGTATGCAGGAAGGGGTAGTTTTTTTTTCTAAGGTTGATTTCAAAAGTGCTCACTTTATCGTGAACAGCCTTTGCCTGTAGGCTAGATTCCAGAGTCATGAGTATTTTCGAACCCCAACTTCTTGTTCCAGTGGCTACTGCCGCAATGTGTAGCCAGTGCCACCACAAACAAGATGACACATGATTCGGTGCTTGTTTTTTTAGGTCTCTTATTGGCTCAGAATTAACCTGGCCGGCTCTATAGTAAACCGTGATCATCTGGCAAGCACAACATAAATGCAAATGTGCAAGAAAGTCTTGCTTGTCCTAATATAAATTCGCGAAATTTTTGCTCTCCCTTGTAAATATTTATGCTAGTCTCAAAAAGTAATTTTGAATCTGTCCGTGTACACATATCCATTGACTCACTTCAGTTTATTTCATTGCAAACTAGGAAATTATTTTAGAAATTAAACCTCGTATATTGCAGAATAGTCATGGATTCTAGCACCAAGATGAAATTCTTAATGAAAAAAACCTTCGGTAATGTGTTGAGATCGGAACACAAATGCCAGATTACTTCTCAGGATTTATTTAATTATTATATATTTTCGTTGTTAATCCCAGCTCTTCCACTTAAGCCAGATCATCATTGATATATTCTGTTCACGGTAAAGTGAGCACTTTTTAAGGCCCTTCAAAATTTTTCCTTTCATCCATTTTTCATCTTCTTGTTGCTCTTTAATATATACATTGCAATGTGACCAATAAACACAGTGTATACATTTCACCAACGTCAAAATTTAATGCCTCAGACTGCAATGATATATTTTTATTAGTGGTTAATGCCTGTTGGGAGGGCCTTAAAAAGTGCTCACTCCACCGTGAACAGCCTATAGGCCTTCTTACACCCTATACTTGCATCAAAACAATCGTACAGGCACTCAGCGCTTACCGAAGATCTGCCACCACAAACACCTGACCCAAATGTAACACATGGGCGACTTCAGCCACGAAGAAGGTGACAATTTGACAGCTGATATATTCTTACGGTAGCTCACACTAAAATTTGATGACATTGACTAAAATGCAATAACCTAGGAAACTTTTTCAAACAAGGAATCGCGGGGAAAAAAATCCTTAAACTGGATCTGGAATACTGTGCCATTTATGTCATCAACTCTCTTACACAGCATACCGTTAAGTTTCCATTTTTTGTATTACACTGAAAGAGAGTATATCCATCGCTAAGTACCCCATAATTCCTTAAATTGTGATAGAGGGAAGGATTTTCCAAGTAACTACGTACATAGAAAACAAGATTGTCCTAACGTAAGTGAGGATCAGAAATGAAAGTTCACGACTGTTTTCTCTGATACCATGATCTCTTATACGACCACGTAATTAGTACGTTTTTGTATGGAATTAACTTGTATAAATAGCTTTTGCACAATTCATTCGATTACTCAAATTTTGAATCAGCCATAGTAAATTATGCGAAACCACTGTCTTCAACAGTATGCTAGAAAATATTTGACGTGAAAGTACGGCACATTACGCCAAGAAGAATTGATGTGAACCTGTTTCGTAAACGATCGAGGCAAGCCTTTCGTGAAAATTAAAACGTTTCCGTTACCAGGCGCGGAACAAAACAGGAACCATTGATTCCACAGAGTTGCGCGTGCCCCCAACAACCCCTATTGTGCCGGAGAGTCGTGTCGTTAACAGGGTTTGAAATGCGTTTCCCCAACAATATCTGGCTGAGAAGACGTTAAAAGGAAGCGGGGCTGGCAGTAACTCACGAGCCCCCTTTTCATGTGACGTGCCTGTCGAGGGTTGCGGGAGATATCTCCCACACCCTTAACGGTGCACATTTTCGCCCCGCCCCCCCCCCCCCCCATATCGGCCAGACACCCTGTAATTATCCCCCCTCCCCCTAGTGACTGTAGGTTGCGAACCGCCGGAAGCCCTTAGCAGGGCGTTTCAGGTGGGACAACCCCCAGTACTCTCCCTTTCCACAATTCCCGAAAACCAACCCCCTCGCAGCCAGAACCCCCCCCCCCCCCCCCCACCACACGCACACTCTTGCCCCCTCTTCCGCCATGTGATCAGGCTCTGTCCTCGCTTGATTTATCGCGGCCAGAACACACCCCTCACGTGATGATGATGGCGACGGTAAATACGGCTCCAGTCCAACAGCCAAAACCTCCCCTTACACCCTCCCCCACACCAGCCACCGCCACTCTTTTGGCTCTCCCGACCCGCACCACGAGTGTTTTATGGCTTGCCACAGCTGACAGGGGTGGCCACGATACGGCGCGAAAATTTCCCGCAGAACTGCCTCCTGGTTCCCCACTCGCAGGGACGGCTTGTCGAGTGGAGATTCTGACGTATGGACCAGGGGAGACTGGGAGCTATGCCGCATCTGTCAAACTGTAAGGGTCACTTTCACCAACAAAGTTTAAACGATTTAATCTCGATTGGTCGCTACTGAATTTTGATTAAGCATTTCGGCCAGTTTAGCACCCCTAATCTCGCTTTAATGTGCAAATAAAATGAAGTATGCATGTACCACACCGCATAACATCTGGATACAATTTTACCGATGCCCGTAGAATTTTTTATGTAAGTTCCGTTATGTATTAAAAATTGTAATTATTTTGTATAATATAATGATCTCGAGGGGAAAACATATTTATCTTCACGCAGTGGAACCGTGTATTTTGCAGATTTTTTATTCACTTGTAGTTTTTTATTCGCTTGTAGTTTTTTATTCGCTTGTAGTTTTTTATTCACTTGTAGTTTTTTATTCACTTGTAGTTTTTTATTCGCTTGTAGTTTTCTTCTGTAAAATTGCTCGCTAATAACAAAATTACACAAATTTGTAGGTATATTATAAATTGTATGACTCGTCATTGTACTGTGTGACTTTGATCAACGCTCTAAGAAATTGTTCGCAAACATACCACACTAGCGTATACTTCTAGTGTGAAAGAGCGTGTGGTGAATTTTTTTCCCCTCATACATACATGGGAGTGCTCCTATATAGGCTCAGGAAACAATCAAATGCATAAAGAAGCGATCAATCATGTACTGCAGCGGTTCTATATATTCCTACATTTACAGTACATGGTAGTATTTCCACAGGTTAAAAACTTCCATTACAGTTTAGGAAGTTCACTAGAAACATTTTTTACAGTGTAGCCGTTTGACCGGCAGAAAGCGACCATCAAAATAATATCATCACTGTCACATCGCCCTGAACAAGTTTACAAAACTTTTACTGAACGTGGACCTATATTTCTGTGAGTAACAAAATAACGCCCCTACACTCAATACGGTCTTTGTGTTCACATTCTGAGACTGAGTTTAATTACCTTCGGAAATCAGGAGCACGGTAACACAGTCGATATTTTAGCGAAGGGTTTCAAAACACATCGTCAAATTTCACCCATGATTCGAAAAAACGCAGAATTATATGGAAACGATATTATAATTTTGTATAGCTTTAATATGTAATTTAATGTATATAATATTAACTCAACTAAATTTCGTGTATTTATTTCATTTTATATTCAGAAATTATTAACCCTTTAACATATTATCCCGAGTATACTCGTACATGAATTACTTGTACAAAATCAGAAGCCAGCATCAATACAAACAGGGCCTTTTTCCTGGCTAATGCTATTGGCTACTGCAAGTACACCAAAATTGTGTTATTGGTTCCTGCTGGTGCCACGGACCAATATAAATTCTTGTTATAGGTTCCATAACGTAGCTTAGTACAAGGACTTCGTAAGTACTTCCCAGAAAGATCTCCTCTTTTGCAACATCTGGACCGAAAAATGAGGGCGTAAGTTAAGGGGTTAATTCACTCATTATTTTAATTTTTCATTGATTAATGATCAAGCCTATTCCTCTATTTGAATTATTATTCTTAATCTACTCGTATTTTAATAACGTTGTATTGAGTCAGCAGTTGAGTTATTAAATCACATGATTTCTTGCGTGTACTTCATTTTTATTGTTGTAAAGTGCATTGGAAGAAAACAGTCTTAATATCGGGAGAAAAAAGATGAGAAATTAAATAAAATTACAAGACAAAATCTAATAAAAATTTCAATTAAACTGGAATTGACTGATTAGTTTATAAATGGTTTAAGGTTTTTTGTCAAGTCTAAACAATATTAAAAGTTCATACATAATTTGCACGTGGCCTTATTCACAACAATACCAACTAACTTTTGAGAAAACCCGTAACTTACCACAAAGTAAAAATTAAACACTATGTGTTAAAAAAAAAAATTAATGAGCCTTAACGGGGTAGTATCCACTCCATCTTCGAATTTTCTTACAAATCTTCGTAATGAAATTATATGATCAGAAATAAAAAATCAAAGATAGACATGACATGGACTACTTAACAATTTTTTTTTAATTTGTAGGGTTTCGAATATAACTGTATTTTCCCATGTGGAACTGGAATTATTAAATAATTAGATAATGTTTGATTACAGTTACAGATGTGGCACTACTAATCATGTAAGAAAAATAAGTGGGATTTATAGATAAATGTTAAAATGTTCCCTGTGTCATGACTAGCTTGGTTTTTAAATATTGACTCCCGAAAATTAAGTTAACGAGGAAAATACGTAAATCCAAGATAGCAAGGATACTTGCCCCTTAAGCGATTTTCACCACACAATAGAGCTCATTTGTCATCCGCAAAAAATTATCTCAGTTTCAAATAATAACGATGACAAGCATTCTCAGTAGAATCATGTGCGAAGAAACGAAATTTATATTTTAGTATTTTCTAACGTTAACAGTTTAATTGAGGCCACATTAATTGCAGTTTTGAATTTTTTTTTTTTTTTTTTGTCAGGCTTGTTTCTGTTTCTTGAAAAGATGAAATTGCGTAATTATTACGAGATTTCGTTAAGGTCGTTACCTATCTGAATGTTCGCGGAAAGTTAATTCACACGAGCAAACTGGCATCGCCGTAGGGAACTTGATAACTTGATCTAGAAACTAGCTTTGTGTTGTGTATTAATGCGTGATCCTTACTGCGAAAGACTTGCTCGCACTCAAAAGCAAATTCACGCGTTACAGTCGCTAATATTCTTTCACTGGATTTTCAGTTCAAGGCCGTTCACGGCAAAACGAGCACTTTTGAAAGCCCTGCTTAAGATCTACTCATATGGACCTTGTGTATTTTTTTCGCCCTATGTTAAATTAACATTGCCACGAGCCCCATCACTTTATTCGTTCGTTGGTCAAGTGAAACACTGAAATTATTAGAAAAGTAAATATTTCACAAATCTGCTTTTTTTTTTTTTTTTTTTTTTTAACACTTCGATACATTAAAAAAAATTCAAAGCGAATAAAATTATCTTCTTTGTCACAAATGGTTACCAAACACTTTTAATTCGACATTAAAATGTATGGAGCTATTTTCCACCCAACGTTACCAACTTTACTAGTCGCATTTCACTCAGTTCTCCCGTTAAAATATATGCAGGCAGGGGCAGTGACTTTTTTCCGAGGTTGATTTTAAAAGTGCTCATTTTATCGCGAACAGCCTATAATAATGTTTTATAGGCTGTTCGAAAAATGTCACTGTACCTACCTGCATGCATTTTAACAAGCTCACTGATTGACTTGCGGCCTGTAAAGTTGGTAATGATGAGGGAAAGTAGTTCAATGTTTTAACGTGGAATTAACAGTGTTAGGCAAACATTCGGGAATACTGAAATATATTTCTTCTTTCTGTTTACGCCCTTAAATATGTTGTCATATTTGTAAATTATTGACTTTCGCAATAATTTCAAAGTTTCACTTGCCCGGCGCGTGAATAAAGTGACCATGCACTTGGCAATGATAATTTCACGAGTGGTGGCATAATACGCAGTTTGCGTATAAGTATATTTTGAACAGGGATTTCAAAAGTGTTCGGTTTACCTCGAGCAGCCTTTGCCCAACCGCAACCAACGTAAAATATTACAGAAAACTAATTACCAGTTTCCATAGAGAATATAATTTCAGGCTGTTCGCTATGAAGTGAACCCTTTTGAAACCAACCTTATAATAATTTCTCGAGTTCCTGCATGCATATATTTAAACGGGCGCACTGAGTGATATTCGCCCAGTAAAGTTGGTCACGATCGATGGAAAGTAGTTCTATATATTAACGTCGAATAAAAAGTGTTAGGTGACTATTTGTGGTAACTTAAACTATTTCTTTCGCTTTATGTTCTTTTAATGCGTCGAAGTGTAAAAATGAGGATGTTTGTAAAACATTTTCTTTTCTTATAATTTTCCAGTTTCACTAGACCGACTCGTGGGTAGACCGACTCTTTTGATTCGCCTGGACCCAAACAGTGCGATAGCCAATAATAGTTATGCCATTTGCATTTAAGCAGAATTTTATTTTATTTTATTTTTTCTGATTTCGAGCAGTTTACGAACTTGTATATTTGAAATGCATTGCTCGATATTCCGAACACGTTCGGTGATTTTTCTCTAGTGCACGGCTGGAATTCGGGACTCGTGTGGCAGCTTCGCCCCTTTATCCCGGGTCATTGTGTGACGTAATCACACAAGCACAATACAATGTGTATCGATAACCGCTACTTATGTGACAATGTCGAAACTCAACACAAACGAATTTTTTTTTCAAGCACAGATATCCTCAATGCTCTGTATGTCCCTGCGAGAAAAATTGGGATTTCGTGTATAACATTCGTGTACACACGTAACACACAGAATGATATTGTAGTAAAACATGTTGTTCGCAACATTTTTACATTGTTTTCATATGTATCTATAGAGACAGACATGTCTGTTTTGGTCTTGTCTGTCATTGTAACCGCAATTATCAATGCAGTTCCCTGCAACAGAACACTCTGCTATCACTACAAACAGATAGACAGTTCCTCCGGCAGATCGACTTCAATTATATTTTTTTTGTTTCTTGCTTCAGAAAATATAACTGCAATAAACAAACAAAATACCCTAGCCTTAGTGCAGGAGTGTTGTTGCTTCCACCCAGAAATCCGATTGCAAAGGTCGTTCTCTTGCCATTTCTCTAATTATTTGCAATTTTTCATTCATTTCTTCACCTATTACTAAGGCAAGGTTTGTCCACACCAACAACGGCGACCGATACACAAGAAAGTAGACCTACCTTGCCGCAGATTTAATGCCAACGAAATTCTTCTCCAGTGTTAATAAATCATTCCATAATATGCATGACGCTTTCCGTACAGCACTTGCCTTTAAAACAATTTGCCGCAGAAAGTCGAGCGAATTCCTTCCAGAACACTCTCCTTCATACATTCGCTTAGGCAACTTGCAAGCAAATTAAACTTTCACAGCGAAGTAGTTTAGGAAATATTAAACACACAAAGAGTGACGAAGCTAAAATTAATAATGTATGGCATTTTACCTCACATCCCTTCGCAGTAGAAAAGAAAGAAGACGCATTCTTTAAACGTGAAATTTACAACGATAGTATCAATTCCATCTCACTGAGGTTTAAAAAATAATACGAAGTTGATGTATGGTGACACCATCTTGTATATCTCCGCCGCACAGCTCGTATTGTATTCTGAAAGCACAGCAGGCCACGTGATAAAAGCGAAAGCTTTCTTCAAATTGCCTTGTTTCGCATGAAAACGTATAGCCCATTTTCTATCTCGTATATTTTTTTTTTTTTTTCAGTTATGCCTTGCAGATGAATTTTTTAGTACGACGTCAAAACCAATATTGTCTTCCTACGTGGACGCGCCGGATAATGCGGCTGGTCGGCGGGTTTTCTCGGAGATCATTCCAGCTGTTACGTGCAGCAACAGGCATGCTAGCCTGATTGCGGTAGCACAAACATATTGCGAAGAAGTGGAGCGAAGCCTTTGAGCGCTTGTAAATAAACCTCGCCAGGCAGGCCGAGTGCGCCAGATATTACAGCTGGAAACACGGCGAACGAGGTCTTTGTCGTCGTGACACTGCGCCAGCAAGACGTCCAGCGATGGGGGAGTTCAGTCCGCCGACATGCGTCTAGTCTTCAGCCTACGGCATCGTGGGCCGTGTGAAGTCGGACCATAGTAAACTAGCCAGAGTTGCTTTTATATAAGTATACACATGTAATTTAACAACGAATCGCATTAATATCTAATACAATGTAACCAGGTAAGCTTATTGAGAGCTCCTCCGATTTAACGAGTAACAAACATTCTGTAACGAGATGTAATTTGATGTTGAATTTAATACAAAGACGATGGTGAATATATTTGAGTTCGAATTGAGTACGCCTTATCCCAACATGTACGTTTATTACAACGTGATTATAGTCCATTCGCGGTTACGTCAGCCTTTTCTGAAGCCCTGCTAAAGTTCCACTTACAGGATATTCCTCCGCCTCGTGCAAACCAAGCTTAACTAAGTTTAACAGTATTTTGTATAAGGACTATTTCTCACTAGGCGCTACCAACATACCTATTTTCTCCCTGTTTTTTACTCATACTATTTATAAATGAAGCATTATTATTTATAGATAAAATATGAATAACATTTCTATTTAACAGAAAAAAAGTAACTTTTATGAACACGAGTATAAAACGCTTTTGATACAAGGCTTATTTAGGAAATATCTAAACACGTCATACCTGGGGAGATTTTTCAAAGGTTTGATTTAAAAAGGCCAAAGAAACCGTGAATGGACTATATACACACTAAAGCCACACGTTTTTGAAAACATAACACGGCGCAGCTCCACACTCTCCTCAACCACCCTCAACGGCTCTCAAGACGTAGCTGTTGCAAGCCGCCCAAATCTCTTCTCTTCCGCGGATTTTGTGTACGGCCTGCGCCTCGAGACAGATACATGCATATCTCCGCTTGGCTTGGAGATGAACCTGGTCAAATCTCCCCACCCAATCCTGGCAAAGCGTACTGAAGGTACGAACGCAGCTCAGCAGGCGACATTGTTAGCTGTCGTGTTCTGCTGACGGAATGGCAGCACGCTCGGAGATACGCTGAGGCCAGACAAATGTTAGGAGCCTGGTTGGTGTAACTCGCTTATAGGCTGTTCAAGGAGCGATTTTGGAAGCACTGCTTAAGATTAATTTCTCTCCCCGTGTTGTGTCCTCCCACCATATGTGAAATAGAGATTGCCATTTGCATGATCTCTTTGTTCATGCCACGTTCATCTAAAACAGTAGAGGTTTTGTTAAGAATTTTAATGTAATACATATATACAAATACCATTAAACAGCTTATTCGAGGTATTTTCGCACTTTTTGAAATTAACCTTTCAAAAATCACCCATGTATGGCGTCTTTGTTTGTTTCCCAAACATATTATTTTCCACGAGCGTTTTATTCTTCTATTAACATTCAGGTATTTTATTTTTGGTTCATTTCGACCTTTACTTATAATTCATTCACTAATTATAATATTTAATTTCTAATTTATATGAATCAAATAGAGAGAAAATAGCTGTGTTGGTAATACCTAGTATGAAACAGTTCTCATCCTAATAATATTATGAATGCGAAAGTTGGTATGTTTGTTTGCTACTCAATCACGTCGTAACGTCTAGACAGATTTGAATGAAATTTGCTACACGGTAGATTATATTCTGGATTAGCACATAGGGTACTTTTCATTCCGTAAAAAAGGAACAGTTCTGAGGGAATATATAAAATATGCCACCAACCATTAACATAGAGCACTTGTGCCAGGTTTGCACCAACATCCCCGAACCAAGGTCGAATGATCCTTGTTCCGAACCAGGATCCAGTTTGATCTTGGTTCCATTGTAAAAGTGTTGCACCAGCGAAATTTAATGAATCTGGGGTTCGTCAATCTTAGTTCCAAAGTGAGAGATTGAGATTAAATATGAGACAAATATTGCTATTGGTTCGTAATACATGACGTAATGGAAGGAGGCGTATTTTTCACTATAGATAGAACTACATGTGAGATGTTTGATCTGTTTTACGGGAATTATTATTGTACGAATTTTACCGAATAATAGCCAAGTGCGTATGAAGTTTTTTTAGTTTCCCAAGAAAACTATTGAACGTAGTTCTATCTGTTGGTGTATTTTCGAACTACATTGTCGGCGATGGCTGCTGATCCCGGATCGAGATTTCGAACCGCCAATTTCGGTGATTCGAAGCGAACTGCATCTCCATCTGCAGTCCAGCTCTGAACTCGAATGGTACAACAGTTTTCTGTATCGATCTTAGATCCGATCTCAGATCGAGTTTCGAACCACGATGGTGCAACCGGGCATTGGTCATTATAATTAAGGTTCGATTTTTCACGTGGGTGAAACCGCGGGTCGCAGACATAGCCACGCCCCGAATTCCCCCCCCCCCCCAGCCAACTAGTCGTCTTGGGCAAGGGCCGCACTCGACGGCCATGTTTTCTCTAACTGCCCTGTTACTAAGTGTTAAGTGAAAGCCCGATGGGTAGAGCGGGATTTAATGCATCTCAGGGCTAGACCCCATACGCCTACAAAAGTAGGAAATCATGCAAGGAGACCTGCATCACGGCAAAGGGTGATTGGGCAGCCATGGCCTGCGATTGGGACCATCACTACCTCCCTAACTGCACTTATAGCTAAGCTATCACTAGAAGAGACAGGGAAAAACCAGCATAGACACCGTAAAAAACCCAGTCGACAGGATAAAATTCAAAACTATGCAGGCATTAAACAGAAATGCTACAGGAGACAGAGTGTGTGTGTGTGTATAACATGCTCGTGTTAGTAGAGATGAAACACTAGTATATTTCCTTCCACCTTGGCAATTGGAGGGAGACACTGGCTTCTAACCAGAGACGTGCTTGCGCACCTCTCTGGTGGGGGAAGCGGCGCTATTGGGCGGCTTCCCACCGATTCCCCGGTAGAACCTGACAATTATAAGAGAATAAGTTGAGTCGCTTCAGCGACAACTGAGCCAGCGCTTACTGGTTATTACATATCCCCGAAGAGACGGCACATCCCGTGAAAAGAAAGGTGTTAAGTTATTAATTTAATTTCAAAATAACCTAAGAATCTTATAGTAACGTATTTCCTCGGGGACATGTGTGTAAATCCAACGCTGTGCTACCTCGCAGTGGCCAATCTCCGTAGCCATAGGCTGTAACAGAGCATATTTGCGGCCGTATGCTGTAAGTGCACGGAGCTTCGCTGTGTAGAAGTTAGGGGGGGTAGCGGGGGGGGGGGGGCGATCCCTCTTCCACCCAGGGCGCCCGGAAGTCTCGAAGAGGACCCTCGACGGACCGCGGTGCGTGTGGCTGCCACGTGCAGCAGGAGGTGCGCTTTTTGCCTCCCGCGTGACGAGTCGTTCGCGTCGACGAGGATGGTGAGACGTGATGAGGGCGGGGAGGAGATCATCTTCATTGAAACCCCCCCCCCCCCCCCCCCACCATCACGCCACTTCACCACTTCAACCAACCCCTTTTCCGGAGAAACTCCCGTTGCTTTTCTTTTGTCTCCCCTCCCCCGAGGAAGGGGGTTGCCTTTTGTACTCATCGGCGATCCTTCAGGAGGCAGGAGGTTCCCCGTGCATTGTGTCTGCCCCGGAGACGTCGAGCGGCAGCCGTAAACTAAATATCACCTGGACTTACGTTCGTCTTCTGTGCAGAGGCGGGATATTTGCTTACGAATAGTCGTTCAGATAAGCGATCTGGGGCCCTATTATCACAAACTCATAGCGAGTATCTTTATAACTACAAACAGTACAGCAGTTCCTGGTGTCTGTGCCTTTATGTGATATTAACTGTTGCCCGTGGCTTCAACCGCGTACAAAAATCAAACCTTAATTATAATGACCAAGTGCGCTACCTTAACGGTTGGTGGTACATTTTATATATTCCCTAAGACACTGTTCGTTTTTTTCCGGGTTAAAAAGTACCTTATGTGCTAATCTAGAATATAATCTACCCCTGTACCAAATGTCATCCAAATCCGTCTAGCCGTCACGACGGATTGAGTAACAAACGAACGTACAAACTTTCGCATTTATAATATTATTAGGATCATGATTGTGCGGACTCTTACCTGACCATCTTGTTGCTGGATTATGTTTTCTTTTTTTTCTGGTTACAACAGCATTACTTGGGTCGCATATTACGTAAGTTTCCAATCGTATAAAGGGGCCGCGGTAGTGTAGGGGCTAGATTACTCGCCTCCCACACCAAGGCGAACTGGATTCTTTTCCCGGCAGGGGCCGTCCCGGGATTTTCGCATGTGGGAATCGTGCCGGACGATGCTGCTGGTCGGCCGGTTTTCTCGGGGATCTCCCGTTCCCCACGCCCTTGCATTCCGGCGCTGCTCCGCACTCAGCTTGCTTCACCCTCATCGGCTCTCAAGACCTCGATGTTAAAAGCCACCCAAAGCTCTTCGTTCAGTGCACTCCAACAGTCCCATTACATATGGTATTTTTTCTTAACACGATTATGGACAACTCTTTTCAAAATAAATTAATTTCTGAATACGATGCAAGTTTCCAGATTACCAAAGTTCATTTTAATAATTACGAGATAATTGTACTATGGTCCAGTCCGTAGAGATGGGTCGTTACCATGGAGGTAATAGATGATGGAGTGGCAACAGCCTATATTCTCAACGATTATCAAGTGAAGCCGATGCCGTGTCTGTCTTCTTTCAACTGCGCATGCGCAAACCGATTGTTTACGTCAGTCGCCATGTTATGAGTGGCAAAAGTTACATAGTAAGGAATGTAAAACATGCACCTTTTTGCCCCTACTAGTCCTGTCCTTGTCTTTCATTATCATCTGTTACCCGGCTTCACTTTCGTGTACCGGCTTCCACTCCTTAGACTAATGTCTCAATGGTTGTTGCACAGCAATTATCTGCACCTGTTCCAAACTTGACACTAATACAGAATTGTATCTGTTACGAAATAGCTATTACCTTCTGTATCAGACACAGTTATTCGCAAGAACGCCGCTACTGTTTGCCAGTCTCCGAGGTGGCCTTATACGTGGCTGTTATCAGACAAGAGTGTTTTGAAGTAGCTACGTGTTGTGGGTTGGTATACTGTGTGGTATCTGTAACAGAGAAATAAAGTAGGGATAAGAAAAAGAGCAGAATAAAAGACTTCATTTGGGCGGAATTATATTAACAAGAGGATAATGAAATTGCTGAATACAATAATCTATGCAGTTACCTAAGCTAAACCAAGGAACTGAATCTTATCTTATTGGCATGTTTCAAATATAATAAAAATTGTAATAGTAACATGGAAAAGCAGATGCAACACTCTGGCGAACGTTTAACTTATACTCAAAGTATAAGAAAGATCGGAAGTGTACTCGTTTACATCTACCTGTTACAAATGGGTTAAGATACAAAGTAACCGATTGATACTCTACGACCCATCTCTAATAGTGGTTACGCTACAGCGACGCGACAGGATATCATTAGCAAAAAAATATTTACGTTTCTAGATTATTCCATACACTGCATGTTTGTGCGGAATCATTATATAATCTAATATTTATTATGTTCGTTGCAATTTTAACACCTAGGCTACATTTCTCTGTGGAATGAGTTTGATCAAGTACGGTGGCCATTTCTTTCCACTGCCTTTCATAAAGTCTCCTTGTTGGCCTGTCTTATAAAAAGACAGTCAAAGGACACCGTCAAGGCTACATTTCGTGTTACATGAATTACCATTTCGCTTCATAACGATAGTGTGCCAACATTTTAATGCAATGTTTTTACCGGCTCCGTTGTTAGTCGTCAAATGTTCCTGTAACATATTGCCACGTGGGCGCCAAATATCCGTTAACGCAACGACCTAACGTCACAGAACTCTAGACAACACTGCTAAGCTAAACCACATTGCATTACAGAATATTGCATATTCAGAAAGTCCGAGCTAACACACATAATACATCTATTTACCTCTGTACATGGAAATTTCAACATGCAGCGGATCCTGCTGCTATTAGAAAGATTACTGCAGCTGAACATTTTTCAAATCCATAACAGATGCGTTTTTCTTACGAACTAACGTTAATTCAAACAACAGTGAATCATAAGTCACTTGATGATTAACCATTTTAATAAAAGAAACTCATTTATATCATCATCCTCAGAACTTGACATTGAATGTTACCTCACAGAAGGCATATCGTTACACCACGCATATTCAGCGCCCTCTTTTAGTTGAACTAGTCTAGTAACAGGAAAATAACAAAACTACATGAAGTCGAATGGATTATTAATATTAATATTATAATATCATGAAATATTAGAGAACCACACTTGATTCAATCAGAAAACAAGTTATAGGCCATTCAATAAGCAAATATTATAGTTTTCTTGAAAGAAAATACATGAACAGAAATTAAAATTATGATGTTAGTTTGCACCAATCAGAGGACAGTACTAACACTAGTAATGTGACTATTATGTTCACAATTAATATGGTTTAGACCAGAAATTAATACAAGCACTCCTCTCAGATAAGTGCAAGTACAGCATTTTTTTAAAGTCATTTAAATATTTATGTACTTTGAGAATTATTGTAATAAATAATAATTGGGTAACAAAAATAATTATCATAAATATTTATGTAGTTACCCTTTTGAATAGCAATTAATTACTAGCACTGAAGGATAGAAATTAGACAACAACTGAATATATTTTCTTTGAATGATAGAAAAAAAAAAAAAAGTAAATTGGAAAGACCACGTTCTAAGGATAAATAACGACAGATTTCCGAAGCTTCCCCCTAAATTCCATCGTACTAGAAGAAGAAATATTGGCCGACCCATGAAGAAATGGTCTGAAATCTGAGGTCGGAACAGGCTAAGAGCATATCCATGAAGAGGAAGTAAGTAAGTAGCTGTAATGGAACAAATCGTTGTAAAAGCAATGTAGCCTGGATTCCATCATAATCACCTTTTTTGTCTCCGAACACATCAGGAACAGGGCGAATGTCACAAGATTCCCCGTAAAAGCTGGAAGACTAGTTGGCAGCATCAGAATTCTGCGAAGTCTGTAGACCTCCCGTAGACACCTGACAAGCTGGCTGACTTCAGATCCTAGCTGGCGAAATATATTTACTGCATTCTCTCGTTGCGGCATTATTCAGTCCATAATTCATACTTCGTGATCGCAGAATAATAACTTATCGTAAATGAAGGGCATAGCAACGCTTACTTATGACTTCTTGACTGCTCTTCAACGTTCCTTAATCTGAACAGCATCCCCCCCTTTTTTTTTTCATTACTATTAAAACGTTCCTAACAGTGAAAACAAAATGTGCATATCAGACAACATTTCCAAGTTTCCCTAGTA
This sequence comes from Dryococelus australis, assembly GCA_029891345.1. Lineage (NCBI taxonomy): Eukaryota > Metazoa > Arthropoda > Insecta > Phasmatodea > Phasmatidae > Dryococelus > Dryococelus australis. The sequence goes on along the minus strand of CM057007.1, from coordinate 31,010,140 downwards.
TGATTGGCACATTTAGTGGCTTCTTTCCAAACAACGCACCACAGAGATTCCCACATGCGAGAATCCGGAGTGACCCGAACGGAGATTTAACCCGGATCACCTTGGTGGAAGGCGAGCGGGCTAACCACTCATCCACCGTGGCCCCGTAAACTTTAAGAACCAGTAATTTTACAAGGCCTTTTTTATAGCTGTGTCGCAAGGCTTTGTTGTGGTATTTCTGATGTCTAAATTATCCTTCCCAGTCAGTCGTCTAAAGCTTTGTATTCTTTCGACGAACCAGTACACTGGAACTACGGTTGGCGGTCGCGTAGAAGCAGACGTCGGAATTTAATTTTCAAACAACCTGCAGGGCGTTCCAAGTGCAGTTCAGGCCCGAAGAGCAGATCCTTCGCTGGAGGTCATCAAAACTTCTAATAAAAAGTAATTGTTTTTCGTTCGTTTCGTTCTGTTGAGCCTGGGGAGGACTTCATCACTCGCCGGACTACTTCCTGCTCTTTGTTGGGGGCGTAAACGTTCAGTTCCCCTCGCGGAATAAAGTCTACGGAACGGAAAACTTCGCCGAAACTGCTACAGGGCGGCGGCGGCCTTGGGGCACGCCTTGGCGGAATGGATTTTTTTTTTTTTCTCCAGCATCAGTTCTCCGGCAACTCCTTCCACTGCATTGGTAAATTAATTTTTCATGTAGTCTGACGAGTCAGTGTAGCTTCTGAAATTTGATTGCCTGCACAGACGTAGGAAAACATTTACATTAAAACTGTTACGAGTTGGAAAGTTTTGCGCGGATTGTATTAGGGACTCGACCGAACTACAAAAAAAAAATATGGTAATAAATTTTTTTCTTCCTTGTCCCCTGCTTGTGCGTCACCATGATTATGATTTTTTTTTTTATGGGTTTCGTCAGCGAGCGTCTACAAAGTTCTACAAAGTTCTACAAAGTCGTTTTAACTAATTTAATCAACGCAAGTGAAAAAAAAAAAGCTCAAGCAATTCAATTCTTTACTGTGTAATCACATTAAAAATTATGCAAATATTTTTCCAATTATATATATATATACATATTTATAGTCTACCATTGATTAGAATATGTTGATAAATCAAGAGCCTAAACGTTACGCTATGTATGTACATACATCGTACTCCTTTGCTTGTAGGAGTTTACACAATGTATTATGCTTTTCACTACGAAGTCATATTTTAGCTCACCAAATTATATAACACCTTCATGATTTCCTTAGCTGATTCCCCAAAGGCAAGAAAAATTATTATCTCCATATTTTTACAAATTAAATATGATGATAAATATTGTAAGTTTCATGCGCATGAATTATAATTTAAATATTCGTTTAAATAGAAACGTCTTGAGTGTGTGCGTTTTGGCGGCGAAGTTGAGTTGACAGATTTGGTTGGCTGTTAACAACGAGTTCCTGAGAGCCGATGGAAGTGAAATGAGATGAGAATGAAGATGAGCCCGAATGACAGATCGGAGGAAACGGGAGATATCTGAGAAAACCCGCCGACCAGCGGCATCGTCCATAACGATTCCCGCTTGCGTTTGGGGTCTAAGGTATAAGAAATAAGTTCCTCAATTTTTGAATGTGTGAATCGAATTTCACCGAAATCGGTACACACATATTCTTAATAAGGACATCTGGGTTATAGTTTTTGACCATGCTGGGCACTTATTTTCGAAATGGCGGCCTTTTAAAAACATAGGGCGAAATGTCATATCTCGGAAACTATTCAACCGATTTGAACCAAATTTTTTATACTGACAGCATAATTTCTGAGCATTGATCTCAAAGGTGAATATTGATGTTAGTCCGCCATTTTGGAAGATAGTGCCACATGAAAAATAAAGCTTTTACGTTATATCTCGAAAACTACTGAAACAATTTCCGCCAAATTTGGCAGGAAAGTAAATACTATGATTCGCCAGGTAAATGTCAGTATTTGAACTTAGACACCTATTATTAAAATGGCGGTCATACAGATATTTTAGGTTTATTTGGTGTTACTATCATACTGTTTAACCTATTTTTAACCAAATTTTGTACACTGACAGTATCAACTGCAAGCATCACATAAGCCAAGCAACAACCACTTTTTCTTGTCATTTTATAAGATGTCGCTACATGAATTAATCACGTTTTTGTGTAATTTCTCGGGAAACAATTGACAGATTCCTACAAAATTTGGCAATTAAGTAGTACTGCAATAGTCGATATGTACAAATATGTTTCAAGTATGGCAGGCGCTTATTTTAAAATGGCGGCCATTTAACTATTTTAGTTTTATATGTAATTACTTCGAAACCATGTTATTAATTCCAACGAAACTTTGTATGATGGCTGTAAATATTACAACAATAAAATGTGTACACACGAAATCTCTTTTTTTCTGCCATTTTGTAAAATAGTATCACTTGACATATTTAAATTATGTGATCTCCGAAGAAACAACCTATTTGTACCAAATTTGGCAAACAATTAGCGTTACGGCGGGCTGTGTAAACTGATAAATTTTGAGTGGGATACATGTTTTCAAAATGGCGTAATATAAAATTTTTAGCTCCGAATTTTTTATCCATCAGTTGTATCCATCAAAATTGTCTATGCAAGGTCTCATTTCTGAGCCATTTTGTAATATATCCAAACATGAAATAACATCGTTTTTACGCCGTTCCTCAGGAAATTATCCGATTTCTTTCACATTTGGCGAAGACGTTGTACTGTGGTAGGCTATAATTAATTTATATGTTTTAAGTATTTAAATATCTTATTTTCTGAATGGTGGTTATACAAACATTTTAGCTTAGTGTGATATATATATGTATATATATGTATATATATATACATATATATATATACGAAACTACGTAAATGATTTTAATTTAACTGTCTATATTTCATCTATGACACTTATCGAATGTGCTAATATACAAATTTTCCCCCTCCAATTATGAAGATTGTCACATAATCAATGAGGATTTTGTGTCATATCTCGATGACCAATCAACTGATATGCTTACCAAGATCCTCCTTTGTGGATTTTTTCTCCAGAGTAGTGTCAGGTGAGTAAACTGAACATTTTATCATATTTGTTGAATAATTCGACTAATTTCTACAACATTTTCCACAGCTACAGTAGGCCAAGTATAGTTGCATGATTTATAATGGTGTAAGGCTATGATTTAAAAAATGGAGCCCGTATAAATATTTTCATTAGTAGGCATATATATTTAATAATTTAACAATCTCAATCAAAATTTTTATGGTGGCATTATATATTACAAACATCGTGTACGGAGCCTCTTTTTAAGAAATTTTTTTACATTGCCCCATTCAATAAAATAATGTTTTTATGGCATATCTCGGGGACGAATCAACCGAATTACATCAAATTTATCACGCATATAGCTTTATGGTAGGCCATTTAAACTTATGTGTCTTAGAAGCTGAGACACTTATTTTCAAAATGATGGCCGATTAAATATTTCAGGTTAGTGAGCCCCATCATTCAAAAAATTAGACTGATTACATCCGAAGTTGATGCTCCGGATCCTACCTACGTGACGCAGTTTATTGAAAGCTAGCTTAATTTTACGAGCTTTTTCTGAATTAGAGTACCGAGTCAGTCACTCGTGTATTTTAACTGTCTTTGTACAGTTTCACAATTTTTCTGTTTTGATCTCGAATGATATTGCTGTCAATCAGACGTCAATGCCTATCTGCCATCTAAGCTGGCAAGAACTTTACTAAAATTCGTCTGCGCCCATGTAGAGGAAAGTAGGCTCATTTGTTATCAGTGACATCTTGTTACAATTTAAATTACCTAACTATAATACTAGTTGGAGAGTTTTTATATACCAACCAAGGATAGCAGGTGAAGAAGAGTGACGTTTCACAAGCTCAGGTGAGGTAGCTAAAGTCGCGACTGTCTGTAGGCACTCGTCTCGCCCTCTTTAACGACGTTTTACAACTGTGCAACAATTTGTGGGCCATACGACACTTTGTGAGCGTCATCGCACGCTACCTGTCCTCCATCGACTTTACGATAGCGCGACATTATGCGTCCGCTGTCCATCTTTCGTCCGAAGAGGCGACGTAACCTGATAAAAATCAGGCGCGCTGTATCCGGGCGAAAGAAGCATGCGAACATCTCTAGAACTTACTTTACACAACTCGACATCTGGTACGAAATGCTCAACGAATAATATAAAGAATGTTCGGAAATTCAATGTCGGAAACTCCAGCCCTATACACCTATAAACGGAAACGTAATTTTTATATCAAAATAATTGTGTTCAATGTCGCGGCTTACGACGCCTGCACAGCAGCACCGAGGCGAACCGCGTTCAATCCCCGGTCGGCTCACCGGATTTTCGCGAGTGGGAATCGTGCCGTACGATGCCGTTGGTTGGCGGGTTTTCTCGGGGGCCTCCCGTTTCCCCCGGCCCCTTCATTCCGGCTCTGCTCCGTATTCACTTCTATCCCACGCATCGGCTCTCAAGACCTCGCTGTTAAGAGCCGCCCAAATCTTTTCACTCACTCACTCACTCACTCACCTGCAGAGGAAGGCCCGTCCGATCATACGCGTAGGACGAGTTGCATAGATCATAGGTGCGCGCCTACTTTCTATACAAATTATCCCACACGCACGATCTATTAGGCGTTTTACGCCGCGGCTTTGAACACAATTATTTGATTTAAAAATTACGTTTCCGGACGTAGCTGTATGGTGCTTTTGAATTACTATTGGTCCAAAGAAACTACGTCTGGAGTTGGGGCACTGAATTTACAAACATGCTGTATTTTTATTCCTAAATGTTTCAAACGTACAGCATGGGCGAGTTGTATTTAAATACATAGGTCGTAGGCTCCTGTAAAGTAATTTTGGTAGAGACGCTTCGTCAGGAGAGATACAGTCGTCGTTATAGTTCACACAGGAACCGCTAGATCGCGTCGGTGCCGTGTTTTTGCCTTTCATGCTGGCCTTTGTAGTTCACGTGGATAATTACGTTTGCTTATCTCAAACTATTCTACATAATTCGCCTTGTTTTATGTGGCAAATCAATAGCTTGAAGTTACCATTTGTATTTATTTAAATTGCTATATTCAATAAATGTTATATATATATATATATATATTTATTTATTTAGATTCTATCCAATGGTATCAAGATATGATTCGTACTCGTGAGCTTGTGAACAATGGCAGTCATATTGAACTCAGGGTTTGCTCAATTTCTTGGTGAGGCATTTCTCCCTCATAGGTGGGATAGATGCCACATTTCTTTTAACGGAGAGATGCTACACCCATTACTTCATTTTCCATTAATTATTATTTGTTTTATTGTTACTAGATATACATATTATGTTGAAAATGTTCAAATAAGCCCATTACGTACCATTCCCACATCTGGACCCAGGCGGAAAAATCAACAATATTAACATCACCAAAGAACATTCAAGTAAAGAATGATGGAACTGTGAAAAAAACAATCTGAAGAGAAGAAATATCGGTTGAGTGAAGCTATCCGGTAAAAGAAAAAATCGAACAAATCATAATATAGTTACACAGATGGTTCAAGGAAGAAGAGGACTGAAAAAAAGGGGGAATAAAAAGTCACGTGACTCGAAGGAAGAAGATACGGAGAAGGTCGTGGAAAGGAACCAGCGCATAGAGTGTCGGCAAAACCTTTACATCACAAAACAAACTGCCGACTGGATTCGCTTCGTTCAGTGTAAAGTGCAGATGCACGAAATGTGCACAGTTTACGATCATTGGTGTACGAACTTTTGGAAGGGAAGAAGTTCGACGTGTTAACTTAAAGGAAAATAATAGCGATAATTGAAAATAAAATAGAAACTTAAATTTTCTAAAATTATTGCCCATGAGTTGAACGTTAGGCCTACCAATAAAATTAATTGGTATTTTACATCTTAAACGCTTACCTTAATTTTAAAAAAATTAAGCAATTTGTTATGAAAACACAATTTTCTTAGTGGCTTTGGATCAATGTGGGCGTATGTATTATATTGATACCACAGTTGTAAGCTGTCTTCATAATCACGGTATTAATTATGTTATTTGGATTCCTTATAAAGTAATGGACAGTTTGAATACACCTTTTTTTATATTCTAATACCTTTCTTTCTCAATTTTTAAAATTTTTAATAATCATTTTTTAAAATGATTTTGTCGATTCCAAAATAACTACAAAAGCTGGAACATGTAATGTTCTGCGACATAAACGGTTTTTAAATATGCTTGTGTTTATTTGGTAAAAATACGTGAAGTTTTCTTTGGAAATATAAATTTGCGGCATATCTCCTTAACTCTGCGGCATCTCACCCTTGCCCCTTTGGATGAGATGCCGCAAGATAACATATTTTTTTTTAAATCACTGCTACAAAAATTTCGCCATAAGTAAATTATTTTAATTCCTGGGAAGCTATCCTTCAACAACTTCTGTAACTTCCACTATATTCAAAATTAAAATTATGTCTTCCATGTTGGCACAGTTTCACATTTTCGAAAGGTGCCGCATTTCTCCCGAAATTACCCAATGTGTTTGACTGTTTAAATAACCCGCGACTTAATTATTTTCAAATGCTCGCCTGTTTTCTCTTTGCAAATATGCGCTTATTTCCGTTATTCTTCTTTCTTGTTACGAGCGACCATCACAGATGAGTTAGAACAATTTTCAGTTACACTCTGTCGCTTCGCCATCGTCTGCTCGATCGCCTCTGATTGGCTGGTCGCTTTCGTCTTACTCTCGCTGTTGCATGACTGCACATTTAAAAAAGGATGTACGGAATGTTTCAGGGGGAAGCTGGCATAGCCTACGTTAAGCGGTGATTGTATGAGCCATTCAGAAAGGAAAATATTACTAGACATTTGCTCTAGTCGCAGAGATGCAGCTGTGTCACACGACATTTGCCACGAGCTGCAACCAGCATGATGTTGGCGGTGGCATTTCCGAACGCGTGTTGTAAAGAGAAATTACAGGATAAAACCCCAACACGTGACGATCTGTAATTTTACCTTCACCTATGCCGATCCCATTCTTGACAGTTTCACGTAGCTCTATCGCGGACACCTTTGTGAATAGAGCAAATGTTTATAGACGTTTTCGCTTCAGAATGGTTCATACCTTCCCATCTTAACATGTACCCGTTTCCACCTGAAACACCTGGTATAATCCATTCAAGATGACTTCACACTTTTCTGAAGCCCTGCTAAGGTTCTACTTCCAGGATATTCCTCCGCCTCGTGCAAGCTAAGCTTATTTAAGTCTAAAAAAAATTACAGCAAATGATTACCCACTGTATTCGTGCACACTCAGTTGTAATGATATTTTGCATGAGAACTATTTCTTATCAGGCGCTACCAACACACATTTTTTTGCTCTCTGTTTTTTTTTTCATATTTATTATAAATGAAATATTATAATTTATAAATAAAATACAGGTAAAACTTCGATTTAATTAAAAATAATATTCTTTCATGATAACAGAGGTATAAAACGCTTGTATACATGGCATATGCAGGAAATAACTAAACACGTTATATACGGGGTGTTTGTTCAAAGGTCTGATTCAGAACGTGTGAAGAAACCGTGAACAGACTATACACGCGTGGGAGCGCCAAGGGTCGGTGTTTTTAGGACGGGTACGATGCGTGCCGCAGGATCCACCTGTTCAGTCACAATGCTAGCGCGCGCCGCAATGCAGTATCCGGGAGAGAGGGGTTGGGTTATAGAGAGAAGGGAGAGGGGGCGTGGTCGGCAAAGAGAAAGAGAGAAGCTGTGTACGCAGATCGGGATACTGTTACCAGCTCTCTGAAATATAAATATCCTCCCCGAACGCCCCACGGCACATTCCGCCCCAGCCGTTTGCCGGAGAGCATGCAAACATTAGCGACGCTTTCTTTCGCGCCTTTTTTTTTTTTTTTTTTTTTTATATACCCCTCTCTCCCAAATTTCCGGAAATTTAACGCCGAGCGTACTTTGACCTGTAAATTTTAAAGCGTAGTAGGTTAAATATTTATTCGTTTTTTTTTTTTTTTTTTTTTGTCAACAAGTCTCCAAGCCCAAATTTTATAACGTCGCCTTAGGTTCTCTGCGAAGTTTAACAGCTTCCAGCCCTTTTTTTTTTTTTTACATAAAGTGTGTTGCGTTGAATATTCAAAACACACCTAGATTTCCGTATGAATTGCGGGGTTTTTTTTTTCTCTCCGAAGAACATTTATTATTTAGCGCTGTTGTGAGCTTCGTTTCCAAACAAAACATATGTGTATTAAATTGAAAAATATAATTTCTTAAGAACATTTAATGATCTTTATTTTTATAATACGATGCAGGTAATTTAAAGTTTATCAAGATTTACTAAATAATGTAGTTCAGGAAATTATATATAATATAAATATTCCACAACTTTGAAATATAAGTAATATATAAAACGGATAGTGTTCTAGCTGTGATTTGAAAAGAAAAAAAAATACTCCTAAGAATTTTAACACAAAACTGCGTTTATTATTAAAATATTTTAAGTTCAATTACCTATAAAAGTGAAAACATAGTTAAGTTTCATTGTTATCTATAATCAGTCACCTAGATTTAATTACAGCCATTTATTTACGTTGATATATTTAAATAGTAGGCCCCTACGAAAAATCAATTAGAGAAAAATAAATTATCCAGGGACATGGACATATAATAATAGTAATTTATTATGAAAATTATTAAATCAATATAAGTACACCTAAGGTTTCAAGATGCACGCCATTCCTGAATATGTTACACGCTGATTCATTTCGGTTTTTTTCTTACAAAATAAAGTGATACGTAAATGTCAACGTCTTATGTATTACACAAAAACTCGTTGTGGCACAGATTCAAAATGTCGAAGGATGAACCTCGCAAGTTATTGCGTTTTGCCAGCACGCGCACTTGTTCATAACACTTGCGACAGAATACAGGTATGATAGCAGTCAGGTGAGAAAAAGTAAATTAACTGTAAAAGAATATTTTAAAGCCAAGATTTTATTTACAAATAAAATAAAAATATAATAATGATTATAGGAGTATTTGTAGAACTTGTAAGACGTGGTCGGACAGCTTTAATAGACTTGGCTACAAGTTAACATTTTTGTATCAATTTATATTAGGTATATTTAAAAGCTTGGCGCAATATGGAACGCATACCTCATTTGCGTAAGCGTAGTAAGCACATACATTGCGTAAGGCTCTTAACTATGACAGATCTGTTGGCAAGGAATATGCTACTGTTAATACTGAGCGTCTTGGTCCTGATAATATTTTCGCTTATCGTAATGATTCGTAGATCCTCGGTATTAAAGCCCACAATGGAAATTTTCTTAGACTATATCGTGCAAGCACGCATGGCCACATGTATAGCTGGTTGTATGGGAGATTCGTCTAACTGCTAGCCGTTTTCATTACAATTTTCAGAATTGTTCGAACGCAATTTTCGATTGAATGTTACCTACGGGATTGACATTTTAACCCGTCAGAGAGGGGGCGGTGCAGTGTGGCATTGACAACAGTTGTACTTTTGTTTTTTTTTTTTTTTTTGTTTGAATGTTACCTACGGGATTGACATTTTAGCCCGTCAGAGAGGGGGCGGTGCAGTGTGGCATTGACAACAGTTGTACTTTTGTTTTTTTTTTTTTTGTTTGAATGTTACCTACGGGATTGACATTTTAGCCCGTCAGAGAGGGGGCGGTGCAGTGTGGCATTGACAACAGTTGTACTTTTGTTTTTTTTTTTTTGTTTGAATGTTACCTACGGGATTGACATTTTAGCCCGTCAGAGAGGGGGCGGTGCAGTGTGGCATTGACAACAGTTGTACTTTTTTTTTTTTTTTTTTTTTTGAATGTTACCTACGGGATTGACATTTTAGCCCGTCAGAGAGGGGGCGGTGCAGTGTGGCATTGACAACAGTTGTACTTTTGTTTTTTTTTTTTTTTTGTTTGAATGTTACCTACGGGATTGACATTTTAGCCCGTCAGAGAGGGGGCGGTGCAGTGTGGCATTGACAACAGTTGTACTTTTGTTTTTTTTTTTTTTTGTTTGAATGTTACCTACGGGATTGACATTTTAGCCCGTCAGAGAGGGGGCGGTGCAGTGTGGCATTGACAACAGTTGTACTTTTGTTTTTTTTTTTTGTTTGAATGTTACCTACGGGATTGACATTTTAGCCCGTCAGAGAGGGGGCGGTGCAGTGTGGCATTGACAACAGTTGTACTTTTGTTTTTTGTTTTTGTTTGAATGTTACCTACGGGATTGACATTTTAGCCCGTCAGAGAGGGGGCAGTGCAGTGTGGCATTGACAACAGTTGTACTTTTGTTTTTTTTTTTTTTGTTTGAATGTTACCTACGGGATTGACATTTTAGCCCGTCAGAGAGGGGGCGGTGCAGTGTGGCATTGACAACAGTTGTACTTTTGTTTTTTTTTTTTTTGTTTGAATGTTACCTACGGGATTGACATTTTAGCCCGTCAGAGAGGGGGCGGTGCAGTGTGGCATTGACAACAGTCGTACTTTTGTTTTTTTTTTTTTTTTGTTTGTATGGATGATAATTGTAATTTTGTGTATTTTGTTTTCAGAAACGGTATTGTGAACAATAAAAAATTATATTTAAATAAAAGCTAGGATAAAGGCAATTGGTGCTATAACAGCACTGAGTGAAAATTGTGGTAAACTTTCTTGATTATTTCACACAAAAGGTTCCTCGTGTGACAACAAAAAAGCTTAGGCGCCATGCATAAACGTATGCTCCAGAAATCGTGAATTAAGTCTACACGTGAACACAGTTGCAGAAGTAAAATCAAAACAGATACACTCGCGCTCACTTGTGCGGCAAAAAGTATCGTGTGACAGGTTATCATTCTGTCTACCATATATGAATACCGTCACATGGGTAAACTGGAGGGTTTATGTAATTTATTGATGACAAACGAATCGATTACCAACACATTTTATACTGTTATGGTAAACGAGGTGTTGCTGGGTGCCAACTTCGATACGAGCGGCAGGATGCCACTCAATCACCGACGAGAGAACGGGAAATTGGGGGCGCGGCCAGGCTATATAAACGAGGTCACCAGTGTCCACCATTTTTATCCTCCACCACACTCCGGGTCTCTGACGGCGCACGATGCTGCCGCCGCTCACCGACTTCGAGCTCCTTTGCCTAAACCCGACAACGCGAGAGGAGACAATCCACCACGAGATGATCATGAGAGGCCTTCTCCGCGGTGCGGGCAGTAGAGGGAGCATGTCACTTCTAATTCACTTCTAGAATGACATGTGGGTGGAATGGAAAATCGATTATTCCATTAATCGATTAATCGATGTGCGCATGCATAACAATTAATCGAATAGTTGATTAATCGACATGCTCATGCATATAAATTAATCTAATAGTCGATTAATATATATGCACATGCATATCAATTAATTGAATAGTCGATTGATTGCTACTTAATAGATTAATTAAATTAATTAGTATAATTATTTGATATCAAATTTCTTTGATCAATATTTTGATAAAATTTCTTTGATTAAAATTCTTATATGAATTTTTTTAAATAATATTTTAATGGTGTTGAAAGGATGGTAGAGCAGGATCGGTGTTTATGTAGCAGTTAATGTTGGTGTAAGAGTGGTATAAAATAAATTTTTGTTTATGAGTGGAAAGCACACACTCAGCGGGGTTCCCAACTTAGGCGGGAGAGCATGAAGAGGGGCTCCCAATTCACTTAGCGAGGGAGGTGTGAATGGACTAAAGAGCATGCGACCCACTTCTGGGACGCCACGATTTACGTACAAAAAGGTTGCTGAATGAATTACTTTAATCATGTGATGAAACTATAGCAAACGTAATATATAATGTTTTTACACCGTATGGGAATGGAAGACTTCCAGGAATGAATGAACTCTGAAAGTAAAGGAGTAGGGAGTGTTTATTAAATGAATGAACTCTGAGAGTATTGGAATGAGGAGCTTGAAAGGCTAGCTGAACTTGAAACACACACAATGGTGGAACAAGGCAAAGGGTGTTGGAAGGGAAAGTGGTTTGGGAGAACTTCAGGTAAACGAACTCTTGTCCCACAGAGCAAGGTTAAGAAATGTCTAGTGGCGAGCCTCACTAGCTGGCATCGACTTTGTCTTGTAACAAACAAAAATACAAACTTATAAATAAATCGATTAAATCGAGTATCGCTTTAAAAATTACTACAACTGCTGTCGTTAATGTTTGCTGTGAAGCTATATTATTATTCGACTATATGCTGAAATCGATGGATGGTATACACACTAATTTTTTTTTTTTATTGAAATGAAATGCTGTAACATACCTTTTACACATAATTAGAACAATTTTTTTTTTATGAAACTGTTTCTAAACAAAACTTTGAGAGAAGTCTCTGAAACAGTTTTACGGTGTAAACTAACGGTAATATTATAACACGAAATTGAATGTGTTGTGGAAATGGTAGAATCTTGAGAAATCATAAATGTTGATCATCCGGTAACAGGATAAACCACAACACCAAACACTCTGGCTGCTGGAAAATATATTTTAAATATCAGTTTACAGTACTTTGAATATTTACTATAAAACAAAAATGTTTACTTTTTTTGTTAATGATGAATCGTGTAGTATTTTAGTAAAAATATTTATGTTTTAAAAATGAAATCTATTTTGATGTATTTGTCCTGTGCGGGACTGATATTCATTTTTACAAATACGGGTTTGAATTGTGTATCTTGATTTGAGATGTACATGACTCCGCCAGTTAAATTAGTAGCTTTTAAATAACAACTTGTAGGTTACACTTCATTAAATAAGTTAACGGAGTGTTGATACCCATTTTTCAATTCCAGAGAAATAATATAAAATGATTTTGATCGGAATTGTGTTGTTAACATTCAGTGTTTTGGGGAAATATTGTAAAAATTAATATCTTTTACATTTCACTTGGGTGAGGCATCTGAAAGTTATTCAGCGTGGCAGGCTTGTCTCGGCAGGTGAGTTTGGTTCCCGTCGGCATGGCCTCCACCTGTCACGATATGAGATATTAATTTACGTTTGACAGGCTTGTCGCAATAGGTTTTCGCATTATACAAGCGATAGAGATGCCAGCATACTGCGTTTTCACAGGTGATATAACGAAGTATGTGCATACGGTTTAATTATTTAGTTAGTTTTAATAGAATTGGCAGGGTTTGCAATTTGATATTACAATTAATTTATTATGTAATCAGTCAGTTTGTCTGGCTTAACCTGTATTTCGATGCGTGTTTTGAAAGCCGATGAGGATGAAGTACGTGTGACTTCGTGTATGTGTGTGTGTGTGTGTGTGTGTGTGTCTGCGTGGGAGAGGATTATTTTTTAGGGGGACCTGGAGTGCTGGTGAGTTGTAATTTTATATTTGCTGGCTATTTCGTTTGTTTAATTAATGATCAGTTGGCATTTGTTACGTTTGAAATACATCATATCGTTACGATATTAATGTAATTTTTTTTTTGTGTTTCCATTCGGTAATCGCACAATTAAAGTAGGTTTAGTAAATATGTGTTCGGTTCTGTCGATTACGTGATTAAAGTGGAGATCAGTTACGTCTGAAATAGCTTCATCGCATGATTAAAGTAATTCGTGCGGCAACCTATTTGAACGTAAATCGTAGTGTCCCAGAAGTGTATCGCGCGCTCTCGCTCCGTCCATACCACTCTCGCTAAGCGAATCGGGAGCCCCGCCACATGCTGTCCCACCTGAATTGGGAATCCCGCCCAGTGCGTGCGTTCCAGTCACAAAACAAAAATGTAACTTGTACCACTCATATACCAACATTAACTACTATATAAACATCGATCCTGATCCGCCATACTTTCAACATCAATAAAAAAAAATTTCATTCAACAAATAAAATACAATAAATTTCTTCAAAGAAATTGGATATCAAACAATTACACTGATTAATTTGATTAATATATTAATTAGTAATTAATAAAATAATAGATTATCCGCTCCATCCACATGTGATTATAGAAGTGAATTTGAAGTGATATGCTCCCTTTACTGCGGGTATGTACGTCCCACACACGCACACACACACACACACACACACACACACACACACACACACACACACACATATATATATATATATATATATATATATATATATATATATATATATATATATAATATATATATATATATATTCAATTTGGATAGCTGTAAATTCAATTTGGATAGCTGAGGATACCGAAGGGATTGTTAGAGATCTTCAGTAGCAGCTTTAGAAGTATTTACTACTGAGAGTAAATAAAGAATTATTGTAACAGGGTCTCAATGTAAACAATATTTTACATACTCAGGGGATAGTTATTTATATAAAGAGCATTCCTGATTAATAGAGACATTTTAAAGTGTTTTTTGAGTCAACACCACAAGGCCAGCTGAGAGGAGCTCATAAGTAAACTATAGCCACGTCCCTAGAGCCTTCTGAAGTAGGCTAGGGTAATAGAACAATATGCAAGTACTGCTACAGTAGAGTATGTGAACTATAGCCAAGTCCCTAGAGCCTTCTGAAGTAGGCTAGGGTAATAGAACAATATGCAAGTACTGCTACAGTAGAGTATGTGAACTATAGCCACGTCCCTAGAGCCTTTTGAAGTAGGCTAGGGTAATAGAACAATATGCAAGTACTGCTACAGTAGAGTATGTGAACTATAGCCACGTCCCTAGAGCCTTCTGAAGTAGGCTAAGGTAATAGAACAATATGCAAGTACTGCTACAGTAGAGTATGTGAACTATAGCCACGTCCCTAGAGCCTTCTGAAGTAGGCTAGGGTAATAGAACAATATGCAAGTACTGCTACAGTAGAGTATGTGAACTATAGCCACGTCCCTAGAGCCTTCTGAAGTAGGCTAGGGTAATAGAACAATATGCAAGTACTGCTACAGTAGAGTATGGGAACTATAGCCACGTCCCTAGAGCCTTTTGAAGTAGGCTAGGGTAATAGAACAATATGCAAGTACTGCTACAGTAGAGTATGGGAACTATAGCCACGTCCCTAGAGCCTTTTGAAGTAGGCTAGGGTAATAGAACAATATGCAAGTACTGCTACAGTAGAGTATGTGAACGTCCATGTTTAAGGTGTGGTAGGACAATTTTTTAACGGCGTTAATATAAATAATTTAAACCGGTATGGAATATATATTAAAGAGATCAACAAAATTCAACCTAGCAGTATTAATTATATGCACCAATTAAGTATACGCAGAATTTTTTTCGTGGCTTTTTGACAAAATAAGGGAAATGTAAGAAAATTGAAGATTTTGCCATATTCACGGAACCGTTAGATTAATTTCCACCAAATTTTGCACTCCTGGTAATGTTACAGAAGTCCACGTAAACTTGCATGATTTAAGTGGGGTTAGACATTGGTTTTCAAATTGGCGGTCGTATGAACAAGTGGATAAGTTTTTCAAGTCAATTAAATAATTTTACGTAATTCAACCAAATTTTAATGTTGACGGTATCCGTTCAAAGAATCGTATACGAAACCCCTTATTATACACTTTTGTACGATATCGAAAGATGAGAATATAAAGTTGTTATGCTATATCTCGGGAAAAATCATCCAGGTTTTTTTAAACGCTACGGTAGATAATGCAAATTTACGTGACCTATTTGGTTTTTAGATTTATTTTCAAAATGACGGCCCCGTAAATATTTAATGTTTGTGAGCCATTTTCACAAAAACATTAAACTGATAACATTCTAGTTTGATGCCCCGAATCCTACCTCCATATTGCAGTTATAGCTTATGGTAGGAGAATTTCTGCGTTCTAATCCCTGGTAAGGCTAAGGCCGTGTCTCAATTGGCCCGAGGAGCTCTCTCTCTCTCTCTCTCTCTCTCTCTCTCTCTCTCTCTCTCTCTCTCTCTCTCTCTCTCTCTCTCTCTCTCTCTCTCTCTCTCTCTCTCTCTCTCTCTCTCTCCTCTCTCTCTCTCCCTCTCTCCTCTCCCTCTCTCCCTCCCTCTCTCCCTCCCTCTCTCCTCCCTCTCTCCCTCCCTCTCTCTCTCTCTCTCTCTCTCTCTCTCTCTCTCTCTCTCTCTCTCTCGTGCTCTCACTCTCGAAAGCTCGTCATTATGACGTCTGAGAGAACGCTCTTTGGTCGTCTCAATTCGACGGCGAGAGTGCGAAATAGCGAGAGCGCAGAGAGAGAAAGAAATTGTGTACTCGCCGGCGCTCTCTCGCACTCTCTGACCACGCGCCATATTTGTTTACATTATTTCCGTGTTTGAATAAGTTTACAGCAGCTTTCTGCGCCGAAACCTCGTGGCATTTTAGCTTTAAGCGAACAATTTAATCTGTTTTAAACAAAACTAAATAACTTACGTAACACGTATTTATAAAAATATAAATACGGATATCTGACACTGTCTCGTTTTTTTTTTATCGGTTTGGTGAGACTTGACGATTATATGTAAAACATAACGAATAGTATTTTATGCGGTCATAATTATTCTGGTAGAGTTATAATATTATTTGTGAATTATTTTGAACACATATATGTTATTTACAATAACTATGATTACGATTTTAGCTCAACATGATTTCCCGCCGTTCAACATCAGCTGTCTGGATGACGTCGGAGAGAAACGAGAGAGTGTTTGTGACAGTTCCACAGAGTGAGAACGCGAGAGAGCGCGATGTAGTGCTCTCACCAGGTTGTGCGAAAGAGTGCACTCTCGAAAGAGAATTAAGTTGAAACCGTGGAGGTATTAGTCTATGAAGTGGAAGCCGAGACACGAAAGTAAAGCCGAAAATGAAAGACAAGTACAGGGCTAGTAGTGGCAAAAAGGTGCATGTTTTACATTGCTTACTATGTAACTTTTGTCACTTATAATATGGCGGCTGACATAAACAATCGGTCTGCGCATGCGCAGTTGAAAGAAGTCAGACAAGGCATCGGCTTCACATGATAAACGCGGAGAAGATAGGCTGTTGCCACTCCATCATCTATTACCTCCATGGTTGAAACACGGCCTAAGACACTATAAAGAATGGTCATACTCGTCCGCCATTTTTGATCAAGCGAGCGGGAGGCAGGCATCTCGGGAAACCGATCAAGTTACAGATTCTCCTTAGTGCGTCGTGGTTTTTTTTTTACGCGGTAACACGAGGGGTTTAGCGGCCTTGATTCCCAACTATGTATGCTCTAGGATTATAATGGTTGGTTGTTCGGCACCAAATTGTGCAAATAGCACAGCTGCAGGTTTCATTTTGTTTAAGCGTCCGTCCGTTTAAATATGAAATGCAGTTTGGTTTGCAAAACTGCAGACGTGCCATGTCGGAACGCCGCTCGCCAACCAGGGCTCGCCAGCAGGAAGCCCGGCCAATAGGCAGCCTCTCGCTACTAGCTGAAGCCAATTAGAAACAACGTCCGTTCCTGTAACCTCGCGCATCCAATAGGAGAAAGGGTCGGCCCACCTCAGAGGAACTGTAACGTCATGACGATGTGTGGTGACTCGTAAAACAATTCACGAGGAGAAAAGCGTTTCTGTAAAAGAATTTATATTTTGTAAACGAGTTATTGAAAATTCTTCTTTTGTTATATCACGGGAACAGCACGCCATCTAGCCTGTGTATACTTACTCTGTGCTGTCGCTGTGCTATAGGTAGGGATGTGACAATTTCGCTAGTTCACTGACGTGTAGGCTAGGCTCCACAGACTTTTATACAGTTGAGCCTCAGATGTTTGTTCATTGCCTGCTGCCCTAGTACGGGATTCGCTTCGTGTTCCCTTGCAAGTCTGCGATTGGCTCAGATTCGTCTAGAGCGTGCATAATAAACAGTGACCCAACAGCAAAGGTAAATTCAGTAAACACGTGTTTGAAATCTAGCTTGGCCTGAAATAAATCCGCGAAATTTTCCTATCCCTAGCTATAGATATGCATTTATCAATATCGTTTTTAAACATGTTGACGAAATTGAAGAAACTAGTTTTCTTGTGTTTAACACACTTCAACCGCTCCCCACTCCCCCCCTTTTTTTTCGGTATTTCTATTTCAGTTTTGTGATTTTTCTGTGCGCAACGGTTAAGAGACACTAATAAAATTCTCGTTTGTCGGCCGAATAAATTACCATTATTATTGGAGAGACGAACAACGGAATTGACAACTCGTATAAGGCGCAAGGACCGACGGATGTGTGTGTGCATATAGGAAACTGACAAAAACTCCGCACTCATAATTTTAATTCGTGATAAGTCACCTCTACCATACATATAAAATGAGAAAAACTTTAATTTTCGTGAAATGTTTTAGTACACACGCCAGATTTTTTTTTTTTTTGTTTCACATTTTAACATTCGTTATCTCGACGTGTTTTTCTAACCGAAGTGTTAATAAACATTTATGTATGGTAACCACTGGGAAACCGCCCCGAACAGAAAGATGACCGGGGGTGGAAAAAAAAAAAAAACATGCATTTCGTTGGTATTCAAGCTCCGTCGGGACGCTTCGTGTCATATTTTATTTCCGACTGATTCACTGTTAGCAGGTTCGTTGCAAATTATTTTACGGAATCCGAAGAAACATCGAGTGCGAAAGATAATTACCACGCCCCAATGCACGCACGCGATACATATATTTCAGAGCGGGGCCATTTCGAACTCTCAACACATAAAACTTTCGCCCTCTCGTGCTTTTGACGCGCGAGCGCGCGACCATTCCCGATATTTATTTATTTTTTTTATTTTTTTCACTGACCCTACCCCATCCTCCCCCCCCAAAAAAAAACCCTTCCAAGCTCCAACCCCACCAGCTCTTGCAGTTACACGGCGATTGCAGTTACATGGCAGGGTGGGTAGCCAGGGATCGCATTGTGAAATTACTGCCGCTCGAATAACATTCTAAACCGATCTCGTAGAGACTGGTACCCATCGACGGCTTAGAACCCCAACACATTCATCACCCCTCCCCCCCCCTTCTGCTCGCATCGCTCACGCCCCTACACCCTCTTCCAATCAATAAGCCCATTGTTTATAAATTATATGTTTTTTTTTTGCACGGGTCAAACAATCGGACGTGGCTATTTTTTTTTAACATAACAACCAAATATTCCGGAGGATGGGTACCAACTGTCGCAGCAAAAACCGAATTTCCATATCTTTTTTTTCTTTATAATTACTTTAAAATAACTGATTGGACAAATTAACTCTGGAAGGGGGGATGCCGATACAATTTTTTTTTTCTGGGCGCAGAATTATTCGGATATCCGATTTCGTGAATAAAATATTTTGTTCCTTAGCGAAGATGATAGTGTTTGCGTTCGTTGCCTTTAATAACACTGCAAATGAGGTTTAGAGTGCTCTGAAATTTTCAGCGCCATACTAGTGTAATGTGAGGACTGTGGCGATAAGAGCATTGTAAGGACTAAACGATTTTATATAATAATGTATTTAATACTAAGTAAGTAGTATAAATATGGGGAGACTGGGCCAGTGTATTTAAATGGGAAGTTGGGCTGCTTGTGCGGCTGGGCAGCTGGTGGTCTTCGGCTCGACTCGGGCGAACTCGACAATCTTCGGTTCGGGTGATGCTTGAAGAAAGTGGACGTAACTGCCGAGAACCTACGGGTACGTTCGGCAAACACGAGTTCATGGCTTCCGAGCACCCCTTGAGTTGTGTCGAACATTGCCGAGCTCTTCCGAATCCAGCCGAAGACCACCAGCCGCACAAGCCACACAGCCTCCCATTTAAATGAAGTGTTTAAGACTCCGCTGCCCCGTACTCGACTCGTTTCACCCTCATCAGCTCTCAAGACCTCGATGTTAAGAGCCGCCCAAATCTCCCCACTCCACTCCGTCCCAAACACGGCTTCCAATAGGCCTCAATGTACCGTGAGAAGCCTATAGGTAGGTGTCCTTGATGCGTCTGGGTTTTCAAACATGCCCAGTTAATCACGAACAGCATAATCACTCGAGAAGTTGATCACCGCACGTACGTTACAAACCCACTGGGGTCTGCGGAGGCTGATTGCCGAATGACCCAGTCGCAGAGTAAGTGTACAGAGGCGAAACCACCACTTAACCCACGAACTCTAGCCACACACACGAGCAGAATGGCGTCTCTGGCCTGCAGATAAGTTGGGAAGACATTCGCCAATCACCGGCTGGTACCCCGTTCGCTATTACTGAGATAAATTAAATCCAAATATTTTTTTATATAGGGAGAGAAATATATTTAGTTACCCTGACAAAATATTTTGATGAGCCAAAAAAAAAAAAAAAAATTGAAAGCAACAAAATTACTTTAGTCCACCTAATAAAATACACGTTTTTATTATCAAAATCTCTGTGTTGGGTCAAAAGAAATTAGGCTATCAACAACATATTTGTTGAATTAACATTATGTATTGGTTTGGCCACTCATTCGATTGCCTTCGTTCGAAAATACAGCTCGAAAGTTTGTATTTTTTTTGTGACATTAGGATAGTAACGGCGTTCGTTAGTGCATCTACGGATTATTGATAATTTTATAAACACGTTAATAAAATAAATTTAAAAGGGAACTGAAAACAAAAGCTGTATAACTTGAAATAATTGTTAGTCCACGTTGTACAGTATTTGCAATATCTTTACATAAAACATTACAAGTAATCAGTGGGCACGTTGGCTGAGGTTACTAGGACGGAGGTGATCTAGGTTCGGATCCCCGTCATGCCTCTGAAAGTTTTTATATCACCCCCAAGCTGCTTTGTGCGTAGCGCCAAAACAAATGGGTAAGTTGCCACAAGCAAATCTTTGCCTGGGGCAACAAGATAGCAACAACGAAATAATTTGGTTCCAAAAACAGAACATCTCATCGCCCCCCGCGAACGAACAATTTCGCTGTCGCCGACAATTGATTCAACGAAGGATTCGTCTCAGTGCAGCGGGCGTCGCAGCGAGTAGGAAACCTGTGCAGCTTGCCGGACCCCAAGACCCGTTCCCGAAGCCCGTGATCACCGATACTACAGCCCGTTCACGGTTACTCTCAACTTTTATGGAACCCTGCTGAAAATTCCCCCACCTCGTGCGAACAAAGCGCAACTAAGTCAAGATTATCACACCAAAAAGGAAAACGTACTCGGTGTAACAGTATTTCGCATAAGAACTATTTATCACTAAGCAATATTTAATTCACATCAATTATAAATGAAGTATTATAATTTGCTGATCAAATGCAAAGTGTAATTTAACCAATAAAATGGAACTCTTATGTAAGCAAGACTGTAAAACGCTTGTGATAACGTATTTATGGAAGAACCCAACACTTCATATGTAGGGCGATTTTTCAAAGGTTCGAATCAGAAAGTGCGAAGAAACGGCAAATATATTATACAAGACCTTAAATCTTCTATCTGACGTCACTGGCGGTGAGCGATCTAATGTAGTTTGTAAGTAAACTATGAACGATATTCAGAAATATTACTTAATGGTATATTCTGTAAATTATAAACTAGTTGTAGGCCATTTATTAATATCTGTTGTATTTAATCAGTTGCTGTTTGAAAGAAAAAAAAATGTTTGGAAATAATGATACATTCGCTGAATGTATGAAAAAAACCATCCACATCTTTATTGAGCTTTGTTTAGCAATTATGTCATTTAGAAATGTTTATCCAACGGTGAAGATATTGTAAATATGATCTCTCTGGAGTCAATTTCATTTTTCTGCAAACAACTACAGTCGTTCGAGATAATTTGTAGAAACTAACCAAAGGAGAATTTCAAATATTTCCAATAAATTTGGTTAATATGAACGAAATCGGTTTTATTTAAACACAAAATACTGTAGAAATCGCCTTTATATTGAGTGCATAAGCTTTGGTAGAGGCCAAAGAATCTCCCATTTTGCTATTGTTCATGCTAGTACTCTCAAACACGCACTGCAATAATAATTGCTTTACTGAAAGCCTATAAAGATGATAGACAAACGTCTACTTACACTTGAAGTCTTTGAGCGCACGAAGTTTTCTCGCGAAATAGTGTTAGCCCAGGCACGCATTTTTCCAAGATTATCAGGAACCTAATGAGGTGCTACTTTATTTGCCAATCGGAGTAGGCTGATTTCCAAGACACCGAGCAACACACAAGTTAAACACCGTGGTGGGGTGAAGAGATTTGAGCCACTCTTAACATCGAGGTCTTGAGAGCCGATGTGGGTGAAATGGGGTGAGTATATAGCAGCGGAGGAATGCAAGGATGTGGGGAACTGGAAACCCCCGAGGAAACCCGCCGACCAGCAGCATCGTTCGGCATACTATTGCAAAGACGCAACAGTTTTCATTAAAATACAATCCGCCGTAACCCTAAACTGGCCTAGCTGCCATCAGTATTAGAAGAGGTTGTAAGGCCGTGTAATCTCTGCGGTCACGCTAATCGGAGAATGGACGCACCCACATCAAAGCAACCGGCACGCCAGTTTCGCCTCTGTATTATTCAGCGCTCTGCGGCCGCGTACGATTTCCGCCCGGTCCTTCAGGCCAGTTTCATCAGGGTAAGTGCGGTCGGGGACCAGATAGGGCTGTTCGAAATTTCGATGTATCGATAGTTATCGATATATTTAAATATCGATACATAGATATCTATAAAAATAATAACTTACTGAACAATATCTAACTTTGAAAAATATCGGTATATCGATGTTTCGATACTATCGAAGTTTTCGGTATTATAGAAATGTTCGGTAGTATCAATTAATTCGGTATTATCTATTATTTCGGTATGATTAATTATTTCGGTACTATCAATAATTTCGGTACCATCGATAAGTTCGGTATTATCGATAGTTTCAGTATTATCAATAGTTTCAGTATTATCAATAATGTCTGTATTATCGATCATTTCGGTATTATCGATTATTTCATAATACCGAAAATACCAAGTAACTGTTTGGAAAATTATCGATATTACATTTTTAAGATATCGAACAGTCCTAGGTCCGGGACGCGCGCGCGGCGGTTTGGTTTCTGTATGCTCAGGTGCGCTGTGCCCGAGTGAGAAGACGAATTCACGCAAGCCAGAGAGGTGGCTACAGAGGACCCTGGTCGACGTCGGCAAGTCAAAGGAATGCTTTGCGAGCCCGTGGGAGGTGAAAGGTCGTGAACCCAGTTGACTCAAAGCGCGCTCGCCCTGTTCGCATCGCCGTCATCATTCTAGAGGCTGTTCACGGTAAAATGAGCACTTTTGGAAACCACTTGTATACACGTTGTATATTCTTCCGCATTATGTAACATTGACATTGCCGTGGGCCTCGTCACTTTATTCACGCGTCGGCGAAGTGAAGCAGTCAAATTAGTAACAAAATTAATACTCGACAAATTTGCTCATTTTTGCACTTGACTGCAGTGCAAAAAAAAGCAGTAAATGAAATAAATAATTTAAATTACCACATATGGTTACCTAACACTTTTTATTCGACGTTACGATATGGAACTACTTTCCCTTCAGCGTCACCAACTTTACGGGGCGCATGCCATACGTGCAGGCAGGGGCAGTGACTTTCTCCTAAAGTTGATTTCAAGAGTGCTCACTTCATCGTGAATAGCCTTTTTACAAAATTAGGCAAGAGACTGCTAGAATTTACCAGTGGGAGCAATGCGCATTCTTATTACCCGTGAGTTGGTATTTGGGTAAATGCTTCAATGTAAGAAGTCGGAGTATCACTAATTGGCGAGGAGGACAGTCTTTCCTGTGGAAACCGGCAGAAAGCCGTGCAGTGGAAACAGGAAAGAAGGCACTCGAAGACCAGTAGAGGAGAAAGGGTCGTGCGCTCTCTTAAAGGCTGTTCCCGATAAAGTGAACACTTTTGAAGTCAACCTTGAAAAGAAGTCACTGCCCCATACCTGCATATATTTTAACGGGTGCACTGAGCGACATGCGCCCAGTAAAGTTGGTAACGATGAATGGGAAGTAGTTCCATACCTTAACGTCGAATAAAAAGTGTTAGGTAGCCATTTCTGATGACTTCAATTCCTTATTACGCTTTCTGATTTTCTAATGCATCGGAGTGTAAAAATGAGCAGATTTGTAAAATATTTACTTTTCTGATAATTTCGGTGTTTCACTTGATCGACGCATGAATAAAGCGATGAGGCCCATGACAACGGCAATCTTACATAAGGCGGAAGAGTAAACAACGTGCACACAAGCAGATCTTAAGCAGGACTTTCGAAAGTGTTCATTTTCCTGAGAGTGGCCTATACTCATCCGAGTACAGTCGCTGTGCGTGAGGATGGAGGATGTGCCGGTCCTTCGGGCCGTAAGACCTGCTCGCGTCGCCGTGATGGCGTACACTAACGGTGGATACGAAAAGCACCTAATTTCGCGGATCACCACCAGCTATGATAGCCCGTAAAATACATTAACACTGAACATAGTATTTTTGTTTCAAGAAAGTATTTTGCCACAGTGACGCATTCCTGTTGAAGAATAACTGACACCATAAATGTTTACTTTCTACTACTCCTCAGAACGATATTCTGCATGCTGGATATACGTCAGAAGTACACATGTGCTCATTATGACTGCTCGTATTTTTAATATTATAAAGAGTTCCTTGGCGATAGTTTTTGATAGCATAGATGCGTTCGCTTAGAAATAACAGGCATCTTAGCCTCATAAATAATACAGATTATTACACGCAAAGATAGAAATTCTCACTGTTTTGACATCAGTGCTTGAATTTTTCGGTGCTTTGTCAAATTGTAGGAACGGCAGCGTCTTGAGATTTTGTAACGCTGAGGGTAGTTGAAATTATGGGTGTCCTTGCACGTCGAACGTTGTTTCGTTCGAACGAACTGTTATTACGGATCCATAAAAAAAAATAAACAACCACACGCGACGTATCAAGGGGCTGCGGTGGTTAAGTGGCTAGACCGCTCGCTTCACACAGGCTAACCGGCTTCGATTCCCGGTGGGGGTCTCTATTAGATTTTCGCACGGGGGGGGGGAAACGTGCTGGGCGGTGCCGCCGGTAGGCGGGTTTTCTCAGGGGTATCCCGTTTCCCCCTCCGCTTCTCCAAGCCTCGTTTCACCCTCATCGGCTCTCAGAACTCCGATGTGATTTGAGCTACGCCTTGAAGTGAAACAACTGCTACTACTTTTGTGATTTATTTGTGAAGATGAGAATAAGAACTTATTTTCTGAATACGCCATGTTTTCGTGGCGATTTCTAACAGGACTGTGCTCAAACATTCTTAACGAAACGTCTCCGGCGAACTCCCCAAACTTCCTCAGATAGTATACAGCCGAGAATCAGTAAGTTCAAGTTCCAGGTAAGACATTTACGTCCCTCCGGTTTTTAAATGCAAATTCTGCTAAGATGGAAACATCGTTCGTTAAACATCTTCAAAGCAGTAGTATTTCGGCGTAGAATCTGGAGCGTCAATCGGTCCTAGGAGTGCGTGTGGGTATTTCATCACCGCCATTCAAGTAATATAATGGCTGTGTACTGTTTGAAAATACGCTGCCGTTAAGATAAATATTCGTTAAATACCAATAAATAAACATTAATAAATTATGAGTAACACTGTCCACAGTGGTTACAGATTTTTTTTTGGTTTGATACGATTTTTTTTTACACCCATAGCATGTACTGCAGATAAACAGCGCGATAAATTTTAACTGTAACATGCAGAAATGAAGCAGGCAGTAAATATAGATTTATTTACCCCTGCTGTCCGTGACGCGTCATTTTTCCTGCTCACCCCTGGATACAACATCTGTCAGATGTTTACAATAGCTGCCAGAAAATATTGTTCCTCTACATCTGCAAACGAATACATTCCAGTTATATGCAAAAAAAAAATTAATATTTGCGTATTTTAAAACAGAAAATATTTATCTCGTATTCAAAACTACATGTGTGTGAAGAACATGTATTTTCAGTTCATTCTTCTTAGCAGCGCTTCACATGTAGTTTAATGCTTGTAACTTTATTTACCAGAGATATAGGATAATTGCAGAGAAGTGCATATTTCGGTAATCTCAAGAATTCCTATTAATAAATATTTACATCGTTATTCAAATTACACATTTATTTCACAGCATATTATTTTCCATATTTACACGGACTAATACCTATAATAATGAATGCCAAATAGATAATCGGTTCCACATTGGATAAAATTTGTAAGCTAATTCGTGTGTTTTATACGTATTACATCTTTTACCCGATAACTTACTCTGGAAAACCTAACACAGGCAAGCACCTCTGGAGCCTACCACGCCGATAATAAGGTTTTGTTTGGCGCAACCAAATTAATTGTTTTTATAGGCGCAATGAAATATTTTGTCATTGAAACCAAAATTGTTGTGTTGTTCTTATGAGGTTGTCCCGAACAAATATTTAAAGATTTTTCTGGCCCCGAGTTTATTAAGTAGTTTCGGTTAGAATTGAAATAATTTCATGACGACCATGATTCGAACCTATATCACCTGCGCCTGAGCAACACACCTTAGCAATGTCAGATAAAGTGACTGTATTGAAATTATAATATTTATAAATACATATATTTGAAACGCAGGACAACATGCGCAAATATATATTTCAAGTTTCACAGCTTTACATTTTAGTTTCATATTGAACGTATTTTACTGGGTTGTTTATGCCATGATTCAGCATCGATTAATCCACTAACAAACATTGTTACTATACTAATTGTCACAAAAATGCAAAGAAACTATTGGGCTGTATTTTTCGAACGAAGGTAATCAAATGAGTTCCCGAACAAATACACACAGTTGATACAACAATTTTTTTTTTTACAGTCTTAATTTATTTTGGCCCAACGCATAAGTTTTTTTTTATTCAAGTGTGGGTTTACGTTAGATGAGCATAATTAATTCCGTTGCTTTTCAAGTCTTTTTCTACTCAATAAAATATTTTTTTGGGGATACTAAATATGATTTTTGCCCTGTAAAAACAAATATTTTGCTGGCTGTTCTCTCAGTGTACATAAAAACCTCCCCCCAACTTCTGGTATTCATTATATAAGCTGTCCACGGTAAAGTGAGCACTTTTGAGTCCCTAGTTATAATTTTCTTTCAGCCATCTTTTATCCCTTAACCACATTTCTAAATAAACATTGCCTTGCAAGTAATAAACAGTGTGTGTATATTCCACTGCACACGGAAGTTTACGTCTAAGGTTACAATATAATTATATTTATGGAAAATATTATTCCAAATGAGAGGGGCTTTCAAAAGTGCTCACTTTACCGTGAACAGCCTATAGTAAGGAAATTTAGCGAAATTGTTGTGGTTCCTTTGAAGTGATCGTGACCCGTCCGCTGAATGGCTCTGTGAGGCTCCAGGACCGGACCTTGTGTCTGATTGGTCGTTGCGTGCTGGGAAAAGACTCCGCATTGATCGAA
This sequence comes from Dryococelus australis, assembly GCA_029891345.1. Lineage (NCBI taxonomy): Eukaryota > Metazoa > Arthropoda > Insecta > Phasmatodea > Phasmatidae > Dryococelus > Dryococelus australis. Next base: position 30,982,676 of record CM057007.1, on the reverse strand, counting down.
CGCCAAGGTTCGCCAACGAGCGCTCCAACGTATTCCTTTCGTCAGTGACGCCCGTTCTTCTGGCTTGCGTGTCTGTAGTCCGCGATGAACGATACCGTTTCGCATATGTATTTACTTAACTCTTTGAGGACGGCACAAATTTACTGCCACTGAATACAAGGTTGAAGTGAGCTGCCTACATTCACCACCACAGCAATATCAGCTGGTTTGGTGACTGTATTTCCACTTACCATCTTCCTATTGGTCCTGGCTACACCGGACACGCTTGCTACACACTGCAACATTTATTATTGGCTGGCCGTCGGCCAATGAAGTCGCGCACCTTGTCTGTGTACCAATCGAAGTGTCGCGACAGATGTACCACGTGGTACAATCCATCGCTTTCATTGGAGAAATGATTAAAAAGAATTGTTTTAATCTTACGAACTGAAATGTTGACTACTTGTAATTTATTACGTAGATTCCGGTAAAATACAGAGAAACAGTAGAACTATAAAAGTGTGCGTTTTGTCTTCAAGAGTAAAAGAATTTCTATATAAACGTGGCCACGTGTGTATATATATATGTATATGTGTGTGTGTGTGCGCGCGCGCGCATGCTCCTCAAATGGTTAGCAATTTTTATTCAGCGTTACGAAATGGAACTGCTTTTCCCCTGTCTTTACCAACTTTACCGGGTGTATGCTAGTCAGTGTCCCGGTTAAAATATACGCCTATGTGGGGGGGGGGGGAGGGCAGTGACATTTTTCAAAGGCTAATTTCGAAAACTGCTCAATTAACTCTGAACCACCTATACCTTCTCCACCTCCCCCGGATAGAGCCAGGAAGCGGGTGGATAGTGGCTTGCAGTCGTGTACAAGAAATCGCAGCCACCCCCAGGCGACGCTACCCTCCTACCTTCCCTCAACATTCCCACCCATTACCCTGCCTCGGCCGGTGAAACTGACATAGTTCCCGAGTGAGCGGGTGTATGGAGGGTGGAAAGGTGGTTTGTGTCTCTGTTCCCTTCCAACCCCCTCCCCCCCTCGACCCTTTCTCACCCTCCCTTAACCCGGACTCGAATTGATGACTCGCAACACGCGGGGAATCCAAATGGAAGCCGGAAAAGCCCATTAAGGCACTGATTTTCATTCGTTACGCGAGCAATTAAATCCAGACCGTTGGGCGAGGTTGGATTGGGGGAGGGGAAAGTGTATCGGTGACGCTAATGATTTGTGTGGAGGGTGTTGGTAGGAGGGGTTGTGGAGTGGTGCACACGCGGGGGGGGGGGGGGTTGGGACAGAATCTGGTGTTTCTCCCCGAACTGATACTTTTTTTTTTTTTGAGCCCCGTGTTTTTGCCCTGGTTAGTCTCCAGAATCCGATCGTCGGGAAATGAGCCATGGGGGGGCGGGTGTTGGATAGCATATTTGCTGCTCCAGCGCTTCAGTTTGCCTGGAGTGAACCGATGTTGCTCACGTGCCGAGAGAACTTCGGTAAACTAAGTTATCTTCGTTGTCGGTAACGAGTTATAAAAAAAAAAACATGTTAAATGCAACGCATTTTCTAGTTCTCATTCTAACATTATTAACACATTTTATTGCAATTGACTTTTCGCGGTGTGTTGAGCACTTTCGTCATCGAACTATGAAATATGTCACTGCCTCTTCCTGCGCCTACTTCAACAAGCACAGTGAGTGGCATGCACCCGGTAAAGTTGATAAAGGCTACCTACTCACAGTAAAATGAGCACTTTTGAATGCCCTGCATAATATCTTATGCGCGTTGTGTGCTATTCCGCCTTATGTAAAATTAACATCGCATGAGCCTCATCACTGTGTTCATGCGTCGGTCGAGCGCAACTGTGAAATTATTATAAATATAAATGTGTTACAAATCTGCTCATTTTTCTTTACATTCCGATGCATTAAAAAAAAAAAAAAACAGAAAACTAAAGAAGTAATTTAAGTTATAGCGAATGGTTTCCTACCATTACTTATTTGTCGCTAAGCGATGGAACTACTTTTCATCCATAGTTACCAACTTTACTGGGCGCATGTCACTCAGTGCACCCGTCGTTAAAACATACGCAGATAGGAGCGGTGAATTTCTTCCAAGGTTGATTTCAAAAGTGCTCACTTTATCGCGAACACCCTTAATAACGGGGGGGGGGGGGGGGGAGTAGTTCCCTGCCTTAACGTTGAATTAAAACTTTTAGGTGAACATTTGTGAATACTGATACGATTTGTTTTGCTTTGGTTTTTAAATGTGTGCTTATCTGTTTAGTAATCAACAAATTTGTAACATATTTACGTTTTCAAAAGTTTTGCAGTCTCACTTGACGACGTATGAATAAAGTGATCGGAACCATGGACGTTTAAATTTTCAATATAGTGGATGAATATACTATGTGAATGAATGTAGATGTTAAGTAGGGCTTTCAAATTTGCCCAGTCTACTGTGAAGGGACGATATTAGTATTCACCATTTGTTACAGTCAACACTAGTTTATGCTATCTTTATATACAAGTGTATATTGGAATACATGTACTAACACGATTAAAATTTAAGTATCCCTTCCATTAACTTCTTACGTATTGAAATGTAGCAGAAAAATATCGGCCGCCTCTATTTGCTTTTTCGTGATTGATGAAAGATGATCGTTTAAATTATTCATTAAATTACGTTCTTCATTTTCGATACCATTATATCGCCATCTTACCATCGTGACGTCACGCAACACTTCAGCGTGTAATATTATCACATTTCGTCAAATCACAATTGGGTGTGTTTCTACAGCGAATTTCTTTGGTTTTGATCCAAGCACACGCATGGTTGTTCCATTCGTTTCTAAGGCATTTTTTTGGCCGTCTTTTAGGTAAAGTTATTACAGATGTGGGGAGCGCTTAGTATAAATAGTTGTGGTTTTTTGTGATTTCTTATGATTTTTCCAGTAATATCTAATAACTACTCTGTTCCTGTGATATCTCTCTTGCACGTCGTTATTACGGTATGTTGGATGCAACATGTCGCGATTATTATAATAAATTAATCATCGCGAATAACTGTCAGTTCCACATCGATACTCTGGAACTTTGGAAGTACGAAAAGTGCGCCTGCTAGGTAGGCCACCGCCAATCACGGACAGATTAAAATTTCGGCTAACAATTTTAAATACTGAAGTTAATACCCATTGCAGAGTGCACTACAACACAGTATAGGCCGTTCACTGTAAAGTTAATACCCATTGCAGAGTGCACTACAACACAGTATAGGCCGTTCACTGTAAAGTTAATACCCATTGCAGAGTGCACTGCAACACAGTATAGGCCGTTCACTGTAAAGTGAGCACTTTTTGAACCTGTTTCATCAGACATAATAACCAATAAATACATTTAATTGTGGCCTCGGACTTCTTGTTTTTGGGAATGGTAAATGTGTGCATTGGGGTTACGCGTGGCAGGGTTTGCGTTGGCAATTAGTGGAAGGATATAAATCGAGTGAAAGAAAAAGTAACTAGGGCTTCAAAAATTCTCACTTTACCGTGAACGGCCTATACCAATGTTAACACATAATGGAAAACAAAAATTAACTGATGGTAAATTATTTGAAAACAAAGCTCGTAGACAGAGGAAAGTAAGAAACGTCAACGACCTTGAAAGTTACAACGCAAACATTAAGGTGCACGTGAAGGGTTTAATATCATTAAAGGCTGTTCACGATAAAGTGAGTACTTTTGAAAACAACCTTATAAAAATGTCCCTGCCCCTGTCTGCATGTATGTTAACGGGCGCACCGAGTGACATGCGCACCAGGGAAGTTGGTAACGATTGATTGGTTGTAGTTACATATGTTAGCGTCAAATAAAAGTGCTAGGAAACCCTTTTGTGTCAATTTCAATTATTTCTTTCGTTTTCTGTATTTTTTTTTTTTTAATTCTTCGAAGTGTGAGAATGAGTAGGTTTGTCAAATATTTTGTCTTCTAATAATTTCACAGTTTCACTTGACCGACGCATGACTAAATTGATGAGGCCCGTGGCAATGTTAATGTTACATGAGGTGGAGAATACGCATCGTGCATCCAAGTAGATCTAAAGCAGGACTTCCAAAAGGGCTCATTTTACCGCGAACAGCCATTACCAATAAGTTGTACCACACTACGAGCTACATAGTAATCCAGTCAGTTGGTATAAATCACTGCCACTGCAAGACTTAACAGTGAGCAGTGACAAGTGTTTGTGGCTGGGAAATAAGGTTCTTTGCTGTGATAGGTGGGACGAAGGTACTTTCACTGTCGAAACGCTCCCCGTCTAAGTATCTGCCAACCAAACACACGTGATTGACTTCTGACGGTCCGGAGCCCATAGAAGCACGTGGTATTGTAATGTGCTGCAGGCTTTCAAATGACCAACTTTCGCGGTCATCTTTACTCATATGCTATTCTTTTCCGTCTCAGACATATGCTATTGGTTGCTTCCACAGTGGGACGGACATAAGTTTATTTTTACCGCATTTTTGCATGTCGGAGTCGTGCCTGGCGATGCCACTTGCCGGCGGGTTTTCTTGGGATCCTCCCGTTTCCTGCGCCCATGCATTCCGGTGCTACTCCAAACTCCTCTCGCTCCACCCTCCTCTGTTTTTAAGGGCTGACCAAATCTCTTCACTCACTCACCTCCTCACCAATCACGAAACTCGTGCGAATATTTTTACCACCTATGCAGACAATGCTATAGCCTATAGTTCTTCATTTGCAAAGGAGATCGTATAAATAACTGCATACACTTGTAAACTATGTCAGCACCAACAAATGGCTAACGTGTGATTTATGCTCCTTATTAAAATTTAAAGTGTAGAATGAAATTATGGAGAAACATTTATAAATTAATGATGGTGGCATGTATACGACATTGAGGGCATTCAAGCAAAAAGTTTTGGTTTTGAGTACTAGTGCCTACTAGTAGAATATTAACAATATATTGCACAGTAATGAGATTTAAAGTTTTAAATAAAAAAGCGGGATGGAGTTTTAAGCAGAATAATAAAGATTGTTATTATTTTCCTTGTAATCCAATCAATTCGAAGGCATTTCAAGATCAGTTTTGTGGGAATATCAGAAAAAAGTACTAGTGCGTCTACAGAAATGCCATACAAAACATTCAATTAAATGTACATTTCTACTTTAAGGATGTTTTGAATTTGGCCTTTTGACGAAAAACTTAAAAAAAAATCTGAAAACGAAACTTTTAATTTGTAAAAAATTCTGCTTTGAGCAATTCTGGACACCCAAAAAAAAAAAAAAAAAAATTAAACTGAAAAAAAATGAAAAATATTTTTGCACGGTGTATAAAAATGCAATTCAGATTATTAATTTATTATTTTTCTTTTCTCTCCGTCCCACGCAGTTTGAATGGTGTGATATTGGAAGGATTTTGTTGTAATAGTGTAAACAGGGAATCGTCTTCTCAAGACACTACTTTTTTTTTTTAAGGGCAAATACAAAAACAGGTAAACACAAGGCAGGGAATTTTTGTTTCATCTCGGGGCCACGGTGGCTGAGCGATTCGCACGCTCGCCTCCCACAAAGGTGAACCGGGTTCAATCCCCAGCCGGGTCACCGGATTTTCGCAAGTGGCAATCGCGCCGGGACGATGCCGTTGGTCGGCGAGTTTTCTCGGGGATCTCCAATTTCCCCGCCCCCTCATTCCGGCACCGCTCCACATTCCCTCCAATCATCCTCATCGGCTCTCAAGACCTCGCTGCTAAGAGCTGCCCAAATCTCTGTTTCATCTCAAGCATTTTCTGACATTTTTTTTGCGAATAGCTCATTTCAATTCCGAATTTCAGAGATAACTTCTCTATCCCTGAGGATTCATCAAGGTGCAGGAAATTTCTACTCTTGCTCTGCAGCAGCTTGCTCGGGACTTTCCCACGTATGTCACGGCCGAAGACACAATTAAAAATATTTTCCGGTAAACTTTCTAAACTCTAATGAAATTTTTTAACCTATATATATATATTGTATGGAAATAATGCCACAAGTTAGTCTGCAAATATAAGAATGTTGAGCGTCGTTACTATATCATTACTATACAAGGTCGGGGACTTCCCACCGCATTTGACTGTTTCGTGAGCGAATGAGAAGAACACTGCCATGGATGTGTGGGAGAATAGTTTACAACTCGCACTTTCTTGCTCTTTGTATACATTTATATGGTAATATTATAGTCAATTTACGAGAGCGAAACAGCTCTGCGGTAGCTGTCGTTTTCTTTCGACACCCTGTACTTGTGTGGCTTACGCCATGTTCTTCCTTCATTGTGTACACTGTTCGCTACTCTCCTAAACTTAGTGCAATGCCTTCGTAACAGTGAGTTTAGACAAAATCCTCAGCAACGACAGTGGAGTACAAAGTGATGAATTTTATTAAAATGTCAGCAAATCCTCCCTAACAAACCAAAATCAAGAAAACATCGAACGGTTTTTTTTTTTTGCCGTTTTGATTACAATCGCTGAATCAAATGTTTTCTGTTTATTGGCCATTAGAAAATTTGCCAGCGTGAAGTATTATTCACGCCACTGCGTTAAGCTGCATGAGTCTTAAGAGTGTACAATTTTAAGTAGCTACGATGAATACCCCGAACAATCACATTAGGTTTTTTTTTCTCCGTTCTCTATAACGGATCGTCTCTTAAAGTAAAGGCTGTTCACGATAAAGTGAGCACTTTTGAAATCAACCTTAGAAAAATGTCACTGCTCCTACCTGCATTTACTTTTACGGGCGCACTGAGTGACATGCGCCCAGTAAAGTTGGTAACGATGGAGGGAAAGTAGTTCCATATCACAACGTCGAATAAAAGGTTTTAGGTAACCATTTGTGATAGCTTAGATAATTTCTTTCGTTTCCTGTTTTTTTTTTTTTAATGCGCCGAACTGTAAAAATTAGCAAATTTATAAAATATTTAAGCCCTACTCTTCTAATAATTTCGTAGTTTCACTTGACCGACGTATAAATAATGCTATGTTTATTTTAAATGAGGCGGAAGATTGCACAACGCGCACACAAGTAGATCACGAGCAGGGCTTTCAAAAGTGCTCGTTTTACCGTGAACAGTTTATATGTACCTGGACTTCGGGATGATCCTATATAAAACTATTTCACATTGATGAATCAATAGACTGAGGGTGAGGTAGACTGATCTCGCTGGCTGCGCACAACCAGTCTCCGTGTCCCGACATTCAACTGCTTTCCTGCCAACACATCTAGTTAAAACGGCGTGGGGTTGGATTTGAGGTTAGAACACAGTTTATAAAACTATTTCACATTGACGAATCATTAGACTGAGGGTGAGGTAGACTGATCTCGCTGGCTGCGCACAACCAGTCTCCGTGTCCCGACATTGAGCTGCTTTCCTACCAACACATCTAGTTAAAACGGCGTGGGTTGGATTTGAGGTTAGAACACAGTTTATAAAACTATTTCACATTGATGAATCATTAGACTGAGGGTGAGGTAGACTGATCTCGCTGGCTGCGCACAACCAGTCTCCGTGTCCCGACATTCAACTGCTTTCCTGCCAACACATCTAGTTAAAACGGCGTGGGGTTGGATTTGAGGTTAGAACACAGTTATAAAAACTATTTCACATTGATGAATCAATAGACTGAGGGTGAGGTAGACTGATCTCGCTGGCTGCGCACAACCAGTCTCCGTGTCCCGACATTGAGCTGCTTTCCTACCAACACATCTAGTTAAAACGGCGTGGGTTGGATTTGAGGTTAGAACACAGTTTGTAAAACTATTTCACATTGATGAATCAATAGACTGAGGGTGAGGTAGACTGATCTCGCTGGCTGCGCACAACCAGTCTCCGTGTCCCGACATTGAACTGCTTTCCTGCCAACACATCTAGTTAAAACGGCGTGGGTTGGATTTGAGGTTAGAACACAGTTTATAAAACTATTTCACATTGATGAATCAATAGACTGAGGGTGAGGTAGACTGATCTCGCTGGCTGCGCACAACCAGTCTCCGTGTCCCGACATTGAACTGCTTTCCTACCAACACATCTAGTTAAAACGGCGTGGGTTGGATTTGAGGTTAGAACACAGTTTATAAAACTATTTCACATTGATGAATCAATAGACTGAGGGTGAGGTAGACTGATCTCGCTGGCTGCGCACAACCAGTCTCCGTGTCCCGACATTCAACTGCTTTCCTGCCAACACATCTAGTTAAAACGGCGTGGGTTGGATTTGAGGTTAGAACACAGTTTATAAAACTATTTCACATTGACGAATCAATAGACTGAGGGCGAGGTAGACTGATCTCGCTGGCTGCGCACAACCAGTCTCCGTGTCCCGACATTCAACTGCTTTCCTGCCAACACATCTAGTTAAAACGGCGTGGGTTGGATTTGAGGTTAGAACACAGTTTATAAAACTATTTCACATTGATGAATCAATAGACTGAGGGCGAGGTAGACTGATCTCGCTGGCTGCGCACAACCAGTCTCTGTGTCCCGACATTCAACTGCTTTCCTGCCAACACATCTAGTTAAAACGGCGTGGGTTGGATTTGAGGTTAGAACACAGTTTATAAAACTATTTCACATTGATGAATCAATAGACTGAGGGTGAGGTAGACTGATCTCGCTGGCTGCGCACAACCAGTCTCTGTGTCCCGACATTCAACTGCTTTCCTGCCAACACGTATAGTTAAAACGGCGTGGGTTGGATTTGAGGTTAGAACACAGTTTATAAAACAAGTGATTTAAGATGTTTTAATACTACCTCTAACCAATTTGCAGTGCTGTTTAAGTAAACTTAAACTGGTAAAAGTATTTTATTTATACAATAGACCTTGTCATTTAAAAATTAAAATATAAACAAACACGTTCAACACTATTGACCATGTGACTTTGACAGCTGTGTTTCTATGGGGTTGGTCAATGTTGGGTACATGGGCAGAAGACGAATAAGCCAAGCCGTCTATAGGCTACTCACGATAAAATGAACTCTTTTGAAAGCCCTTCTTAAGATCTACTTGTATGCACGTTGTGTATTCTTTCGCCTTATGTAAGTTTAACATTGTCATGGTCATCATTTTATTCATGCGTGGGTCAAGTGAAACTGTTATATTCTTAGAAATCTGCTCATTTTGACATTTCGATGCGTTAAAAAAAATAAACAGAAAGCGAAATAAATAATTTAAGTTAGCAGAAATGGTTACCTGACGCTATTTGTTTCAACGTTAAGTTACGGAACTACTTTCCTATTCATCGTTACCAACTTGACTGGGCGCATGTCGATCAACGCGCCGTTAAAATATATGCAGGTAGGAGCAGTGACTTTTTTTCTAAGGTTGATTTCGAAAGTGTCTACTTTATCGTGAACAGCGTTTACCTCATCTTTAATCTATGGGATGGACCGATGGTCCAGGCAGGAATCCGGGAACAGCTCGGGCAGTACAGGGTTGTCTCCGGAGGCTCGCTGCAGTGGCCGCCCTATCAAGGGGTTCGGAGACGGGGGTTGAAAGCGAGTAGGTGGTTGGGGCGATGGCGGGTGGGTGTGGGGTGGGGGGGGAGGGGTGGAGGCGTGCCCACTCATGTGGAAGAGATAACTTTTCGGGCGTTATGACCGGGCTGGCACTGCCTCTCGCGTTCAGCTTCCGCCGCAGTCCTCGCTTATCTGGCGCCGGCGCGCGTCACCGTGATTCGCTTGGCACCGCTTCGAAATTACTCTCGGGCGTACTGTTCCCGGGGCTACGTGCCGTCCCCCCCTCCACCCGCTACACCCCTTCTCATCGCCGGCAAACCCAACGTAGTTTCATTCCAGCGCTACGCTACGCTGCGCTGCCATAACGTCCCGGGCCCTGTTTTTCTCAAGTTTCCCCTGGCTACCGCGCATATATGCGTTCCAGACTCGGAACGGCGACGCTGAACTCACGGTTAATCTAGAGACGTGCAAAATTCACGTTATCTTTCGACGACATGCTAGACTCGACCGCCTTAAATACAGGTGAGAGCAGTGTGTGGTTTCATTGGCCGCTGCACTTCAATCAACGTCACCTGCCTGCTCGATCTCCTTGAAAGTGATTGGCCACTCCACCTCTGATGCTATCTTATTGGCTCAAGAGTCATCAGGGGCGTGACAGACGTATTTCCAGCCAATGACTATAGTCGGTCAAACGCACAGTAACTTGGGGTTTAGTCTACCCGTGAATAATAACGTGAATTTTGTACGTTAATTTTATTTTGATATAGATTGTTCACGGTAACGTGAGTACTTTTGGAAGCCCTCTCATTTGAAATTTTACTTAAAAAATACATTTTATTTTAGCCTTAGATGTTAACTTCCGGGTGTGGTGGAATATACACAGTTTGTTTATTATTTGCATGGCAATATTTATGTAAAATAGGTGGTTAAAGGATAAAAAATTGCTGAAAGGATAACGCAACAAGGTTCTCAAAAGTACTCACTTTACCGTGAACAGCCTATAGTTCAGCTGTGGGCAGTCGCGCGCCATAGCTATTGCGCGTGTGAAAACAATCCACGTATTCACGAATTGCGTAACGTTTAGTTTATACTCATTCAACAAACTTAGCGCTGCACAGGATGTATCTAAATTCCGCCAACAAACTTCAACACACTTCGACTGCAGGTTAATTAACGTAAAAAGAGTGTGTAACCTGAGTGAAGAGATTCGGGTTGCTCTTATCGGGTGATGCGAGATGAGCGTGGAGCAGCGCCGGAATGCTAGGGAAGAGGGGGGGGAACCGGGAAACCCCGAGAAAACCCGCCGACCAGTGGCATCTTCCGGCACGGGAATCCGGGGGGTGGGGGGCGACCCCTCCATGCAATCGAACACGGTTCGCCTCGGTGGGAGGCAAGTGGTCTAGCCACTACACCACCGTGGCCCCGCGAGAAATGAGGGTGGAAACGTAGGTACGACCTATGGTCCAGAGTGAATCCTGATGGTGGTACACGCGTCTGAAGTCTTACCTTAGGCATCAGTTTATTACAACTGTCGGAGAAAATAATTTACGATGGAACACATGGTTGTCTCGAAAATTCGCGGCGCAACAAAGCTCAATACCTGTCACTGTCGACGAATTAAAATCTCTTCACTGGGTCACTCACTCGTACGAGCATGATGAGATTCGACTGCGTCGTGATTTACTAGGCACTTTTGAAATAAGCTATTGGAAAACGACACCGCCCTCGCCTGCATACGTTTCAACTGTCATACTGACCGGGCATGCGCCCACTAACGTTTGAAATGACATAGGGAAAGTAGACCCTCGTCTGACGTTGGACTAAATGTACTAGGTAAACATTAGTGAGAACCGAAATTATTTCTTTCGCCTTCGGTTTTTTTTATACAAATAAGCGTAAGAATGAGCTAATTCATATTATATTATTATTATTATTATTATTATTTCACAGTTTCACTTGACCGAGGCATAAATAAAGTTATTAGACTCATGGCACTGCGGAAGAACACACAATGTGCACATAGGCTGTTCACGGTAAAACGAGCACTTTTGAAAGCCATGCGTAAGATATATTTGTATACACGATGTGTGCTCTTCCGCCTTATGTAAAATTAACATTGCCATGGGCCTCGTCACTTTATTCATGCGTCGGTCAATGAAACTGTGAAATTATTATAAAAATAAATATTTTACAAATATGCTCATTTTTACACGTCGGAGAATTAAAAAAAAACAGAAAGCGAAATAAATAATTTATGTTATCAAAAATTGTTACCTAACACCTTTTATCTGACATTAAGATATGGAACTACATTTCCCTCCATCGTTACCAACTTTACTGGTCGCATGCCACTTAATGCGCCCGTTAAAATATACGCAGGTAGGAGCAGTAACTTTTTTCTAAGGTTTGATTTCAAAAGTGCTCACTTTATCGTGAACCGCCTTTACAAATATATTTCAAACAGTGCTTTCAATACTGCTCAGCTTATAATGGACAACGTATACATGGTCATGCTCGGCTTGTGCATTACACCTAAATAAATAGATGAAGTTTTAACGTTATTGACTTGTTATTAACATCACCTCAGCGTCATCAAGTCTGCTACAAAAAATAAGCACCCGTCGCTCTGCACAAGGGCGGGCGAATTTAGAGCCTTGTTCCCTGCGTGAGCGAAGAAGGAATTGGGAGAGGGGGTGGAATCCACCGCAAGAGGGGTAGGGTGCGGGGGTTGGATCCCAGCCCCGGCCGCCATTACTGTCCGCGCGCGATATTTACGAGAATCACCGCGGCGCATAATTGAGGACCACAGCCACCCTCCCCGCACCAGAGGTAACTAATTACTGAAATTAGCCAAATGAACTGTCGTTGCTTCCGGCGCGGGCCGCCCTCCAAGGATTGGAACTACAAGGGGAGGGGGTTTTGAAGGAGGGACGTAGGGGTGGAACGTAGGGGTGGTTTGGCGAAATGCGTTTGCGGGGAGGTGTAGCGGAGGACCCATTTTGCGCAATCAAACTTTAACTCTCTCGCCTAATTATACTCGTTGTTCGAGGCTCTGGCATGACAGGGTAGAAACACTAGAGTACTTAACTCATACCTGCCCGTTAGTTATATAATGATTAGCATTGCGAAGACCAACTTTTATGTACGGAACTGTGTAAAGTATAAACATAGCGCTTCCTCACACGTCGGAGCCAGTAGAAATGAGCTTATGTTTGATGAGTTTGGAAACTGTTGATAACGGGTGTGACGGCTATTCGCTGCAAATCGATGGAAATCGATGGAAAGTTTAACCCACGGAAACCTAATTGAAGTTGAGAAAATGTGTTGGCCGTTTGGGACGGCTTACCTTCGCTGCGACGGGGGGAACGTTTGACGAGCTCCACGCCTCACGTGCATCGGGCGTGCCTGCTGTTCTCCAAGTGTGGGCGCCGCGGGGCCGTTGCAGCCCGCGAAAACTTGGACCGCCCTCCCGTCCCTTGTACGTCACCTTGACCACGTGACGCCAGCCAGCCACGTACCACCAGAGAGCCTGTCCGGGACTTCCGGATATCGGCGGAGTGAAGATCAACTTGTAATGTTCTCGATGGTTTCGAATAAAGGTCGGTGTCAGGTACGTGTTCTGTAGCGGCTAAGACAGTCGGGCAGTCCATGCGTCAAGCACTGTCCACCACGCCGGTAGAATGATGGGTGGAGTTGGAGGGGGACCAGTCGATAATTTTATAATGGAAAGTTCCACCCATGTTGTCAGGTACGTGTTGCATAGCGGTTAAGACAGTCGGGCAGTCCATGCGTCAAGTGCTATCAACCGCGCCGGTTGAGCGATGGGAGGGGTGCTGGAAGGGGAACAGTCGATCATTTTGAGACCCTCTTCCACGGTGTCGTAATGAATGCATTCCGAATACTTTTCGTGACACATTTCACTATGAGTAGTTATAACGATGTTCGTGTACCGGCAGTGATACGTCACTCTACAAGAAGTGCAAGAAATGTCCACTAGTTCCCGATTGCAGTAAGCCTTAATGCGTAAAGGCTGAGCACGATAAATTGAGCACTTTCGAAATTTACCTTAGAAAAATATTACTATCCCTACCTGCATATATTTTAACGGGTACGATGAGTGACATGTGGCCAGTAATGCTGGGAACGATGGAGGGGAAAGTAGTTCCATATATTTACGTCGAATAAAAATTGTTAGGTAACCATTTGTGATAACTGAATTTATTTCTCTGGCTTACAGTTTTTTTTTAAATGCATGGAAGCATAAAAATGAGCATATTTGTACAATATTTACTTTTATAATAATTTCGCAGTTTGACTTGGCCGTCGCATGAATAAAATGATGAGTTCCATGGCATTGTTAATTTTACATTATGTGGAATAACACACAACGTGTATACAAGTAGATCTTAAGCAGGGCTTTCAAAAGTGCTCACTTTACCGTGAACAGCCTAATACTTTGAAGTTGGCAAACTTTTACCATCGTTAAAGGCAAGCTAGAAGTGAGTCGCTTATTTACACCATTGCAAGGACACCTTATACTATTGGTCTCTGTTCTGTCTTACCGTCGTCCTATTGGTCAAAACCGCACCAGGCTTTCGTTACTAGCCGTATGTTAGCCAACTAAAAGTGGTGTTGGCAGTCAGCCAACCAAATGGTATTTCGTGATGAACAGTATTTAGAGTCAATCGGGCTCATTTCAGAAATTGTAGAAAAACTTTCATTTTTATTTACGAAAATCGTTATAAGTGCTGTGTTGTTTTGTGATCGAATCGCGATAAAAAATAAGGAAACACATCAACTACCTCCAAAGCACTTTTGTGGTTTGGGCATAGAAACATTCATACTAGTCTTGCCCGCATTTACTCGGGCATAGTTTTCAAAGTGCTAAACCAGTACGTATGGTGCAATGTTGAATGGTATGTAACTCTAAAACTATCGACTTTAGGACATGTTCAAAGGGTATGTTTTGTGTTGGTGTTGGGGTGTACTATCCACTCCCCGATTACTTCCCACATATTTGGGGGGTCACTGTGTATACGCCACCATGCCTGAAAGGATTAACCCGTTCTGTCACACATTCCTTATTTTAGTCCAAGTGTTCCAATTACATAATTTTTGTATGCTCTGTGGAGGTACTTGTGTTCAGTAGTTCACCTTGCAACAAGTGGACAGGATTCTACGTGCTTTAATACGTGTTGACACTTTTTTTGAACTTCAAAAGAGTAAATGTTTTCATTTGAAATACATACATTTAGACTAAAACAAAATATACATGTTTCAAAAGATATTGTTTTTTTATCAAGGTTTTAAGAGATGCCATGTCACGAAAACATAAAATTTTCCTCCAATTCTAGAATAAAAATTTTCGCTACTGACCAGCTTTAGTAGACAACTTTCGTTATGTTATGTTTTAGAGGATTTACTGCTTTACACCAACCAGCGAAACTGTCATATGATAATGTATATAAGGTACGTATAGATAACAACTTCAAGAATTTTTTTTCGTGTACACAAAAAGAGCAAAATAACCTTTACCCTTGTGAAGAGAAAAGTTAGATTCGTTTGGCAGCGAGTAACACGTAGTCCTCTAATTTAGCCTTTACTTATTCGCATCTACCAGAGCGAGGAATTTCTGTTTTTACTGTTATTATTTACTGAAAACCCTCTCCATACTGCATACTGGGTAGGATGGGCGATGGGGGGAGCTTACGTGTCATATTTTAACCAGCGAAAATTTAGCAACAGCACACACACACACACACACACACACACACACACACATTGCCCATCTGGTATTCGAAGTTAAAAGTCTCAAGATATGGAAGTACAAAAGTAGGTTACGAAACAATACAACATTTAGTAAACGAGAACTGCATGACTTTATTTCTCAAAATAATGGGTGGCTATAATATAGTCAAATGCTCCCTTTAAAATGTTAAGATCTCTGCAGAGGATTTTACTCTTAGCGAAAATATTTTCCGTTTATTTTTGTAACAAATTCCCTCGTAATCGTTCTTATTGTTGTATTGTTGAATGCTGAGTAATGACCTGGAGTATTGTAGGTCCTTCGGTTCTAAGACGCAGTAATAAAATGAATATATAACTCAGTTGTCAAAGAGCCACCCCTTGTGGGATGAACTTGCTTCGTGTTGAAAGACGCAGTAATAAAATGAATATATAACTCAGTTGTCAAAGAGCCACCCCTTGTGAGATGAACTTACTTCGTGTTGAAAACGTATTCCTTGTGCGTAAATTCAACAACAAATAGGTAAAGGTTGTTCACGATATAATGAGCACTTTCAAAATCAACCTTCGAAAAAAGTCAAGCCCGTGCCTGCATGCATTTAAACGGACGCATTGAGTGACATACGCCCAGAAATGTTGGTAACGATGGGTGGAAACTAGTTCAATATCTTAACGTCGAATAAAAAAAAAATGATATGTAACCATTTGTGACAACTTAAATTATTACTTCCGTTTTCTGTTTTTTTTTATGCATCGACGTATAAAAATGAGCAGATTTGTTGATTATTTAATTTCATAATAATTTCACAGTTTCGCTTGACCGACGCATGGATAAAGTGATGAGCCCCATGCCAATGTTAATTTTACATAAGGCGGAAGAATACATTGTGGACACCTATATCGACGAACTTATCGTGTGTATCTGTTTCACCCAACTGTTTTTTTTTTTTTTTTTTTTTTTTTTGAGGAATCAAATAGTGGCGTCTTTAGAGTCTGTAAACATCGCCGCTGTCAGTGTTCTGTGGGGAGAAAAACGAAGCGCCCACGGAACATTTGGAGCACAATAACAACATTCCCCGCGATCCCCTCATCCTTTCCAGTTCAGCCCCCAGGGCCCATGCAAATAGCTATATTATATAGACGGTGCACCAACCCCCCCCCCCCTCGTGTTGCGCGCCGGCGCATCTCTTCCCCTACCAGGAACCACGCGAGCTCAACCCCTGTAAGCCTCTCCTTTCGGCCAATCGATAGGCATTGTGTGCGCTCCGACGCCATATTTCAGGATAAACAAGGCCCCTGGTGTCGCGGGCAGAGTGCATTGTGCCGCCCACGGGTTCTCGTCCGAAACGGCGAGGCGTGGGCGGGCATGTCCCTTCCCGCATAGGTTTCTGCCTCGCCTTCGATATCCCGCGCTCCTCTGACCATGCACCTTATTTGTATGTCTACTTTTTTTTTTTATATATCGCGCTCATTTATATTTAAAGGCTGTTCACGATATAGTGAGCACTTTTGAAATCAACATTAGAAAAAAAAACCACTGCCCCTGCCTGCATATATTTAAACGGGCACACTGAGTGGCGTGCGCCCATTAAAATTGGTCACGATGTTTGGAAAGTAGTTCCATATGTTAACTTCAAATAAAAAGTGTCAGTTAACCATTTGTGATAACATAAGTTATCTCCTTCTCTTCAGCTTCCTTTAATGCATCCAAGTGTAGAAATACGCATATTTGCAAAATGTTTGCTTTTTCTAATAATTTTACCAATTCACTTGACTGACGCAGAAATGAAGTGATGAGGTCCATGACAGTGTTAATTTTATATTAGGCGGAAGTACACACAAAATGCATGCAAGTAGATCTTAAGTAGGGCTTTTAAAATTACTCGATTTACCGTAAACAGCCTATACTTGTAGTATCGTCTCCTAGTATCTTCGCTAATAAGGTATTTTATTACTGCACTTCATTTTATTCCCGACGCATTCCATCGTCAAATTATCAGTGGCATTATTTTGGCACAACATCAGTTTTTCTGTCCGTACATCCAAATTAATATTAGGATGAAAAATTTTTTTGCAGAGTACATAACATATTATGACGAATCGTGAACACTATATACGTAATGACATACTAAAATAGAGAACGTTCGAGTAAATAAAAACGACATAAACGAATATTTAAATACTACAGACGGATGAACTTATCGCTAAGAATTGTTCAATTACAAATAGAATTTGACACGGTTGCATAAAATTTTGTAGCTGATTCGGTCACTCTGCTGTCGCGTGATTTATTGATTCACTAGCAACTGTTTGTTTGTTAAATGATTCAGTTGAAGGAAAATTCAAGTTCTGGGACCACCGCTGCTTGTGAGTACTCTTTTGTAAGGTTATGATTCATGTTGGTGGTGTTACTTGTAATAACGTGGCTCGTGTGTTATTTTCCTTAACTAGTTTTGCCTGTCCGTAATTTCCTTATTAATTCGCTTTCCACTCACAATCTCGTGTCCTTAGAATTCTCAGATGCTTTGTGACGATCCAAATTTCGGGAGGACATTAACAACTTGCAATTTTCAGTTTCTCAAGTTGACGGATCTCATTTTCGAATGCATCGTCTTTTCTCAGGCATGCACAACACGCCACTACTCACAGGCGAGGTAGAATGATCCGAAATGTGGATCACGATCGAATGCCACGTCACTTTTGTTTACGTTTAATTCTTCCAACACAGCCGTTGTTTATTGCGATCTTCCATCCTCCCTTTCCTAGCGACGTGTATATCTTCGTTGCGTTAATCTCGCTCAGAGTAAGTGCGTCATCAAACGCGCATTTATGGACACATTTCCGCTAATCAATAGACTGAAACATTTTCTGGGAAATAGTTGTTTGCGCGAATACGCGTATCTGGGTAAATAAATGTTCTGCAAATACGAGTTTCTGTCAGAAAAGATAAAAAAAAAAAAATTATCTACACCCCTATTTTTTTTTACTTTTGTGATATTAATTGTATTCTTTGAGGAAAAAAGTTCGTGAAAATAGTCAAATGTCGCATTTTTAAAGCGTGCGTGACTTAATCTGTGGTCTTTCATCACGTGCAATAAAACCCCAGTGTTACAGATCTAATTTGCACGGTACAGCGTCACGACGGAAACACTGCACGCCTTGCGCGTAGGAGCGACGAGGCACTAGGCGTGCGTGTTAGTGTCGCCCGTATAGCTCCTTCTCTTCTTGACCGTGGACGCGCAGCCGCGGACTCCCCTTAAGGGAAATCCCCAGTAAACAATATTAAACTTCTCAGGGTCAAATCCGGCTATAAGGGGAAAAAAATGCGACAGCGATGGAACATAGCATTCGTGTGTTCTGTTTCCTCAAAATTTTGAGAGGTTTCTATAGGCGTCTTAATGTAGCAATCTGTTTAAAGACTATTCACGATAAAGTGAGCACTTTTGAAATCACCCTTAGCAAAAATTGACTACCCCAACCTGCATATATTTTAACGAGCGCACTGAATGGCATGCGCCCAGTAAAGTTGGTAATGATGGATGGAAAGTAGTTATATTTCATAACATCAAATAAAAAGTGTTAGGTAACCACTTCTAATAATTTAAATTATTCCTTTCACTTTTTTTTTTTATTGTTTAATACGACGAAGTGTAAAAATTACCAGATTTGTAACATACTCACTTTTCTAATACGTCCACGTTTTCACCTGACCGACGCTTGAATAAAGTGACGAGGCCCATGTCAACGTTAATTTTACATAAGGCGGAAGAATACACAACGTGCATACAAGTACATCTTAAGCAGGGCCTTCGAAAGTGCTCATTTTACCGCGAACAGCGTGTAGAAAAGGTGCAGTTTTGTCGCTAGAGTTTAAAATACCGTTTTACAGAAGAATATAACTATAATGAACAGAGGGCCACTTCGAAGCGATTTTTGCCGACTTTAACACCGTGCCGTGCACAAACGAATTTAACAGCGGCCATGGTTTGAATTATGTATTGTGCTCATATTTCCACACAAAATCGCGCCTTACATGATTCACAGAGCCTTTTAATAATCATTCGACAAACAACATTGACATTTCAAGTACTACCTTTCTGAAACGTGATATTAGGTGGCAGTCGGATGAACTATAGTGTTGGTATGAGGCAACCGCACCCTGCAGACAGGTTGAACCACTATTCACGGGAACGTATGAACCGCGCTCGTTGTACCGGGGTATTGCGTGGATCTGAAATGATTCCCGTGAGCACTCATCGCTGCGGTTACTTCGTATGTACAGTTCAAGTGTTGTTATGAGTGTTATCGTTACGTAACAGAATGAAATGTGAGTTGGCAAGTAATCGGAGCCTACGTACGGAAATAAATAATGGGAAGTGTGCCGGCCACAAAGCAGAAAGATCATTTACAATGTTTCACACTTTGTAAAGAAGATAAGAAACGAGGTCTCGTTATCCCACTAGACAGAGCAGCAGAAAGGGCGGCCAGAGCGGTAGGTGTATAGGCTATTCACGGTAAAGTGAGCCGTTTTGAAAGCGCTCTCGTTTGGAATAATAGTCAATAAATATTTTTTATTTTAGCCTTAGACATTAACATCCGAGTACGGTGGAATCTACACACTGTGCTTATTACTTCATGGCAATATTTATATAAAAAAGGTAAGTCAATTTAAAAAAAAATGGCTGAAATAAAAAAAAACTAACTAGGACCTCAAAAGTGCTCTCTTTAAGTAAGTGAAAAGACAGTGCGCAGCATTGCCAGACAGTGTCAGAAACCCGAAAATGAAGGAACTGCCATTTCCATCCCAGGAAAATTACACGGAAAAAGAAGGCGGAACGTGACGAATTTGATAAAAGTGCCGTGTGCCGAACGTTCTTGGGATATTATGAAGTGCGCAAAAGTATTCCCACTCGGCGCAAACTCTTTAATACTATGAAAGAAAAAATCACCGTTTTCTGGGATGAAAGATACATTTTGGAGAATAATTAAATTCATGCTATTTAAGATTTTTAAAAATTTAACACGTTAGACGGATATTAATGGAGCGAAGTGATATTGTTGCACGGCTTGCAGCCTATCGACATGTACTGTGGCAAAATGAAAATGGACGTAACAAGCCCGTAGTGTATACGGACGAAACATGGGTTCGTACACATTGACGAGGGTCCAGGAGTTACAGCATGTGCTGTGTACATTAGCCTTCTAGAGTCTATTATGCATGTGTACGGAGTGTACTTGCCTTCCCATCTCCCCGCGGTTAAACCCTGGCATACCACAGTCAAGCTGCCAACATACAACAGCGCGCGCGCGCTCCTCAGCGGTAAAGACTCGTCAAACATGTCGATATGTTCCTAAAAATTATTAAAAATGAAAACGTGCAAAAGCTCATGCAAACTGTTGATGATAAATATGATTGAGCCCAAAATATTAAATATCCGTTCCCTTTCGATACTCCTTATCCTCGCTTCTCACACGAAGCTTAATACGGTAGAGCATGAAAAGGCTCCGTAAATTAACGTTGAGAAATGAATATACATAAATCAATCAACATGAGCTTTGCCATTAAGTAACAAAACTTTATACTGCTTTTTTAATCTGACTATAAGACTATAATTGGACTGTAACGGTGTTTTCCAACACGCACAGGATGAGGTCTTAGTCTCGGCGCTTCCTTAATGTAGAGCCCCCCCCCCCCCCCCACCACTTATTGACAAAAAAAGTAATTTGGGTTTCGTTACAGTGAAAAGGTTTTAAATCCTGTTATTCCCTTTTTATATAAAGTATTCAATTCATTGCAATCACTTCTCGGCCAATATTACAATATATAACTTGGTATCAAAAATATAAATTTCCCACGCATTACATTTGGTATAAAGATAATTGACTTTTCCCCAAATATTTACATGATATATAAAATATGGCTTTACCAATTATTTACATGATACTTAACTTAAAAAGGCAGCAAGCGCCCCTCCCTTTTTTTTTTTATGTTAACGGAACAGCAGTTCCTGCTAGGGCGAGGCACTCCTATTTATCTTTATTTCAAAAACATCCAGAATGTTACAATATATTCTTCCCTTCGTCGATATTCGGAAGTCCCTGAAATGCGCCTCTGGTGGTAAGTGACTGGCTGGCTGGCTGGTATCACGTGATAGAGGTGACGTGCTAGGGAGGGTAAGACAGCCTAAATGGCCGCGCCAGCCCGCGGCCGCCGGCACTTGCAGAGCAGCATTCACCCCCGGTGGGCGTGAGGCGATGTGGTCCGTCAAACGAGCCCCGTCGCAGCGAAGGTGTATGCTGTTCGCGGTAAAGTGAGCACTTTTTATGGCCCTTATAAATTTTTCCTTTCATTCAATTTCCATCTTTCCGCTGCTTTTTAATACGAACATTACTATGTGAGCAATAAACACAGTGTATGCATTTCGCCACCATCAAAATTTAATCCCTGAAGCTGGAATGAGATATATTTATTAGCTGTTGATGCCTGTCGGGAGGGCCTTAAAAAAAGTGCTCACTTTATCGTGAACAGCCTATAATGCCGGAATCACATAGCCCCGACGAGCATAGCACGACGCGACAAAAACTGCAACCATGATTATTTTCAGCGTGCTTGCTCGAATTTACAGCCCGACAATGTTTACTGGCACGACGCGAATATAATTTTTCGGATCCATTTAGAGAGCGCTGGTTAACTTCGCTAGTTCCAAAGGCGGTGTGCAGTCGGAAAATTTGGGATACATGATGGTGACAAAGTTTTACAGCTAATGCATGCGAAGGTAACATTATTATTTATAAGAGTTAAATACAATAATGTTCATAATTTGTTTTCTTTTAAACTACGTATTTCCCATTGAAGAGAAAGCTTATCATACAATTTCATTTTGCAAAGTTGTACATTACGTGCGCCATGCCGCACGACACCACGAAGAATAGAAATAATTTCTATTCCAAATTTGCTGGTCGGGCGACAGAATTGTTGGGCGTGCGTCAGATCTATCTTGTATTTCCTCTCGGGTACTTTGTAGATTCTGCACATTTATATTTATGATTAGCAATGCGAGTTATGATACACATCACTATGCTACTGTAGATCCATATTACTGTGTTAATGTCGTTTTCATTTCTTTAAACATTCCCTTGTCTCTAATCCTGCTCAATATAGGTACATAACTGGAAACCACAGATAATTTATAGAGTTTAATCTATTTGAGCTATCATATTAATCTGTTTCGCCTCTTGTTAATTAAAGTTTTTTCCTTGCTCTTTATGTTTGCGTATGTGTACTTTATGTTATACCTGGTTAAGTGTAAGATAAGGCACTGAAGCCTTAACTTCGCCAGTATAAATAAAGTAGAAATAAGTAAATAGTAAATATAATAAATGAGACATCTGTATCCGCCACTGCAGAAAATTATGTTACGTTGGTCTCTGAGCCCCGCTTAAGGGTCCAAATCGCACCAGACAAGTTTGTTTATTATATTGTACAACGTTGATTGGTTGGTTGTCAGCCAACTGACTCCCGAGTTTACCGTGTTGTAGACCCAAAGCAACTATAGAAAAATTATGTTCTTATTCGTAAAAGTTATTGTTAATGTGATGGAATGTTCTTTTAAGGCTGATATAAAAATGCACGGTAGATTTATTTGTGAATGTTTTATTGTCAGGGGCATATAAATGCTTATAGTATTATAGTATCGTTTTCCAAGCTACAGCTCAATGTCGTTCTCAAGCTGTGAAGTCCCTAAGCCATAGGTGACATATACCTATTTACATTGTCAAGTATTTCGAGTAATTTTACTCTCTCAGTCTATAGAACAAAACGGAGGAAAAGTTATCATAGAACATGAATTGTGTGTGCATGTTAAACGTTATGTGAAACAAGAAAAAAAAATCTGTATTTCATTTCTTTCAAACGACGAAACTAACCAAAGGTAGGTATTTGTACGATTTGTTGACACCGCAACACCGCCAGGTCACGATAGGGACATTCCGAAAAGAACGCACAAATCACGGTTCGCGCGAAGGGGATGGAGTTCGGGGAACATTTTCTGTTTCGGAAACGGCAACCACTGGGGAGACACGATGTGGCGACTAATGACGGTCGGCGCCGAAGAACAACGGACCCCGAGCAGTACGGCGGAGCTCTGGAATGAGGTGAGCAAAGCACATTATCTTCCCACCCTCCCTCGCGCCGTCAGACGACTGGCGATGGTTGGTGAGGAAGGCGTGGATGGCCATGGCCCGCGCTCCGTCATAAACCACGATAATCCGTATTACGCGCTGCCACGCTGGCGTCGCATCACCTCCTCTCATTATTTATGGCCTACAGCTCCGCAACTAGCGCTACAGTCATTACGGGACCATCCCACCGCCCCCGCGCGGGGCGGGTATAAAAACGTAGCGAGATTTATACACGGCAGCTCCAAGAGGAGGGTAGACGCCTGACGTTGTTTTAACGGCCCGCTGGGACGTTTACGCGCCCGTAGATCCTCGAACTCACGCGCAGACTTTTACGATCCCCGGCATTTGTTGGGCACCTGCCTCGCTCTACTACAAAATCCGAGCAGTGCCGATCCCCCGATTGAAGACGGCCTGTGCCCGGTTGCACCAACACCTTCTCCGATCCGAGATCAAAAGATCCTAGTTCCGAACCAGGATCCAGTTTGATTTTGGTTCCAATGTAAAAGTGTTGCACTAACGAAATTTCACGATTCTGAATCTCCGATTCGTCGATCTTGGCTCCAAAGTGAGAGATCGAGATTAAGTATGAAACAAATTTCCCTAGTGGTTCGTAATATATGACGTCATGGAACCAGGCGGTATTTTTTCACTGTAGATAGAACTAGATGTGCGATGTTTTATCTGTTTTAAGTGAATTATTGTTGTACGAATTTTACTGAATAATATTCAAGTGCGTATAATGTTGTTTTAATTTCCCAAGAAAACCATGTAAAGTAGTTCTATCTGTTGGCATAATTTGAAACTACATTCGTCGACGATGGCTGCTGATCTCGGATCAAGATTTCGAACCGCCAATTTCGGTGTTCGAAATGAACTACATCTCGATCTCCAGTACAGCTCTGAACTCGAATGGCGCAACAGTTTGCTCTGTCGATCGTAGATGCGATCTGGGATCGAGTTTCGAGCCACGATGATGCAACCAGGCACTAGTCGGACGTGCACAGCGGGCTGAAGAAGTGACTCTGTGTCTACCTGCTAAAAGGACGTGCAACACGCTGTTGCGTTTTTTTTTATACTAGTGAGCAGCTAAGGTTTATACTATTACGAGGGAAGAACTGAAGTTAATTATGAAGACAGAATACATGTGTAATATAATTATTATTAGCGACCCGACCTGACCTGGCTCGGGTACGATGTACAAATATGACGTTCTTCAGGTTTACAGCAAGTATATACACTTCATGCTTAAGGAGACTATCATAGGATTAATACTGTGTTAGTCACTAAGCCTTCGTAAATGAAGAGTTTTAAAAGACAAAAATGGTTACTGTGGATCCTCCTTAAAAGATAAACATATGCTGTTGCGGACATCTCTGTAGACCTTTTTGAGATCTACAATTCTTTATTACATTAATTTGATGGATATCTTATGGTTTAGTCAGTGTAATCCATGTAAGCGCCCGAAAAGCGGCTTTTTCCTAGACTTTATTATAAAACGTCGACATTTCTCTACTATCTTTACATTAGGGATTAACGTATTATATACCTAAACCTTCCTGAAGAAATTCTCTAAATATTAGTGAAAACCGCATCAAAATCCATCAAGTAGTTTATAAGCCTCAGCCGAATACAGACACGCGGCTGGACGACTTTACTTATACTATGTAGCTATAGATGAGATACAATAAATATAATATATTGGTGAGGGTGATCCTAATCAATTACAGTATATGACTAACCTGAATGATACAGGCGCCGGAGGCTGAGTGTTGAGCAGGAAGGCGATGGGCGGCACGTCAAGCTGCATCTTGATGGCTTCATCTCTGCGTGGGTTCACGTAAAGACGGACGCCGGACAAAGTGTTGCCAAGTGTTATATAGTTTCTGGTGGCGTAATTGTCCCAAATACAGTGCCGCTGGCGCTTCGGTGATGTATATCATAAACTGTTATTGTTGTCATGTACTTTTGTATTTTTTTCCGGCCGGTCTGGATGGATACCGACGCGTATCTGCAGTTCGCTATGCTTCTCCATGTTTACCGCTTCACAACAACACGCTAGTGTTGTTGTGATGCGATCAACCTGCATATATTTTAACGGGCGCACTCAGTGACAAGCGCCTATTAAAGTTGGTGACGATGCAGAGAAAGTAGTTCCGTACTTTAATGTCGAATAAAACGTTTTAGGTAACCGTTTGTGATTTCTTAAATTGTTTCTCTCGCTAACTGTTTTTTAATTCATCTAAGTGTAAAAATGAACAGACTTGTAGAAGTCTTTACTTTTATAATAATTTCAGAGTTTTCCTTGATCGACGCATAAATTAAGTGATGTGACCCACGGCAATATCAATTTTACATAAGGCGGTAGAATACACAACGTACATACAAGTAGATCTTCAGCAGGGCTTTCAGAAGTGTTCAGTTTACCGTGATCAGCCTATAACTGCGATTACGAGGAAGTACTTTTCTACAATACGTTTACGAACTGTCGTCTTCAAAACCGTCAAAATTGTTCCCACTGTTATGATGGTATGAAAGAGCCCTAACTTGGAATCATCGTATGAACCCGGCATCACAACTTCAGTAAACCAGCGTATTGCTACAGAAGGGCGGACGGCATTATCTCCCTCCACCAACCGGCATTCGGGGACAGCTATGTTTAAACAACGCGACGATATAGGCCGCTGTAAGGCCGGGCCCGGCATTTTTCCACATCCGACCAGCAGCCAGGGAAGATCACAACATGGGTGCGTCCGTCCACCGCTATCAGATGACCAGCTAGATACAGCCTCCGGCATCAAGAATAAGGATGTGGACTGTTCGACTTATATACAACCAGAAATAGCGTGGAATAGTCATAACTTAATTTATGTTAATAACTTAATAACATTGTATTCTCTTTCAGTTACCATAAAAGCTCTACCATTAACTATCATTTCAGCTACGCCCCTAAACCCTTTTTGAATGGAGCACTCCCAGCGTTCCTATGCCACTTCTGTAATTTGTCCTGCAGGCTTGCTCTGCACCGCCGACGCTGTATGCCGCAAATAGTGTTTGTGTCGAGTTTGCCACCACGTTAAGTTAACGCTCCCGTGCGTGGACGCAAAAGTGAATAACGAACTGAAGAAAATATGCGCGAATCTCGGAGGCTGCGCGAACTAAACGGATCTTTTGCGTTTCTTGTTGCACTATTTTTATAAGTGTTATCTGTGGCTTGCAAATGGCCGTAGAATAATTCTGAACTCGTAACATTGCTCACTTACATTAAATTCGTTCAAACTTATGTCCGTATATCTTTTATGTGAAATGAATATATACAAGCACGTGAAAAAAAAAAAAAAACCCACTTTGTACAATTGCATATTCGTATTTACCAGCAACGCATAGTTACAGGGGTCATAAAAACAAATTCACAATTTCCGACATAAGTTTTCTAATACTGTTTCGTATAATCAGGAAAATGGGGCACGATGAATGCCAAATGTAGGCTCGGAAAACGAAGGCAGTGGGAAGTGTTATGATATTGATACGTACTAATTTTAAATAATATTTCGTGTTATAAATTACTCCCTAGGTTCTTTGTGCAATCCGATTGTTTAATCTGTTTTATAGCATATGGTTGTAAATTTTTCACCCTTCAATATATTCACCGTTTAAGAAAGCATAATTTTTGGTTGAATCCTTTGGTTGGTTCCTAAATATGCCATGTGTCGCGAGCGTTTTATGTATACTTCCATTAACATAAAAGTACCTTATTTCTGGTTAAATTTAATATTTATTTATATTGTATCTATACCTTATAATATTTCATTTGTAGTTCATATGAATAGACCCGTAATAAAATAGGTGTGTTGGTAATGCCTAGAAATATGTAGTTATTATGCATATTGTTATTACACCGAGCGCTCACGAATGCGGTGCACTGTCCCTTATGTGTAATTTTTAAAACTTGATTTAGCTTTGTTTGCATGAGGCGGAAGAATATCCTGGAAGTAAGAACTTTGGCAGGGCTTTGGATAAATTCTAAGTAAAGGCTGTTCACGGAAAAATGAGCACTTTTGAAACCCTTACTTTGTATCAACTTGTGTACCCGTTGTGTATTTCTCCGCTTTATTTAAAATTAACATTGCCACGGGCCTCATCACTTTATTCACGCGTCGGTCAAATGAGACTTTTAAATTATTAATAAAGTAAATACTTTACAAATCTGTTCATTTTTACAATTCGATGCAATAAAAAAAAACAAAAATTGAAAGAATTAACTTTAAGTTATCACAAATGGTAGCCTAACACTTTTTATTCGACGCTAAAATGTGGAACTACTTTCCCTCCATCCTTACCAACTTTACTGGGAGAATGTCACTCAGTGTGCCCGTTAAGACATATGCATGCAGGGGCAGTGACTTTTTTTGTAAGGCTCGTTTCTTAAGTGCTCACTTGATCGTGAACAGCCTTTAAACAGCGAATGGATTGTAGAAGGGCATCGCCCTCGAGGGGCGCCGAAGGGAGGCTGGTCGGGCGCGATTTCCAATTAGCATCGCAGAGCTATGCCTGACACTGACAGCCCGTGCGAGCCACCAGCGTATAAACATTACCCCCTCGCGAGCACTGTTTATTACGGCCGACCTAACCCCCTGCGGCCAACTCCCCCGCTAAACCAACCCTCAGGCTAATTGAACGCGATGTCCGGCGGACAGTGCATACCTCCCCGCAGGTGTAAAATTCGCGCTCCTCGACATAATGCCGGATTTACAACGCCACGAGTTCGTCCCGACAGCCAGATACGGCGTTACAGCACGACAATTAGTTCAACGTTTACAGTACCCCGACAGTTTCCTTCCGACAGGTGTTGCGTCGCTTTCGGGAAATCCTAGAATGGCCAGTAACTTGCTACGGAGAAATCGAATGTGGGAGACAAGAGAGAAAGGGAATGAAACGAAATAACAAAAAAAAATTGGAGAACTCCGAAAAAACCTGTGGACTGATAGAGAGATGGAATGAGAGAGTGAGAGAGAAAGAAAAAGAGACATGAGAGAAGGAAAGAAAAAGAAAGGAAAAAGGGAAAGAAACAGAGACAGGAGATAAAGAGAGATTGAGATAGGCTAGAATGATAGAACATGAAAAAAAAACAAGGCAGTAAGGTGCTATTTTTCCACGAATATTTATTTTCGTTAACTCATTAGCTTTCTGTCACAAGATAACCAATGTTTAATGTGAAATTTACCTCAGTAATGAAATCCGCACGACATTTTGTTTTGTCTACTGCCAAGCGAGGCCGACCTGCCCGACGCCCAACTAAAGTAAAAATAGAATCTGCTTTAGTCGGGCTGTCGGGGCTGCGATTTCGTAGGGATGACCTTGTTCCTGATGGACCGATGAAAAATTTCCGTCGGTGTCGGGGGCTGTACTGTCGGACTGTCGGGTTATTGTAAATCCGGCTTTACCGGTCAAGTGCGCAAGACAACTCCACGTGTGATCCGTGCTCTACTAGAAGTGTCACAACCACGTGGCCGAAACGTTTACGTTCCGCACGCTCTTTTGTGGGAGGACACAGAACCGCTTCTCTCTTTATCTCTAACTTAGCCTGGTTCTAAGTGTTAAATGTAAATATGCCCGAGGTTGGGGGGAAGAGCTAAGTGCCTCTCAGGGCTATGCCCCTTACGCCTACAAGGGAGGGAATCCATGCAAGCCGGCATGCATCGTGGCAGAGAGGGACTGGGCAGGTCTGGCCACGTTTGGGGGTCACGATTACCTCCCTAGGTGTACCTATAGTTAACCTATAACTATGAAGAGGAGGGGGGGGGGGGAAACTGGCATAAGCACCGTGGAAACCCTATCGACAGAGTATAATTAAAATTATTGCATGCATTATTAAGAAATGCTACAGGAGAAGATAAATAGGAACCATGCACTTTGTAAGTGGGTAGAGAAGTGCTAGTAAAGGCTGTTCACGATAAAGTGAGCACTTTTTAAACCAACCTTAGAAAAATGTCACAGCACACACCCCCCCCCCCCCCCCGCCAGCATATTATTTAACGGACGCACTGAGTGATATGCGCCCGGCAAAGTTGGTAATGACGGATGGAACGTAATTCCGTATGTTAACATCGAGTAAAAAGTGTTAGGTAACCATTTGTGGTAATTTAAATTATTTCTTACGCCGTTTCATTTTTTTTTAACACCTCAATGTGAAAAATGTTAGGAGATTTATAAAATCTTTATTTTTCGTGTAATTACACAGTTCCGCTTGACCGACGCATGAATAAAGTGATGAGGCCCATCGCAATGTAAAGTTATCATAAGGTGGAAGAATACACCACGTGCGTACAAGTCGATCTTAAACAGGTCTTTAAAATATGCTAATTTTTATCGTGAACAGTCTATAGAGAGGGGGCAGGGCCTTATTTCCTTCATGATGTTTCGCGCTGACTTTATCAGAATTGTGGGTAAAATACCACCCTGGCGGGGGGGGGGGGAGGTGCAATGGGGCCAGCATCCTTTCCCCTCCAATCACCAGTGTATTCCTATACTGCACTGTATCTCCTGTCCCTGGTGCATCTGAGTCTTCCGTTGAAGGCGCCGACTTTTACAATCGGAACCGCTGTCCCGGCAAATGCCTGGGTTCGACTCATGATCGGGGTCAGCCCCGATTTTCGCGTGCCTGAAACGTGGCGGATATCACCGTTGGCTGGCGGGTTTTCTCGGGGGACTCCCCTCCTACCCAAAATTCGCGCATTTCGTCGCTGCTTCCATCTCCGCCTCTCTGAACTTGCTCCACACGAAATCGTGAAACAAGTAACGTGCTCTACTGTTGCACTCGTCGCTGAAGCGCTAAAAGAAATGTGAGTGAAGAGATTTGGGTGGCTCTTAACAGCGAGATCTTGAGAGCCGATGAGGGTGAAGTGAGGTAAGTATGGAGCAATGCCGGAATGAAAAGGTGGGGGGGAAACGGCAGCTCACCGAGAAAACCCGCCGATCGGCGGCATCGTCCGGCGCGGTTCCCGCATGCGAAAATTCGGGGTCGGCTCGAACCCAGGTTCGTCTTGGTGGGAGGCGAGTAGTCTAGCCACTACACCATCGCGTCCCCTGGGTGAAAGGAGGTTTACGGAGTCTGGGGAGAGCACGCGTTAAGTGACTGCGCCGGGATTCGCCAGGAATTGTTGTTGGTTTGGGCGGGGTGGAGGTCGTGGATTAGTGAGTTAGTATGTAAGCCGTCGCCGTAACGGCGGGCCCCCAGGGCATTAAGCGGGACGGGCCTAATTAAACAGTCGTGCTAATTAACATGCGCGTGTGGCGCTCTCGCCCGAGGTCACGGTCAACAACACGAGCGCGATCACACCCATGCGCACGTTTCAGACGCGCTCATCCGACTGACCTGCTCGGGAGACGAATTTCGTCGCTCCCGGTCCGACTGAAGAATAGAGGTTTCCGTTCGTAATCATAGGCTGTTTACGGCAAAGTGAACACTTTTAAAACCCCGGTTCCTTTTGTTTCTTTTGGCCATTTTTTAACCTTTTAACAATCTTTTTAAATAAATATTGTCATGTAAGTAATAAATACAGTCTGTATATTTTACCACACTGGAAAATTAACGTCTAAGCTTTAAATAATATATGTTTATTTTTATTATTACTCTAGATGAGATGGCTTTCAAAAGTTCTCACTTTGCCGTGAACAGCCTATACTTATTTTTATAGACTTTTCACGGTAAACTGAGCACTTTCGAAAGCACTACTTAAGATCTAGATTGTGTATTCTTCCAATGCACGTGAAATCAACATTGCTGCGGACCTGATTTCTGATCACTTTATTCATGCGCCGTTGAAAATTACTGGGAAATTATTGGAATAGTAAATGTTTAACAGATTTGCTCTTTCTTACTCTTATACGCATTAAACAAATACAAATAAAAATAGTGATTCCAGTACACACAAATGGTTACCTAACACTTCAAATTCAGCGTTAAGATATGGAACTATTTTCACGCCATCGTTACCAACTTTACTGGGAGCACGCCAGTCAGTGAGCCCGTTAAAATGCATTGCCAATTTCATTTCAGAAGTTCTCAATTACCGTGAACAGCCTATGAAAGCACTCGATAGTGAAAAAAAAAAATTTTACGTACTGGTGTGTCTTCACTTTAGCTAACAGGTCACGCACTCATCTATGAGGGAGTAGGCATAGTCCAGTAAAGCAAGAGCATTTATATCAAAACATTACGTTTTATTGAAACTATTAATAGTATAATCAATGCAATAGATTAGATGTTACGTTACTGTCATTGACTCAATGCTAGATACTCAATGTGGTTCAGATTAACAGGACGTTGAATACAATGTCAGAATATTAAGCTTGCTCTCGGAAAGCAGTTAACTAGCGCCTCACTCGTCTTCGCCTCACGATGCTCGAGATGCCATAACAGGAGATATATTTACACACTCCAGTGAAGTCGACTTCGCTTAGGCTCGTCTCTACGACTGCTCTTCCACGGTGTCGAACCCTTGACCACTGGACTGGTAGTTCTCACAACGGTGATGTCTCGAGCGGCCCTCTGGTGTTGGCAGGAACAAAATGGCCGTGAGCCTCCCGTGCTCGCGCCATTTATACATCACCGTCCGATCTTGTTTAGGATACTATTCCCCCGGCTGTTGCCACAGCTACTGTCGCCATGGCCGACTTCCTTCTAGCTTCAAGCTCGGCCTGGCAACCATTCCTTCGGTGATGCTCACAACAATACGATATTTGGGTTTGGGTGAGATTTGGAGTTATTGCTTGTGGCTTGGACATCGAAGTCCTGAGCCCCGCTGTGAGTGAAATGTGGTCAAGGGATTGAAGAAAAGGGAGTGTCTCGAGAAAATCCGCCAGTCAGTGGCAACGCCTGCGATGTTTTCCACTTGCGAATATCCCTGAGACCCCGCCAGCAGTCTGACTCGGTGTGATCTTGTGAGTGGTGAATAGTTTTACTGCTGAACCTCCGTTGTCCTGGAGAGAATTGGAGAATGCTCATCAACTATAAGATAGTTTACTCCTCCGGCTAATTGAAACGTCCGCCTTGGATCCGGTTGTGGGACACTCCAACTCCGCGAGAAATCGAACTCGGATCGGCCGTGGCGGGAGATTGTTACACTAAGCCACCCCACCGCCGCGGCCTCTTATAACTGAAAACTTTGTTCGTCGCTATTCATGCTTGACCTGCAACATCCACCTTTCTCATCTCGGAGATTCTGGTCACCGATATGAAATATTTCAAACCAGTGACACACTTTCCATTCTGGAATTACGACTTTGCCCCACGTGCTCGCTACATTAATGTTACAAAGTGCCAAAGGCTTATCCAGGTTGTTGAGGGATGGATGGTGTTAATAAAATAAAATAAATAAATTAACAATTCAAATCTATTTGTATTACGATGCATTTAGTTACTAACACTTTTTATTTTAATTTTTCCCACCAAGTCGATACGGGTTCAATCCCCGGCCGGGTGACTCCAGATTTTCGCATGTGAGAATCGTGCAGGACGATGCCGTTGGTCGATGGGTTTTCTCGGGATCTCCCTTTTCCCCCTCCCTTTCATTCTGGCGCTGCTCCATACTCACCTCAATCACCCTCATCGGCTCTCAAGACCCCGATGTTAAGAGCCGTAAAAATCTCCACTCACTCACTCACTCACTCTATTTTTCATTTGTTGTGATCTCAGTCACGATTATGAGTCCCTACTTACTGTACTTATACCACCTGCAGTCAGGTCTTTACTCATCGATTACAAACATACGATGAAAATATGCACTTGAATCACCTGGATGCCCATCACTCATGAAAACAAGTCTCAATTTATTACAGTACAACCAGCCAGTCCCAATATCTTCCCTTCGGTATGTAGCACACGTCGCACAACGTCCTAGAAATTTCAAATGCCACATGCATCCAGCAGTAATGGCCATTCAGGACTGTCGAGAGAGAGGCACTCTGAGGTTTATATAGCTGAGGTAACCTGGCCCAGAAAGTTCTTCGAACGCCTAGTCGCGCCGAGGGCGGTGACACCTGGAAAATTAACGCACTGGCTCCCAAGTCGTGCACTCTTCAAGAGAATGCAGTTCATTAAGGCCCATCTACAATCGCGTTGACGCTAGCTACAATAACTTGTTACAATGTCATGATTCCGTGAACCGTATACGCTTTGGCTACAACTGACGTTAAACGTTGCCATGACGCTAAACGTAAAACGTAACGCAGTATAAGTTGGCCGACTTTCAAGTCCTTGCGTTTTGCGTTTTACGCCTGCCAATCAGAATCCGAGATGTCACGAACAGGTGAAAACAAATGTCACAGATAGCACCACTATCACAGTAGGTATTTACTTTGTTAATGTTATATGAAATCAATATACAAATAACGCTAAATACATCAATAAATAATTGAGTATAACTATTAAGTCTGCGGAATATCTTGTTTTACAAAAGGTTATTTTAAGTTTCAAACACAAATAAAACTATTTGTATATATAAACCTATATATTTGTTTTAAATTTTATTCTGGTTAACGTCGATTGCAGACAACGCCAGTTTTCTTATGGCGACGTTTAGCGTTTAACGTTTTACGTTAACGCGATTGTAGATGGGCCTTTACTCCCACGTGGGGGCGCCCCCTCCCCATCAACAGGTACTGATGAAATCATCCTGGAGGGAACCACCAAACCTATTTATCGAAGGGGAGTTGGGGGGGGGGGGGGGTTAGGATGGCGAAGACTAAGAAGCAAGGAGTAACATCACGATAAGTGTTTTGCCGTCGCATGCTGTAGCTTGGACTTCAGCAATCATGAAGCTGTTCAGACACGTGACAGCAGCACTGACACACGTCCTGTGACATCTGCAGCTACAACGCAGATGTCCCGGAAGCTTCACGACACTTCCTGGCGTGAATTCGTCATCCGAAATCAGACTGACGCCGAGAGCACCAGGACAGGAAAGGCAATGTAACGTTTTCAGGGCGAACCATTCCGACACTATGGCTGCTGGCAGAACTACGTCACTAAAACAAGTTCAGCTATTGAAGAGGTTACATTACCTTCGAACGAGTTCCGGTCGCAGTTGTTTCTCGTTCAAAGTGAACGGTTTTCATAAGTCGTTTCGAACTACTTCGCCTCTCTGCTTCGAAGTAAACAAGCAGTATAAAAAAAAAATTGTTGCATATGGCGAGGATTCCTGCACTTGTTGAATTAACTTAAGTTTAAGGTTGAATGTACTAATATC
Source organism: Dryococelus australis (assembly GCA_029891345.1). NCBI lineage: Eukaryota > Metazoa > Arthropoda > Insecta > Phasmatodea > Phasmatidae > Dryococelus > Dryococelus australis. The sequence goes on along the minus strand of CM057007.1, from coordinate 30,948,032 downwards.
GACCCATTATGCCATTACAGTAAACGTGTTGGTTTCATAACAAATAAAAAGATCAATAGTGATAAGTGTTGGAGGCTATCATAATAAAATATCATACATTTTAAGGTTGAATGTACTAATATCGACCCATTATGCCATTACAGTAAACGTGTTGGTTTCATAACAAATAAAAAGATCAATAGTGATAAGTGTTGGAGGTTATCATAATAAAATATCATACATTTTAAGTTCCATATTTGTTGAGGTCAGAATTTCCATAGAATTCATTCTACTTAGTGTTTGTAACAGCGGAAACACGTCCTGTTTTAAAACTCGTTCAGGCGTGGCTACCGAATGTATTTAGCTGAATATGTTTAATAGCACTCGCGTGACCACGGCCTATGACGCCATTAAAATTAAAGTGCTCTCGTTTGATAGTGTGGTCTATACGTCTATGGTGCGATTATGACCTCGAATTGGCACCCCGCATGCGAGCGCGGTATTTGGCGGCAATTTTAGGCGTGGGGCGAAAATTTTCGGGTGGTACATCTTGCGATTCCAGTGTGGTTAGCGCGGTGGTTTTCCTAGCAAAGGGGCCGCGGCAGCTGAGCGGTTAGCCTACTCGCCTCCCCACCAAGGCGAACCGGTTATAGTCCCCGGCCGGGTCGCTCCGGATTTCCGCATGTGGGAATCGTGCCGGACGATGCCGCTGGTCGGCGGGTTTTCTCGGGGGGTTTTCCCGTTTCCCTCGCCCATTCGTTCCGGCACTGCTTCGCGCTCACCTCGCTTCATCCTCGTCGGCTCTCGAGACCACACTGTTAAGAGCCGCCCAGATCTCTTCACTCACTCGCGTTTCCTACCAAACGAAACATCTCGTCTAATTCTGGCGATCTAAGCCATAAAATCCAAGTACCAATTTTGTTACTTTCCTTTTGATCCTCGTTTCTCAAAAACATATTTTCCATTAACAGCCGTTTTCACATAACTCCCATAGCTGTGTCTCAAACACAGCGACATTCTATTTTGTTTTAACCCTTAAAGGCTGTTCACGATAAAGTGAGCACTTTTGAAATCAACCTTAGAATATCCCTACCTGCATATATGTTAACGGCGAACTGAGTGGCGTGCGCCCAGTAAAGTTGGTAACGACGAATGGAAAGTAGTTTCATATCTTAACGTCGAATGAAAAGTGCCAGGTAACCATTTGTGAGAACTTAAATTATTGCTTTCACTTTCTGTTTTTTTTTTTTTAACGCACCGGAGTGTAAAATTGAGCAGATTTGCAAAAACATTTTCTTTTGTAATAATTTCACAGTTGCACTTGACCGACGCATGAATAAAGTGACGAGGCCCAAGTTAATGTCAATTTGGCATGAGGTGGGAGAATACACAATGTGCATACAAGTAGACCTTAGATGAGGGCTTTCGAAAAGTGCTCATTTTACCGTGAACAGCCTATAATGAATAATACTCGCAGTTTCATCGGTCCCGTTCAGTAGAAGGCAAGGAGCATTGAAAGCAGACATCGCGGACGCTCTTAACACTGGGGTCTCCAGAGGCTATGGGGGTGAAGCGAGGCGAGTACGCCAGAATGCAAGGGCGGGGGAAATGGGAGATCCCCGAGAAAACCTACCTACCAGCGGCACCGTCCGGCATGTTATCTCACGTTCATAAATCCGGGATTGATACTGCCGAGAATCGAACTCGCACTGAGATAAAATCGAACAAAATATTTCTTTGTATAGGGCAAAATACATATTTAGTTGCCCTAAAAATATATATTGTTGAGCAAACAAAATTTGAAATGCAACAAATTTAGTTTTGTTCGTCTAACAAAATATGTGTTTGAATTAACAAAATCTCTGTTTTGGGCCAAAAAAAATTTAGACTGTCAACTAAATACGTTTGTTTAATCAACTGTGTATTTTTTTTTTGGCCACTCATTTGACTGCCTTCGTTTGAAAATACACCTCGAAAGTTTGTTTGTATTTTTGTGACAATTAGTATAGTAACCGTGTTTGTTAGTGCATCTATTGATGCTTAACGATCGTATACGCACATTAATAAAACAATGCAACAAAAAACTGACAAGTAATGCTGTAAAACTTGAAATATTTGTTTGCACACATTGTCCAATATTTGCAGTTTATCTATTTACAAGTTTTCCAGCGTCATCAGTTGCCATATTAGCCGAGATTACTAAGGTATAGCTCTCAAACGCAGATGATCCAGGTTCGAAACTCCGTCGAATTTTTAAACGGTTTTTATATTTGCCCAAAATTTTTAATGCAAGCGTAGACAAAGAAATCTTTAATTGCAGCACACAAATCTTACAGATTGGGGCAACCAAATGAGAACAAGAAAATAATTTGGTTTCAGCAACAACTTATTTCATTGTCCCTATACAAACAAATAATTTGGTTGCCCCAAACAAATCTTGCTTGATGCAACGAAACCTTTTTCTCGTTGCGTTTCGCTTTAATGGGAGACAGTGTGGATTTCAACCTTTTATTCTAGAGCAATCCAGTACATGTGGTAAAATAAACGTTTCTGACATAGCTCAAGTACGGGCTCTGGTCATAATTGATGAGGTGTGCATTTAACATATATAGCCGGTAATATTACGTTGTTGTTGTACTTCTTAATCTAGGATCTTGTGAAACACCAATACAAAGACCAAATTGATGTAAAATTTATCATCTCAACAGGTATGCATTTTAAAAAAACTTCGAGGTATCTTCCGAAAAATGATGCCACAGCATTCGACATTAGGTGTACATTATATGCACAGCGAAGTTGGTAGCTGCCACTTCTAGTAGTTTTTTTTTGTATAAAAAGTCAACAAAAATTAATAATTTTCACTAATAAAGAAAATTAAATTTACCTAATTGCACGCTGCCATAGAAATAACATGCAAATGTTGCTGGTTTCTGCAGCTCAAACGAAAATTTTTCATCTATTAAATATAGTTAGAAAAGATTGCCACTTTATACCCTCTAATCCATTTACGTTATGTGTCACATCATCTCAGTTCTAACTTGTGCTTGGAATTTTACAGTTCATAGGTTTATAGTTGCGCGGAGATACCCAAAAAGCAATTTTTTTACGTAAGTTAACGCAACTTAACTTGAATAAAATACTTATTTGAGTACAAATTTGCGAGATATACTGCTGAGCTAGTATAGACACATTTTTGTGTAAAATTCGACTTTCTGGATAGTTTGAATGGCACTGTAGTATACTGTCAACGGAGATATCAATATGCTTATTTTTTACTATCTGTATTTGCAATTTTCATGGTTTGATAATTGAGCATGAATTCCCTGCCCTACTGAATGCTCTGCGATACAGAGCATCTCGTGTTTGAGATTTTTGCTTTTCATTAGATTGATATTTTTTATTCGAGTAGTTAATTCAGGGAAGCTGATCACTGATAATGATGCACCTTTGGGTCTATTTATGATAGTGTTTGGGGGGGGGGAGGGGAAATACTTGAAATACGCCAAAGTATATATATAAATTTTCCTAAAAATATCAAGGTCCTGTATTGCTTACTGCAACAACAATAAACATTAATATCACACAGTCAGATAAACACTGTCTTGACAAAAATGTACAATTATTTATGTCGATTTAGTGCAACTACTGTGTCTGGGGTGTTATTGAGATTCTAATTCAAGACATAGACAGATATAAGGTGTATAAACGAATGTAGATATGCAAGACTGTATACTCGAAATACGCGCGAAATACGAAGAAAGCATCAAAAAAACATTTTGTAATTGTTTTCTTGAAAATCGCAATTTTTTTTTATTAATTTTCAAAATCGCTCGCTGAATATTGCTCACCATTCTCAGCAAAGACTTGACTTCTCCTCACACAAAGTTTTCCGAATACGACGAAAACTGTAACCCGTTTTCAGAATAATTTTTATGTCTAAATTATTTATCAAAATTCCCAGTAAACAATGTACAGTGTTTTTAAAAAGAAAATAAAATCTCTTTGAGGTATGGCGGTTCGAGCGCCTTTCGCATTTAAAATGCCCGCGAGCAAAGTTCTATTTATATTCATTGCCCCACCATGCATCCAATTCCCTAACTACCTGAAGGTACAGTAAAGAATTTGAGAAATCATGTAAAACGTGTTGCATATTGGCACCGCCTCGCGGGAGTTCCATTACCGCATGTAAAAATATTTCCACCCGCGAGAGGTAAATTTGCAACCCCCCCCTGAAGGATGCTTTTACTCCTCGCGCGGCGCGGATTCTTCTCAGCGACTGAGAGATCCTTTGAAATTTTCAAGAGACGTTCCCGCAGACTTTGCGGGAGCCCGGGGGTTGGCTGGAGGTTTCGAACGACGGCTGGGATAAGGAGGTAGGGGAGAGGAGGCCCTTCGCCTTTGATGCGTTCTGGGGCGAACCTACGTACCCTGAGGATGGTGCCCCTGCTCTCTCATTGTGACGAGCATGCACGTGTGTGTATATGTGTGTGCGTGTGTGCACCGTGAAAAGGAGGGGGATGCGCTTTCCAGGAGAGACTTCGCCCCAACCCCCCCCCCCCCCCCCTTCCGCCGCCCGCACAGGCAGCTACGTAGCGGTTTTTGCGGGAAGACCTGAACCTCATCCCAGACGAATGTACGTCTGCCCGAAAACGCCACCACACCCCCCCCCCCCCCAACCCCTAGGACGTTGCACTGAGCTTCACTTGGAGCCAAGGCCAAAGGACTCCCTACATAGGATTCCTTTATTGTGGTTTCTTTGACTTATTTCATATCTCTCCGGAAGGAAATTTTTAGAAACTGAAACGGCAATCCGTTAACATCGTCTGCAGGTAATACAAAAAGAACTAGGATTTTTTTATGTTTGTAGTTAGTTGATTTTTAGATTATAATATTCAGAAAAAAAAATCCTGACCCGCGCTATTATCTGTTTCAACGTAATCACTTAGATGGTTTTTTTTACAGAAACGCTGGCGGTGAGTATGAAACTGCATATCTTTATTTTAACATTATATTTTAGGTGTGCTATTTTATTTGCTGACAGCTGGATTTAATTAATTTTACTATACAAATCAGTGGAATAATTTGCGCGATAATGCGATATTTTGTTTCTAATAATTTCATGGTGCCACTTTCTAGCGAATAAACAGAAGTTATTGTTTTTCTACACGGGATGGAAGAATACGCAAACTAAAAATGAAGGATGAAACAAATGTTCGCTAATTTAAACATCTATTTTCACAACTGTCTCGAAATTATAACTTTTCAGGATTATCTGAATAAGCGTTCAAAAGTTTGCAGATAGTAAAGTTCTGTTGAAGACAAAACGCACACTTTTATAGTTTACTGTTTCGCTCGACTTCGCCGAAATCTACGTAATAAATTCCAAGTAATCAACATTTATGTTCGTAAGATTAAAACTGTTCTTTTTAATCATTTATCCAATGAACACGATGGATTGTAGCTCGTGTTACATCTGTCGCGACACTTTGATTCGTACACAGCCAAGGCGCGACTCCATTGGTCGACGATCGGCCAATAATAATCGTTGCAGGGTATAATAAGCGTGTCCGGTGTAGCCAGGACCAATAGGAAGATGGTAAGTGGAAATACAGTCACCAACACAATTGATATTACTGTAGTGATGAATATAGGAAACTCACTTCAACTTCGTATTCAGTGGCAGTAAATTTGTGCCGTCCTCAAAGGGTTGAATAATTTCTTAAAAGCTGAGTTGTTAGGTAGGATTTAACTTCTTTTTGAAAGCAATGACATCGGAAATGAAGCCAGAAACGTATGCAACAGTAGGAAGTGAGTCAATTACAAATACACATGTACCTTGAAAGGGACTTGAACGCAGACAACTTTGTACAATAAGATAGCTTGCAATGACCTGCATTATGGAGCTCGGATTTGGAGTATCAACTTCGAATCATGTTATTCTAATGTTTCGAATTATAGGGTTTGCCAACCGAAAATATTTGGAGGCCATTATTTTGAAAATAAGTGACTGGGTTGCTTAAACCATGTGAGTTTGCGTGGCCTGCTGTAGCGCTAATTGTGTGAAGAATTTGTTGGGAATCGGTTGTCTGGTCCCTGAGATATGGCATAAAAAACTATATTTCCTTATTTGTTGCTAGAGTACAAAATTAACAAAAGAAAGGGCTCTATATACGATGCTTCTAATGTATACGGTCTACATACAAATTTTGTTTCAATGTGGTTAAAATATTTAATATACGTGGCAAACTTTCCTAAATTAACTGTAATGCCACCATTTTGAAATTCGTTTAAAAACTAACTTTAAAATCATGAAAGTTTTCATTGTCTTGTTTGGCATTTATGTTTTGCATAATTTAAATCGTGTGTTTGGTACTCGAGCTATATCATAAAATCTCCACAATTTTCATATAGCGATCTTCATAGATAGAGTACAAAATAGTAATTCAGTAGCACAATGCAATGAATGACTACTGCAAATACACAAAGTTAAGTTAAAATAGATTAAATAGTTTCATAGAGAAAGCACACAAAACTAAAACTATTTTATAACCACCGTTCTGAAAATAAATGTGTAATACTTAAAAAATACATATATCAATATGGCGTACCAAAGTACATCATCTTTGCCTAATTTTTTAAGAATCGATTGATTGTTTCCCGAGATATGTGATAAAAAGTTTATTTTTATTGGTGGAGCTATCATACAAAATGGTAGAGAAATAAGTATCTGCATATATATTATTGATGGTTGTAATAGGCACTGCCAGCACTCAAAATTAAATTGGAAATTGTTTCGTTGATAAAATATACTGAGCTAAAATATTTTTATAGACACCATTTTGGAAATAAGTGCATGACATGCTTAATACATACCACTGAACATCATCTGCCTCGATACTACTTGTTTGGCAACTTTGGTAGGAATCAGTTAAAATTTTTACCGAGATATGACAATAACTTTATTTATTCGTATGACGATATTTTCCAAAACGGCAGACAGAGATTGTTCGGGGTTGATATATATGATGCTTGTAACATACGATCAGTATATAAAACTTGGTCGAAATTATTAAAAATGGTATGGTAGATAATCAAACGAACCTTAAAAATGTGTGTTGCCGCCATTTTGAAAATAAGTACTTAATCAAGATCCATAACTTACGTTTACTTGGCCTATTTTAGTATTACTTAGCTGCCAAATTGTGTGAGAATTCATGGAATAATTTTTTAGAAATAACATATTATTATTTTTTTTGATTTGGTGATATTTTGTAAAATTATTCAGCAACAACAATATCCATTTCAAAATTTAATGCTTACATTACGATCTGCCAGTATACAAAATTTGAATGGCTGCCATTTTGAAAATAAGTGCCAGACTTGGTCGAAAACTATAAAGTCAGGTATACTTACTAAGTATTATATGTCTACCAAGAATGGTTAAATTATGTTCACGTACGTTAAAAATCTGGGGGGAAAAAAGGGGGGGCATATGCACAGACTCGCTCACAGACGCACACATACATACACAAACACATAAACACGCAGACAGGAACGTACACAGACAGGACAGTGATTTCATAAGCTTTTCTTTCGTTTTGAAACTAGGCTAATTATACAGGTGATATCATTCCTTTGCGAAATGCAGGCTACAGGTTAACCTTTCAAAACCACAAAAATGCAATGTAAATGAAGTAATATCATACGCCATAACATAGCCAACGCTGATAGGAAGTTAACAGTTTTTCTCCCCCTTGTTTATTTTTATGAAGAAAGTGTTGTATAAAATATGTACTCAACGTTTGGTTTAAAATATTTTTGCAGCGCTATTCTAATCCAAGATTCTTCAAACTTTCTCGTAGAAGATTTTCTTAGACCTCAATTTTCATTGATTGCTAATGTAGAATCCGCAGTAGTTCCTTTCTTACAAATAATTTGTTCGTTAATAACTTTTGAATTCTAATCCTTCAAATTCGACTGTACGTAGCGTCAACATTGCAGAAATGCAGTAGTACGCTGTCTACCAAAAAGTAATCGGGCACCTGTCCACAATGTTTGCTCGGTGGTTGTCACCCCGATAGAATCTCGCAGGGCCACCTCTAGCTGCTATATCAGCGGCCACCCTGTCTGGCATGCTCTCTACTAGTGTTTACAGGACATCCACGGGGATTCGTCGTCATTCCTCTTGCAACCATTCCATGAGTTGAGCAATGGATTTTGGCCGCGCCTGAGGAGTCCTCGCCCGGCGATCCAATTCGTCCCAAAGATATTCTATAGGGTTGAGGTCGGGGCTCTGGGCGGGCCAGTCCAACCGGCGAACATTGTTGTCGGCGTACCACTGCATAGTAACCCTTGGAAAATGTCACCTGGTATTGTCATCCTGGAAGTAACACGGGTCCATTCCGTAGAAACGCCACAATGTTGGGAGCATTTCATTACCCTGAATGTTACAACAGGCCTCTTGTGTTCATGCTAGCACGGACAAACACCAGCGGTCCTACGCCGAAGGACGTGAAACACAAGTCAACTGACGAACTGAATTACCTATCTTCATGGGTGTCCAATTACATTTTGGTAGATAGTGTGTTTATAGCCGTCGGTTTTACAAACTCTATCTACATCAAATCATGTATTCTGCAACTGTACATCTGAGGAGCTTGCGTATCTGTTTCATTTCCTCCTATATTATCCAGATCCGATTAGGTTTTATAAAGATTTTTTTTTTTTTTGCAATAGGTAAGAGTATGACAATTAGTTTCTGAGAAATAAATGTAGTCCTTGTTCGTGTTATCCTTACAAGGATCTCCTCAGTTCGACTATAATTACATCTATTTCAAACGAAAACTTTTAGGTCATAAGTCTGTGGTGAATCCGGAAAATGCAGCCTATCACCTTCCTCCATTAACCAGCTATCCTTAAGCTGCATGGGCCTGATACCAAATCAGACACCGAATGCGCAATCAAATTTTGTTAACCTTCCTAATGTGGTGCTTACCTAACTACCTTCAAATTATTTACGTTAAAGTTCCCCTCCGCCATAAGCATGAATTAATCTGATGTTACGGGAAATGCATTCAATCTGTCGCAACCGGACACATGAAATATAATCACATCAATTCCCTAATCGATGTTATATCAAGGGAAAGGAGAACAAAAACAAAATTAGTTTGGTGCAACCAAATTATTTGTTTGTAAAAGGGCAAAGAATTTTTTTTTCTTGCTGAATCCAAATTATTTTGTTGTTCTCATTTGGTTGCCCCGAACGGTAAGATTTGGTTGGTGCAACTAAATATCTGTTTGGCTACACGTCCGTTACACAGTTTGGACCGATATAAAAAAATTTTATAAGTTCGACGGTGTTTCGAACCTCGATCACCTGCGACTGAACGCTACGCCTTAGTAATGTCAGCTAATGAGACAACTGTTGATGCCGGAAAGATTTTAAATAGATATACTTGTAGTATTGTGTAACGCTTTCAAACAAATATTTCAAGCTTTACATCTTTACTTGTCAGTTTCTTGTTTCATTGTTTTATTATTATTAATGTGTTTATACAATTGTTAAGCATCAACAGATACACTAACAAATACGGTTACTGTCATAATTGTCACAAAAAATACAAACAAACTCTCGAGCTGTATTTCGAACGAAGTCAGTCCAATGAGTGTCCAAACAAATACATACATTTGATTCAACAAAATATTAATTTGACAGTATAATTTATCTTGGCCCAACACAGAGATTTTGTTTATTCCAAAATGTTTTGTTAGACGAACAAAAGTAATTTTATTGCTTTTCAAATTTGTTTGCTCAGCAATATATTTCGTTAGTGCAACTAAATACATAATTGGCCCTATACGAACAATTTTTTTAAAATATATATTTTCTCTCAGTGAAGGGCAGAAAAGCTAAACAATAACCAAAATTCTAAAGTTGTGAGCAGGATGAAACGCACTGACATGGCATCAGCAGCGACAAATTAGAGAATTCAAAAAGCAGCGGGATCGATACCTGGCGCCTCCACTATTTTTTATGAGATGACTTCACTCACAATAAGAACACGAAAAGAAATGATAGCATTTTGTAGAAGGGTAGGCTAGGAAGAAGATGTATTATAGGAAGAGTAAATAAAGTATTTATTTTCCATCTCCAGCAGTTATAAACTTGTTACAAAGCATAAAGACGTTAGGTCACCGGAAGAAAGGATGGCAAGGAAGTCTAATTTGGCTAGAGAGCGAGAGAGAGAGAGAGAGTATGATAGAGAAGGAACTCACCCTATCTCCAACTCTGGCCTCGCCGCCCCGAGGTAGGACGTCGCCGCACCAGGTCTAGCAGCTGACCTCGCCCCTCGGCAATCGCCGACTGCCCCGATGTCTCCTCCTCGCAGCCCAGTCCACTCTTCGAGCCCCTCCCCGAGTGTGGATTGGCGTAATACATTGTGATTGGCTCCCGTTGTGCGCTGGAGGCGGAGTCCTGCTTGTAGTTTGTTGTTTTTATCCAGGAATGTCTTGATGTTTGCTGAATCCACATTTCCTGGTGCTCTTTGCACGTCGCAATGATCTTTTAGACATTCCACTCCGTCTCGCTGTTGTGGTTTCTCAGTTTAACCAAACTCGCCTGCTGCCTCCTCCACAGGTATTCAGGTGGCGCACAAAGGGCCGTGTATAACATCGTGCTGTCGCTGGTGCCATGGATCGTACATCAGCGGCTCGTAATAAAATACTACGGTTATCCACCGTTTCAAATAAACATTGCCTCAGTAAGTAATAAAAGCGGTGTTTATATTCCACCACACTCGAAAGGTTCACTCTAAGAAATTATTTGTAAATTTACCATATCAGTGTATACCTACAGCGGCAAAGCACGAATGGTAAATTATTTCCCCCATACATCCATGGTAAAGTTCCTACAGTTGCTTAGGGAAAAGTCAAATTCGTAAGGAAGTTCCCGACTTTGTATAATAGCAATGCTAATCATTGCCATATTTTCAGTCTGACTTGTAGCATTATTTCCATACACTGTATAGGTCAGAAACTTCAATTACAGTTCAGGAAGTTTACCAGAAATATATATATTTTTTTTTTACAGTGTAGCGTCCAAAACTAAAATAAAATATATTTAGCAACTATTATTCTAAATAAGAGGGTTTTCAAAAATGCTCACTTCACCGTGAATAGAGTATAAATCCAGTTCCTTCCCCGCCCGAGTTAGACTCGTGGCGTGCGAAGACGACAACCCACCGCGCCCTCTACTGACAAGGCGTCGTGATACTGCTGTGAGGCGCACCGCGGGAGAAATGAGACTCGCTTCAACGGGCCAGGTTTCACCAGCTACGAGCAGGGATAGAGCAGTTACGAGCAGGGATAGAGCAGCTACGAGCAGGGATAGAGCAGCTACGAACAGGGATAGAGCAGCTACGGGCAGGGATAGAGCATCTACGAGCAGGGATAGAGCAGCTACGGGCAGGGATAGAGCAGTTACGAGCAGGGATAGAGCAGCTACGAGCAGGGATAGAGCAGTTACGAGCAGGGATAGAGCAGCTACGAGCAGGGATAGAGCAGCTACGAGCAGGGATAGAGCAGGTACGAGCAGGGATAGAGCAGTTACAAGCAGGGATAGAGCAGTTACAAGCAGGGATAGAGCAGTTACGAGCAGGGATAGAGCAGTTACGAGCAGGGATGGTAGCGCGGGAGTGTTGGCAACAGGTAGAGCACAGAGGTCACGATTAGCGATATAGCGTGTTCACGATAAAGGGATCACTTTTGGAAGCTCTTGAGTGATTGTTTATTTCATCTGTTCAAAGAAATCCTCTCTATTGCTTAAATTACGGTTACATATAACTCTCTAACGTGTGTTGCGTTATACGAATTTTGTAACTACAGTGGCATTGCACATCACGTAACTAGCTTTAATAAAACGCGCGTATCGAATAATGTCTGCAAAAATTGAAATCTGTATAAATATGTATTCATGTAGGTATGTATGAGTGTGTGTGTGTGTGTGTGTATATATATATATATATAATATAATATAATACACACACATACATACACTAAGTCTCGTATATGACAAAGGGCCCCCCCACCAATGTACCCCTTCCCCCTCTTATTCCACGAAATCGAGGCAACTTTAAAAATTAAACTAGATGAGTTGTATTTTAGTTGATACTATAGGCCTACTCCAAGTAGATATCGCATACTTCAATTAGATAGACTATCGTATGCTTCGTATGGCTCGCGTTGTATTTCTAAATAATATCGGTTGAAAGAATTTGACCATGCGATTTTGACTGCGTTTTTTTTTACGTCCTGTTCTACCGTAGTAATTTTTGCAGTAGCAATTATTTCTGAGCTTCATTTACCGTCAGCGGTAATCATTTTGTACTAATATAACACAGAGAGTAGTTTGATTCTGTTGCAACAAAAAAAAAATTGGAGTAATTTATTTGAACCTTTATAATGTACTGAAGTGTATAAAATATGCGAAGTTAATAATGTAAACCGTTTATAAAATCTTTTATTGCTATATAGCAAATATGTTGCTCAAGTGTTACTGTTAAAGCTGCAAAGTTAGGTTTCCACAACAAAATATTGTATGAAGCTAAATATAGCAGGAATAACAAAATGTTTGTGTTGTTACGACCGTAAAGCAATGTCCAACCAAAGTCAGTTTACGCTGACTTGAATTCGACTGCTCTAGTTCTATAATGGAATATTCGGTAGCCTCGGAGCAGTGTAAATGGCGGAAACTATTCGACAACCTCGGCGACTAATTTCAAAGACTATGAACAGCTTGTACGCACACGATACGCACCCATTATCATGAGAGCATACAGTTTGTACGAGGATATATCAGTCAAAACGGTGATTTCAAGCAGCCATGTTTGTCTTTGGTTCTTTCAGGAAATTCCTGCATCCATGTCCCATGTGGTGTCACCTTTAAAACTTGCGTGTCGGACTCTTTCAACTCTGCACAGTACATCTCCTGTGTTGGGTCTCGTTTTCGGGAGATAAGCAATAGTTGACGTGACTTCTGAACCAGCCCTCGTATTAGAGAACACTTTACTACACATCTCAGTGTGAAAGTATAAAGCCACTGGAGTCTGCGGTGGTGTAGTGATTATACTGCTCGCCTCTCATCTAGGAGAACCAGGTTCGATTCCCCGGAGGGGTCAATCACGGATTTTCTCGGGGATATCCCGTTTCGCCCGCCGCTGCTCCATACTCACCTCGCTTCACCCACATCGGCTCTCAAGACCTCTACGTTAAGAGCCGCCCAGATCTCTTCACTTACTCACTTATTAACTTAGTTAGTTTCATATACCTCTGTGTTTTAAACGCAGAATATTTCCCTTCCGGCAACTAGTTTCTAAAGAAATTGTTTGTAATATGTACAAGGAATATTGGCTATAAGTGGTTTGTTGTATATATTACTAGGCCTATAAACCATTCGAAATCTAGAGCTGTAGCACGGTTTACAAATAAGTTATTCACAGAGAAGATCACTGGGTTTTGAGCCTGGAAGTATACAGAACCGGCTAGAAATGACATTGTTTTGCAAGCATTATTTTTTTTATTGTGTGCACTGGAACACTGGGTATTACGGGGGGAAACAAAATGTTCGCGTACGAATAGAAGTTCATGTTTTGTATTTCCAATGAGTATTTTAGGTCCTGAGACTCCTATTCGTGACACGCGTATGCTACACAGAGACAAATGAGAGCACCAGCAAGTATATTATATGTTATTATATGTTCCAAACTGCTAGTCCCACCTTCATAATATTTTATTTCGAAATGAGTGCAAATGATTTTTTTTTGTTAATTTTGTGATATGTCATCAGTGTAGCCCACCCATCGATCACCCTGGGGGTTTGGATTCGAGTTATCCAATTGAAGTTAAATCGATTAACATTGAAACCTATTATTTCTAATACAAACTCAAATTGAAATAAATCTGATAGGTTACACTGAGGCATGCAAGGAAGTGAACTTTTGTTTTAAATTAAATTCATTTGTTGTTTATTTCCACATTGTTATTTTCGGTATTGAATTATGTTCATTTTCTATCTTCCTTTCGGTTTTCAATTTATCTGTCTTGTGTTTTCTGAATTATTGTCAATACATGTTCTGCATAAGTTAAGACCCACACTGTAGGCACTATAGCACAGAGTCTGGACCGCAGTACATATACACAACAGAAAAGCAGTAGAAGAGATTTGATACTGTATGTACACTCAAAAATTTTTTTGTACTTTTACAAGAAAAATCAAACCCAGTTGCCAAGAAAATCCTTTTTAAAACTACAAAGAGTTTTCTTGTAACATCTGCAAAATATTTATTTGTAATATTACTAATGATGACCTTGTAATTTCCAATTGGCATTATTGAGAAGTGTACATTAAATAATTATTTTTCTTATAGAAAACAAATGTGATAAATTAATAACAGAGAATAACTTGAAAAAAAAAAATTTCAGGATATAATACATGGAAAAAAAAATCACTTGGCCAGCAAAGCGACTAGAACCGACATCCCTTGTGTTATTATCTGGCACCTCCAATCAAAATAGAAACCTGACTTACGAACTTACTACAAGTACCTACAACATATTAATGGAATTATTTGGTTAAGAAGAATAGGTGGATTTTTTTTTTCATTTTAAGAGACCTGTTGTTGAGCAAGAGACTTGGACGGCTCTTTACAACGAATTATTGAGAGCCGATATAAGAGTTCACTGTAGTTAGGACACATTAAAATATAATGAATAATACTGCCACGTTTCATTATGATTATTGTAGTTGTTTCAAGTGTTTTGCCTTATTCAAACTTGCAATACATTAATATTTGCAAGCAGCTACACTTTACTTCGGCGATGGTTTTCGCATAACAGCTATATACGGTTTTACTTTGTTGAGTGTCCGCCATTTTGCTGAAGCTCGTGGATACAGGTCTGTATAGTACAAACTTTTCTTGAGGTCTGTTACAAACACGCGGCCCTTGTAGTTTTACAAACGAGTAGTTTTACAAGAGAAATATTTGTACTGTTACAATCATTTGTAAAATTACAAAGAAATTCTCAGTAAGAATTACAATTTTTTTTTTTACAGTCTACTACACGCGACAAGGAGAGGGCAAAAGAGATAACGCGTGTTTCCAACACTCTGCAACGCAGTTCTAGTGCCAGGTGATCAGGAGCCTTAATTAGTGTAATATGGTCCGTTCGCGGTTAATTCAAACGTTTCTGAAGTATTGCTTAAGTTATACTTACAGGATATTCTTCCACCTCGTGCAAACAAAGCTCAGCCAGTCTAGAAAATCACACTAAACAGGCAACGCAGAATGTCCGTGCAGACGCAGTTTAATTATATCTTGCATGAGGATTATTTCTTAAAAGCATTACCAACACACCTACTTTCTCACTGGTGTTATTCATACGGATTGTTATTTTAAATATTATAATTTAAAGATGAAATATAAGTAAAAGTTACATCTCAGCAAAAATAAAAGAATTTTATGTTAACAGAAGTATGATACGCATGTGTTAGATGGCATATTTAGGAAACAACGAAATACCCCCATACATGGGGTGATTTTCCAAAGGTTTGATTTCAAAAAATTGCGAAGAGAGAGACCTTGAGTAGACTATAGTATATCAAAGCACGTATTTAAGGAAACACTCTGACCTTAGCTGAAGCCACGGGCCTTTCTTGGCCGTGTAGGGATAAAAATAGTCCAGTGCTCTTACAGATAAAAAAAATGATACTTCGCAACTGGCCTGATATTTGGGCGGCTCTTAACAACGAGGTCTTGAGAGCCGATGAGGGTGAGTGAAGTGAATGCGGAGCGGCGCCGGAATGGAGGGGGCGGTGGTAACGGGAGATCCCCGAGAAAACCCGCTGACCAACGGTATCGTCCGGCACGATTCCCACTTGCGAAAATCCGTTGATCCGGCCGGGGATCGAGTCCGGTTCGCCTTGGTGGGAGGCGAGCGTTCTAGTCGCTCAGCCACCGCGGCTCTTTCTCTATAGAACGGTGGCCTGACCGTTAAGGGGTATTCGATTAGCCCCATTTGTCCAATCCGACACGAGATGCCCGCGTATAGCTGGTATGTTTAGAATGGTGGAGGAGGGGGGGGGGAGAGCTATATTCGTGTCAATTTGATGTTCGTCACACAGGGAATAAGGGAGTACTCTGTTTACGTATCTGATTTCCATAATTTGTTTGCGGGAGGGATTGATTCTGTTGGAGCTGTGGGAAGAAATACCCACAAGCCGAAAAATCCACATTGGTCGAAACGCTCGGCGAAATTAAGCCAAAATAAGCTGTTCTGAATCTGCTATCATAACCGCGCGTGTTTAGCTGCAAATCTGAGTGGTCACATTTCGAGTCTCTCTGTCCATACCTCAGTTCCTCAAAATTTAATTTTAGGTTAATTGAAATATCTTGTCTAATAAGTGTCATTAAAATAACGAATTTAATATTATACGAAGTTTTAGTAGTGTATTAAATCATCATGTCAACGTTGAGATATTTACAAGAATTTTCTGTAAGATTTTGCTGGAATTATAAGTATTCTCTTTATGTTTAGGTTATAGCGATTGTAGGCTGTTCACGGTAAAGTGAGCACTTTTTAGAGGCCCCCATCCCCCTAAACAGGCATTAACCAATAATAAATCTATCTTGTTGCAGCCTCATTAATTAAATTTTGAGAGTGTTTATTGGTCACATTGCATGATTTATATTAAAATCAGCAGGAAAAATTTAGAAGGGCCTTAAAAAGTGCTCACTTTACCGTGAACAGCCTATACATAGAAAGTTGTCCCTCTAAATAGTACCCTTGCATGCACATGCATATCAACAATAGTACCCTTGCATGCACATGCATATCAACAATAGTACCCTTGCATGCACATGCATATCAACAATAGTATCTTGCATGCATATGTTATCAGCATTTAGAATTTTTAGGTTTAATATAAAGATTACTCTAGAATTTTCATCAGATGCTACACTTTCTCTACGCATATGAAATTAATTTCATTCAACAGGCTTTTCGTCGTGTCAGCTTAAGCCATTGTTAAGACATATTCTATTATTTTATTAATGGGCCGTTTTTCGGGCAGTATTCTGTGTGTATGTGAGTATATATAGTATGTATGTATATATATATATACTATCCTATTTCGGTATCTGTCATGTTATATATTATTTGGTGTATATTCACGTACAGTAATATGAAAATTACTCTTGAAGCTATGTTGAAGAGATACAGGGAAATAAATATTAATTCACGATGACTTAAACATTGTTTTCCAACATCGTCGTAAGTAGGCATCATGTTATACTATAGGAGGATACAGATACTTAAGGCGGTTTAGTATAAAGTCGTGTATTTAAAGTACCCGGAGTTTTAGTTCATCGACCTGGTTGGCAGTCGTTGGGAAGATATTTCCCCAAAATGACACCATTTGTTTCGGAAGCCTCTCTTTACCAAAGAAACAAGGGAAGAGCTATCACTATTTCTCAGTCCGTTTTGCAGTGAAAATTACTTTATAGTTTTAAAGATTAAATTACTCTATTTCGTAAAATAAATAACAGTTGTTGATATTTCCACGCAGCACCTAGAGAACAACAATGTATTAGAAGGATATTCTTATATAAGATATGCTAATTGCTTGTACCTCTTAACTCGATTACTAAAGAGTTATTTTGTCACTTCGTTGTTTACTTTTATCGCAAACAGATATATCGTATGCATGTCCGTGCTTTCACAAAATTGTCTGCTGTATAAAAGCTTGCCACATTTCCTGTTGTACCAGATTATCTGCAAAGCTAGGTGTTGCGTCTGTGCGCTTATAAAGGGGAAGTTATTAAAAAATCAAGAAGACTACAGAAGAACATATTGGAAAGTTACATGATAATGCTGATGTAAAATGTTCATGTCCTGGAGCAAAATTTTGTCGTTCATTTGTTGACCATTAAATAGAAGCTGGCATGAAGATAATTCACACGGGTTATACATGCTTCGTAATTCATATTCTTTCAATCCAGGTTCACGTGAACGCATACAGTAGAAATAAGCGTTTACTCAATTTGGAATTTTTTTTTATTTTGAGGAGTAGGTTATTAATATAAGCGTATTCCGTAAACTTTAAAAAAAAACTTTAGCAATGGATGGAATTTCCAGCATTGAAAAAAAAATGCATACTTAACCAAAACGATTATAATATATTATTTAGCTTATATATAGTTCGAGACATAAAACAATATATGTTATTCACATAACTATAGATATTTTCTGTGATCAGAAAATAAGGGTTTGCGCACCAACCAGGCGCTAGTGCGCGTTGGATTCATTAAGCTAATGTAAATGGTTAAGGAGGGAGAAGATTTAAAATTGAAAATCACCACTTCAAACATTATTATTTTTACACTATAAAAATGTTGTATAGTATAAAATAAATACAAAATTGGTATACAGACACTATCCGAAGTAGTATATTGTTTTTTTTTTTGCATGTATATCGACGATGAAGAAATACAAAGCATTTTGCTACAATCAGTTGCCGAAAATAAAATTGTATACAGGAATCTCAAATTAAAGCTGCGTTGGGACTGAGATTTCAATAGAGGGTGAATAACCCAAGTCAACAGGGGGGGGGGGGGGGTGGAAAATAAATAAAAAATACTAGTTTTCCATGCAGAACTTTTTTTTATTTCCGGATACAGCCCGGCAATCTCCAGTTTCAATATCTTCCTCGCGTTAACACGGCAAATAATCTCGCCTGCTTGTCAATCTCCGCTGCAGATGTTTCGCCTACCCTTCCCCTTACTTCCCCCCCTCCCAGCCGGGGTCTCGCCATACCCCACTTTTTTCCGTACTCTCTCTTCACCATACCGCGTTTCCCCCCCCCCCCCCCCAGCCAGCGCTCCCAGCCCCAACTGTTGGCGAGAAACTTTATGAATCCTTACTCGTCAGCACTCTCTCGTGTCCCGCATCCAGCCCTCCAACCCCCTCGGGAGCATTGTCTGTCTAGACTGCAGTAATTAAACGTAGCGGCAGTAGAGGATGAGGATGAGAGAGGGGTGGGTTTGAGGGGTGGATTCTCTTCCTCGACAATCTGCAGATTGCGTAACCGCCACGCACGTCGCCGCATGTTAACTAGTAGCAACCTTCCCTCCCTCCCCCCAAAGGTGGTTGGTGGGGGGAGGGGGGAGCTTTCGTATCGTAAACATTCTGACGCGCGGCAGAAACAAGCGAGCGCCGGTCCAGCCCACGGGATGCTGCCGGAACTTCATGATTAATTATTGAGTCAGCACGTGAGTGGTTAACGAGGTTGCGCGCTGCTGATTGAAACTGCCCGGTGGCGATGTCGTGGAGACACGTGCCTTTATACAGGGTGATTCTTCATGAAAAAGTAAAAGGAAGACTTATGGGACACTTCATAGGTAAACCGAATATGAAGGAAGGAATGAGAACTTAAAAAACGAGGTTTTAAACCGTATTCGTGCAGAATATCGGCAACGAAGTAAAACACAATAACAACTTTCGGAACGTAAAATTGTATATTATCGGGACCTTCAGCGTAAGAGCCGATATTTACCACATATACGGCTTAAAATCTCGTGGTTTTTTTTTTTTTTTTTTTTTTTTTTTTTTTTTTTTTTTTTTTTTTTTTTTTTTTTTTTTTTAAAAGGGCTCATACCTCCCTTAATATTCTGTTTAGATATGAAGTGTCACGCATGTTTTCCTTTTACTTTTTCACGAGGAATCGCCTCCCGAAGTTTGTCGGCCTAATTCAGAATCATCCTATAGATATAGGGTGTTCGCGGTAATACGAGTACTATTGAGGCCTTATTTACTTTTTCCTTTCAGCCATTTCTTATCTTTTGGCCACCATTTCAAATATATATTACAACGCTACTAATAAAAAAAAAGTGTGCATATTCCACCGCACTTGGAAATTAACACCTAAGGCTAAAATAAAATTTATTTATTTATTCTTACTGCGAACGAGAGCGCTTACAAAAGTACTCACTTTGCCGCAAATAACCTATATCTCTTAATTTAGATATAATGTATTCAATAATAATATATCACGTTTAAAGCCCTGCTTAGAAAATACTATTTCGCCTCTTGTGTACGTCAACCATATGCAAAATTGTCATCGCCATTGGCCCTCTTACATTATTCATGCGTCGACCTAGGGTAACTACGAAATACTAAAGAATGTAATTATATTACCAAAATGACGATTCTTACTTTTATGTTCATTAAACAAACAGGAGCTAAATTTAACGAATTAGGTAGTAGAAAATATATCAACCTTACATTCTAAACGCTAGGCTAGGTTATGGAATTAAATTTTCTTATTTTGCTGCCAACTTTACAAAGACAACCACACTCCGTGTGTGTCTAAAATTTATTACATTACGGGCAGGGAATATTTTTTTAAATTTTTATTTTAGAATTATTCGGTTGATCTGCAAGCAAATATAATCTATTTTACCTCTTTAGTGCTGCCAAACATTCAGATACCAGCAGGTGATATTAATAAAGCACTTTTGAAGTTCCTTTTTAGTTTTTCCTTTTCACCCGAGCAAACAATAATTAACATAAATGACAGATGTAACCATAATAAAATTTTTTTACTTAATTAAAAAAGATAAAACAATTAATAAATATTGATTAATTAAAATACGTAAATTTCAAGTAACGCAATAATAAAAATGTGAATAGTAGGTTATTTAAGTGGGTGCTGGTGCTCCACAGTTGTATGGACTAGACTGTTCCTGCGAGGGCAGCAAGACTCCATTTTGCGTCGGACCACACAGTACTTACGAATGTGAATAGTAGGTTAGGTAAGTGGGTGCTGGTGCTCCACAGTTGTATGGACTAGACTGTTCCTGCGAGGGCAGCAAGACTCCATTTTGCGTCGGACCACACAGTACTTAAGAATGCAGAGGTGAACAGTTGCTAACGGGTCGGTTCACGATCAATTTGGTTTACGTAAGAAACGTCTAAGTAGAAAGTTTACAAAAATGTGTGGTTCATGGCGAATGAACCTGTTGTATGTTCACCCAATCGTACATAACTATAAATATACTTTATTTTATTAAAGCAGTAATTTATTAGCAAATAAGATTTCAGTTCATTTCATTTGCGTCCTTATTCTGTCATTATTTACTGTATAGCATTTGTTAATTATATAACACAATGAGTACCTAAACAAACACATTAAAATAAGTTACAATTAATCAGGAAGGGAAAATAAAAACGTATGTTTTATTTCATAAATTAGGTAATATACCAACTGCAATAATTAATTAATTATTTTTCTTGTCTCCTTCAATTCTATTGGCTGAAGTCCTTACGTACACGACATAAAATATAATATAGCATTTGCAATGAAAACGCTTTAAAAATTACAAGGACACCCCCCTTTTAAATGATTACATATAAAATTACGTAAACAATGCATTGTTTTGAAGTCGTAAATTTGTTCAGGTTTCCTTCCTCTCGCCCATCCCCATTATTGAAAATGAGGTGCGTCCCCCAAAGTCTGTCCTTAGTTTCTTTGAGATTTCTTCTCCTCGTAGAAAAGATCTTTATATACACGTTAGTGACGCACTCCACGCATATTGAAGCGCAAGGAAACTCCCATGAACGGTGAATAGTCAGTTGTTCCCGCCACGCGGTCGAAGCGTGGTTTTCTGAGGTTGGAAAGGAATTTTTTTTGGGGGGGGAGGGGCGCCTAGACACCCATGCACGGCTCAGTTTGCATGGTAGGCCCTCGTAACTCGAGTAGGGAATGTGAGTGAGTGAAGAGATTAAAGTGGCTCTCAACATCGAGGTCTTGAGAGCCGATGAGGGTGAAGTGAAGTGAGCATGATGGAGCAGCGCCCGAATGAAAAGGCGTGGAAAAACGGGAGAACCCCGAGAAAACCCGCCGACCAGCGGCATCGTCCGGCACAATTTTTAAACGATTTTTCATTCAAATTTTCGTAATACATCTTTAAAAATAATTTCTAAAGAATATGTTGGCAATTTTTAGGTTTTTTGGGGTCAGAGGTCACCGGAGTCAAGGTAAAGGGCATATGGGTCAAAGACGGCGGACAGGTGACGTAACAACATTTCGACTTCCCCGGCTCCCTATCCGGAATCCGTTGCACATGAACCTACTTTTCCCTACTACTAATAATAACGCGAATTTCGCATATCTCTATTGATTTAGGTTCATTTACCCCAATTTACGTTTACCGTGTTAGGGAACCTTCCAAAATTCCACTGCTTATTTACGGTCTTCAGCAATACGACACGAATAGGAAGATAGTCTCGTGCCCTGCATTTTAAAGGTTCCCCGCAATGCAGCTAACGAGAATTTCCGATATCGTACCGACATTTGTAATTTCTCTAACAGTGTCTCTTTAGACTTATTTGTTTGTCGTTTTAGTAGCACGTGAGATAGGGTTATATAACTTAATTTATTAAACTAGCGCTCTTGCAGCTGTACTCTGTAACTCGTTCCCGTTAGCTGAGAGATAACGGTCGGTAAAATATGTTTACGAAAACAATTGCATATGTCACTGAAGAGCGATTCTGTAACCTACAATTTCCTACAAGGATTAATATGTTTTAAATATAAATTAATATTCAGATATTTTACTAGGCATTTTACATTGAAAAATAAATTATAATACGTAGGAATTTTACGTTATGAAATGTTATTACAAGCTTGTGAAAAATATTGAATTATATATTTACTATAAAATATTTTCTCAATATACGTGTGGTAGTGTAATATTTCAATGTTTACTAGTTACAAAGTCTTTGTTTTTATTTTTCAGTTAGTATAGGTTATATATATTATATATATACATATATATATTACACATGTAAATGTATATAGTAGTTGTATGCTACGGAATAATTAAAAATTTACTATGCAGTGCTTCTTATAATGTTTGTTTACATATAAATACATAACTTTTGCCACGATATTGCGGAACGGTTTATACGCTCGAATCCAGGAAAATATGTTTGGAACGGGGGGGGGGGGGGGGCTCTGGAAATTTAAACTTTTTAATGATGTTTTTTTATAATTTTTAAACAAAGTTTTAATTCATTTTTTATTGAATTTTGTAATAATTTTTTTTGACATTTTTGAGTTTTTTAAATAATAATTGGTTATTTTATTTATTTGGGTTTAAGGTCATTCAAGGTTACAGACACGGGGTTAGGGTCATGGTCTTGTGTCAAGGTCACTGGGAACCAATACGGTGCTTGGGCAGCATTAAAATGGCGGCCGGTCGATTTAGGCTCCGATCCCGGATCCCGTTATGCTCAAACATTCCATATTTTAATTAAAAAATAATCATTTATATGATTTTTAATTTTGTTATACTTTTTTTATTTTTTATTTTTTATTTTTTGGGAGTTTTATAGTATTTTTTATATTTTTGGTGTCAAAGATTACTAGAGTGTATGTCAAAGTCAACAGGTTAATGCCAAATGTCAAGGTCACGGACATTGATATCCAACATGGTGGGCAAGATGGCCACCAGCCGACCGGAATGAGAGAGCATGAACTGCTTCGAGCTTCTACGCCCTGCGCCCTTATCCCAAAACATAATTTATCATTCTACTAGTATTATTGGAACTGTTTAAATATAGAAACTTCACAATTTACTAGTCATCTCATTTTAACTGTGTGTTATTTTCCTGCTTGCAAAAAGGCAGGTGCTTATTGATAGAATATGAATATGATCCTGACTTTTACAACATTCAGCTAACACACAAATAAAAATTACGCGCAAAAATATTAAACAGTTCGTATAATGAAAATTTCCTATGATCGTGCATTTGTCACTAATTACTACGAATCCGAAATTGTGACGGGAAAACGAGGCATTTCTGATAAAGGGGTGAAACCGAGAGTTAAGATGTAGTAGAGCGAATATTCTAAGAGAACAGAAGAGCGTGAATGGATAACAAACCATCACTAACAAATCAATTACGTGTGTTTCGTTTAAAGGTTGAAGTGAAGTAACTGCCTATGGAGCACTGCACCCGACTATACAACGTGAAGAATTCATAAGAAAAGTTCATAGTACAGACACTATGACAATTGTCAGAAAAGTACGATTTATACTGCATATGAAAGAAGAATATATATATATATGTATATATATATGTGTGTGTGTGTGTGTGTGTGTGTGTGTGTGTTGCAACGTTATAAAATATTTTACTAAAATATACATTTGATATTTAAAATAAATAATCTAACGATAGAGTACGCATTCTTAACAAAATTTAAGCGCATTTCCTTATTGGGTGCTTCGGAAAGCAGGATTTGCAATAAAATCTTCTTAAAAGAAATATCGTCATAATGTTTACTGATATTGTGTGTCAGAAAATTGTAATAATAATGTAGGAAATAATTTTTATTTGCGGTTTTACGTGCAACCATGTGTTACAAGCATTTACAGCTAAAATTGACCTAAATAATGTTAATTACAAAATTGATATGATACATTATTACTATGATTTTATTACACATGATCACAGTAAATATTATGACGATTTTTCTTTAAAGAAGATTTTCCTGCAAATTATGCTTTCCGAAGCATCCAAAACGGAAATGTACTTAATTTTTGTTAAAATTACTGACTCTATCCATCGAATATTTTTTTACATCTAAATAGGATTTTTTTTAGTGAAATATTTTATAATGTTGCAAAATATATACATTCTTTTCTCATATACAGCATAAATCGCACTTTTCTGACAATTGTCATAGTGTCTGTACTGCATACTTTTCTTACGAGTTCTTCACGTTGTATAGTCGGGTGCAGTGCTCCATAGGCAGTTACTTCACTTCAACCTTAAGACACAATGTTACGTTTGTTAAGACAGCTAGTAGTACTTGTATACCATATGGTTGCTGATAGAGACAAAATTTCGAAATCCTGGCAATAAGAAATCCTGAAGAACACGCATCTCTGTTAGAATCTATCTTGTCTAAGGCAAGCTGCTCACTAATTCTTCGCAGTGCCGCACCCACAACTTCAGATCTACGGCAGCACAAATTACTGCACGGTGAGACACCAAACTTCATACGCCATTGCTTATAAAAGTTGCAAAGAAAGAGTAAAATTGCTCGTAGCCGATCGAGGCGGCGCAGCGGTAAATACTCCTCTTGCACGCACTCGTAAGAACTGGTTTTGATTCCCGTCCTGATTTCGATTCGCCATGGTTTTCCAAAATCACTCGAGACGAATGTTCGGATGGTTCGTTACCTCAGGCCATAGCCGATCCCTTCCCCATTCCCGCTTTTTTCGAGTAAATTGCTGCGTCTCTAATGACTTCGCTGTCAATTTAAATTTTAATTAGCAATTCCGATCACTGGATCCATACCCAGAAACAATTTAATTCATAATCTGGCACTGACTCCTAAGTCACTTAAGTAAGGCGTAGCGGGTATCGCTGAATACAGCTTGAGACTTTTCACTACTTTTGCAAAGTGACGTTACTGTTATGCTCTCGCTGCTTCGCTCGGCTCGCGCGAGCGAGTGGAAGAGGACAGAAAGTTGTTATACGATAGCGACGGCGGCGGGACAATGAAGCGTTTCGTATTACAAGCACGCCGCGGACCATCGTTGTATTTTCTGCGTTTATCCGAAGAATGCGCTGTATTACTGACCTCGTTCTCTCAGCGCTACTCGGGGTGCGTAACCTTCCAGACGGCCAGGGCAACGCTATGAATATTGCGACAGGCCTCCGGGCCGCGAGTTGAGTTGGAGCTGATGAGTGAATGAGTGGCTGAGTTCCGAGCGATAGAAGAAAGAGCAGCGGGATAAGTGACCAGTGGAAGGGAAGTCTGCGAATGTGGGTATCAAACAGTATAGTGTGCGACTGGCAGGCTGGAGTATTGGACTAAATGCGTGCGTGAAGACATTATAAATTATGGCAACAGATAGACTGAACACGTGGTGATAATGAGTATCAGTTAAATTACTGTAACCAACAGAGACAAAAATGGATGTTAATTAGAGTTGAAATGGACGTCAAATATTGTTCTCACTGTTAAACATAAAGAGTAAATGTGGAGACATAAAATGTAATGCTGTAAATAGTAGCTGCGTGAATAAAGTAGAAATCAAATTCAGTTCTTTATATTTATTTTTATTAAGACCTCCATCCCTCACGAACACAGATATGCCCCTTAGGCGTCAAAATTACTTATTTAGTTCAATTTTCGTCGTTTTAATTATATAATGTAGGGAAGAGAGTACAGACCTATTTAATTCTCACACAACCTTGATAATAATTATCGTATTGAAATCAAAGTGGGCTTATTTACCTCTACTATTTCTGGTCTCTGATGTTTCCTGGAAAATATAAGCTCATTCCGAAGCATGTCACTATTTCTCTTCGAAAAAATTCCGGAAAAGTTTATGTAAGTTAATGTTTTATAACGGCGAATGAGGTAGTTGTTAAATATTAAAAGAAGCCTCGTACAAAAGGGACATAAAATATATTGCCCAAGTAGTACTTACTCGATATGAAGTTTACTTTGGTCCTTGTGATCTCGTTTTCCTCACGTCTTGTGCCTTCCTAAGTGTTAGCTGAAATTGCCGGCGAAGAAAATGACGTTTGCACAGGAAAATCTCTTTTCATGGCAGAGCGAATCGTTAAACGGACGAACACGCAAATGAGGGTTTGGCTTGAGTTGCCATTTTTTTTTTTTTTTGGCCCTTAACAGAGGGGAACGAACATGCGCGTAACTAAACCGCAGCGAATATAACGACCTGTGCTTATGAAACCAGATACCTCTTCAAATTGATGTATCCTACTTTTCGAATCCAGTAGGATCCCTCCGGCTTATAACAAAGGTTATTATTTCAAGCTTGTTTGTATATTCTACCGTAGTGAACCACATCTATAAAATGCATATACTCAGAGTTACATGTCGGAATTTTTATTACTGCTTTTAAAACTTTTTTGTATCAAAAGAAAAAATAACTTGTTAGTTATTTAATTTACAAAATAGCCTCATTTATTTAGCGGTAAAAATTATTTCGACAAAAAAAAAAAAAGAAATTTTATTTGACGGTAAGAAGGAAATATTTATTAGTATGTCGAGAAATTTAATGGCTGATTTTTTAAAACTCTTTTGTATTGGCTGCGTTTTAAGAGCCTTGCCTGACATAGGCAGAGTCTTCGTATATTCTGCGTTTCGCATTTCATTACTATCGATGTATTTCGGACATCTTCAAATGAAGATTTTCATAAGATTGGCCTGCAGTGGTGTAAATCGGAAAATTTTCTGTAGATACTCGGATATCATGAGTTCTTTAAACTTTCTTGAACTGCTGTTTTGCTTAGGTGATATACCGATGTTAGTAGCAGCATGCAGCTCTTGGTAATTAACATTATATCCTGTGCCACTATTATATATTTGTTTGTTTAATTTGCAGTTTTTTTTTAGCCACGAAGATAGTGTACCAAAGAGACATGTTCTTTAATATATTTCCCATGCTCAGACGTAAATGGTAGCTAGCTAGTGTCGGCCATAATATTTATAATTTATGAGTTGTTAATTAGTAGTTTTAATCATATTCAAGTACCTCGATAGCTAAAAGTATAATTTTTAACGCCCAGTTCTGTTTTAAATTTCTAATCTGCCCACTCATTATAATAGTATGTTCAAACTTCTTGGCTTCTTATATCCTATTAAAATTTTGAAAGCATCATAGCTACCACTGTTCTCATTTACCGTAGTTCGCCTGTAGCTAGGTATTGTATTTTTCTGTTTAGCATATTGTCTTGCAGATTGTAATACGTTTCAGTAAGCATCTGCCTGGTGGTACTACAGAAGTTAAATTTGGTAAGTTTTGTTGGTGGTCACATATCTGTATGGTTGTACTTCTCCTCTTATATTGGTGGTCACATATCTGTTTGGTTGTACTTCTCCTCTTATATTCTGCAGTGTAAGCCTGGCAAAGAACATTCACGTACACTATCTACTAAAACTTTGTATGTTACATTACACAATAGATTACATAATTTCGCGCGCCAAACGTGTTTCACCATAAAAATTTTCTATAGTGATATTTTAAATTAAACATTGAGGTAATATCTGCAATTAAATGCATAAATTTTGAACAGAAGTATTGACTTTCACCCTTGATGGCAATTTACGATAAATATTTCGATATTTCAAAATCGTATTTAAACTAATATATTTAAATAAATGGTACTGGATAAATTTTGTTTTTGTGTTATATTGTTTTACTCGTATACAATTAGACATAGGTTATTCTGTAATTTTTTTTTACTTTCTGAAATGTTTAGTGGCAAAGGTTGAATGCCAAATCTTCATTAAATCAATTATTGTCTAGTTGGAATTTGTTCCAAGTTTATAGAATATTTTGGTGACAGATGTAATTAAAAGTATGATTTTAAATTCTATATTGTGAAACTAACAAGTGTTCTTTCAAACTCTATTTAAGGGTGGGTATTATAAAACATGTACAGGATGTGTTGACGAAGCGAATCATATTCAAGCAATTAATTGTGACACTGTTAAAAGCATAAAATACCAAACTTTCAAACTGCGGAGAAAGTGTTGATTTCATTACCAACACTAATTATCAAAAATATTGTGTAAAAACCAAATTCTCTCTGACATCATAGAAAATTAATCAATAACGGAACACGTTTCAGATTTACTCCAGAGCTATGTTTTTGTAACCAAGCTCAGCAAATAGGAGAACGTTTTATTGAAGTGACATGGGTATTTAAAGTTGATCGTTAACCGAACACAGAAATAGTTTTGAACACACTATAGTTAGATATGTAATTAATCACGTTATTTAAATGTTGTGTTATCATAACCTAATGAATGACAACTTACACGGTGGCAACAAAACAGTTACTTGTATAATGCACGTGGGAAATATGATTGACACGCTGCTATTAGATTCCCACTTGAAGGCTTGAACTGATAAACAAGAAACATTTTCAACCGGTGCAATACACACAACTTTAGCAATAAGAGAAAAAAAAAACATGGTTTCTCTTTCTGATAGTTTGGCCATTATTTAATTTAAAATCACTGAGGAAATTCGTTAGGTATTTTTCTTTCCATATAACATGATGGTAAGGAGTTGTTGTTTCAGGTAAGACAGTTCGCTGCTTTCCAACAGAAGTCTGTGCTGAAGGTCTACCATACAGCAAATATTTAAAGTGATTGTACTGTTGTTATTTTGAACTGATTTACATCTCTTACTGCTCAGATTTAATATTAGAATGTAAACCTTATTATTACATAAATAAACACTTTACAGAATTCCTGAAACCAAAACGGACTGATTTTCTTCTGTATTTTCTAATGTGAAACTGAAAAAAGTATAAATAATGAAATAATGTTTATTACGTTTACAGATTCAACAAAAACCAACGTGGAAAAAGTACTGAGAAATTAAATATACTTATCGGTTAAGGGACGTCCTATGAAATGACAGACATCGTTTTAAAATATTTTACCTGGACAGTAAGCCACGGTGAACCAAAATTAAATCCAAGGTGGAAGGGATACCACACACTTAGGTGTGTACATCACGAGGAATAGTAATAATGATTGTGTGTTGACGAGGTTTGTGAAGGTGTGGTGGGAGTTGATGTGTTTAGGCATGCCGTTAAGGGGGCTGCCTGGTTGAAGGAATGTTGCATGTCTGAGGCCAAAAAGCGTGGGAGCGCTATGGGCGACCGAGACATGCGCATCAACTCGCCTCATCGCCTCTACGCGCAAAGCACTGAACTGGCGTGCAGTCTTGCCGTCGATAACGCGCCTCTTTGCGAGACTTTCAGGCCAGACCCTACCATTTTATGTCGTAATAATAAAAATAGAGTTTTGATGCACATCCCTATTCCTTTTTTTTAAAATGTTTTGTACCGGGATGTTTATGCCTAAAATTGACCGTAAAACACCCGTTTGAACCACTTCCACTATCGAACAAAATCATGCTTTAGAGAGAAATGAGGAACTGAAATACGTATAAAGATTCGACCTCACTCAGGCACGTTGGACGGTTTTTTTTTATAGTAAAACGTTTTCTGCTAGAGCTCTGCACACCGTTCGGCGGCCTACCCAGGCGAGGTCTCGACAGCCGACGATGGCGAATGGAGGTGAGTATGGAGCAGCGCCGGAACGCAAAGGCGTGAGAAACGGGAGATCCCTGATCATCCTGCACGATCCCCCCACGCGCGGAAATCTTGGAGTGACTCCCCCGGGAACCGAACCCGGTTCGCCTTGGTTTGTGAAGGAATTTCCACGTGTTCCTCGAGATCTACTTTCCCGTCTCTCCAAGGGGGTGGGTTTTCACCCCTCAAGTGTGAACTAGCTGCTCCGGGGAGATTCCTCGGCGCAGAATTATATGCGCATCGCGCGAGAAAACTCGCGATTCGACAAGTTACCGGAACAGCATCAATTGGAAAAAGCAGTTGCAGGGGGGGGAGGGGGAGGGTTGGGAAAGGAGAGGGGTGTCGGTGGGTTTTTTTGGGAAAAGCATGGGAGGGGGTGAAGCGGGACCGAGGGGTGACATCGGGGTGAGAGTTGTCAGAAGGGTGAGAACCAGCAGGCTGTGCACGGGTGGGGGTGGTTGGAGGGTAGAGAGAGGATCAACACCAGGATGCGATCGCAAGGGAAATAATCGAATTCCCTCCCCCTCCCCCAGGTCTTTCCTACGGTTGGAAAGGGGGGTGGTTTGGGTGGGGAGGGGTGTTACCGGCTGCCGCGGCGGGGATTAAAATGCTGGCAATGGCAGTTCAGCCAACTTGACGATACTCAGGACTGGAATTCTCGCCCTCTCTCGGATCTCGCGACTCGACGGCGTGTGTGACTCGATCTGGAAAACAACCCCGCAGTCCAAGGGAAATCTTTTTTCTCCTCCGTAAATAACCTCATCATCTCTTCGCGGGTAGTTGAGCACTTGGATCGGGACCGGCTTTCCACTCCAACTCGTATCATTCCGCTCTATGTAGAATCAACGTTCGTTACTCAAGTGCGATTATAATTTCAGCTGTAATCTAGCAAACGATAGTAGCTGCTGCCTTCGAACTGAATTTAAAATTTCCAGTATTTCGGCGCCTCTTATGGAATATAAATAAAACTTTCTTCACGCATACCACGTTTTATGAAATCGTGCTCCTCTCTTGTACACCCCTGTCTTATTTATAACATTCCATTATTTCGCAATGCCTAGCGTTTATTTTTCTCTGTACTGTTGTGACGGTGATCTTCATTAACCTCCTCCAAGAATCACCATATCTGAATGCATAACACATCACATTCAACAACATTTTTATAGCATGCTTTTTCTCTGGCATTTTATTTTATTAATTCTCCAGTTTATTTTACAAGAACTTGTTTATTTAGGCATTTAATTTATCGGTATTCTCCCACAGATCACCTAAAAAAAACTGTCTCAGTGTGAGCAGATGTCATACAAACTTTTCCAGTTTCACTGCGTGTTAAAGACATTCTGTGCAGCTCTGCAATATGGTTTTTATATTTTGCAGCACACATCCTACGTGTGGTAGTTTAGAAATTATTTCCACCTAATTGGATGCGAAGAACCTATATTTGACGCCTAGTATACTCGTGTTTGTAAAAATTGAACAACGTGAAGGGACTAACAGAATGGAATGAAATTTATTACATGCGTAACTATTGGTATTGCAAACAATGTACATAGTACAGTTTCAGATAAACGCAACAACAACTTTACTCGCAAAAAAAACTCAGTCGTGCTTGTAGCTATAGTCTATGAACAGTGTCTTCAGTTTCTATGTATCACGAGCGTTTTACACCTCAGTTAACATAAAATCATCTTATTTTTCGTTAAATTGAAGTTTGACCAATATTTTATTTATACAATGCAATGTTTCATTTTTTAAAAGTATGTATGAAAACAGTGAGAAAACATGTGTGTTGGTAATGCCTAGTAAGAAATAGTTCTCGGGCAAAATATTATTACAGTTGAGTGCGCACGAATTCGGTTCGTTGTCCATTGGTGGAATTTTCTAGACATATTTAAGCTTAGTTTGTTTATACTTGGCCAGTTTTAATCGCCCGAAAGATATTTTTGGAAAGAGACTTTATTTTGTGCTCTTTGTTTACCAATGTACAGAACTAAATTGAAGGAGTAGGCGGATGACAAAAGAAAACTCGTTGCCCGTACGGTATATGTCCATGGCGAAAATAATTACACATATGTGCACTTCTTTTGGTAATATTTAGCATGAGAACTATTTCCCACTAGGCATTAACGACACGCCAATTTTCTTCCTATTTTTATTCATATTAATGTACACTACTGACCAAAAATTAATTGGGCACTGGTGAAGATAGGTAATTCAGTACGTCAGTTAACTTGTGTGGCCGCCATACGCTGTAGGCCGGTGTCGAACCAGTTGACAAGGAGATGGCACGAGGCACAGAGCTATCGGACTTCGATAGGGGCGTGATTGTGGGCTGCCATCTCAGTGGGCTGTCTAACCGGGCGATTGCATGGAAGGTAAACAGGCCCAAATCAACTGTCGCATTCGTTCTGCGTAAGTGGAAGGTCAGTGGGCATTGTGCCAATGCTGCACGTTCTGGGCGACCTCCAATCTTGACCGACAGAAATCGCAGAACCCTGAAACGTGAAACTGTCAAAAATAGGGTATAACCCATGGCTACCATCCGACAGGAGTTTCATGCAGCAACAGGAGTATCGGTTTTCATTGCAACATTGCGTACAGAGACCCACCGACTTGGACATTTCCGAAAAGCAGCTGCACATAAGCCCCATATCACGACAAGCAATAAAGCTCGGCGACTCAGGTGGTGTTTGGACCGTCGCAACTAGACACTGGAGCAGTGTAAATCGGTTCTGTGGAGTGATAAGTCGAGGTTTACATTATTCCGGTTGGATGGACGTGTATGGGTGTGGCGTCTACCCGGGGAACGGCATCTGCCGGAGTGTATAGTGCCAACTAGGAAATACGGTGGTGGTGGAGTGATGGTGTGGGGCTGTTTCACGGCCTTTGGCGTAGGACCGCTGGTGTTTGTCCGTGGTAGCATGAACACAAGGGCATATTGTAACATTCTGGATAACGAAATGTTCCCAACATTGTGGTGTTATTACGGAATGGACCCGTATTACTTCCAGGATGACAATGCCAGCTGTCATGCTTCAAGGGCTACTATGCAGTGGTACGCCGACAACAATGTTCGCCGATTGGACTGGCCCGCCCAGAGCCCCGACCTCAACCCTATATAACATCTTTGGGACGAATTGGTTCGCCAGGTGAGGGCTCGTCAGGCGAGGCCAAAATCCGTTGCTCAACTCATTGAATGGTTGCAAGAGGAATGGCGACGAATCCCCGTGGATGTCCTGAAAACACTCGTAGAGAGCATGCCAGAGAGGGTGGCTGCTGTTATAGCCGCAAGAGGTTGCCCTACGAGATTCTAATGGGGTGACAACCACCGAGCAAACATTGTGGACAGGTGCCCAATTACTTTTTGGTCGATAGTAACTGAAATGTTATAATTCTTATATAATATAAAAGTTAAATTTAAATTTAAGAAATGGCATATTTTTATTTTAACAGAAATGTAAAACGTTTTCTGATGGCCGGGATATTTGCGAAGCAACCAAACGCGTCGTACTTTGGTTGATATGATTCAAATTCATGAAGATACTGCAAATATAATCCAGTCAAGATTACTTCACACGTTTCTGAAGCCCTACTGAAGTCTTACTTCCATGATATTCCTCCGCGTCGTGCAAACCAAGCTTAACGAATCTAAAAAATTAGACCAAAGAGGACAGCGCATTTCACTCGTGCGAACTCGATAGTAATTATATTTTGGATGAGAACTATTTCTTACTAGGCGCTACCCACACACATTCTTTCTCACTGTTTTTATTCATATTTATTATAACGGAAATACATTATTACTTATAGATTAAATACAGTTAAAAATTTAATTTAACGAAACATAACATACTTTCTTGTTAATAGAGGTATAAAATGATTGTGATACATGGAATATCCTATTATTATAATAGGACGATCTCTGTCTGTCCGCCTATAATACTTCTAAGTCCCTTGAAACTCTACAGAAGTTCTTCAAATCTTGTAGAGCGAATCCTCAATATCAAATGCAGATCAAGTTCGAATTTCAGCAAGATCAGATTACGCAATCATTACCTTTTGCCCTAAAAACTCATTTATCAATTATATTTTTCCTATGAAAGTTTTGTATTAATGCATAGGGATTATTGCATAGAGATATGAAGGTAATGGAATATAATTTTTGTTTACTTTAAATGTCTCGCTTCAGTGTTGATTTAATTTCCAATTGGGGCCACAGTAACCCAGTGGATAGAGAAATATCAATTTATTTTTTCAGTCTTTGTATGATAACCAAATTTTTTAACACGGTAACTGTTCTAGGCACGTGAAAATACTGAAAATATGGTCACGGGCTGGGCCCCTAGTTTACGAAACAACTAAACACGTCATACATGGGGTGATTTTTCAAGGGGTTAATTAAAAAATTATGAACATACCGCGTATAGACTATAGACTCCTAGTGCTACAGATGTTGTTTTCCGCTGTCGCATAGTGTCAGGAAGAGACGATTTTCTATAGATGCCTGGGCGTCGGTGGCAGTCAGCCGGTATATTGTAGTGTCGTAAGCAGGAAGTGGTGGGGAAGGGGAGTATAACTGTGACGAAGCTGGAGGGTGGCGGGGGTAGTGAACGAAGCATGGTTCGCCAACCCTCTCGCCGACGAACGCAATCACAAGCGGCCCTTCCCTATCCGCGCGCAGAGATTGAACCGCGCCGGGAAGCGGCCGAAGGAAAGGGAAGTCGCCCTGCAATCTCGGTTTCGGCTCTCTTCAGTCTGCCGTCTCCTGGACCACCACCTCTAAATACCCTCGGCATCGGGGATGCTGCGAGGTCCCTCTCCTGGCTGTCAGTCAACCGCGCCGCCATGTACTGGAACGTTTTCTGTGAAATCGTTTTTTTGCGCCTAAACACGTGTCTTGGTAAATAAATGTTCTGGAAATACCGAGTTTTGCCAGAAAGAATTTAAAAAAAAAAAAAAACTATTTTCTATGTCGCTATCTTTTTACTTTTATCATATTAAGGGGGTATTAATTGAGAGAAAAAATCGTGAATGTGGTTAAATATCGCATTTTTAAAGCTTGCCTATGAAGTTCCTTTTAATCGGTAAGTGTAAAGTACGAGTATATGCACGCATTCTCGCTTTCTTCGGCCTTTTAGAATTGAACCTTTGAAAAATCACCCTAGGCGTAATATGTCAACCTGTTTTTCCAGTAACTTTACCTTAGTATCTTCTATAACTTGTAATATTTATTTCGTATTAAATATGAATTAACAACAGCGAGAGCAGCGAAGTGTTGGCAATGGCCGGTAAGAAATAGTTCACAATTACAATATTTTTAAC
Organism: Dryococelus australis; assembly: GCA_029891345.1. Classification (NCBI taxonomy): domain Eukaryota; kingdom Metazoa; phylum Arthropoda; class Insecta; order Phasmatodea; family Phasmatidae; genus Dryococelus; species Dryococelus australis. The sequence goes on along the minus strand of CM057007.1, from coordinate 30,912,521 downwards.
CTCGTTTTTATGTATACTATTTGCAAGTTAAACGTTGCCAATTGATATATGTGTATTGTTAGATAGCACTTAGAGAAACCCATTTCATTGATGCAGTTAAGAATATCCGCGTAAATTCCCGTGTGTAGGCTGGTGTTTTTTTCCCGTCCGGGATAAAGGTTCAATAAGCGAAGCAGAGCGTGTCGCTCTCTCTTGTTATCTCTGTCTCTGTCTCTCTCTCTCTCTCTCTCTCTCTCTCTCTCTCTCTCTCTCTCCTCTCTCTCTCTCTCTCGGGAAGATCGTACCACCTGTGTAGGAAAAGTATACATTTTGTTCTTTCTAATTTCAGCACGTTTCATACTAATTGCAGCAACAATTATGATATTTGAGATTGTAATTTACAACTTAAACGAGATTTTATTGTTTAAATACGTATTATATGGTATTTAGATCCAACGACGTATTTTAGATGCGATGGCGCGACACAGCTCGTTGCACGACACTTACAAATCCAGCAGGTTGGCAGACGTGGCCTAGCCACGCACTTGTCCCAATATGGTTGGCGGGCTGTTTTCATAGTGCCTTACAATTGCCAGTGGTGTGTGGCGATATGGCAATGACACGGCGTGTTTCTGAACGAAACGTCACGTTCGTACTCGTATTTTTTAAACATCCTAGGGAAGTTAATGTTGTGATAAATATGTGTTTCCAGGACAGGGATAATTAATATACTGTAACGAGTGTTGTGATCGCTGCGTGTGTAAGGGCGTAGCCGCAATTTCCTTCTATGGTGGCTGTGTTGTAATCGTTGCGCACAGGCCAGCTGTGTGTGGATTTCAAATATGTGCAAAGTTTATACGTTTTAACCATGAACTGACGTTATGACGAAGTTAATTATTTATATCCACGTCTGTTTATCACGACGTTGTACCTTCGTGCTAGGTGTTTGAAACACAGTTGTGTAACGAGCCTAACGTTTCTATGTTTTGAATGTCTGCCACAATCCCAAAAATAATACTAAGCCCAACCAGATAAATTTAAATGAATAATAAAATTAACGTACAAACCAGTAAGTACCAATGCGTGTAAATACTAGCGGAATAAATGTTACGGTAGGCCTACGTGTTTGCATGTTCACCAATATCTTTTACGTTTATCGATGTACATTAAATAAGCGACACGAGTTGCGTGCTTGAATTTACCGTGTCGTTTCGTTAGACTGGTTGTCCTTTCGTTTTAATTTTCATTCCAAACACTTATTAATGACAACAGGTTAAATACTACTGTTGTTTCTATCACATTTGTTACAAACACCGTCGTGGTTAAATATTAATGTGTAATTTGTTTAACATGCTATATCGTGTGTAACAAATAGTTATAAAGTCAACCTAAATATTGTTATAGGCCTAAATTGTGAACATTCGTAGGAAATATGACAGCATTCTTTGAACAGCTGTAAACGGCAATCAATGCATTTGACAGTTACAAAAGTAGAAGCCACATGGCAGTGTTTATGTTTACGTGTAGCGGAAGGGTAAGTAATAAGTAACCAAAAGTATAAATTTAGCAGGGCTTCAGAAAAGGCCAAAGTTATCGTGAATCAACTATAGTTTGATCTGTGTACTTTCATCGCGTGTAATAAAACCGCACTGTTACAGATCTAGTTTACGCAGTAAAGCGTTAGGACGGAAACACTGCACGCCTTGCTCGTGGGAGCGATGAGGCGCTAGGCGTGCGTGTAAGTGTCGCCCGTATCGCTCCCTCGCTTCTTGACCTTGGACGCGCAACTACATAGTCCCCCTTAAGACCGCTCTCGATGCGCCCAGCGCCTGGTCGTCTGTTGTATACATGAACGAAACGTTGTTAAACTTCTATTGTTACGAGTTCTGGCCAAGCCTCAGCTCAGCGGCCTGCCTGATCACACCTTCGCGTATTTATCCAGGACACGAGCCGTGATCGCTGAAATTAGTTATGAAATCGCACAACCGCAGTAGCCCCCCCCCCCCTCGGGGACAACGCGGACGATATCGGGCGGTGTCTTTAGTCGTCGGGCCATTGAAACGAAGACAACACTATGCACCGTGTGTAATGACACTTACCGCGAATGAAAACATTTTACACTTCATATGTTTTTAATTATTTGATGACAAATCCAAAATTTCTTTGATACACCGCGGCCATAATACCAAATACTAACCAACTGTACAAATTAAAAAAAATTTCCAATGCAAACTAATGTCATGGGCTACCGCGTGCTACAATTTTGTATAGGCTGTTCACGGTAAAATGAGCTCTTTTGGAAGCCCTGCTTGATATCTACTTGTTCACATATCGTGTGTTATTCTAACTTATGTAAAATTAGCATTGCCATGGGCCTCGTCACTTTATTTATGCGTCGGTCAAGTGAAACTGTGAATTTATTAGAAGAGTAAATACAGAAAGCATTAAAAATACAGGAAGCGAGATAAATAATTTAAGTTAATACAAATGGTTACTTAACACTTTTTATTCGATGTTAATATATGGAACTACTTTCCCCTCCATTGTTACCAACTTTGCTGGGCGCACGTCACTCGGTGCGCCCGTAAAAATATATGCACGTATGAGCAGTGACTTTTTCTAAGGTTGAGTTCAAAAGTGCTCACTTTGTCGTGAACGGCCTTTAATCATCGGCCGCCAATATAAATAAAATATATATAAATTGATGCATATTTTTAACAATTTTTTTTAAAATGCAAGAACGGTTATTTAGTTATTACATAATGTATATAAAACGGTAGCCTATGGTATTAATTTACGTTGTAATTTTTTCGATAGTACATCTTATTTAGTATTTGTTATTACAATTACAGAAATATATATAATGTATTTGGATTTCACATCAAATTATTAAAAAAATATGAAATACAAAATAATTAAAGGCTATTCGCGATAAAGTGAGCACTTTTTAAATATATTTTATAAAAGAAATCACTGTTCCTACCTGCATCTATTTTAACAGGTGCACTGAGTGATATTAGACCAGTTAAGTTGGTAACAATGGAGGGAAAGTAGTTCCATATATAAACGTCGAATAAAATAATCAATCAATTTCACACACACACACACGCACACACTATCGGGATTATGTAAGTGTCGGGAAATCGCTACTCACAAATCCAGCCAGCTATATTTAGAACAGACATTGACGGAACGCTTGCATTTTTGTTGATCGGGCGACCGGGGAACACTTCGTCCCAGCATTCCATTTCACTCTGCTGTTAAATTTGCATGCAAAACGAATTTCATACACCCGAAGAGAGTTAATTGATATTTGCAGTGCCCGGTGTAAACCCGGTTGGTCCGGTATTCTGGCTTCGACATTATCGTTTTTCGATATTGTATTATATGTGTGGTTCTGCACGGAAACAACTTTGCAAAACAAAAATAAACATCGCAAATGGCAATATTTTGCAATTTCGGAGGAATCATATAATATATATATATATATATATATATATATATATATATATATATATATATATATATATATATATATATTTGTAATCCACTCAGACAAGCGTTTACAAAAACATCCCGAAGTAACAACTTGACTTTACTCAAATTCGGACATCTAAAGCTTTCAGATTAACTTTTAAGGGAAATTTTTTACGGCCCAGGAAATAAATATTACTGCAACTAGTACACTCGTTCGGTACTTATATACTATATCCATACTTCGTATGTAGAAACTGAATGAACTATATTTGTAAGGTATACATATTATTACCTCTAAGACGCATTTGAGTGTAGTTAAAACACGCTAAAATAAAAACTTTGTGTTAACATTATGTTTCAAGCTTTCTTAACGTAAGATCTCATTCAGGATTTTCTCGTTCTGATTAGACCTAACATTCTTTCATACATTAATAAAAATATACTTTTCTTAAATATGTATGAAATAACGTGAACTCCAAACATACACACTTATAATGTAAATTTTTTTGCATATATTTTTTGCTTGAAAATTAATCTTTTTAAGTATAAGCTATTCACGGTAGAGTGAAGACTTTTTAAGGTCCTGCTAAAAATTTCCCTTTCAATTAATTTCTACTTTTCCGCCACTCTTTAAAGTAAACATTGCAATATGACTAATAAACACAGTGTATACTTTCTTTCGCTGTCTAAAGTTAACGTCTGAGGATGCAATAAAATATATTTATCAGGGGTTAATGCATTTTTTGGAAGGGCCTTAAAAAGTGCTCACTTTACCGTGAACAGCCTGTACAGTTGATTTCGTAGTGCTTTCGTTGAATAACTGCAAATAGTCCGTAGTGTTGCAATATTATGCTAACACACATTGGCCATGTCGAAAACTTGGAGAAAATATTAAGTGAGCGTAAAGGTGTACGCTCGCTCGCCCTTTCTCAGTTTCGAGCTCGAATCGCACGAAACTGCTTTCTCTGGACTCGGAAGCCAGCGATTACAGCAATTGTCAGTTGGGATCAGCGATAATATCAAAATTTCTTTTTACGGTACTGAGAAACTTTGGGCTGTTTACACTGCAACAGAAAATTATAAAGGGTTATGATATTTACTTCTCAAATATGGAAAAAAAATAACATGTATTAATTTATTAGTCAATTACAGATGATGAGAAATGCATTCCTTGCAAGAAATGGAAATTGTTGCCACTTTTGTTTAATTGTATGAAATAATACTATTTTCTCTAAGAAACTAATCTAAACCATTTGTAAGGTACATAATTTGGTCATGCAAATAAAAAAATCTGCATACACACAACATAATGAACATTAAAATTTACTTATTTACTTCACAGTTTCTTAACCTTGTCCTTTATCTCTCAGTTTATGTATATATATATATATATATATATATATATATATATATATATATATATATATATGCTGTTCAAAATATATTTTATAAAGTTAAGCTCCAAGAATTCTTAACATATATTTACCAATATAATGTTACATAACAAGCCAAGATCTGTAAAGAGAAAACTATGAATTGTACTACAGATTGCTGTTCCCATTTTTTAAATATTTTTATATACCGTAAGGTAAATGTGATGAATTCATTTTTGTAATAAGTTAAAGATTTACCTTATTTATTTTTTGACTAAAAAACGGTGAAACAAGGTTAAACGAAAGACTAGGAGATAAATTCTTACGCCACTTCACAGGAATTTTCGTTGTAAATGTAGCAGTTTAACGGCGTTCGTGTGCCAAAATTGGCTTTCTATATTTTTTGGGTATTTTGTAATTCCGTAATGTTACATCAAGAAGTAGACTGATGAAAGTATAAAAACATGGGAAGTAAATTTACAAAAATTAACTACCGAATTTATAGGAATTTCAAATTTAAATGGTTGGCCATAAAATCGTCAAAATTTTTCATAACTGGCATGTTTATCTGCATTTAAAATTAATTCGCTGACATCATTTGAATAAGTTGATATTTCATGGGAATTATTTAATAGGTTGGACCATATTTCAAATTAAATGGTCAGAAATTAAAGCCTAATCACAGGCGAACAAAATCACCGACTTACTTCAAAGAAATATGTTTTCCTAAGACATCCAGAAAAACTTCAGCTGAAATCAAACACTGTGTTCGTATAAATTTTTTTGAAATTCGAAATTTAAAAAAAAACCCTTATTTTTAGCGCATTCAGAATTTTTATCATTATATTAATATTATATTTCGGAATCTTAAAATTGCGTAAGATATTTAAAAAAATGCAGGCACTTGAATACCCTCAAGTAATTTTTACACCACTTATGTAGGCCTATCCCATAGGTTTTATGTTAGCGTATAAAATCCTCGCGCATGGAAAATGTATGTCTCAGGGTGAGTTTCGTCCTCTTCGGGGACCTCGACAACGCCGAGGTATGCACAGAGTTGTAGAAATGGGGTAAAAAAAAAAATAGTCCAGTCCAGGGCGGGGCGTAGGTAGCAGAGTGCACAGCGGTTATTCGGTGAATCACCGGATATATCGCAACGCGTTCGCTTGGCTCGCTCTCGAGGGGGGGGGGGGAGGGGGTGGATTTACGACTGGGGCAGCGAGCTCCCGCTCACGGTTATGTAGTGTCGACAGCCCTGGCGTGCTTCGCGGGTCGCTCGAGGGGTTGGTGAGGGGTGGCGGGTCACTGCGGGCCAACTGCCGTGGCAAGGGTTGCGGGAGGAAAGAGTTATTGCACGTGATGAGAAGAAAGAAGGGGGCGGCGTGGAGTGGTGTGGGGATTGGGGGAAAAAAAAATGGTGCCGCGAGGGGGGGGGGAGGGGTAAAAATGCAGCGACGAGTTGGGAAACTGTGTACGACCACCGCAAACACGCAAGCTTTCATTAATACTCGCTCACAGGCCGACCGTGCTGCGCCCTGGCGGAGTGCGGAGGTAACTGCCACGCGTGATTCGACCCAAGTCACCCCCCCCCCCCACCAACTCATCCTTCAGAGGGGGATCAGTCCCCATCCGCCGTCTTGGATTTTCGCTAATTTTTTTTTTTACCATAAGTTCTATTTACGAATGTTTAAAGAAATTTTTCGCACTACAGGGCGTAAAGTTCCTAATGCTTTGTCAGCCTAATACAACTATACCACCTACATTAACTCGCGAATAGTGTCTGTGGGCGATTACAAAAATCGTTCTGGCAACAGTTGTCTTAGTAAAACATATTTTAGTAGGACACGTGCCAAGCAATTCCCTATGCCTTGTCGACGCCCAAATGTAATATAAAATCTGTGATGCTTGTTACGGTGAAAATTCCATCAATTTATTCATGCGTCGGTCAAATAAAACTAAAATTATTAGTAAAAGAAAATTTTACGAACCTGCTCATTTTTTACACTTCGGTGCATTAAAAAAAACAGGAAGATAAATAATTAATTTATCGTTATAAATTGTTATCTAGCGCGTTTTATTCGACGTTTAAATATGGAACTTCTTTCCCTACATCGTTACCAACGTTAAGTACTGGGCACATGTCACTCAGTGCACCCGTTAAAATGTATGTATCCAAGTGTCGTGGACCCCTAGTTCGGGTCTTAATGCCCATACTGTAATCGGTATGTTTTAATGCGTACTGTCACTGCATGGTGTATGACATGTGCATCATTACAATGCATACATTTACTGCCTTCATCACAGCACTACATACGATCATGTGCTAGAAAATATTCATGGGGCCGCTGAAACAAATCTGTTAGCCTTAATAAAAAAAATGAACTGTTTATCTCTCCTTCTCAGTTTTCACTTCTCTAAGCGAAAACCGGTCTTACAATCTATCCTCCCCCCCCCCCCCTCTTTATCACATGCACGAAGAGAGGACAGTTCACCTCAAACAAATCAAAATTACCTTGTAAACGTGTGTCCTAGATTCGATGGTTCCCGACATCTGGTCGTCCAAGGTTCTGTTAACAGCCGTACTTACTTGATACAGTCCTGTTCGTGTCACTACGATTCTGCCTGTTCTATTACTATTTCCTACTTCAAGTATCGTTAAGGGAATGGACTAGGGACGTAGCTATTTTACGTAGCATCTCTTCTCAACTGGACTTATGGTCCTGAATCACGACATCCTTGTCAATGACCTTAAGCACAATAGGATTGCTGTTTATATAAATAGCTATCCACATTTTATATAAAATGTTATTTTATTTTGGAGCTGTTACAATAACTCTTCATCAACTCTCAATAGTAATTGCTCTTCAAATAAATCTGCTTCTAAAGCAATCTAGCAATTCCTTCGATATCGTCAGCTATCCAAATCGGACTCACCACTGGAATATTATATTGGCGGGACGATCAAGTCCGCACCTCGGAGAAGGTCTCTCAGTGTCTCCTCGTGGCGCGCCCTGAGTGTACCGGTGTACTATCACTGAGTCACTCTTACAAGAAGTGCTCGAAACTACAACCTTGCATCTGAACGCATGTCTGCACATATCGCATCAGCGATATCGCACACCTCCAGTTGCATTCCATACAAATGCACATAGTGCGGCGAGTGAAGAGATTTGGGCGGCTCTTAACGTCGAGGTCTCGAGAGCCGATGAAGGCGTAGCGAGGTGAGGATGGAGCAGCGCCGGAATGCAGGGGTGGCGGAAACGGGAGATCCCCGAGAAAACTCGACGACCAGCGGTATCGTACGGCACGAATCCCACGTGCAAAAATCCGGAGGCGACCCGGCCGGGAATCGAACCCGGTTCGCCGAGGTGGGAGGCGAGTAGTCTAACCACTACGAAACAGCGGCCCCTAGACGTTTAGAGCCACAAACGCAGTTGGAAGCGAGGGCTTGAAAAAGTGGTTTGGGTTGCATTTGTCGAATCAAAATATAGCACAATATCGTAAAAAAAATAATCTCTTAACTATAGCTATGGTTTATACACGTCAGACAAATTCAAAAGCAACCGCGAGCTCTGTGTATGTCTGTAATACCGATATTGTTTACGAGTACTACTGGAATTCAATAAACTCTTTTTTGCGAAAGGCATTCAGCGTTCGCCGATCATTCGTGATTTACAGTCCGAACAGCCTCTAAGCCAGAGAAAATTTTTTAGAGCTGAGTGAGTAGATCGCGCCTTCCAAAAAATATTCGTCCGCCTGGACTGTGATCAAAGAGAGGCTAGCTTGTGTGTCGCGAATTGAAGGTATCAGACAGATTAATGCCGTCCGCCTGGAACGAAACATCCCCCTCCCCTCCCCTCCCGTCCTCCTTCCACTTTGGGCTTACATGTGAAACAAGCGGATCCGCGACTATTCATAAACGGATTATTAATTTCGTTATTTACAACGGCTCATACATTCACAGCTTTATTATTCGCGAGCTTACGCGCGGGCAAAATTTTGTGTGCTCATTTCGAGATTCGATTTATTCGCTGTCAGATCCGTTTCGGGACGGATCTAATTTTTGTGGCATTTATATATACACCAGTATTCACAGTATTACAGTAGCTTGTGATCAAGTTTGAAAATCTTGAATTTCATAATTAGTATTAACGACTTTTTTTTAAGTTCTTTATTTTATGTTATATAAACATAGTGGATTATTTTGAGGGAAAGCATGGTATTTGTTTAAACGTATAGTAATTAATAAAGTAATCATCATAAATTATCTCCATGTCCTTAAAAAGAATTGAAATATATAGTTAGCTTTTTTTTTTGTGCGGTGCGATTTTTAACGAAACGTAATAAAAAGAAATAGAGCTATGGAGGAAAATAGCGCAACATCGTAGATGTCACGTTTTATAACTTCTTGCTTTGAGGACATAAATATGGAACTATCTTTCGGTTTCATTTGAGAATTTGCATTCTTTTGTGGTAGCTATAACCAAAAATAATAATTCATTTAACATTCAAATTATCAGTCTCAATTGTACCCCATAAAACACTCCTTCCCCAACAGATAATCGCTCTTTCTCTCAAGAAATATGACCATATTTAAGCCTACTTTCCGAATAATATAAATGATTATGAGATCACTACGCCTATAGCACTAAGTAATGACAACTAATTTTAGTTTTCGACCACGCCGGGAGCTACTTTCAAAACGGCGGGAATTTTAAAATTTAATGTGATAAGTCATATTTCGAATACCATTCAACCGATTGGAACCAGAATTTTTTTTAATTCGGAGGTGAATATTGTTGTTGGTTAATATTGTTGCTATGGAAGACAGCGCCACATGGAAAATTAAAACTTTTGCGTTATGTCTCGAAAACTATTTTGTCAATTTTCGCCAAATTTGGAACGTAAGTAATACTGTGATAGCCCAGTTATTTTATTTTGGCACTTATTTTCAAAATGGTGTTCATATAAATATTTTAGGTTTATTTGGTATCACTACCATACCGGTAGACCATTTGGAATAGAATTGTGTACATTGACAGTATCAATGACAAGTATCATATAAGTCGAAAAACAACCACTTTTGTTGCAATTTCCTAAGATAGTGCTACATGATTTAATCAAGTTTTTGTGCATTGTCACGGGAAACAACTGGCAGATTCCTACCAAATTTGGCAAACAAGTAGTGCTGCTGTAGTGGATATGTACGAATATGTTTAAAGTACGTGATACACTTATTTTCAAAATGGCGGCCATTTAGCAATTTTTTGCGTATTATGCTATACCTTAGAAACCATTTAACCAATTCAAGCCCAAGTTTTACGCAGGTAGTAAATATTTAAAAAAACCCATCAAATATGTATACATGAAGTCTGTTTTCTCCTCCATTTCGAAAGATAGTGCCACATGAATTATAAAACCTTTTTTGTTATATCTCGGAAAACAATTGTCCAATTCCTACAAAATATGGTAAATCATGTTTTAGGTATGCCAGACACTCATTTTCAAAATGGCGGCCATATAGCTGTTATAGTTTTGTGTGTTAAATCGTCGAAACCATAAAATTATTTTCAATGAAACTTTCTATGCTGGCTGTATATTGTATATTACAACAATCAAATCTGTCAAAACAAAAAAATTTTATCGGCCATTTTGTAAAATATTATGTGGAAAATTAAAATTATGTATTATCTCCGAAGAAACAGCCGATTTGTACAAAATTTGGAAATAAGTAGCACTATGGCAGACCAATGTAAACTGATAAACTTTGAGTGTGTCAGACTTTTCAAAATGGCTGCCATATAAACAATTTAGATCAAAAAATTTTATCTACGAAACTGCAAAAATGTTTTGAACTTAAATTTGTATGCTGACAGTATCAGTTATATCCATCAAAATTTTCTATGCAAAGACCTATTTCTCCGCCATTTTGGAAGATAGCCACATATAAAATAATACTGTTTTATGCCTTATCTCTGGAAACTGCATTTAGATTTCTTTCAAATTTGGCAAAGAAGTTGTACTGTGGTAAGCCATATTAATTTTTCATGTTTTAAGTTTGTAAGTCTCTTATTTTCCGAATGGTGCCTATAAAAACATTTTAGCCTGTAACACATATAAATTTAACTTTGTATATTGTATCCATGACATTCATGGAACGTGCTAATACATAATATTTTTGTCCTCCATTTATGATGATCGTCACCTGAACAATGGAGGTTTCAGGTTTTATACCATATGTCGCGAATCAATCAACCGATTAATACCAAAATTTAACTCAAAAATTGCAGACTAATAATGGTTATGTGAGACAGACCTTTTAAAGATAGCGCCGATTAATAAAATAAGGTTTTTATGCCGTATCTCGGGTGCCAGTCAACCAATTTCCACCAAATTTTTCACACGAGTATCGTTATGGTAGGCCATTTAAACGAATGTTTTTAGTGGCTCAGGCACATATTTTCGAAATGATGGCCGTGTTAATATTTCAGATTAGTCGATCCTATCATTCAAAACAATCGAAACATCACACTGATTACATCCGAAGTTGATTCTCCGAAACCTACCTCCGTGATACAGTTGATTGCAAGCTAGCCTAATTTTACGAGCCTTTTTTTTTTTAATTCGAATCCCGGGTAAGTCACTCGTGCATTTTTAATTATCTTGGTACTGTTTCACTTGTTTCCGGTTTATTCGCTAGTGATACTTCTGTCAATGATATTTCAATGCCTACCTACCATCTAAGCTTTTAAGAAATTCAATACAATTTATTTGCATCCAAGTAAATTAAAGTAGGCCCATTAGTTATCAGTAACTTTCTTGTTTTCTCATGCAATGGCTAGGAAATTACAAGCGGAATACGTCTTTAGATAAGGAAAATATTTTTTATGCCATCACTTACTTTAGTCTATTAGATAGTTATTTCTTTTTTTTTATTATGTTAGAACGAATCGTCTGGTGATTATTTTACATTATTCTGTTCTACGGTAAACTATGCACTAAGGTAAGTCAAGTTTGAAACTTTGTATGTAACTGATAAAGAAATGTAGTTCCACTTTAATTAGACAAATAAAACAACCGAAACAAATATACTTATGTATTTATAACTTTGAAGTCAGAATTTCAAAACAATTTCGCAGTACCTTACTTTACAGAAATATCAAAATTTGCAATAAAAATTATGCTGGGTAAAATTTTTTAACAAAACAAATTTTTTTTTTAAGTATTCAAACAGTTTCCCAGGAATTTACAAATAAGTTAACCGCTTCGTTTGCAATCCTTTCTTTCTAACTTACTGTATAAGAATCCTGACAACACTGCAATTCATTCATGCACCGGATACAGCCTGTGCGCATGTCAGCCCAATTTAGTTACGTTTTATAGAATTTTAATATCCTGTAAACATATTGCAATACTCTGAGGCAGGACTTGGACATATTTTACTGATATATAAAAAAAATTTTAAGTGTCATTAAGTAATAAATATGTTATTTATTAAGTTTTAAGAACATCTGGAAATTGTTTTACGTAAGTGAAAATTGAGTTCGAATAAGAGCAGATTACTTTTTGGAATGCTGATTAACGTCTGTAGTTAAAAAATAACAGACGTTTCACTGAGAAGTATTTTATTGACTTAAACCACTTATTCTTAATATTGCAGGTCAACGTGACACATCTTCACGATGCTGCCATACGACAGCTTGAAGTGGATTTTCTTATTCCTAGTTGAATAAAATAGAGTTCATTACAAATAAGATATTACTGGAAAATAGCGAGAATGCTGTCAACAGAATGTTTTATAGTATTTTTTTAAGTGATTTGTTATCCACAGTGGAAAAAAAAAATTGAAAACAATTCCGCTTTAATTTCTTGTCTCTTGTTGAAATGTAAAATGAGATTACCATACGTAATGTGTTCGCAAAACTTGACAGGAGTGCACTAGTCCACACTTGATTACGGATGTGACATCATTTGGAGTACGCTTGGGAACTCTCGTTTTCCGCTGAAGTGTTCAAGAGTCGAGGTTTAATTTTTGCGAAGTGTACTTTATGTAAGCACTTCGCACTTGAATACTTGTCCAGCTGCTTCACTTGTCCATAGCATGGGGAAATTTTTAAAGTCGCAATTTTTTTCCCTGCATAACTTTGGAATATGCAGAAGTGTTTATTTCTAAGTAAAAAAAAAAAATAACGCAAAATTCTTACCCATCTAATAAGTATAATCCTCTGAATTTAAGGAACACAATGGATGAGCGGTTAGCCTGCTCGCCTCCCGCTAAGGCGATACGGGTTCAATCCCCGGCCGGGTCACTCCGGATTTTCGCCAAGTGGGAATCGTGCCGGACAATGACGTTGGTCGGTGGGTTTTCTCGGGGATCTCCCATTTCGCCCGCCTCTTCATTCCGGCGCTGCTCCATGCTCGCCTCAATCACCCTCATCGGATCTCAATACCTCGCTGTTAAGAGCCACCCCAAATCTCTTCACTCACTCACCCTCTGTATTGAGCCTCATTTACCATCAATAGAAAACTTTCCTGGAGTTTTAAGTTAATACTAGCTGTTTACTAAATTCCAGAAACGCCAGTAGGTCTATATGATTCTCCCGTGAATTTAAAACGAGAAAGGTGTTCGAAAAAAATAACGCTGTAGGTTAGTAATATTGAAACTGTTATTGCAAAACAATCGCAGTGTGTCAAAAATGGTAACTTTTACTGTCGCGTAGTTTCGCTATGCATTCTAAATCTCAATAAATTTGGTATACGCTGTTCGCGGTAAAATGAGCACTTTTGAAGGGTCTGCTTACGATACACTTGAATGCACGTTGTATATTATTCCGTTTTATGTAAAATTAATATTGCCATGGGCATTATCACTTTACTCATGTGTCGGTCAACTGAAACTGTGAAATTATTAAGAAAGTAAATGTTTTACAAAACTGCTGGTTTTTACACTTCGATGCATTAATAAAAACAGAAAGCGAAATAAGTAATATAAATGATCAAAAATGGTTACCCAACACTTTTCATTCGCCGTTAAGATACGGAACTACTTTCCGATTCATCTTCGCCAACTTTACTGGGCGCATGTCACTCAGGGCGCCCGTTAAAATTATGTGCAGGTAGGAGCAGTGACTATTTTTTAAAGGTCGATTTCAAAAGTGCTCACTTTATCGTGAACAACATTTACCTCCGTGTGTTTACGGAACTCCTGGTGAACGTAAAGTGTATATCAATCTCGCAGTCGTGCTGAGTATGAGCGTCGAAACATCACTTATTCAGTTTCCTCGTCACGTGAGCGTTATGCAGACACGTCCATCAAGTACCTAGAACTCTTACGCCTTCTTCTTTTTTTTTTTTTTACGACACGCGTTGTCGTCTGGCGTTTCCCCGGACCAGTTATGCGTTTCGCTGCGCGCCTCTTCGTTCGCCTGTACAACGGCAGGTCGCGAGAAGCTCTGCCGGAATGTTCTGCCCGCGCGCTGCTAGTTCAAGTGCAGTCGATTCTGAGTGTTCGCTAACAACTTAGACACGTTCTGAGTGTTCGCTAACAACTTAGACACGTTCTGAGTGTTCGCTAACAACTTAGACACGTTCTGAGTGTTCGCTAACAACTTAGACACGTTCTGAGTGTTCGCTAACAACTTAGACACGTTAGGAGTGTTCGCTAACAACTTAGACACGTTCTGAGTGTTCGTTAACAACTTAGACACGTTCTGAGTGTTCGCTAACAACTTAGACACGTTCTGAGTGTTCGCTAACAACTTAGACACGTTCTGAGTGTTCGCTAACAACTTAGACACGTTCTGAGTGTTCGCTAACAACTTAGACACGTTCTGAGTGTTCGCTAACAACTTAGACACGTTCTGAGTGTTCGCTAACAACTTAGACACGTTCTGAGTGTTCGCTAACAACTTAGACACGTTCTGAGTGTTCGCTAACAACTTAGACACGTTCTGAGTGTTCGCTAACAACTTAGACACGTTCTGAGTGTTCGCTAACAACTTAGACACGTTCTGAGTGTTCGCTAACAACTTAGACACGTTCTGAGTGTTCGCTAACAACTTAGACACGTTCTGAGTGTTCGCTAACAACTTAGACACGTTCTGAGTGTTCGCTAACAACTTAGACACGTTAGGAGTGTTCGCTAACAACTTAGACACGTTCCGAGTGTTCGCTAACAACTTAGACACGTTCCGAGTGTTCGCTAACAACTTAGACACGTTAGGAGTGTTCGCTAACAACTTAGACACGTTCTGAGTGTTCGCTAACAACTTAGACACGTTCTGAGTGTTCGCTAACAACTTAGACACGTTCTGAGTGTTCGCTAACAACTTAGACACGTTCTGAGTGTTCGCTAACAACTTAGACACGTTCTGAGTGTTCGCTAACAACTTAGACACGTTCTGAGTGTTCGCTAACAACTTAGACACGTTAGGAGTGTTCGCTAACAACTTAGACACGTTCTGAGTGTTCGCTAACAACTTAGACACGTTCTGAGTGTTCGCTAACAACTTAGACAGGTTCTGAGTGTTCGCTAACAACTTAGACACGTTAGGAGTGTTCGCTAACAACTTAGACAGGTTCTGAGTGTTCGCTAACAACTTAGACACGTTAGGAGTGTTCGCTAACAACTTAGACACGTTCTGAGTGTTCGCTAACAACTTAGACACGTTAGGAGTGTTCGCTAACAACTTAGACACGTTAGGAGTGTTCGCTAACAACTTAGACACGTTCTGAGTGTTCGCTAACAACTTAGACACGTTCTGAGTGTTCGCTAACAACTTAGACACGTTAGGAGTGTTCGCTAACAACTTAGACACGTTCTGAGTGTTCGCTAACAACTTAGACACGTTCTGAGTGTTCGCTAACAACTTAGACACGTTCTGAGTGTTCGCTAACAACTTAGACACGTTAGGAGTGTTCGCTAACAACTTAGACACGTTCTGAGTGTTCGCTAACAACTTAGACACGTTCTGAGTGTTCGCTAACAACTTAGACACGTTCTGAGTGTTCGCTAACAACTTAGACACGTTAGGAGTGTTCGCTAACAACTTAGACACGTTAGGAGTGTTCGCTAACAACTTAGACACGTTCTGAGTGTTCGCTAACAACTTAGACACGTTCTGAGTGTTCGCTAACAACTTAGACACGACCACTGCTAAGGTTTACAGCATTCTCGTGATTTACTAGGAACACGCAGCGATCGCGAGCCCCGCCAGTATATTTTTCGGTTTTCAGGAGCGTTATTGTCGTTGAGCATTTTGCGTTGATCGCTTGTTACGCTTAACGTCTATGAGGCGAAACTTTGCAAATCTACGTTCCTGCAAACGAAATGTCTGTTTGACTGAATGCCTGTTTAGCTGCAGGACGCGGGCTAGATGGCAGGGATAAAAGTTTTCAAGTTCAGCGCATCCCACACCTGCGTCTATTATTAGTTGACGAGGAAAACGTTTACCGCAGTAATGCGTCTTTTTTTAATATGCGTCAATCACTCGCCCAACATATAACTATATTTTATAGGGTCATAGTTCTTCGAGCTCGGCTGCAATTCATACAGAAATAAAAATTTCCATAGGAATGATTTGCACGATTACGGTGAAATTTTACACTGTGTGATAGGCGTGGGTGGGTGCACTCTAAATATGAATCAGTGGAAAATAACTTATTCGCAGTCAAATTCAACAACTCCATTCATTGGAAATGGATCCACTTAGAATCAGTGGAAAGCCTGTTGTTCTTAAGATCGGGAGCGAACCCATCGGGAATCGAGCCCGGTTCAACTAGATGGGAGGTGAGTAGCCTGACCACTAAACCACCGCGGCCCCAATAACATTAGGATTGTTAAAATAAATAATACATATAAATGCATTCACTTCACTGAATTTAAAGCAATTTAATCCTATTAACCAAGCTCTAATATGAAGATTACGGGAAAACGGAATGAAATAAGTAAAAATTGAATAAAAGACTGGATATACATGTTGCCTCCTAAAGCGGTGTTACAAAAATTTTACATTAAATTTTTTTTTATCGTTTTTCTTTTTCGTTTAAGCGTTCTTATTTCATTCGCCACACGTTCCTTAACTGGCCTATCATTCAAAAAACATTTCACTGAAAAACCGCGGATTAAATGGTTGTTAGTGAAAAAAGTCACTGAATCAACAAGTGAAGTTAAAGTGGAGTTTTTTCACTGATTCGTCAGTTGACCCTTTGAGCTGCCTACATCCACCACTACAGCAATATCAATTGTATCGGTCACTGCATTTCCACTTACCATCTTCCTATTGGTCCTGGCTACCCCGGACACGCTTACAGTACTCTGTGACGTTTGTTATTGGCTGGCCGTCGGCCAATGGAGTCGCGCGCCCTATCTGCGTACCAATCAGTGTCGCGACAGATGTATCACGTGTTCATTGGAGAAATTATTAAAAAGAAGAGTTTTAATCTTACAAATTAAAATGTTGACTACTTGAAACTTATTACTTAGATTCCGGTAAAGTCCAGCGAAACAGTAATACTATACAAGTGTGCCTTTTGTCTTCAAGAGCAAAGGATATTCCATGCAAACGTGGCCACGTGTATGTACTCGCACGCTCCTCAAAGGGTTAAATTCACTGCAGTGACTGTTGAGTTATGTCAGATGCTTTGAAATTATTTCAACAACTGAATCAAATTTAGAGTGTAAAGAGATTATTTTTTTCTCGACCGGAGTATCGATTACGGCAATTTCCCACCTCCAAGCCGGAACGAGGCGTACAGGCGGCATTTGACAGGGCCGTTTCCGTTCTTTTGACTCGTCCTTCCTTGGCCTCCATCTCTGTCCAGACCACGTAGCGTCCTCGACTGTGCAACAAACCAGGGGGAGCAACTTTGATCGCGGTTCATTAAAAAAGTTCCGGAGTTTTTCCCATTCTGTCCGCTACCCCCACTCTCCTACGTTTTTTTTTTCCTCTGGCCACTCGTAGAGCTACACAGCCTTCACTGTAAAAAAAAATACGTATCTGTAAATGGAATACTTTGAAAGCGAGTTGCCAAAGATACTTTTGCAACACTACAACTAAATTTCAATTAATTTTTGAAAACCCTTAGTGTAGTGTGTGTAAAACTGATGTTTGAAATTTAAATTTTGCCATACTCTTAAAATACAGTTTCGTATCATGATTTTTGGAGCATTGCCTAGTGCACTGTCCGGGGGTCAATATTTATTTATTATAGTTGATATCGCCGCCTTTGTAATCAATCGCCCGCAGGAAAGAATCTCGCGTTTCGCCTCGACAGTTACCAGCTAAAAATTAATTAATGTAGCGAAGCTGAGGCAGTTCGATAACGTTAGGGAAGCTATTATTTAGGATATGTCATGCGAGAAATTTCAGCACGCCTTCTATATAGAAGCTTTGGCGAAAAATCGATAAATCCATGATGGCGGGTGGGAATCCGCATTAGAAAACAAGTGTTGTGGACTTCAAGTTTATCATAGGCTGTTCGTGGTAAAATGAGCGCTTTTGAAAGCCCTGCTTAAGATCTTCTTGTATACACGTTGTATATTCTACCACCTTGTGTAAAATTATCGTTGCTATGGGCCTCGTCACTTTATTCATGCGTCGGTCAAATAAAACTGTGAAATTATTAATAAAGTAAATACTTTAGAAATCTTCTCATTTTTACACTTCGCTGCATTAAATAAAAACAGAAAGCGAATGAAATAATTAAAACTAACAGAAATGGTTTCCTAATACTTTTTATCCGACGTTAAGACACGGAACTACTTCCCATCCATCGTCACCAACTTTACTGGGCGCAAATCACTCAGGACACCCGTTAAAATATATGCAGGCAGGGGCAGTGACATTTTTCTAAGGTTGATTTCAAAAGTGTTCACTTCATCGTGAACAGCCTTTATAAACATTGAGATACGTGAACAATTTTATGTGCTTTCTAAAATATTGCGTATTAAGTATACAAAATTTGATCTGTAGATTTACTAGAAAATCTTTGGCAACTGGTGTCCATATATTATTTGTAACAAGTACAGAAATTTTTTTGCTTTGTAGGCTTATTAAGACACCCAGGACAAAAAGGAAGAAATTCTTTGCGGTAAAATAGGGCATTTCATTAGGAAGGAGGACAATATAATTCTAGTACTGACGCAAGTTATATGGACTGGAGAACCATACATAGAATTTTATTCCATAGATTTTTATTTGAAAAAATTATGTTATTAAGTCTTTAGTATTTCAAGCAAACAATATACAAATATAAATAATGATGTAAAACCGAAAAAAATAGATATGATGAAAAATAATCTTCACTTTATAGACGCTAACAAACTGTACAGCCACACTGAGTAAAAGGTTTTGTTGAATTAAACAAGATTTGTTTGATGCAAACAATATTATTTGCTTGTATAGGGGCAGTGAAATGTTTTGTTGCTGAAACCAAATTATTTTGTTGTTCTCGTTTGGTTGCCCCAAACTGTAAGATTTGGTTGGTGCAACTAAATGTTTGTTTGGTTACACGTACATTAAACATTTTGGTCTGATATAAAAAAATGTTTACATGCTCGACCGATTTTCGAATCTAGATCACCTGCGTCCGAGCGCTGCGCCTTAGTAAACTCAGCTAATGCGACTGATGACACTGGAAAGTTTTAAAATAAATACACTGCAAATATTGTGCAACGTGTGCAAAACAAATATTACAAGTTTTACAGCTTTACTTGTCAGTTTCTTGTTTCATTGTTTTATTAATGTGTTAATACGATTGTTAAGCATCAGTAAATGCAACACGGTTACTATCCTAATTTTCACAAAAAATACAAACAAACTCTCGAGCTGTGTTTTCTAACGAAGGCAGTAAATGAGGGGCCAAACAAATATAAACAGTTGATACAACAAAATATTTAGTTGACAGTCTATTTATTTTTTGGCCCAACAGAGAGACTTTGTTTATACATATTTTGTTGGTTTTCAAATTTTGTTTGCTCAACAATATATTTTGTTAGGGCAACTAAATAGATATATATTTGGTCCTATACAAGCAAATATTTTGTTCGATTTTCTCTCAGTGGATGTTTTATAGCTACAGATCGCAATATCCACCACAATATGTGAATTTACATGAAAAATGCAATATTTACAATCATTTTACAGTTGGTTTTGGTTAATTTGAGTAAATCTGGACATCTGATAAGCTGTTTTATTGTCAGCCTATTTGAGCAATATGCAAATCACCTTATAAAATGTGTTTCTTAAAGGATGTGTTTTGTAACTATGGAAAAACAAACCAATAATGAAAAACCGCAAAATTAGCATGTGTATCTAGTGTATACATTGTCTAACCATTTGTATTGTGTTACATTTAAGGTTACATTTGTTCTGAGGTTAACGTTTCCGTGAATCGTACGGAAATGCTATCTATGTGCATTAAATAAACACATATCAGTCATGTAAAAGATTTGCATGGATACTCCTGAGAAACATATTTTAAACTGTGTCTCATTCAGGGACGCTTCCAGTATCGTCCCGCTGTCCTGAAAAGTTTTGTGCGCGCATTATTTTATAAGGTTTTCTAGCCAGTCCTGTGGTCTTACTGTGAGCTGTCTGCACGTATCACTCGTAAGCTAATACATTAAATACACAGTATTTTGATACTGTCCAAGCGACATCCTTGTGCAGTTAGCAATGAGCTATAGTTTTGGGTTCAGATGGGGAATAGAGCTTATACCATGTAAATCAAACCTTAGTGAATACGGACATTTACTTCGGAGTTAAATGCAACACTGCTGCCGTTATTCGATCAAATGTCACCACCACCTTAGGTTTGTTTTGTGAATATTCTATTACTTTTTCTTTCAGTGTGGTGTCGCTGCTCAATTTCATAAGAAAAAATTGAACTTCGTATAGCGAATGCATAGGTTCAACTTCACTTCTCTGTAATATTTATAAATGCTAGTAAATGCTATGGAACAAATAATATACGCTATAAACTGCACAGAGTTGTATTAGGCCATTTCTATCAATTAACTTAACATATGAAAACTAGGTACGAGGATAATAAACATATGCTTACAATTATTTTACACGACTAAACAATAAGAAATATACGCGAAGTAATAAATATAATTGATTATGTTTATCTCAAATTTATGGATTTTTTTTTACATAATTAACAAATTGAATGTTTGCAGCACAGTTTTACTGCCAAAAGATTTGTTGCATAGACTCTAATAATATCGAAATAATTACGGACGATTAATATCTTTTATCAAGTCAAAAAGCCGAATTAGGCCTATCATGACAATTCCGGCAGAGTGCAAAAAAAAAAAAAAAACTTTATACTCCATACATGGTTACTCACAACGCTTATGAAGCCGTGCTAAATTTCTACGTTCAGGATATTCCTCCAGCTCATGTAAAAAAGCTTAACGATGTACATAAAGTTACACGAAAGGGACAGCGCCCCTTATTCGCGCGTACTCATTTGAATAATATTTTGTATGAGGACCTTTTCTTAAAAGCTGTTCACGATAGAGCCAGCACTTTTGAACTCAATATTAAAAAACAAAAAAGTCACTGCCCCAGCCTGTAAATTTTTAACGTGCACACTGAGAGACATTCACCCAGTAAACTTGGTAACGATGGATGGAATATAGTTACTTATCTTAACGTCAGGTAAAAGTGTTAGGTAACAATTTGTAGAAAATTAAAACATTTCTTTCGCGTTGTATATATATATATTTTTAATTCATCGAAGTGTAAAAAAATAGCGTATTTGTGAAGTATTTACTTTTCTAATAATTTTAAAAGTTCCACTTGACCGACGCGCGGATAAAATGATGAGGCGCTTGAGAGTGTTAATTTTACGTAAAGCGGGATAGTACGCAACATGTATAGGCCTACAAGTAGATCTTAAGCAGGGTTTTCAAAAGTGTACATTTTACCATTTACAGCCTTTACTAAGCATTACCAACCCAAGTATTTTTGTCCTGGATTTTTTCATATTAATTATAAATGAAATATAACATAAGCAAAAGTCCACTTCAACAAGAAATAAAATGCCTTTATCTTAATAGAAGCGACGCATACGACGCTTGTAAAACGCGGCTTATTTAGTAAACAACTAAACGCGTCATACATGGGGTGATTTTTCAAAGGTTTGATTCTAAAAAGTGTGAGGATACGGCGGATAGACTATAGAAAGCGGACATGTTCTCCTTTCGCCGAACGTTTGGTACAGCATGTTCACGGTAAAGTGAGCACTTTTTAAGGCCCATCAAGATTTTTCCTTTCACCCTATCTCCATCTTCCTGCTGTTTTCTATTATAAACACTGCAATATAAATACAGTGTATACGTGTCACCAGCCTACAATAAGATATAATTATTTGCGGATAAAGCCTGTCGGGAGGGCCTTTAAAAAGTGCCCACTTCACCGTGAACAGCCTATAAGTGTTATGTGCAGCAACAGGCGTGCTAGCGTGATCTCGAGAGCACAGACACGCTACGAGGAAGTGGAACGGAGACTTCAGCGCTTAAAACAAAACCCCCTCCAGGCAGGAGGGTTGGTTGTTACCAAACACGAACCACGTATTACGGCTGGAAACACGGAGAACGAGGTCTTTGTTGCCGAGACACTGTCCCAGGAAGACGTCTAGAGATGGGGGGCGTGCCGTCCGCCGACATACGTCAAGCCATCAGTCTACGGCGTCATGAACAAGACGACGCGGCTTTAAAGCAATTAAGTAACTAAATAACAATAATAGTAATCAATTAACACAACGTGACCAATTAATATAATAACAGCCCCTCTGAGTTAAAGATTGACTGGAAGGTTTGTAAACGAGGTGTAATTTATATCATTTCAATACAGGGGCGGTAAAAAGATCAATTTTGTTCACCGTTGAGTTACGCCTATCCGCAACTCGTGCGTTATTGTAAGCTAAAAATAATACATATTTTAATTAACCTTAAAATTAACGTTAGTCATGCTAGGCTGTACGAACGTTGTCGGTGAATCGTCGCGGCGAGTGAACGGTTCGCTTCCGACGCGGAAAGTCGTTCACTTATCATCTTCTTCGTCGGGGGAAAAGCGTCGGTGACTTGGAGGCGGACCCCACTTCGAGGTTCGTCGGCATGTGCCCCGACGTCGTCCCTCCCCCCCCCCCTAACCCCATCCTCCCAAACCCTTCCACGAGACAGTGGAATGGAGAGGGGAGCCAGAAATATCTGCGCGGAATGGAAATTGCGCAATAAAAAGTTATCTCCATCCAAGAACAACTTCTTTACCCCTCTCCTTTTTTTTTTCCCCCTCCCCTTCTGGTTTCTACTGTTTCCGTCCCAGATTCGCGGGGGTGGTGGGGGAGGGGGGCCGCCAAGTTTTCCTAGGGACGTGAGGTTGTTAACATAATAATGACAGCGTTCCTCTCGCAGGCGGAGATCGGGTCCATGGGATATCGGCTGCGAGATAAACGAAGAAGGCGAAAAAGATTACCCCACAACCCTGTGAGATGCCAAGTATAACTGTCTCCAGACTTTGGCCTTTATATAACTTCACACTTTGTAACCGTGTCCCCGCGCATAATATCCAGCAAAAAAAAAAGAAGATTAACTACACTTTTAACGACCCAGGAACTTCGGATTGGGAACACAAAAAGGAAAGTGGAGCGAGATATTTGAGAGCCGATGAAGGTAAAGTGAGGTGTGTATGGAGCGGCGCCGAAATGCAAGGGCGGGGCGGAACGGGAGATCCCCGAGAAAAACCCGCCAACAAGCGGCATCGTCCGGCACGATTCCCACACGCGAAAATCCGGGAGCGCGCCCCTCCAGGATACGAAGTGGGTTCGCATAGATGTGAGGCGAGCAGTCTAACCACTATCCCATCGCGGCTCCCCGAGAACGTAAAAAGATATTACTGTCAACAGTGTGCAGTTCGCTTCAATAGTTGTTATCGTTTGTATCGCCTGAGACGAAAAATGCTGTATTAGCTTAAAATGTCGTCCTGCTTCTTGAGTGTCGGTGTAGTTTCGAAATGGAGCTGCAAAAGCGAGTGCAGCTGTTAACCAGAAAATTAAACGATAACGCAAAGCCCCACATACTATAAATAAAGCTATATTATCAAAAATTCGAATATCAACACTGTGCTAACAAACAACCCCTCTAAAGCCCCCGTCACACTCAAATTTTCGCCTTCAACTATATTTGACAACAGAATTTGAAGACAAAATACGGCCATAAAACTTTTCCTTTCAACAAATATTATCAAATAATGTTGAATGTGTTTGAAAATGTGTCACACTGTCAAATTTTTTTTACTGGCAGAATTTAATTTGAATAATTATTTAAACATTATTTCCATAGTATAATATTGCTTTCGTTTTTCCATGTAGTTAATTAAAGGATGGAATGTAAAGAATGATGTAATTTGCTATCAATTTTTCACTAAAATCGGATTTTATTTATCACAGATTTTTCCTGCACAGTGAAATTTGATGCTTTTGATTTCGTAATATTATGTGCAATATTAATTTTAAATAGCAATGATGACCAAACAGCTTCTGCATACTAACCTACTTCTTTTTCAGCAATTGTTCGTTATTTTAAAGTTTCTTGACATCAATTTTTGTCGTGAAATATTCAGATTGGTTGAGCCTGTCGAACATCAAAGAAGTTTTAGAACCGGTCCAATCTTCAAATGTTTGATGGGAACTGAAGCCATCCAACTTTCTCAGGCAAGTATGGCGGTGATTATGACGTCTTGATGACGTCATAAATGTCCAACTTTATTTCACCAAACTTATTGGAAGCAGTTAGACGGGAAAATTTGACAGTGTGGCAGGGGCTTTATACACGAAGTATTTCAGGTGAAGAGCTCATGATAAAAATTTTCTTAACCTAATAAACTATTAAATGTTTATTTATATGGAGAATATTTCAAGGTAGTCAGCTAAAACACTTTATTACTATATTCCATTAGAGGATAAAATAAAATGCCATTGCAATGAGTCTTAAATACATCTACGGCGAAGAAATGGCTCTCTTATTTTCCAAGAAAAATTATAGCATTAAAGAAAAGGTGTGACTTATAGGGCGCCTTTACAAACGTGAATTTTGAAGTCTGCAATTATTTCCTCTTTCAGATCTACCAACACAAAACACATTCGCTACAGTTTTAACACATTACCTATTATCACCGTGTAAGTAAAGACATATTGTGGAAAAATATTCCCTGTGTAAAGAAAAAAATACTGAGTGTCTCAAAGGGATTCGGGCGTCCAAGCATTGCAATATCGAAAAGCGAATGAACATTTCCATAGTTCGTAATATAAATTACGTATATTATTTTTGTTATTTTTTTATGGAGCACCAGTAAAGAGTAAACATTCCTCAACATCCGTCCTCTTCTTGCTGGAGAGATATTCAGGGATGGGTACGGCCAATTTTTGTTTCTTTTCGGAGAGGATGTTATTCCGCCTTCCGCCCAATTTACTGTATTGTGTTCATCGGGCCGCAATTGAGCGAGCTGCAATCAGTTTTCTGGGGATTCTGTTAAGGCAAGTCCAGACTGGTGACTGTTCACGAGCACGCATTTGCCCAAGAAAGTTACGCGTTTTTAGACTTTTGCACTTCAGAATATCCTACTTGTACATTTCACACGATATCTACAAACGAAACCGATGTTTCGTTGTTCACACCGCGCACGGAACCTAACATTCGACGCGGAACTTGAATTTCAAACGTCGGTTTCGAGTTCCGGCGAAACCTCGCTTTGGCGGCATTTAAACCGTGCACAAATTTTGCTTTCCGGAACGCAGGTTACCGAATCTCTGGTTTTAGGTGTCGTTATAATCGTTGTGTGTTCTGGTGCTTTGCAAGTCGTTCTGCCTCTCTCTTTCACTGAGGTAGGCGGAGCCAAGTCCATTCTTGGGCCGGCGCGACCATAGCTAATTAGCCAATCGCAGTCCATTTGCTAACATCGCACTAGTATTTTAAGGGGTTTTTTTTTTTTTATACAGTTCTTACGAGTTCTTTTTTTTTTGTATTTGATAAACGGAAAAGTATGTTTAATATACGGAAGTCGTGGCGGCTACTTCGATGAGGGCGTACTCATTCGTTCATTGGTTGCGCGAGTCTCCAAGAACGAGCCTTCTGTCCGATTGGTTACCGCGTGCTTCAGATTATTGGCTGCTTGGCTGGGTTGCGGGCTGGCAAGAAAGATGCCAGCCGCTGATTGGCGAACAGCGTTGACCAGTGACGTCATTTTGTTGGCACGCGTGGGGCTGGAGTTCGCGGATATAGGCGGTTGTTCCTCGTCTGTACAAACACCTACTCTGTGATCACAGCTTGTGAGTTGCGGGAGTGAGGTGTCGATCAGAATGTTTATTTCGTTTAATATAACCACAGGATAAAAGGTTGTAATATTCTAACAAGATAGCAATTAGGGAAGCTTATTTTGTGTGACCGCATAAGCGTTTCCCTGGAAAGGCGACGGGAAACCACTTTGAATGCAGATATCCGGAAATTTCCGGTCAAACGTTCTCCGCTGGGAACTAAACAGGCCCTATTTCTGCGTCACCTCATTTCAAAGAGCTGCTCAGAAAAATAAATCCTCTCTAGAACTACTTCACGAATATTACTCCCGTTGCCGAATTCCTGACGCTCTGTCTCATTGAGCTCTGGTTCGACACGCATATACGGGCTACAGTATTTCATCCCGTTATTCGAAACCGTGTAACCAATTACACGAATTATCTCGCCGAGACATGAAAAATTGTTGATTTCCCGCTCGCCGTCCCCAAAAAAACTCTCACATTTGCACGCTGATGTAGATCAATTCCGTTCACGCACAATTCACTCCAGAGGGAAACGGTTTCTGACTTCCAAATTACTTGGCTTCCCCCTTTTTATTTCTCTGCGCCCAACGTGCAGTCGATTGTTTGCTTTTGGACTAGGGATGTGCCCGCGAGGGTATTGTGACGGCCAGCATCCTTCGTGAAGCTGACCTTGCGTGAGGCAGTGAAGGGTAAAACGGCCGGAGAGAAGGATGGTTGGGCGGTTGGTTAGGGTCACAAGCTATTTTTCAAACCTTCTACTTCCGCTGGGTATGCCAACCCTCCCCCCCCCCCCCCCATTTTTCCAAGCCCTTTGCTTTCGCACCGACATTCGCGCGTCGCGATTTTTCGCACGGGGTTTCGGGTTGTTAGAGCTGAGTTGTTGGTCCTCAATCACTAGGTCTTTTGCCGCGATAAATTTATCACGTCGTGGTGGGGGGGGGAGGAGGTATATCGGATGAGAGGAACAACCACCCTCCCTCCCCTAACCCTCTTTTCCCGCTCCTATATTTTTATTGCGCTAAATCAAACCATGCGTAGCAGCTTTATCAGTGTTCGTTCCACGCGCCAGCCCCTCACCGTGCACCCCATTCCCCCAAAATCCCTCCCTCCAATTTTCTGTGCGTCCTGCCTGGAGGGATTTATCTGGACGTTTGCCTCGCATTCACAGCCTCGCCCCCTCCCCCCCCCCCCAACCTGTCCCATTCACCATCGAACCCGCATCCCAAATCGCATACATCCCGCTTCGTGTAATATTCTCGTTCTGTTTTGCGGGACCCCAGCCATTCGTGAAGCGAAATGGGCCGCTGGTCCCCAGTGTATTAATCACTGCGGTGCTTGAAATTGTTCATTTATGTACAGTCTCGCGACCTACTTCCCCGAGCAGATATTACAAAACGAAATAAACGATCGGGGGGAGAGAGGGGAAAAAAATACCTGCAGCCATGTCATTTTGCGTGGAGCAGGGTGTTACTCAAATGTGTAAACCATCTGCAAAGAATGCAGGGTCATTATTTGCCAGAAGATTCAATTTTAACACAAAACATTTGGGCAGAGTAACTCGTAAAAACGTCCTTGTAGTTTTATTCATGATCAAATAAGCCACGGAATGTGTAGGAAATAACATAACTAATATTTTATCTATACTCCTCCGTGGCACTGTTATGTACAGAGGATGGCACTTTTAATTCTTTGATGTCGGTACAGATTTACTGTAATTCAACACTGAGACCGAAGTTCAAAATTTCCATTGTTACATGTACACCGAATATAATGGGCTTTGGATTTCTGCTTTTACACCGTTCATGACTATTTCCAACTTTTCTGAAGCCCTGCTAAAGTTCTACTTTCGGGATATTCCTCCGCCTCTTGCAAACAAAGTTTAACATAGTCTCTAGAAAACATCACGAAAGGGACCACGCGCCGTATAACAGTACGCACTCAGTGTAATAATATTTTTCATAAGAATTATTTCTATAGCTTTTTCACGGTAAAATGAGCACTTTTGAAAGTCCTGCTTAAGATCTACTAGTATACACATTGTGTGTTCTTCCGCCTTATGTAAAATTAACATTGCCATTGGCCTCACCACTTTATTCATGCGTCGGTCAAGTTAAACTGTGGAATTATTAGAAAAGTAAATGATTTACAAATCTGCCCATTTTTTACGTTACGATGCATTAAAAAACTGAAAGCGAGAAAAATAATATAAGTTATCACAAATGGTCACCTAACACCTTTTATACGACGTTTATATATGGAACTATTTCCCCTACATCGTTACCAACTTAACTGGGCACATGTCACTCATTGCACCCGTTAAAATACTTGCAGGAGTCAGCAGTGACTTTTTTCTAAGGTTGATTTAAAAAGCGCTCACTTTATCTTGAACGGTCTTTAACTAGGTATTACCAACACATCTATTTACTCCCTGTTTTAATTCATGTTAATTGTAATTCAAATATTATAATTTATGCATAAAATTAAAGTAAATGTTCGATTTCAAAAATAATATATCATTATCTTGATAGACATATAAGATGCTTGTAATACATGGGCAATTTTAGGAAAGAATCGTACACGTCATACATGGGGTGATTCTTCAAGGGTTTTATTTCATAAAGTATGAGGAAACCGCGAGCAGACAATAGCATTATCACATTTGTGCATAGCCTACTACACCGGGAATGGTTTTCATTATTTGCTCGCTGTCTGCCGTTAGAGTGGCACGTTGACCGTAACTCATTAAAGGACCCCTAAATATGAATAGAGTTTTGCAAGCCATCGGGTTCATAAATTCCCATCAGAGATACAAGCAGCACGGTCAATAGATTCGTGAAGGCCGTGGTGCGTGGATGCCTACTCTCGTGGCGCGTCAGTCGACCAACATATCGACTGCGATAGTGTATGTTAGTTTGGGTAGTATTTTCGCGGGTCCTCGTAGCATGGTAGAGTGAAATGCAAATGACAAAAATAATGGGCAGGAGTTCGAAACGCGTCGTGTGAATGGGAAGAGTCCATTGCCACGCTGCACGAAGGGTCGAGGGTTGCTCAGTTCAATAGCGACAGCGGCCGAGTGCGGTTGAGCGTGGAGCTGCTCCGCCACGATACGATAGCGTGAACAGGCATTTATTCGACGGCCGGCGTGAACGCACCATCACTTGCGAGAAGTAGTAATCGGTAGGGACGCCCGATTTTCGCTAAAAAGATTTCACGGCCAGTTGTATTTCAGAGCACTTCAACTCAACTCCACTTTCGTGATTGGATGGTTTACGTGTTACGCGTCTTAGGTGTGTGCACGCCAATCACAAACGTGCAGTATTGAAGTTACCGAATTCTGATTGGCCAGTCAGGTGGGAAAGTGCCAAGGCTAGTAGGGAAAGTGCTTTCTAAGAAAGACACGTCGCCAATAAGTAGGGATAGGAACATTTCGCGAGTTCATTTCGGGACAAGATAGACGTCAAACACGTGTACACTGAAGGCGACTTTGCAATTGGATCGCAGTTTATTAGACCCACCCTGCACGTCTATGAGCCAATAGCAAACTTGCAAGGAAACACCTTGCGAATCCCATAACTGCCAGGTGCAGGGCAACAGCCAATGAACACACAGCTGAGGCTCCAGTATGCAGAGGACTGAGGAGTCTAGCCTACATGTCATTAAATCCGCGAAATTTCCCTATCCCTATTCATCAGCCTTCGGATACTTGTCAAGGTGGGACAGTTACAATACACTAACGTGGCTCTCAGTAAGGTAGTGGATGTAGTTAACCTAACAATGATTCCGTGACCTTATAGCATTTTATGTACTTTCCAGACGTTTTATATTTAGCCATATATAGATAGCAGAATAATTCGCGAGTTCAATGACCTGCAGGCTAGACTCTCCAGTCGTGTGTACAAACATGACGATATCAATTCCACATTGGTTGTCTGCTGTGTCACAGTAGAAGATGACGATTGGACCAACCTTCTATAGGAGGTGTCAAACGCCGTGTGGACCAATGGTTGAAGATCTAATAAAACACGTGTTTCGAATTCTAGCTTGTCCCGAAATGAATCCGCGAATTTTTTCAGGTCTCCAGCCATATAGTAGCCAATAACTTCTTATATTTATTTACTCCACATGCTCTGCCATCATGAGATTCCCCGAACCTCAACAAGCAGACACTGTTTAACCAAGATTTAAGCAAAGCATAACAGTATTTACCTGTCGAAAATACGTAAGTTTCGCAGCACGGCATTTAAGAACTCGGTAGTAGAGAAAGATGTTATCAGTGTGGCGCGTACAGCGACAGCAGTGTCACGTGGTTTGCCTCCCTGCAGCTACGAGCGTTCAGGAGATCCTTCCTCTGCACCCCCCCCCCCTACGTTCCCACCAACAAAACTGTGTGAGGAATATTTTTCTCATTTGGACTTTAATATGATGCTTATACAGGATGTACAGGCAAATTGACCAACTTCGGGTGTAGGGTAATCACGAAAAAAGAAGCCGTATATATATATATATATATATATATATATATATATATATATATATATATATATATATATATCTATATGGCATATAGTCTAGAATTGTAATTCTAAGGGAGGTACACGTTTTTAAAGTTTTAGTAGAAGAAAAAGTTTATTACAGTTTCACTGTAATGTATGTTCTTCTCTCTGGAATCTTCCCTTCCCTTTAATAGCCACAAAATGTGTTATTGGCTATTGTGCATACCCCACCTGCCAGGTATTGGTTAATATTATTTTGGAAGTAAAACACGAATTACTCGAAAAAGGTAAGGTTTAGGGTATTTACACAAGGTAAAATTTTTGTTAATTGTGACATCGGGATTAATAATCCATCTTTTAAATCCCGAATATGCTGCCGCAACGTGGATGTAAGCTTGGAATAAGAGTATGCCAGTGATTATTTACATGAAATAATTTTATGACAGCGACAAGTGTTGTGATGTTTGAAGAACTTTGTTCAGTTAACGATTATCCAGACAATCGGTGTTCCATTTTAAATATTATCTCCGATATTTGCAATAAACATTTGGTCCAGGACCAACTTCA
Organism: Dryococelus australis; assembly: GCA_029891345.1. Classification (NCBI taxonomy): domain Eukaryota; kingdom Metazoa; phylum Arthropoda; class Insecta; order Phasmatodea; family Phasmatidae; genus Dryococelus; species Dryococelus australis. The sequence continues at coordinate 30,881,308 of CM057007.1, read as the reverse complement.
AAGATTTGTACCACCTTTAGCATTCATTTTTGACCATAGGTTGTGTATATTTTTTCAACTTATTTTTTCGTTATCAACCTACAGCCGAAGTTTGTCGGTCGAATTTAGGTACATCCTGTGTGTGTGTGTGTGTGTATATATATATATATATATATATATATATATAAAGCATTAAAAATACTACAGTTGCTTTGTTTGTGGTAGAAGATAGGGAACATGGCTGCTGCTGAAGAAAAGAATAATATTATTTTGGTTGAAGAAATATAAAAACATAAGTGTTTGTATGATCCTCCTGTGAAAAGATATTCGCAGAAACACATAGCAGACAAAGCCTGGCACGCCGTTTCTACTGAATGTAAAGCAAGTGGTAAGTGCACATAGTACAGTGGGTGGTATGTACTATAGGCTATCCACGGTAAAGTTAGCACTATTGAAATTAACCTTTCAATAAGTACCACTGCTCCTCGTTACTGGATAGACATGTAACACAAACCTCCAGCGGCTTGCTCCCGTGTAAGTTGGAAACGAGAGAAAGAAATTATACCTGGTGGGAGCGCTGCAGAAATCTGCGCACGTACATGGTACATAGGCTTATGGCAATGTTAATTCTTTATACTGGAAGGATACATTGTGGGAGTAAAGTAGATATTGAGCAGGGCTTTCAAAAGTGCTCTCTGTAACGGAATGACGTATAGTACTATAGTGGGATGTTAAATAGAACAGAACGTTGTCAACATTACCGGAGCTTGTACGTTCCTGTCGACTGATAACTTCACGCCAATTTGTTGGAGTTGTTTGAATTCCTTGCGCGACTGAGTCTAAAAGCACACCAAAGCTCTCCTTGCTCATGCGATAGTACTTATAGAAGTTCTCCAGATAGTTAACCAAGTCCTGCAATGCATGTCGTTGGCTGTATTTAATATTGCGTCTTAAGTTTGGATGAACCCACAAGCGTCGTATGTTTCGGTTTTTTCCCCCGTCGCCGAATATGATAGTAACACTGCATCCTGTTCCGACGATGACATTTCACAAACGGGCAGTTTCTTGCTGTGTGAACAGTTTTAATGCGACTTCAGCCAAGCAACTCAATCGTCAACTGGTTCCCGTCGCTGTGCCATTGTTAGTTTCTCTCTGTGTGAACGCGCCCTTACTCTTGCAAGATTAAAATATTAATCGTAGTAGCACGGCCCGAGCATAAACTCAGACATAAATTTGAGTGTTTCGATATTCAAAATATCCTCCGAGAAATAATAAAGTAAAAATAATTGAAAATTTATTTCCTGGTGCGTCGGTAGGTATTCGAGGTCTCTTCGTCCCGAAACAGTTTCAAAATTATTTAACACTTTGTAGACTATGCTCGAATGTAGCTCGAGCAAAGCTAATCAGAAAAATTCTTTGTTGTCCAGAACAAAACTCGGGTGACTGTACAATCTTTGTTCAGCTAGTGTTTAACACGACCTCAGAAGACCACGACAGTGTAGTAACAATGATATTGCTAATGCTCTAATCTCTTTTTCTACATCCACTCAAAGGGGCATGATTGATTGTAAATCCTTTTGTACGATAAAGGACATTTGGTTGGGTTAATATCAGCTCAGCTCTCGTTTGGTTGATGACCGGCCAACAATGAACTCTGTAAAGTACAGGGTAGTGTCCGGTGTGGTATGGACCAATAGTACGATGGCGAGTTCTAGCACAGACACCAACATAACCGGTGTTCTTGCAGTGGTGGATATAGGTGGCTCACTTGTAATTTGTCTGCAGTGGCAGTAAACGTGTGCAGACCACAATGTGTTAAAAGGCTCTACCATTGTTTTTGTTGTCAAAAGACGTCTCGATAAAAACATGTTTGCGCCGGAATAAGTTATGCGTTGATGAAGTAGGTATACAATCTAATGTGCCAGATAAACATATACGTCTCACTGCATTACGAGAACATTATTATTTCGCCCAAATGCGACGTAAGGGTTGTTTATACACAGTAGTAAAATAATACCTGCGATAGAACTGAATCTACTGACAGCAATGCCAAGATGTAGAAAAAGAAACAGACGATAATACTATTACTAAAAAGTAAACTTTACAGAATAATTTCGGAGAAATTTAAACCCTTTGATGAGCATGCACATATATACACGGGGCCACGTTTGTATAGAAATTCCTTTGCTCCTGAAGACAGAAAGCAACCCTTTTATAGTTTCACTGTCTCGCTGGACTTTACCGGAATCTAAGTAATAAGTTACTAGTAGTCAACATTTCAGTCCGTAAGATTAAAACTGTTCTTTTTAATCATTTCTGCAATGAGCGCGATGTATTGTATCACGTGTTACATATTTTGCGACACTTCGATTGGTACACAGACAAGGCACGACTTCATTGGCCGACGGCCAGCCAATAATAAACGTTAAAGAGTATAGCAAGCGTGTCCGGTGCAGCCAGGACCAATAGGAAGATGGTAAGTGGAAATACAGAGACCAACACAACTGATATTGGTGTAGTGGTGAATATAGGCAGCTCACTTCAACCTTGTATTCAGTGGCAGTAAATTTGTGCCGTCCTTAAAGAGCTCAGTGGCAAATACAGTTGTCAACGTAATATATAAAAATGAATTTATTTTTATTTGATTCAGAACAGACAGATTATGAGTATAATAACGTACAAAATTAAGCTGTAAAATCAGTGGAGACAATGCGATAGTTAGTAGCTAACATATAAGGGACACAAGATAATGTAAGCATTACCCACAGTGCGTAGTTGTATTGATTTGACACAAAGCATAAGCCAAATATTAAACGCTAAGCAGAGAGTGTATATGAACCACACCTAAAACGAATTAATGAACATTTTTTTATCCATGTATCAACTGTGCGACCATAAATATTCTCCCTGCACTTTGGTATTTCAAATTAACACGGTTCACCTAATTCATGCGAGGCACTAATGAAGTTTAATTTATGTGTCAAAAAAGTTAAACAACAATTCGCGCGAATTAAAAAATATGCACATATTACGCAGGGCTCGGTTAAAGGTTAGGCTGTTATTTTTTTCTTTTCGATTTCGAACTGTATCGCTGATAATTAAATGTATTCAGAGGGAATCAATCACAATTGGCTAAAACTGGTCACTGGGAAAAGCAAATTTATAATGAAGATCAGGGGCATGCAAAGTTCGCATTGAAATGTGGATGCAGAGACTAGAACTCAAATATGTTGTGTGCTCGCGAAACCTATGCTATTAGCTGAAAACTTGTGCGGCACGTCTCGGCTTTGCTTGCAATTTCCTCTCGAGTGGGATATGTTTTAGGTCACCTAATAATGAAAGCAAAAATAGATTCTTTTCGTCACATCTCTCCTCCCTTCTCCTTTTCCGTTTTCGTTCACATCTCTCGACTGTTCCAATGGGTACAGTTTATTCACAGTTTCGTATTTCCTCAGCAATATCGAAATTCTTTAAAGTACTGAAAGAATGTGACCCATAGTGTAAAAATGCGAGGAATTAAATATATACAAAGTTTACGTTATTACATACTGTCCATTCTACTTTCCACAATACCACAATGTATTTTACAAATCGTCTGCCCGTTGGGTAAACCCACTTATGCTATACTTGCATATAAAGTATTTTAAGGGATACAAGTTAAGTTGATTAAATTACATGAGGTGGCACACGTTTTCCGATGACTTGCGCTGGTTTAAACTGTGCCGGGTGGCTAGTGGATTTGCTTCCCGACAAAGTGATCCGGGTTCGATTCCCGGAGTGGTTCATGCCCGATTTTCGCGCGCGCGGGGAAACGTGGTGGACGGCTGCTGTTGGCCGGTGGGTTTTATCGGAGCACTCCTGATTACCTCCTTAGTCGCATTCCGCAGCCGGTCCATCCTACGGGACTCGTCCCGTCTACGAGGAAGCCACGGATACTACAATCTGTTGACGGTAAAGTGAGCATTTTTTAAATGAACCCTTGAAAAAAGTCACTGCCCGCTACCTGCATATATTTTAACGGGCGCACTGAGGGATATTCGCCCAATAAAGTTGGTAAATATGGAGGGAAAGTAGTTCCATATCTTAACGTCATATAAAAAGTGTTAGGTAACCATTTCCGATAAGCTAAATGATTTATTTCCCTTTCTGGTTTTGTTAATGCATCGAAGTATAAAATTTAACAAATTTGTAAAATATCTACATTCCTTATAATTTCACAGTGCTACTTTACTGACGTATTAATAAAGAGATGAGGCCCATGGCTGTGTTAATTTTACAAATGGTGGAAGAATACACAACGTGCATACAAGTAGATCTTAACCAGGGCTTTCAACAGTGCTCATTTTACCGTGAACAGCCTTTAACGATGAAGTGAAAGTAGTTCCATGTCTAAACATTGAATTTAAGATGTTGACTAAAAATTTGTGAATACTAGAATAATCTCTTTGAATTATTTTTTTAAACTCGCGTAAATAAAGAACTATAAAATTGGTGGAATATATACTTTCATAAATAATTGTACAGTTCGACTTGACCGATGCATGAATAAAGTGATGAGGCTCATGGCAATGTTTATTTCACATATGGTGGAATAATACACAATATGCATACCAATAGATCTTAACCAGGGCTTTCAAAAGTGCTCATTTTACAGTGAACGGCGTACACCTCAACAGCATTGCAGAATGTTTACGACTACGAAAGAGAGAACCGTAGTCACCACATGCTAACTGTTTGACCTCGCAGACCAGCCGCGTGGTGCAGCGTCACCGTCCAATCAGATCTTCGGAAAGGAACTCGCCACGTGGCAGTCTGAACAATATGCGATCCTCCACAGCAAGCAGTGGTCAGTCGTACACGAGGCCTGTGTCTTCGCCATATCCACCGTTACTTCCGACATGTTCAGATGCCTTGCTAATTTTCTTCTTGCAGAAAATTCCTCGTGAAAACAAAGCTTACGGGAGTCTGGGAATTTTCACCAAACGTGTGATAACTCGGTGTGATAACATTTTGCACAAGTACTGTTTCTTACTATCGGCTGTTCACGGTAAAATGAGCACTTTTGAAAGTCCTTCTCAGCGTCGACTTGTATACACGTTGAGTATTCTTCCGCCTTATGTAAAATTAACATTGCCATGTGCCCCATCACTTTGTTTATGCGTCGATCAAACGAAACTGGGAAATTATTAAGAATGTAAATACTTTACAAATCTACTCATTTTTCCACTTTGATGTATTAAAAAAAATAGAAAGCGTAATAAAAGTTATAACACATGGTAACCTACATCATAACCTTCTTTACTGGGCGAATGTCACTCAGTGCGCCCAATAAAAGTTATAACACATGGTAACCTACATCATAACCTACTTTACTGGGCGAATGTCACTCAGTGCGCCCATTAAAATATTTGCCTTTAGTGGCAGTGTATTTTTTCCAAGGTTCATTTCTAAAGTGCTCACTTTATCGTGAACGGCCTTTATGCATTACTAACACACTTTTTCCCCTCGGTGTTTTAAGTCATATTATTTATAAATGAAATATTTTAATTTATAGATAAGATATTAATTAAATTTCCGTTTAATTGAAAATAATTCACTTTGGTTAACACAAGAATAAAACGCTTGTGATATATAACACAGCTAGGAAACAGCGAAACAAGTCATGCGTGCTGTGGTTTATCAAATGTTTGATTCAAAAAGTGCGAAGAAACCGCGAATAGACTATATATAACAAACCCTCGTGTGGCCTACGTCAGAGTAACTGCCCCGCCAATTAACTTCTATGAACTTGCCTATTCTATAACAGCACGTCAATGTGGGCGCACTTTCCAAATGCTGCGTATATTTCCACTGGTATTTCACAAACGAATTCGGTCGCCACTTTCGACAGTGGACTAAATTACGTACTGGGATAATCACGATGCGAATCGTATATTACGTGCGCGTTAACAAAATGGCGTTTCACATTGGCCGCGGCATTTTGTTCTCGTCACGCTTTTACTTTTCTTGCCTACTCGAAGTGGAGTGGATAGATTTGTTCGGCTCTTAATCATTTTTTTTTATTGCAAAGCTTAACGTGCCACCCAACAGTACAAGACCAATGACAGGGAGGCACGTGAGCATACAGCGCGTGACACATGACACAAATAAAAATAATATACATACTCAGAAATGATTAAAAGGAGAAAAGACATGCAGGGCACGCAACATGAAAATTTCTAACTACCACGAAAACTAAATTGAATTTACAAAGTTTGAAAAAAAAGAAATAAAAAAAATCTTAACTATTGCAAAGGTATGTTTAATATTTAATATTATAAACTACTGTAATGTTTGAACAAGTCACTACATAATATCTTTTTCGCTATAAAAGGTTCAAAGTTAGTAAAATATTTATTGTAATTATTAACACATCGCATGACTAAATTTTTCTGAAATTTTAATACTGAAAAAGTATGAAGTGTTCTTGAAAAAGTATGAAGTATAATAATAATAATAATAATAATAATAATAATAATAATAATAATAATAATAATAATAACACGTCTTTATTTGTGTGGTGAAGTTAACGTATCATCACCTTCTCTTACACTTAACCACTTTGCATGATAAAACTTAACACTTTTTTTCTTAAAGAAGTAAAACAATGACACAAAACTTAATGTCTACTGTAAACCTAGAAAGAAGCTTATATGAAATATATAAAAGCAACTTACATAAACTTAACTTCGAGGTCTTGAAAACCTATGAGAGGGAAGTGAGATGAGAACGCAGCAGACCCAGAATGCAAGGGCATGGGGCATTGAAGATTCCCGAGAAAACCCGCGACATCATCCGGCACGGATCCTACGTCCGAAAATCCGGAACGTGTCCTCGCCGGTCTCGTTCGATTCCCTGCGGGACCACTTGGGTTGTCGCACGTGGGGAAACTTGGGGGGGGGGGGGGGGACGTCTTTTTCTCTCTCGGAAATCCCGTTTTCCCCGCTCTCGCATTTAGCTACCGATTTCGCTTTCATTGTTGAGAGCATACCGGAACCTCTCCACTGCAGAGAATAAATAACCCTTCGGCTTGGAAACCCCGCGGCGCCAGCTACATCAATTAGTGTCTGCCATTCTCGCCGGAGAGTTTTTAGCATGCCTCCCTGGTACCTTCTGCCGGAAATTGCCCTGGCAAAGCCTTGCGCAGCGTTAGAAATGCCTGTACCAAATTGCTTCCTCCAGCTTTCTCTTATCCTACTTTAACCCTTCAAGGTAGGAAAGTATAAGAGTGCGATGGGGGTGGGGGTGGGGGGATGACATTTTGTAGGAAAACTCCACCATGAAGCTCACGGGACGATTGGGCAAGACTGAGATGACGTCAGTTTGTAGGCAGTAGAGCTGTGTGATATGTCGTTATATCGGCCACGATTACGGTACTTTTTTTAATATGGCGACTGTGAAGCCTGTTATCCTGTGAACCGTAGCGTTTTGAGATACCAGCAGTATAGCATTTGCGATACGGCGTTATCAATATTTGAATTTTTGTATATATATATATTTTTTATTTCTCCTGTCAGATATTCTGATTCCGGTTTTATCGATGTGTCCGCTGTCGCCTACGAGATCTGGATAATGGATTCGCTGTACCGCGCTCGGAAGAGAAAAATACTGTGACTGTTTGCCAGTGCCTTCCGTATTATAAAGTAAGCTTGCTGAAAAATAAAGTCAAAATTCCTTGCGTGTGAAAGGTAACTGTGGACACACGCTTTATACTACAGAGCCGCCAATAATACGGTAGTGTGATTCCGTCGCGGTTCATTTTGATGTTGGTGCACCAACTTGCTGATTGACTGTCCGAGGCTCATAAAACGGTCGTCGTGTTGTGATTGGCTACTGCGTTGCTTGGAAAATTCCTCTGTTAGCTGAGCTGCCGGCCGACGGGCGAGTTAACCGGGAGAGCTAATTTGCGAACAGCAATCCAACATTTTTCTTGCCAATGACGCCACGTCGCCGCTTCTGTGTAGGTTAGTATTCTGTGGCGATACCACGGAAGAAGCTATTGATGATTTTCAGGATATCTGCAATACAAAAGGATGCTGAATTTCACGTCAGTGATTTCAACACTTGCAGTGTCGATTCCTACGCTATTTATATTATTACAAATAGCCGTTGATTTCGCAATCAAGTTATTGCGATAAATAGTATTGATATCCTTATTAAAGTCACTTATATCAATACTTTATTTTTAAGTTTATCTCCCGCAGCTCTTTCAGATAATATATGTTAATAAATAACAATAATAATGGATCTATACATAGTATAAAACAAAGTCACCCGGCCGCACGTGTCTTTGTATTCGAATAATACTTCTAAACTGCTTTTACCAAACAGTATTCCATCTATCTGCGTTTCACCTAACGACCTTTTTTTTTTTCTAACACCATTTTGTCTAATGGTGTTTCGCCTAACAACGTTTTGCCTAACATTAGGCGAAACTCCATTATACAAAACGTCACTCCCCCGGAAACGTGCTGTCGTCTAATCGTCCCCGTGACTAAGAACCCGCACAGTGGGTTTGTTTTGACGAGGCGTTGTTCACAAGGCAACATTCGCGTGGCGCAGGGCAGGATATTCACCCGCGCGCACCTACGTCAGCGAACGTAGTCTGCGCCGGCAAGCTGTTGGTTCCGTGCGTGGAGAACCTTATTTCGCGTCCGATTTTCCGGCCACGCAGCCACGGAAAGTGAAGGTTATGCGTGGGGCGGGCTATTCCGAGCCCCCCCCCCCCCCCTACTTGGCTGCAGAAATTGCACGGTCGGGTGACCGCATGCGAGAGTGGTCTTGAGAGAGAGAGTGAGAGGGGAAGCTGAGAGCGGGAGAGACAGAGAAAGAGAAACTCGGCCCCTGGAGCTCGAGATTAGCACCGTGTTTTGGGACCCACATTCGCTAGCGAAATATCGCCGGATTAAATTATACGGCGCTGAAGACGTCCACAACGCACGGCAGTATCGGGGAAGCCGTACCGACACGCCGATTCGGCAGGAGACACCCTGAGGGAGAGCTCGTGTTAATCCGACGGGAGAGCTAACTTACAAAGCGCGTTAGTTTCTTGTTGCCCATGATAAACACGAAGGGGGCTTCATTGTTTATGATTAATGAACCGTTCGATTTTGAACGTTTCCATGAATTTTCTTTCGTCTCTGTCTCTCATTTTACAAATTTTCACATTACGGCTGCATATCCTATTTTGCACTTGATAAGCATACGATAATTATGCACGAATAAAATTTATAATCAGGATAAAATTTACTAAATTTATTTAATAAACATCTTAATCGAATACTTACAATATAGAATTTTTCTACACGTTTCAGTGCATAACTTCATACTCAGACCATTGAAAAATATGCAATAAAAACATATCGAAATATATTCCGGCGTGAACATGTGCTCCTCTACATCAGCATATTTACAAGCACCTGCGTATACATTTCTGCAGACGTGTTTACAGGCGCGAAGTTCGAATCCATCGAGAAGTAATAAACAACGTTTGCATGCAAAGTTACTTATTGATTGAATATTACGTGTTTTTTTACTCGCACTCCCATTTATGCCGGTAAACTTAACAATCGGATTTATCGTCTAAAAACGGTACCCGTCAATGGCATACCTTAAATTATTTTTATCATGGAACCGACATAACATTGATTTGGAAAATTAACCTCTAATGGACGTCGATCGCGTTGGTGACCGCATTCAGATTATGTCTATCAACCACCTCGGTAGGATAGTCAGATATGAAATATACAATGAGAATTACTCTGGTTTCTTGATAGAAGAGATGTTGCACGCATCCGTGCAATGAAGTAACACGAAGCTGTCTTATTTGCCTGTGTCGATATAGCCAGGGTATTAACATAGTTTATGCACACTAGCTCACGGAACGACATACACGTAGTTCGGCTGCAGTGCATGCGTCGCACAATGCCAAGTGCCCTGCCGTAAGATATATGTTGCTCATGCTCGTGTTGTAGGCCTGTTCCAAGCGGTATTGACATAAAATATGAGCAGACAGGATATTACCATGTAGAACTGAATAGAAAATACGTGCCAACGTGTGGATCAAATGTAGTGTACTATTGAGCTGTTTGCATAGCCATACTCTCCCATAGGCTTATAAAACAGAGCGAAATAAAATCATGTGTTAATATCGTGTTTTAGGTTGAAAATATTGTTGGCAAACTTTATTACAAATGAGCAGTGTGACAGTGGAATATTTCTCCCCTGAGGAAAACGTCTGTCTGCCCCCTTGAAGGCTCTGGAACCAGACGTTTGATGCGAAAAACACTCACCTTAGTTAACCACACTTACTTGAGACCAGCAACCATTTGTTACACTCTGAAAATAATGCAACTTACTTTCCGTAAGGACATGCAGAAATTATGCAGAACTGGGATGTCAGTGAAGGCGAGGAAATGAAAACAATTGTTCATGCAGATAAGAAAGGACGTCAGGCTACATAAAATTTCCATCCAGATTATTTTATTTCAAATTCAATTTCTTTCATTTAATTTATATTCTTTCCGGATGTAAATGAAGTTAATTAAAATTCCCGAATGGCAATAGCAAAACGTTCATGAAAAAAAAAAAATCCAAACTAGCACTGCCGATATGAAGTGGTCAGACGTAACGGTCGTTAACAATGCCCTTATTCAAACGTGAACTAACCTGACGTGTCAGTTTGTCACTTCGAAAATCACTGAATGACAATGGCTGCAACTATTTCTTGAAAAATCTCAGTTTAAATTATGGTGCAAATATGCTGGTTCTTAGCTGTTAAAAAAGCCGTACCAACATGGCGTTGTGTAGAAAGTTCTATTACAAATGGCCGCTCTCCTAGGCCTATAAAACGTGTAGACTAAACTCGTAGAAAACTTGTACTGTAGAAAAATAGTTTACTCGTAGGATGATTCCATTTATGGTTGAAAGCAGGACAGGATCTCATTAAAATGTAGAGTAGTATTAAAACCGCGTAGAATTAAGGTGTTTCTTAACGTGGCTTACAGCTCACGGACGCCATAGAGCCCGACTAACTAACCTAAGCTACTAAACATCTGCTTTCTATACGGAGGAGCTTACAGCTCACTTCTCTACGTAGAAACAAAACAGTGTTAACCAAACAAGCTGTAGAAACTAACCATACCCTAATCTACTACTTAAGATACCTAATCTACGTCCAATTTCTGGACGTGCGTCCTGACTTAGGTATTAACCCGCTGAAAGATGCAGGCAGAGAGAGCTATCTCCTAACTGCAATTACCCGCCTAGCCCTGCGCTATCGCGCTAGCCAATGGGGGTGCAAGGTTTAAACTTGCCAGCCAATTGGAAGGCTTCCTACTCAAAGATCTAATCTGAAACACTCCTAACGGCCTAATTCTCTATGTAAAAGAATTGCGGGTCTCGTAGAAGGTAATAAAAATAGCACAATAAATTCCCTGAAACAATTACAATGGTGTGAGACCAAGAAATTAAATGAAAATATTGAATTACTAATTAAAATACAAACAAAAATCAAATCTAGCTATGTAATGAATTTAAACATATATTACTGCCATTCTAACATATAATTATTCAAAATACTAAACATACGAAAATTAATAAAAAATTAGTAAAAATGAAACCTACGTGGGGAATGTATGCAAATTTCAGTGGTTGACATAGAAAGTGTAGAATGTGTGAGAATATACATAGATTACAATAATGAATGCAGAAATTGCAAAAATTTATGTTACACCGTACTGATAGCTGTATGAAATACAAGTAAAGACTGTTCACGTTAAAGTGATGAGTACTTTTGAAATCAACCTTTGAAAAATGTCGCCTACATGCGTGTATTTTACCGGGCACACTGACTGGAAAGACGGAGAGAAAGTAGTTACACGTGTTAAGTAAACATTTGTGAATAATGAATTTTTTTTTTTTACTTTTTTTATTTAAATTCATATAAGAATCAGAATAAAAAATTTGGTCAAATATTTACTTTTATAAAAATTCTGCAGTTGCCGACGCACGAATAAAGTGATCAGGCCGAGGGTAGAAATAATTTCACATAGGGCGGAAGAATACACAATGAGCATACAAGTAGATACTAAGCAGGGCTTTCAAAAGTGCTCATTTTACCGCGAACAACCTATAGAAAGGTTTATTCTACTCAGGCTGGGAAGCTCAGCGCTAACGGTTTGGTTAGGTTATTCACCTTTGATTTTGAAGTTTCGATCGAGTTAAGCTGTCTCAAACTGTGTAGGTGGACGAAGGTGGTCAGACTCGCCTCGGAGCACATCACGCACTTTTTTGGTCAACGTACAACTCAATTCGCACGTTTTATATGCACTTTTGTGGATAATAACGCACAGTTTTTTTTTCGTGACGGCATGTTGGAAGTTTTCCTTAAGGATGTTCGCTATCGTTCACAACAATATTTATAAGGTCTTATTCAGGGAGAGGGTGGTTTTTCTGATATTCTTTTAGTTAGCAGTTGTTTTATTACTTTTAATTTGAGTAAACAGGGTCAAATATTAATTATCGTGCGTTCAGGCAGGCTGTCGAAGAATTGAGTTCTAAACACGCCACCATAACGATATATATAATACTAAACTTGCAATTGTAACAATGATAAAGTACATTATACAGAAATGGGCAGTGAAAAATATTGCATGCCAAAGAGATGATAACATTAAGTGCGATAGATTAGTTTGCAGTCATAAATCTGCTTGGATGGCGGGACATCTCCCTGCTTGGTCCGGGACGCAATAGAGAATCACGCAGTTTCGGCCCAGACCTTTAGAGTCGTGATCCGATGGATTGAAGGACATCTCCCTGCTTGGTCCGGGACGCAATAGAGAATCCAGCGAGCACGCAGTTTCGGCCCAGACCTTTAGAGTCGTGATCCGATGGATTGCGCGTCGGGATCAGCGGCGCCTCCTCTGCTGCTCGTGGCAACGCGACGCTGAATGTCGACGACGGAAACGAGCACGAGAGTGGGTGCCGGATGGAAGGGACGTCCCATTCCTCGAGGTTGCGCGGACTTGCAGCTTGCCTCGGTCTTCAGTGTCACGTGTTCGTCGAGAACGCGCCGCACAAGAAGAAGCTCGACTCACAGTGGGCAGCTCTGTGGCTGACTCCGGTGACCAAGATAGTCTGTGGTACTAGTAAAGACACACCGGCCGAAACCTCATTCACAATTAATGCAGGAGGTACCAATGCATATCCACACTCTGCATTTGAATCAGTGAGAATTCCACTGTTTCAATCAGTCAAACGTATCTGACTGATACATCAGTCACTTCAGTGAATTTTACTGATGAACCAGTGAAAAAATGTCAAATTTCCTTCACTGATTGATTCAGTGGCATTTCCCAATGATTCGTCAGTTTTTTTTTTTTTTTTTTTTTTCCACTCAGTGGTTAATTTTTTGACTGACGTATCAGTGAAACTGCGTGTAAAAATGGCCGTCGAACATCGTTTAAAAATGGCCGTTAAACAACGTGTAGCAACAACGAATAAACGTATAAACCTAATACAAAATACTTTCTGAAATGTGTTTCGTATATCAAACCGCAATTTTACGAGTGAATATGAACACACAGCCTTTCATTCCGTTTGTACGTCTTTCATTTTGATTCCGTGTAATCATCACAGCGCTCTGTTTGAAGGTTTAAACTGAATTTAATGTGGCGAATAGAGTGCACTCATATATATATATATATATATATATATATATATATATATATATATATATATATATATATATATATATATACTGCTATTCGTTTTAACAATCCTAACGGTACCAATCAAACCAAACACGACAAGTATGAGCATATGACTACAAACTACACAATTTCGCATCGGAACTCTAAGACATATATTTTCCTTTTGTTATTCGGACTTGGCGTGGTAGCTCAGAGTGGCCCTGCCCTCATAGCTCAAGGGTAGGGTGGCGGGTTCGCGCCCCGGTGCCTCCGACGTGGCAGATGCTCAGCTCGATTGTCGCACTGGGAATTCGTCAACAAGTCGGTCTCACTAGAGCTTCGTCAACAAGTCGGTCTCACTAGAGCTTCGTCAACGTCAAAAATGTCACAACAACGTCAAATGAAGGTTAAAAATAAAATAAAAATGACAAGGCAACGATCTAGGGACGAAAGGTGCGCGAGTTCAGTTCCGGTCACGTGCGGAGCTTTTTTTTTTTTACTTTTTTTAAATTACGGTAAATTGCACATTATAAATAGTAATCTAACGTAAATATATTTATTTCACGTAATTATTTGGCTACATTTGATAAAAAAAAACTATATTTAATTCGCCACTGCAGTCGGCCGTCGCTTATGCAATCAGTGAAATTGTTTCACGTCATTAATTCAATCTGTGAAATTTTTTTCACCGAAACAATCGGTGGTTTTCCAATGATTCTAAGTGGAACTATTTTCACTAATTAGAGTAGTTGAATTTCACTGCGAATAAGTAGTTTCCCATTGATTCTATTTTAGAGTGCAGTACGTGCATACTGTTTTCTTTAGTTTCCATGAGATGTGGGAGCAGACGACTAATCAATATGTCCATATTCACATAGTTTAAGGTACAGCGCCTTCCCTATTAGACAATGGAAGACTGGGAAATATGCCACGTGGTCCAATGAATTACGGTTACAGTTCGGGTGTGGTTCAGGCCCAGAGAGGTAATGGACTCCAGTTATCAACGAGAATCGTGTAGGCTGGTGTTGGAGGCTCCACGGTTTTTTTTTTCCAGGGTATTCATGTTGGTCTGCTTGAAGAACTTATTACTTCGTGATGGCGACGTTTTACCAATGGACTGCCCTTTACATTTCTTTTTGGACTTCATGTTCGAGGATCGATCAAAGAGTCGAGTAACATCAGTAACAGTCCCTTGACTGTTAGAGTAATTTACGTTTTTTTTCACGTGCGCACACACTGCTGATGAAACGTGATCACTGTGTTTTGGGATGGGCAGCATCTGCTTCTCTGTGAATTTCTCTGATGCTGTGCAACTTTATGATGAGGGTGCATCAGCAGGAAGGCGCCAGGTCGTCCACCCAAATCTGTAACATTTCTTTACGACTATTCGAGATTCAGCATTGCGTAAGCTACAAAGGTACTTTTGCGATCTTTCCACTGGAACATTACGGAACATCCTCCTTATGGATCCAGCTACGGCCCCATCTAATTTGTGTTTGTTTTGACCATTAGACATATTCTGACGGAATGCGATTTTGGGATTACGCAAAAGTACAGCCGTATGTCCGAAATTGGGTTAAAGCTCGGTGTCCTGTAATTTACGAAAAGGGAATCTTCAAACATATACTTAATTTTAGGCTTAAGTTAATACATAACTGGTTTAGTAATGAAAGTATTCAGGAAAATATATTCACGAGGATTTGCTTTTTATGAAGGGAAATAACAGGAAATAGAAACGTCCATTAAGAAACTTAACAAGAGTGTCCGAGAAAATAATACTAAGCAATGTTGTGTAATATCCGTAAACGGCAGTCACTGCTAAATATATGGTTTTGGGCGTTGAAACAAACAAAAGGTTCGTTTGGAACTTTACTGCTACGGCAATCACTCCCTGTCATACGTCGCGTGAAATAAAAATATGTCGTAGCTGGCAGCAATTGTTCATTAGAATATGGTACAAAGTCCCAACAGCGAATGGTATCTGTCACACATGAACTGCTCCCTATGCGTGTCACGGTTTTCTGCCATACATAACGTATAGCATTAAAACCACTTTCTATGCAGCGTCTTCTATATATGATGCACTGACCGAAAGGGTTTATATATCCTAGACGTCTGGTTACCTGTGCTAAAACCTATTGCTGTAAACGGAAGGAAAAAAACATACATGTTCAACAGCTATGTTAAATATAAAATAAGTATGGCAAAAATGTTTTGTTTAGATTTTCTTCTGCAACACTCTGGAATACATAATAACCTTATTCTAAATTCGGAAATAATGTCGACATATTACACACGCACCATTTGCGAGGCTAGATTGCTCTTTAAATTAAGTTTCTATAGGTAAAGATTTCTTGGAAAAATAAGGCATTCGGTTTTCTTTTAATTTCATCTCTATCAAGATTCAAAGCAAAGTTTGTATTTCAGAAATAAAATCGCAAGACCAAAAATTACGAAAGGAAAAAAAAAAGTATTAATGGCAACTGAGTAAATCGTATTATCACTTTAAGAGTAAATATTTGTAGACCCACTAAATAGGATGATCATTAATTCCCCCCCCCCCCACCCCCAGAGATATGGCTAAAAAATAAAGTGGTGGGAAAACTTTCAAAACTTTCATGAGAATTTAAAAAAAAGTCAATGGGCTATATGAATAATGTGAAAATTTTGGATTGAATACACAATTTTAAAAAAATCTCCCATTTTTTACAGAAGCTATTACGGTTTGTCGAGTAATACTCTACGTTTATTTACGAGTAGTTCTGATATTTCGATTGGGTAATGGTATGGCCGCTGAGATATCAAGTTACAATGGACGCATCCTTGTTGTAAGGTTGATTCTGCGAATGGGCTATGCCTCAGAGCAACACGAGGCTTCAGAGGGATGCAGAGAAAATTACCGAAATGTTCCCTATTGTCGGTAATTTACAGTGTGAAAAATACGTATGTGACGCGAGTAGAGTTAAAATAGTCTTAATCATTATCTGCAACAATGTAACTTAATCACACGAAGGTTAATGTGCGTGGCGTTCCGAATTTATGATTACGGCATTGAGTGCACGCGAGGTATTATATGTATTAATAAGTAAGCGTAAGTTTTAAATGTATGCAGCAATCTCCTTGCTGCTCAAAACATGGTCACATAATTTATCAGGTGCTTTAAAGCTCTCAGTTTTTTTTTTCTTAAAGAAATGTCTACATTGAAGACAGCGTCAGAACGGTTATGAGGAGAAGAGTGGAATGGAATGGAGATATTTGGGTGGTTCTTTACTACGATGTCCTGAGAACCGTTGAGAGTGGAGGGAAGTGGAAACGAAGCAGCGTCTTAATAGAAGGGCGAGGAAAACGGGAGACTCCGGAGAAAATCCGCCGATTAGCAACATCGTCTGGAACGATTCCCACGTGCGAACATCCGGGAGCGAACCCACCGAGACTTGAACCCGGTTGCCAGGGTGGGAGGCGAGCATTCTAGCCGCTTTAATGAGAAGACTCTGGCGTTGTGGAACAGCAGACATCCCCACGCTTTAGCTTTTAGTCGAGAAAACATGTGGGTGGTTTAGCAAAAGTATTCAATATTGGGAGATTTGGGCGGCTCTTAACGAAGAGACCTTGAGAGCCGACGTGGGGTGAAATGAGGTGAGAATGGAGCAGCGGCCTGATTGCATGGGCGAGGAAGGCGGGAGATCCCCGAGAAAACCCGCCGACCAACGGCGTCGTCCGGCACGATTCCCACTTGCGAAAATACGGGGTGACCCGGCCGGGGATCGAACACGGTTCGCCAAGGTGGGAGGCGAGCAGTCTAACCGTTCAGTCACAGTGGCCCCAAGAAATGAGAGTACGCCAAGAAAGCGCACGAGCAGAATAATTCCTAATCGGACCTGTCGGGATCGTCTTGGAGGAATGTTGGCATGTTAACAGCACTGCCACGAAACAGTTGTTTATTAAAAAAGTACATTAAATTAATTTTTAATATCATTACTTTAAATTTGTAAATTTAGAAGGTTACTGTGACATGACTGATGGCTGGTGAGTTTCGTGAACTGGTAACACTACGCAGAATCTATTGAAGTGATTCTATGATTGTTGTCCGTAAAGATAGCCTGTGGTGTGCCTCTCCTTGTTTCGTGAGTAATGCCAACGTGCCGCTATCGCTTCTTTCGCTTGCTATAAGCTGTTAACGTTAAAAATGAACACTTCTGAAAAGTCATACTTAAGATCTATTTATATGCACGTTGTGTAGTCTTTCGCCTTAAGTAAAATTAACGTTGCCATGGGCCTCATCGCTTTATTCATGCTTCGATCGAGTGAAACTGTGAAATTATTAAGAAAATGAATATTTTACAAATCCTCCCATTTTTCCACTTTGATGCATGAAAAAAAAAAACAGAAAGCCAAAGAAATAATTTCAGTTATCAAACATATTGACCTAACACATTTTTATTCGACCTTAAGATACGGAACTTCATTTCATCCATCGTTACCTACTTTACTGGGCGAATGTCACTTGCAGCGCTCTTTAATATATATGCAGGCAGAGGCAGTGACTTTTCTCTAAGGTTCCTTTCTAAAGTGCTCACTTTATCGTGAACATCCTTTATTCACAATAGCTGAGAATGCTGCGGCGTATCGCTCGGACGCAGACGATCTAGGTTCTAATCGCCATCCATCTTCACATTCTTTTTATACTAACAATAACTGTGTAGTAAACGTAGAGCCAAATCAATCTTTGGTTGCACCAGCCAAATCTTTGTTTAGGGCAACTAAATAGGAAGAACAAAATAGTTTGTTTACATCAAATTAATTAATTGCCCATATACTAAAAATTTTGTTTCGCCAAACTAACTGTGTTAGACTCAAGGAATCCTTTTTCTCATTGTAGTACGGAAATAGTGCAACGTATGAAAATATAGGCACTTCCGTAAATATTCTACTCTTTCCTATGCAAATATAGGAATGGTGCCAAGGATTTATGGGGGGGGGGGGAACCTTTACCACTTATTGTTTATCACTGCGCGTATTCGCCGTTGTGTTAAAGTATAGAATAATTTTCTCAGAGTTGCAGAATCAACGGTAAACTAGGAGCCCACAAACACCCGTGAACAGCGAGAACAATGTCGTGTAAGTATAGACGCCGTTAAAAGAAGAACGACGTTTATCGATTCGTAAATTAGTCAGCTTACGTTGCTGGGCCCTTCCCCCTTCTCGGCTGATCCTACACTTTGATTTTGCTTTCTTTAAAGTTCTTGTCTGCTCATTGGTTATTCACCGTTCGCTTGTTTGATGGTTCGTGTCCGCTTGTGCGTGACTTGAAATTAACTTTAATAGGTCACATTTTTTCCCATGTTTAACCTCTGTCTAAAATTTGTATAACAGCCTACTTTTTTTAAGGTTTCACACGCCATACGTTTATTCCGAATTTAATCCAGCGATTTTTACTAAAGTGTCACGTAGGTGGTTCTTCCATGGATATCTAGTAGTAGGATTATGTTGGTTCTGCGGCAAGGATAACAAAGATGGCAGCCACGACGTCACAACATGATCGCGAAAGACGCTCGAAGAAGCCCCGCGCTCGGACGCCAGCCGTTCCTGTGACGTCATCCAAGATGGCGGACGGCGCCAAAGCCTCCAGTCCTTGCTCCCGGAGACCCATAATCCTACTACTACTCATCCCCCAGTGTAGTATATGCTGCAGTACAACGTTTAAAGTAAGCAAGATATAAAACACAAAGACGTATGCACTTTGACTTGACTCGCATAAACAAATCTTTCCACAGGCTGTCTTCACGGGCGACAACCACAAAATCGCTCCCGTAGAATCGACGCAGTCCTCGTATACTTTCTGCCTGCGTGTGTTCCGAAGGAACTCGTCAAGTGATGTCCAGGACCTCTGCACGGCTCAACTTTCTCGACAGCAAGCCTGTAAGATTACTGCAAACCTGCTGTACAAGTGAGCAAGCTTGAATCAAGCTTACTACACTCCTTCCACGGTTGCTTCATACTTTTCTGAAGCCCTGATTAAGCTTTATTATCGTGATATTCCTCCGCCTCGTGCAAACAAATCTTAACAAAAGCTAGAAAATTGCACCATAGAGACAACACACAGTTTAATAATTTAATTTTCATAAGAACTATTTCTTAGTATGTATAAGCAACACACCTGTTTTGTCCCTTTTTTATTCATATAAAAATTAAATTGAATATTATTATTTATAAATAAAATATAAGTAGAAGTTCGATTTATCCAAAAAAAAAACAAGGTACTTTTATGTTAACACAGATGACAGATGATATATTTAGAAAGGTTTGATTCAAAAAGTGTAAAGAAACCGCGAATAGACTATATACTTCTCGTGCCATGTCTAGTTGCAAGCATAATTCAAGCCTCCAGCAAGATTGCGTTTGTCAAGAGTGTGCCAGTAATTAATATTTGGCTTTGATCAATCTTGAATCGCGCATGTAACAACCTAGATATGATGTAAGCTTTCTGCCAGCTGGCCACTTATGAATTTGCCTTGCCGAGCAGGTTGAGCATATCAGGTGACCGTCTCATATTTGCTAATAGCCAGCTTGCAGATCACTTGAATTATATCTGCTGATTGCCAGGGCAAGCTTGAAGCAGACGTAACTAATCAAGCTTGCTACAAGCTTGACGTGTGAAGAATAATACTCAGCTTGATCCAAGCTTGGTCCGGACTAGCTGGCTTGCACCGCAAATACTCACTGAGAGAAAAATATTATTGTAGGGACTCTCCATATTGTTAAAATAAAGACAGCCATCTGATGGGGCGTATCTGAGTTCTTCAGGAATGGAGGTCTTAGTAAAAAATACAAGAATCAAATTTGATTTTTAATTTATTCACACAGCTGTTATTTACAACATTAAATTGTCTATCTCCACTATTACTCTTTTTATTTCTCAGTGAGCACAGTATTTAATGTCTATTTTAAATATAATTATCGTCCTTCTTAATGTCTCTCTTTGGTTGTAGCCAATCAACTCATACACATCATTAACACACTCTCAGGGCCGGTTGCACTATCGTGGTTCGAAACTCGATCCCAGATCGTATCTAAGATTAACACAGAAAACCGTTGCACCATTCGAGTTCAGAGCTGGACTGGACATCGAGATTAAGTTCATTTCGAACCGCCGGAATTGGCGCCATCGTCATCAAATGTAGTTTGAAAATACGCCACCAGATAGAACTACGTTCGATTGTTGTTCTTGGGAAATTAAAACAACATTATACGGAATTGAATATTATTCAGTAAAATTCGTACAACAATAATTCACTTAAAACATATAAAAGATCACACATCTAGTTCTATCTATAGTGAAAAATACGCCTACTTCCATGACGACATATATAAGGAACCAATAGCAAAATTTGTCTCATACCTAATATCGATCTCACTTTGGAACCAGGATCGACGAATCGGAGATCCAGAACCATGAAATTTCGTTGGTGCAACGCTTTTACTTTGGTACCAATATTAAACTGGACCATTGTTCGGAACTAGGATCATTTGATCTCAGATCGACGGCGATGCTGGTGCAACCGGCCCTCAGTCTGTTTGTTGCCATCATTTGCATTGTCTTTCACTCATGAATAAAGTTCTAAGTTCTAGCCTGGAAGTCGCACTATTACTCCGCCGATGCTCGCAGTCGCAGATTTTCCTCCCGCTGGTCGGCTCTCTCGCCTTTCTATTCTCTTCTCGCTCGTCGTCTATCGCTAAAGCTCCAGCCACTCATCCACTCATAAACTCCCGGCTCGGAGGCCTGTCGCGCTTTTATACTAGCTGGTATTGACCTAGAAAATTCGACGCACCCCGAGTTGCGGTGAGAGAAACTAGAGCCGCAAACTACCAGAAAATTCTTCAGATAAACACAGAAATTTAATCTGCTGAAAGGGAGGAGCGCGAGCCACGAATTATTCATCGCAGCGACAAGATTTTCGTAACAAGATACGTGCGCATTGGATTATCGCTCGCCTGACCTTCCAAAAATCACTTGTGATTCGCCGCCGCTATCATATAACTACTGAGTCCTTCAATTACACTTGCTCTCCCACCAAGGCGAACCAGGTTCGATCCGGATTTTCGCATGTGGGTATCGTACCGGACGATGCCGCTGGTCGACGGGTTTCTCGGGGATCTCCCGTTACCCCTGTGCTTTCATTCCGGTGCTGCTCCATACTCACCTCGCTACACCCTCATCGACTCTCAAGACCTCGATGTTAAGAGCCGCCCAAATCTCTTCACTCACTCACGTCTACTCGCTCACGCAGGACAAAGCATCGAGCGAGTAACAATATTGTTAACGTAGATAGTAATGCTGACAGAACAGTTTTTTTCGTATTCTTTTCTGTGAATGTCCTTGCTATTGTACACAAGGTTACTACAGCTGAGCAGTCCCTATTTGATCAGTCTAGATAGATCCTACAGACAATACTTTCTCAGCGTTGCTGTAAACTATTTAAATGGTATTTACAGCACATCAGACCGCTGTCCCTATTTGATCAGTCTAGATAGTTCCTACTGCCAATACTTTCTCAGCATTGCTGTAAACTATTTAAATGGTATTTACAGCACATCAGACCGCTGTCCCTATTTGATCAGTCTAGATAGTTCCTACTGAAACTACTTTCTCAGCGTTGCTGTAAACTATTTAGATAGTATTTACAGCACATCAGACAACTGTCCCTATTTGATCAGTCTAGATAGTTCCTACTGCCAATACTTTCTCAGCGTTACTGTAAACTATTTAGATGGTATTTACAGCACATCAGACCGCTATCCCTATTTGATCAGTCTAGATAGTTCCTACTGCCAATACTTTCTCAGCGTTGCTGTAAACTATTTAGATGGTATTTACAGCAAATCAGACCGCTGTCCCTATTTGAAAAGTCTAGGTAGTTCCTACTGCCAATACTTTCTCAGCGTTGCTTTAAACTATTTAGATGGTATTTACAGCACATCAGACCGCTGTCCCTTTTTGATCAGTCTAGATAGTTCCTACTGCCAATACTTTCTCAGCATTGCTGTAAACTATTTAGATAGTAATTACAGCACATCAGACCGCTGTCCCTATTTGAAAAGTCTAGGTAGTTCCTACTGCCAATACTTTCTCAGCGTTGCTGTAAACTATTTAGATGGTATTTACACCACATCAGACCGCTGTCCCTTTTTGATCAGTCTAGATAGTTCCTACTGCCAATACTTTCTCAGCGTTACTGTAAACTATTTAGATGGTATTTACAGCACATCAGACCGCTATCCCTATTTGATCAGTCTAGATAGTTCCTACTGCCAATACTTTCTCAGCGTTGCTGTAAACTATTTAGATGGTATTTACAGCACATCAGACCGCTGTCCCTATTTGAAAAGTCTAGGTAGTTCCTACTGCCAATACTTTCTCAGCGATGCTTTAAACTATTTAGATGGTATTTTCAGCACATCAGACCGCTGTCCCTATTTGATCAGTCTAGATAGTTCCTACTGCCAATACTTTCTCAGCGTTGCTGTAAACTATTTAGATGGTATTTACAGCACATCAAACCGCTGTCCCTATTTGAAAAGTCTAGGTAGTTCCTACTGCCAATACTTTCTCAGCGTTGCTGTAAACTATTTAGATGGTATTTACACCACATCAGACCGCTGTCCCTTTTTGATCAGTCTAGATAGTTCCTACTGCCAATAATTTCTCAGCATTGCTGTAAACTATTTAGATAGTATTTACAGCACATCAGACCGCTGTCCCTATTTGATCAGTCTAGATAGTTCCTAATGCCAATACTTTCTCAGCTTTGCTGTAAACTATTTAGATGGTATTTACAGCATATCAGACCGCTGTCCCTATTTGATCAGTCTAGATAGATCCTACTGCCAATACTTTCTCATTGTTGCTTTAAATATATATAGATGGTATTTACAGCACATCAGACCACTGTCCCTATTTGATCAGTCTATATAGTTCCTACTGCCAATACTTTCTCAGCATTGCTGTAAACTATTTAGATGGTATTTACAGCATATCAGACCGCTGTCCCTATTTGATCAGTCTAGATAGATCCTACTGCCAATACTTTCTCATTGTTGCTTTAAATATATATAGATGGTATTTACAGCACATCAGACCGCTGTCCCTATTTGATCAGTCTAGATAGTTCCTACTGCAAATACTTTCTCAGCGTTGCTGTAAACTTACAGGGCTTGTTATGACAAACTTAAATCAAGCTTGAATCGAGCCGTTTATGCTATCGAGGAAGCATACTTGGCGAAGAAAATTTAAGTCAAATGCAAGATTGCCGTAATGTAATATCGTTCTCCAGCCTCCTTCCATCCTGACAACTACCCTGAATTGCACACACATCTATACCCGCTGGGGAGAATTACACGTGTAGTACCTTCTTTTGGCTCTCTCGGGCCAAGTAACTATTACTTTTTGTTTTTTATTACTTTACACGCTATCGCTCTCTGATTGGTTATTGTTGTACTAGGGGTCAGCCCGTGACCGTGTTTTCATTATGACCAGGTGCCTAGAATATTTACAATGTTAAAAAATTTGGTTATCAATCAAAGACTGAAAAAAAAAAACATATTTGATATTTCTCTATTCACTGGGCCACTGCGGCCCCACTTGTAATCGATCTATCCACTGAGCCACTGAGGCCCCACTTGGAATCTTTCTAATCACTTGGCCACTTCGGCCATTTGATATATATCTATCCACTAACACTGCTGCCCCACTAGGAATCGCTCTATCCACTGGGCCACTGCTGCCCCACTGGAATCGCTCTAGCCACTTGACCACTGTGGCCCCACTTAATTAACCCAACATTGAAGCGAGACATTTAGAGTAAACAAAAATTATATTCCATTACCTTCATATCTCTATGCAATAATCTTTATGCATTGATACAAAACTTTCATAGGGAAAATTAATTAAAAAATAAGTTTTTAGTGTCAAAAGTCATGATTGCGTAATTTGATCTTGCTGAAATTCGAACTTGACATGTATTTTACCCAGAGGATTCGCTCTGCAAAATTTGAAGAACTTTTGTTGAGTTTCGAGGGCCTTAAAAATATTAAAGACGGACAGACAGACAGAGCACGTTTCCTTATTATATAGGATATGATTGTAAACAATATTATATTTTACTGCCAAGCTGATCAGAGGGTGAGTGTGGCGCGGTTGTCCTGCAATCCACCCTGACTCTTCCAGCAACCTGGGGGTCGTTCTCTTTATTCTAATGTATATAATTCTAAAGGCTGTTCACGATAAAGTGAGCACTTTTGAAATCAACCTTAGAAAAAAGTTGCTGCCCCTGCCTGCCCATATTTTGACGGGCGCAGTGAGTGACATGCGCCCAGTAAAGTTGGTAAGGCAGGATGGGAAGTAGTTCTATATCTTAACGTCAAAAAAAAGTTTTATGTAACCATTTCTGACAACTTAAATTATTTTTTCGCTTTATGCTTTTTTTTTAATACGTCGAAGTGTAAAAATGAGTAAATTTGTAAAATATTTACTTTACTAATAATTTTACAGTGTTACTTGACCAACGCATGAATAAAGTGATGAGGCCCATGGCAGTGTTAATTTTACATTTGGCGGAAGAATACACAACTGGCATACAAATAGATCTTGTGCAGGGCTTTCAAAAGTGCAATTTTACAGTGAACAACCTAAATTCTACTTTTCTAAGCCATTGTATAGTGGCTCTACAATTTATTAACTATAGTCCATTCACGGTTTCTTCGGCCTTTTTGAATCAAAGCTTTGAAAAATCTCCCCATGTATGACGTGTTTAGTTATTTCCTAAATACGCCATGTATCAAAAGCGTTTTATACGCGTGTTCATAAAAGTTCCTTTTTTTGTCTTTTAAATTGAAATGTTATTAATATTTCATCTATAAATTATAATGCTTCATTTATAAATAGTTTGTATAAAACAGGGACAAAATAGGTATGTTGTTAGCACCTAGTGAGAAATAATCCTTATACAAAATAGTCGTACATGGAGTGCGCACGAATGAGGTGCGTTACTGCCCTGGTGTAATTCCCCAGACTTAGTTAAGCTTAGTTTACAAGAGGCGGAGGAGTATTCTGGAAGCAGAACTTTAGCAGGGCTTCAGAAAAGGCTGAAGTAACCGAGAATGGGCTATATAGCCATCTCTTCGTTAGGCAGCAGCCTTGAAGGAGGGGAGGACGGGCTTTGGACCACAAAGTTCCTGCTTCTGCCTGTTTGCCGACTGCCAGATCTTCGGTGTGCCTCCTCAGAACACATCCTGGCGACGCCGCAACCATTCATAATACACGAGGCCGGCAGCTCGCGGCGCGGCGGCGGCCGGGGCGGGAACTTTCAGACGAATGAGGCGCCATGAAATATTCACGCAAACTCCTTCCCGAGTCTCAAGGGTGGTCGAGCGCCCATCAGCTCTACCCGCTGGCCCTGAGCGAGGCGGGATGATCTGGCGAGGTACGTCGTCTTGGCTGGTGGCTCCCGGAAGCTTTCCAAGGGTGCTGCTACAGCTCAAGACTCGCTGTTCGGCGTGCCGTCACAACTTATAAACACGTACACTAGAACCACATAACTTAGAACCACACAAGACTGGAAATTCTAACAAAAACCAATTCTGTGTTATGTGATTCTAATGTACGACAATTCTAACATGTGTGTTCTAGTGCGTGATAATTCTTAAGAGTGTGTTTCTATTCTACGACCGTTCTAACATCTTTTTGAAGGCTGTTAAGATCGTTCTAAGTTGTGAATTTCGGTCGTACGACGTTTCTAACGTATGTGGTTCTCCAGTATGTGGTTCTTAATTGTGTGTTTCTGCCGTACGATAGTTCTAGCGTCTGTTTTTCTTGACGATTCTAACGCCTGTGATTCTCTGGTGTGACTGTTCTGTCGTCTGTGTTTCTAACGAATGCTAGTTCTTAGTTGTGTGTTTCTGGTGTATGACTGTTCTATGATGTTAAATTTCTAAGTAATGCGGTTTCGTTTGTTTATTCTGTTATTTGACTGTTCTAGACTGTGTGTTTCTGACGTATGTGTGGTCCACTTTCGTTCAACCTTCGTGCTTCTTCCTTCCTTCCCGGGTTGTCCAGGTACCCCTGTACTTGCTGGCTTGACTTTGCGCCACTCGAATTTTGGCATGGTTGCCACTTTGGGCACAGGAATACAGATTTATTGCTAAGTATTTAAACTTCTTAATGTAACATACAGATGTAAAGTTTGCTACCCCCGCTCACCAGATGGCACCAAAACAAACATTTTTTTGTGTTGCAACAAAGTTACCACAGTAGGAGTATAGCAACCACGGCTTATGGTAGTTCTTTACTAACTCCTCCATAATTCGCTCCTTGCAAGCCCGTAAAATAGTAGCTTTTCCCCTTGTGGAACTACCGAAATTCCTAGACATACGATACACAAAATTTTGTCTAGGTAGCGCAGCTGACTACCGCAGCAAAAAGAATAATATAACCAAAAGTAACATATACGTAAGAGATATAGTAAATACAGGTAAAGGCTGCTCTCTATAAAGTGAGCACCTTTGAAATGAACCTTCAAAAAAAAGTTACTGTCCCTGCCTGCATATATTTTAATGAGCGCATTGAGTGACATACGCCCAATAAAGTTGATAACACGGGATGGAAAGTAGTTCCACATCTTAGCGTCGAATAAAAAGTTTTAGGACACCATTTTTGATAACTCAGATTATTTTTTTCTGTTGTTTTTCCAATGCATCGACGAGTAAAAATGAGCAGATTTGTAAAATATTTACTTTTCTAATAATTTCGCAGTTTCACTTGATCGACGCATGAATAAAGTGATGAGGCCCATGACAATGTTAATTTTACGTAAGTCGGATGAAAACACGACGTGTATACAAGTAGATCTTAAGCAGGGTTTAAAAGTAATCATTTTACCGTGAACAGCCTATAGTGTAGTTTTCGATATTTTATCACATGAACATGAAAAATACGTAAAATCCGAGGTTGTGATTCGCGTACTTCAATTTCGATAGCTGTCGCTT
Source organism: Dryococelus australis (assembly GCA_029891345.1). NCBI lineage: Eukaryota > Metazoa > Arthropoda > Insecta > Phasmatodea > Phasmatidae > Dryococelus > Dryococelus australis. The sequence goes on along the minus strand of CM057007.1, from coordinate 30,853,559 downwards.
CAGTTATAAGCCGTTCCTGAAACACTGGAATATCAATTAAGATGCCAACGAAAAGTCTTCTTTGTATCATGGACCTCATATGTGTGTCAGATAAACAATCGATTAGTAAATTGCTACCGGCTATATCGTCCGTTTATGCTCATTCACCTTCTTCGGTTACTTGAAGAATTTGGGTTTCGCCACTGAAGATTGCTGGTATCTACGTTCGATGTCAGTCAATGCTTTTCAGGAACTATGGTCTATTCGTGGTTTCTTTGCACATTTTGGATCAAGCCTTTCGAAAATCATCCCGTGTACGATGCGTTTGGTTGTTTCCTAAACATGTCAAGTATCATAAGCGCTGTACACAGAAAAAAAAAATTCGTTTGCTGAACTAAAAATATCTTGCAATAATATAAATGCTAGTAGTTTTCCAAAAAAAAAAAGTTGTAAACCTGTTAAATTTCTACTTTCACAGAAACAGGATTTGTATAACTACAGAAAAATCCTTGCAGTAAAACTGGCACTTGTATAATTTACAGGCATTAACTTGTAATGTTACTAAACACTTTATCCGCAAATACTTTCCAAAAACTGTTTTCGTAAAATTACAGAAAATATTTTTTTTGACGTGTATGCTTCTGTTAACATGAAAGCAGCTTATTTATGGTTAAATTGAACTTTTACTTATATTTTATCCATAAATCATAAATTTCAGTTCATTTTTAACATGAAAAAATTGGTTTTGGTTGTGTTGGGGACACGGCCGCTTGTTTTGCGTGAATACGTCTACGTTGACACGATCGGACACCTTGATGAATTTTTTACGTTCCCGACATCGCTTCACTCAATCATATGGGGTTTTATGGGTATCACTGGATTGCTTTTGAGATGCTCTTTCCAACCGTATACGATTTCTGTATTTCGACGTGACTTTTTGACAACTATAGGCAAACATTGTGTTAAGTTTTTATTAATTTTTTACATTAAACTTACACAGTTGCACCATAACCATGCCGCAAAAATGATTTTATTCACGCAATCGATTTATCTTGACGAGAACTGTCGATTGAAACTTAACGAGGGTCGTAGCTTCTCGTGGTCAAAAGTTATACTACGCTAAAGATATGAGACGCGGCGAAACGAACTTAAAATTGACCCCTCCCCCCCCCCTGACGCTCAAAATGCTTCGCAATCCTCACTCAACGTAACATATTCGTTGATTATTTGGCAATCGAATGGTGTAATTGAATTTTGAATGTAGACGATATAGATTCGGAGCTGCAATGCCAAACTGTATCCCCTATTTTGTTATCATCAGATTTTCTTGATTGCCTCCCACTATGGTCGAAAATTTAAAGACATATTCGCTTAAAAAAAAAAAAGTGATAATTTGTGTATTGGTAATTCCTAGTAAGGTAGATCTTACGCAAAATATTGCTGCAATGAGTGCTCACGAATGCGTTGCGTTGCCCTTTGGTGTCATTTTCTAGACTCGGTTGAGCTTTGTTTGCATGAGGCGGAGGAATATCCCAGAAGTAGAACGTTAACAGCGCTTCGTAAAAGGTGGATGGAACCCGAGTGGACTATAGTTTCAAATTGCCAGGTGTCGTCTCCTACATGTATGCAACCTAGCAATGTTGCTGTGTTTGGCGGTGCTGCGTACGACGCAGGAGCCGACAAGCAAGCGTACGCTCCCTCGCTTTGAATCAGAAATTCTTTTAGACGCGAATGCGCCTTCAAATTAGCTACCACAGTGGGAGGCAATCAGAAAATCCGACGACAACAAAGTCGGGGGATAGTGTTTGGCATTGCAGCTCCGAATCTATATCGTCTACATTCAAAATTCAATTACACCACTCGATTGTCAAAGAATCAAATAATATGTTACGTTGAGTGAGGACTGCGATGCATCGTCAGGCGGGGGTTGGCGCGGAGGGGGGGGAGGAGGACCGCAATTTCGAGTTCGTTTCGTCGCGTCTCATAACTTCCGCGTAGTATAACTTTTGACGAGGAGAAGCTACGACGCTCGTTTAGGTTTCAATCGCGACAGTTCTCGTCACGATCAATCGTTTGCGTATATAAAACCATTTGTGTGGCGTGGTTATGGTAATTATATGAGTTTAGTGTAAAAATTTAAGAAAACTTAACACAATGTCGGCCTCTACTCGTCAAAAAGCCACACCTAAATACAGAAATCGTATACGGTTGGAAAGAGCCTCTCAAAAGTAATCCATTGATACCCATAAAACCCCATATGAACGAGTGAAGCGATGCCCCGGGAACGTAAGATAAACATCAAGGCGTCCGAGCGCGTCAACGTAGACGTGTTCACGCGAAACAAACGGCCGTGTCCCCAACACAGCCAAACCCAATTTGTTACCCTCCCTCCATTGAAATTACTTTGGCAAACTTCCTGCATGTAGGAAAACTTCATTGCATAATCTATTTACGGTTACTTCGCACTTTTCTGAAGCCCTGCTGAAGTTCTACCTCCAGGATATTCCTCCGCCTCGCGCGAATCAAACTTAAACATGTCTAGAAAATCACACCAATGGACAACGCGCTGAATTCGTGAGCACTCAGTTGTAATAATATTCTTCATAAGAACTATTTATTTCTGTGCACTAACAGCAAACGTGTTTTTTCACTGTTTTTATTCGTATTCATTATAAATAAAATATTAGAAATTGGAATTAAAATACAGGTAAAACTTCAATTTAACGAATAAATAAATAAAATACGTTCATGATAACAAAGGTATAAAATATTTGTGATAAATTACATATTTAGGTAATAACTAAACACGTCATACATGGGGTGGTTCTTCAAAGGTTTGATTCAAAAAGTGTGAAGAAACCTCGAATAATCTATAGTCAGTTATTTAAGTACGCGTACGATGTATTGTCTTGTTTTAAACTATTCTGTGTGTCTTAAACTGTAACTAGTTTCACCTTTCTGCAGACGTTCCAAGTCTTGATAAATGAAAGTAAATGTGAATTATTCGAAAGAATCAAATTCGCATAAATAACACAGGGCAAATTTTTGTTAATTTTTACATGATGTTTAAAACATTCCTCATACTATCGCATACACATTTTAGTATCGCTCCTCGAAAATTAATAATAGGGGCAAAATCGTTTATTTACGGAAAGTAATTCTGTGGCTGGTATGAGTTTCCCAGTGGTTATAATAATTTTTCAGATACAGTTATTGAGGCGCCAAAATTACGGTCATTACTGTGTATTTAATGTGCCCTATAAAACAGTGTATGACTCCAGATACGAAAATTACTCACGTGTCTACTTGTGAACCAGCGTCTGATATATATATATGATATATATGATATATATATATATATATATATATATATATAATATATATATATATAAATGTATATACTTTCATAGTTAATTTACTTCACGTTTACTTACTTTCAACGCCATATTAAAACATTTTTTCCGCAGAATATTGTAATGTGTTTTTAAGTAATTATATGTATTAACAGGTTACATTTTTTTAAATTTTGCTTAGAACCTACGATTTTATTTTGAATCACTCGTCACACCGTATAAAGTCATTTTATCTATGCCAGGTAAATATTTTGGTAAACCGCATACGTAAGGAAAACAATTATTGCAAACGTACGACGAGAAATTAATGGGTACTAATTTTATGTCTAATGATTTTGGTCGCACGCACTGCAAATACAGTCTTCTTAGTGTAAACGCCATGATTATTTTCTGCGAAGGAAACAAAATTACATTCAGTGACTACCAGATTATTGTCTATGTACTCGATACACTGTTTTTCGTCCTAAATGTTCACTTGCCGTAAAGTTTTATTACCGCCTCACATTAGAGTTTCGTGAGGTATGAGCTGATATTATTTTAATCTCAAGCTCACTGACGTAAACGAACTTGATATGTGTGTCCTCGACAACTTTCCGAATTTCCTCGAGAAAATTGATTGAATTTCGGTTCGGAAACGCTTTTTTTTTTTTTTTTTTTTTTTTTCCTAACTCTTATTTCCGTAATACAAAAAATCGCATCGAAAGGTGGTGTTGCATTTCCGACGCGACGCGCGCCCTGCTGGCTCGCGAACATTTCCAGGACAAATGCTACTGCCTACGTGTTGCTCCATCTAGTCCGCGCCGCTTTCCCCCTGTCTTCAGTTATTTTATTGCTTCCATATCCTGCCTGCCTCATTATTTCACTCCCCCTATTCCTTCACTCTTCTCTCGTTTCGCCCTTTTGTTGCGCGGCCAAAGTGCAGCGCATTGTGCCCGCGAAGCCAATGACTAACGCCTGGTTATTTTGTACCTAACAATCGCTTTTGTATCTCGCTTTTATTACTGCCTTCCGACGCCGGCCCTCGGTGCGAGAAGGGCACAAGTCCCGCGCACGTGGCCCTTGCGCGGTGTTTAAAGACTGTTCGCGGTAAAGCGATCACTTTGGAAAATATCCTTAGAAAATAATCACTGCCCCTGCAGGCATATATTTTAAAGGCGCAGTGAGTGACACGTGCCCCTTACAGTTGGTTACGACGGAGTGGAAAGTAGTTCCATATATTAACGTAGAATAAAAAGTGTTAGGTAACCATTTGTGATAATTGAAATTATTTCTCTCGCGTTCCGTTTTTTTTTTTTTTTAATTCATCGAAGCGTAAAGAAGAGCAGAGTTGTACAATTTTTACTTTTCTAATTATGATATAGTTTCAATTAACCAACACATTAATAAAGTGATGAGGCCCATGGCAATGTTAATTTTACATAAGGCGGAAGAACACACAACGTGTAGGGTATACAAGTTGATCTTAAGCAGGACTTTCAAAAGTGCTCATTTTACCGTGAACAGCCTATACGTAACCATTTATGATAACTCAGATTTTTTCTTTCGCTGTCTTTTTTTTTTTTTATGCTTTGAAGTGTAAAAATTAGCAGGTTTCTAAATTTTTACTTTTGTAATAATTTTACAAGTCCACTTACCAGACGCATGAAGAAAGTGATGAGGCCCATGGCAATGACTGTTTTACATACGGCGGAAGAACACACAACGATCATACAAGTAGGCCCTAAGCAGGGCTTTCAAAAGTGCTCATTTTACTTTGAACAGCTCACAGCCAGTGTTAAGGATCGGCTTCACTTCGTTTGCAGGATTTTTTTCGTTTTCCCATCATAATGTCGTATTTTTAGTAATTACTGACAATGTACGGTTACAGAAAATTTACATTTTACTAGTAGTTTAAAATTTTTGTGTGGGTTTTTAATTGTGTGTTATCTGCTTTTTGTAAAACGCCAGGAACACATATTTTATGAATAAGTTCCTAACTTTTTGAAAAGCAGGAAATAACACAAAATGAAAATTATATACAAAAGTATTAACATGTAGTAAATTTGAAATTTTTTTTCTATGATCAAATAATTCCAGTAATACCTCTTATACTGAAATTATGACGCGAAAACGAAGAATTTCCGCATAATAGACGAAACCGAGCCTTAAAGGCATAGAATCTGACACATATCTGAACATTTCTGTTATAAATTTGCTGCAATAATTGTGCTTGACAATGCATTTCATGAATTCAGAACAAGGAAAAAAGAAATCAAAACTCGGATTAATTTTTAAATATAATTTGTTTACATTAAATTTTTTATAATAGTTCATTTTATACAATAATGTCTGAGAAAACCTTTGGTATATCATCGTTTATGCCCTAGTGAGTGTATTCAGCTTAAGGTTGGGTAATTCTGGCAATACTGCCTGAAACGAGGCGAAATTTACTAGCCTGTTGCCTTTGTCGTTTATCGAATAAGTGAATGTGATATTTTTTAACTTTAGTATAGTATAGCAAATAAGATTCTTCCGAGGTAATCATAAAAAATAATATCTTAACTGCCATTAAATACAACTTGATTTAGAAATGCAATTTTCCCGAGAGAGTAACCCCCACACCTTAAAACTTAAATAGATATTATTACAAATATTGATTTTTTGTTACGCCTTTAATGACGTCACTTGAAGTATTACCCAGGTCTGAGGTTGTCTTTTTTAATTCTTAAATTCTGTTCAGAATTTCTTGCTGCGAGTGTAAGAAGAGAAGATGGCGTGGAAGACGTTCTGTGGGTTTCGCTATGGCGTACCAGCGTGTATTTCCTAGAGCTCACAGACGCACAGTAAGCCAGATCATTTGTGCGCGGTTCTGTAATACCCGTTGCGTGATAATTAAATCCTCATTCTTTTCATAGTTTCGGTCATCTCCGTGGTGCAATTGGCTGGACTGCTGGTTCAAGGTTTCAGAGTTCTCGGTTCGCACTTTAAGCTAAGGGACGGATTTGAGCGCCAAGATTTCAATTTTATTTCACGCTAGCAGTTACTAGCTCATCGTCTTAGGGAAGGGCGTTAGAAATCAAACAAGTACTGTATTTTAGAGGATTTTATTTATAGTGGTTCGTTGTCGAATTTGTCCAGTTCTGCAGCATACTGAGCTTAAATATAGGGACGCAGTAATTCCATATATAAGCTGTTCACGATAAAACAAGCACTTTCAAAAGTCATGCCGAATACCTACTTGTATGCATATTGTGTATTCTTCCGCCATAAGTAAAATTGACATGGGCCTGATTACTTTATTCACGCGGAAGTCAAGTGAAAATGTGTAGTAGGCTCTAATTAAAAATGTTAATATTTTATATATATATATATATATATATATATATATATATATATATTTCATTCTTAAACTTACACGAATTGAAAAACATAGAGCAAATTAAATGTTTGCAGTATTCACAAACGGTAAAGTATGAAACTACTTTCACTCTGTGTTTATTAACTTTACTGGATGCCTGCCATTCAGTGTGCTCGTTGTAATATATACAGGTGAGGGCAGTGACATTTTACTAAATCTTATTTCGTAAGTATTGTTTAGGTAAGAGTATTTTCACCTATCCGAAGAAAATTGTTTTGCCTTTCATTGGTTATTTTTCAAAACCACGCTAACTTTTTCATTTATTCTAATATTGTATGCTTCCGCCGTCACGTGATGCCGCAAGACTGTTAAAAACACACAGTAGGTGCTTTGTTGCTTTGGTAATTAGTAACGACTAATTAAAGCAATAGTATTTAAATAGTATAATGACAATTTCTATTTCTCTGCCAAACTACTGCAGTTACACCCAGTGGGTATATACGTTACAATATTAGCCTGTATTTTAAGAGTGATTACAAAAGTGTCTAATTGAACGCAAACTTTCAATAGGTGCTAGGGGCATGAGTATTAGTATTGTCACTAATAGTACATCGTTCACATGTCACAGTGGAAGGATAGAAAAGGAAAGGAGGATAGAAACTACATGCAAACTCGCTCAATTATACACACAAATTTGCAATATGTCAACACAGTAGTCACGTGTAAATTGCATCACCGTGTCATTTAAATATCTTAAATTTTAAATCTGTAAATACAGCATTAATAATTTTTGCATATGTAAGCAAATCACTGCCACATTTTATTACACCAAAAAGGCAACACAGTGTTATTATCCCCCCCCCCCCCCGGTTTATTCCGAAAACAAAGTTTTGATGTATAAGACGTAAACATATGTGTGGTTGATAACAAATAAATAAATATAATGATTGCCATTTTAATATAGGGTGTAAAAAAATGTGTCATGTGGTTAGTTAAAAATATATAAATATAATTATTGACATTTTGATAATAGGGTTTTAAAAAAAAATGTTTGTCATATCGGGGAGGGGTTACAGCACCTTCAGCCCACCCACCCCCTGGATACGCCCCTGATAGGTGTATTAACAACGTTTAGAGTTTACTCCTGCACTTATGATAGACCATCAAAAAACAATTAATTCTCACTTTATTTGATCACCACAATTGTATAATATTTGAGCCTTTATGTTGTCTCGATTCGTCGCGGGATCGAAATGCGTTCCTCTCCTGGAATTTCAGAGGTGGTGTGTTACTACAATGGCTGGCCGTTGCCTTCCGCTGTATGAAATAAAGCGCAAAATTTACAGGCGGAGAAATAAAATTTTCCACTCTTAAAAGATTGCCTTCCTGGCCGGAAATCGTAAAGGAGAATTATTTATGCAAAAGTCATGAATCTTTAACACTAGAGAGAATCAAAGGAAGGAATAGCAACGCCATGTCTAAAACACTGAAAAGTAACAAAATCAGAATCTTATGCTAAGAAGTCAATCACACTTTACACTTATCATCCTTTTGCTACCCATAATACCTATATTATATGTATTTTATATCTTTCTTTTAACTTATATTATGAAAATATATAATTATAGTTTAAATTCATGTTTACCAGGCAAATATTAAAAAATATATTAATATCCATGTAGGTTTGAGTTAAGAATAAATATAATATTGCAAATGATTTGGGTGCGTAGAGGACACAGTGAACCGATTTTTCTCGTGTCTCATAACACTTAAGAACCCATCTGGACAGATGTATATGTGTATATCTATATACAGGCGTGTCTAAATTCCCATTACACACTGTAAAGACTTGTGGGGACCAAGACGGTAAAGTTTTGCATAGGAACTTATGTGAGGAAACGTACCGTTTCCCCGCAACAAACAAAACACCACCACATCACATGTCGACCTCTCCCACGTCTGCAACATACTGTACGTTGTTTATCTTCAGGGTCCACTTACAAGAAGGGCTCGATGTGACGACCATTTACGTCTACACGAACACGGTACCTGCGTACCATATTATGGTACACACCATCGCCAATACCTGGAGTCCAAGATCCGCAACAGCCATAATCCGCACCAGCAGGTCTCCCTCTGATTCCACAGGGGTCTCGTAAATCAAACCCTTCATGTCGCCCCAGCAGGAAGTAGTCTAGCGGAGTCAAGTCGGGCGAACGTGCAGGCCAAGCAATCGGGCCACCTCGAGCTATCCACCCTGCGGCTTGGCCTGCACGTTCACCCGACTTGACTCCGCTAGACTACTTCCTGTTGGGGCCACATGAAGGGCTTGATTTACGATGCCCCTGTGGAATCAGAGGGAGGCCTGCTGGCGTGAGTTATGGCTGCGACGGACGTTGGACTTCCAGGTATTGGTGATCGTGTGTACCAGAACATGGTACGTAGGTACCAGTGTTTGTGTAAGACGTCGCTGGTCGTCACATCGAGCCCTTCTTGTAAGTGGACCCAGAAGACAAACAACGTACAGTATGGTGCAGAGGTGGAAGAGCTCAAGATGTGATGTGGTGGTGTTTTTTTTTTGTCGCGGGGAAACGGTACGTTTCCGCACATAAGTTCCTATGCAAAACTTTACCGTCTTGGTCCCCACTACACGTCTTTACAATGTGTAATGAGAATTTAGACACACTCTGTATATCTGTGTGTGCGTATGTTTGATTTGTAAGACCAAACATCTGAATTGGCTGTGAATGTACGATTTTTGAGGAGTCTTCCACACATACCATACTGAAAAGATGTAAGGTTTATTTCCACTGTTTTTCATCATTGAAAAATGCATATAAGGTTGCTGAAATATTACAGGAATAGTAATTTCTTATACTATAATTGCTCCTTCGCAGAATTTTTTGTCATAGTCGTAACTTTACTCGTTGTACATACATACTTAGAATGGAAATAAAACATTCTACATACGTGCTAAATTTAAGGAAACACTGGCATAATTTAGTTCGGTCAAGTCACCAATAATTAAAACAAATTTTAGTTGTCGATTAGAATTTCTTTTAACTTTGTTTGAAGTTACTGAATAATTCAAATACTTCTACCTAAAGTTCTGTGTGATTTTGATTTTAAAGACCAGGTATGTAAAAGACGTGCATTTTCATAAGTTTCAATTAATATGGGTCTATCAAGAAGTAATTGAAGGAAATAGCTATTCGAAGTACTTAGGACAATAATTTATGTTGGCTCATGTACGCGAAAGGAAAGCAAAAGTTTGAAAACATATGACATTATTTTTCTAACACGCTCCCAGGCACATGCGGAGATCTCTGACTGCGGCATTAACACTCGGATAGCAGAAATACCGCTTCACCTTAGGGCTGGAGGGGCTCTCTGCCCGGGAAAGGAATGTCGAAGGAGGATGGGGGGGGGGGGGGGGAAGGAAAAGGGCGAGGGAAATGGCGCAGTACCAGAAACTTTTTAGTTTCTCTTCTCCCGCCCCCGCCGCTACCAATCCCCCGCCCCACGCACGCGCCTTCGGCCTCTTCAGAGCTTGGCTACAACGCTAACAACAATACCAGTGACGGTTTGTTCGAAAGCCTCTCTACTCTTCTTTCTCCTTCCTTTACTCTCTTTGTCTCTCTCCCGCCGCATTGCGAAATTCCACCCCTTTCGTCCCGCCCCTGTCACGTGACCAGAACCCTACCCCTCTATTGTAACACGGCACGTGAGTCCTTCAACCTCCCTATCTCCCTCTCTCTTTTTCCCTCTTTAACCAAGCTACACTCTCGTCGCCCCCCCCCCCCCTTCTTTTTTTTCACACCGCGCCACGAGTCCCACGCCGCGTCCTGATCGAATACTATGATTTTCGAAGGGGTTGAAGGGGTTGTAAGATGGGGTGGTGGCGTAAGAGATTCCGCAACCTGGCAGCAGTCATGGTTCACATCCCAAACAACTACGGGGTGTGGAGTGTGAAAGGGATTTTCTTGTCATGAAACTCCTTCGAGTCCCCGCAAAGAAAAAAATATCTGGGGAAAAGGCGAATTTTTACTTTAAAATGCCGAAGCCTCCTTTTCTCAATCCGCATGCAACTAGTTCACACGAGCGAATGCTGAGCACATTTAATTGAATAAATCTGACTGCCCAATCACAGAGTAGATATGGCGGGGGCGGTGTCTTTGAAATGGGTATAACCCATTCTCTGATTAGTTGCGTGAGGCTCTGGGAAAGGATATTTTATCTGATTGGCCATTTCGTACAGCGAAAAGTTCTCTATTTGCTGGGACGTCGGCTAGCGATATATATACAAACTATCAGTAGCTCTACTATCTACCAAAAAGTAATTGTGTACCCGTGAAGATGGGTAATTCAGTACGTCAGTTAACTTGTTTCACGGCCTTCGGCGTAGGACCGCTGGTGTTTGTCCGTGGTAGCATGAACACAGAGGCCTATTGTAACATTCTGGATAACGAAATGCTCCCAACATTGTGGTGTTATTACGGAATGGACCCGTGTTACTTCCAGGATGACAATGCCAGGTGCCATGTTTCAAGGGCTACTATGCAGTGGTACGCCGACAACAATGTTCGCCGATTGGACTGGCCCGCCCAGAGCCCCGACCTCAACCCTATAGAACATCTTTGGGACGAATTGGATCGCCGGGCGAGGACTCGTCAGGCGCGGCCAAAATCCATTGCTCAACTGATGGAATGGTTGCAAGAGGAATGGCGACGAATCCCCGTGGATGTCCTGCAAACACTCGTAGAGAGCATGCCAGACAGGGTGGCTGCTGTTATAGCCGCAAGAGGTGGCCCTACGAGATTCTAACGGGGTGACAACCACCGAGAAAACATTGTGGACAGGTGCCCAATTACTTTTTGGTAGATAGTGTACTTCCTGGCCTTGTTCTTTCGATTACGCTATAATTTTTTCTCGTTAAGTTTGAAATATTGACGTGTCTTTTGTTTCTGTAGACATGCAGGCCCTATTATTTGTGTGTCTGTATTGACAACAGGTACTCGCAGTTTAATTTTTTTAAGGTTTGTTTTTGAATGCGTCAGATGCTGTTTTCGGCTCCCTGCCAGCATGGGTCCATTTCCAACCTGACTGGGCTATTCCAAGCCAGCCACTGCTCCTTTTTCGCAAGCTTTTTTTTAATTTCACTTGTTCGTATGTGCGGTAGGTACCTGTCCAGCGCCCGCCGAATCACTAGCAATCACGATGTATTTGGTGGACACGTTGTCGATTACTGGTAGAGTGTAGAATTTCATTGCCGGGGGAAGTCCTCATTTACACGTGTTTGCGAGGGTGAAAAACCACCCGAACTTTGAAACACAATAATGAATTGAAATGATCGACCGCATGTGTTTACATTAAATGCAATTTGAATATTCCGATCTACGTGAGCTCACGTTGAAATGTCAAATACATCGGCATACACTCACGTGTAAGATGAATAATGAATATTCAGCATGCCGGTCCAAATTACTGCGAAAATAGTTCACTGAAACTCGCCTGATCGCAAGCGATGCCGATGATGGACGAGTCTGTGGATGTATAAGAAGTCTACCTATATAATAAAAAAAAAATAGGTGAGACGAAAAAGTGAAAAATAAATTTACTGTAAAAAACTTTTAAAACTAATCTTTTATTTATAAAAGAAACAAAAAGAAAGAAATAATTATAGGAGTAATTACAGAATTTGTAGAACTTGTAAAACGTGGTCTAACAGCCGTAATAATTTTTACTATAAATTAATATTTTTGTATCAATTTATATTTAATACATAAAAACTTGACGCGTGTAGTTAAGAGCCTTGCACAAAATATGTGCTTACTACACTTACGCAAATGAGGTATACTTTCTACGTTGCACCAAACTTTTGGGCTATATAAGAGCCCTACTAAATATATAGATACAAAATGTTAATTTGTAGTAAAGTGCATTACGGCTTTTCGACAACGCCTTACCAGTTATACAAATTCTGTAAGCACTCCTATAATTATTTTTCTCTCTTTAGTTCATTTATAAATAAAAGCTGGGTTTAAAAAGGTTTTTTACAGTTTTTTTTTCATTGACACTTGTGGGGTTCCCGAGATCCATATCCCTAGCTCCGATACATCGACTGGTATCGCGATACCAGTCGAGCACCGATGTAGATCGAACCACATGGGTGCGGACTCTTCTAGCTCTCTTTGTACATTACCACATATTTTAATTTCTTCTCGATGAGATCCATGCTTGGGTCCCAATGGCCCGACTCTTAAGGAGTATCCCCGCCATCTTGGACCTACTTATACTTCTCAATAACTCAATTTCCACATTCAATATTTAAAAACCAAGCTTGTCGATTCCCAAAGAACATTTTTAACAGTTATTTTGATATAAGTTGTTCACGGTAAACTGAGCACTTTTGAAACCCCTGCTAAGATATACTTGCATGCTCATTGTGCATTAATCCGCCATATGTACAGTTAACATTGTCATGGGACTGATCGCTTTATTCACGCGTCGGTCATGTGGAACTGCGAAATGATTAGAAACATTAATATTTCATAGATTTTCTAACACTTACACTTACGTGCATTAAAAAAAACAGGAAGTAGAAGAAATCATTTCTGTATTTTCAAATGTTTAACAAACAGTTTTAATTCAACTGTAAAACGCGAAACTACTTTATTTTCGTCGTTGCCAACTTGACTGGATGCCTGCCAGTCAATCTGCTCGTTTAAGTATACACAGGTTGAGGCGGTGATATTTTTCAAAGGTTGATTGCTTTTACTGTGAACGGCCTTTATACAACTTATTTTACTCTTTCCGCATCTGTAACCATACACGAAGGTTCCCTCATTAGTTGATAATTTCTATCCCGCATGAGAAAATATGTATATAAGTGAAACCCTACCAACTTGAAATACTCTGTCAAGTACACTCTACGAACATTTTCTTTGTTGCACACAAAAATATCTGGTTGAATATTAGCAACTTGCCATAAATGAAATTGTTGAATGATCTGTAATATTAATGGTAATAATGTGAACCACGCATTATTGCTGTAGTATTTAAGTTGCATTTGTTGCGATTGTCTGTTACTCTATTTTGAAGGGTAGCCATTATGTTGACCTAAGTAATCCGTTATTTGATAACTAAGCATTCAGTAAGATTCTTTACGTACTAAATCTTAATTACAGGAATGAAAAGTTAACCATTTCCTTTAGCATACAGCCAGATTTCTTTGCTGCATAATAAAAAAATTCACTTACTTTTTTCTTCGCTAAAAATAAAATAATTATTGCAATAAAACCAACCTGCAACCTTAGTTTCATTAATATTCCCTTTTAATTAAAGCAACATTTTGTTACTGTTAACAAAGCGGCCCTAAAGGAATGTTTTTCTTTGCCATACAGAAACATTGCCATGCTAAGCTTTAATTTTTAGTAGGCCCCCTACCCAGTCTTAAAGTTTGGTCACAAATATTTGTAACAAAAATCGAAATGGAAGAGGTACTGCTCGCTTAGGTCAACCAGTACATCGCCAGGATAAGACCGCCACGACAACTCGTGGTCTAAACTCAGCCTGGGAACGGATACCCTTGTCGGCAAACGTGGCTTAGGAAACGCCCAGACGCTACAAGATTGCACGACCCCTTTGATATCGGCGTGTAACAAGTGACAGCTGAAATTTATGCCATACTCCCGACGTTTGCACCAATAGTAAACAGAAGGTACGGATGATGTGCGCTGATTTGTTTTGTGGAAGTCCCTTCGTTTTCTTCTCGAAACTCATTTCATTTGCGTTTCACGTTTCGGTAAGTCAGCCACGAAAAAAATTTCAACGCGCGTTTTAATACAGGATAACACTGGCCGTCAAGATGGCGACCGATCTCGCATTTATCTCTGCTCATTTCCTGCCCGAAGGCCCAACTCCGTCATGACGAATGCGAACAAACTTCCAAGGCTCTAGTCAAAGATAAATGTATCTTACTTTTCAATTTTGGGGTTGAGGTTCAACAGACTCGACCGCAACGAATGATAGTTCAAAATGGCTGGACCCTGCTGGGCGCTACGAGAAATATGTGAATGCCAGAACTGTATGGAAGAGATTTCGCTTGAAGACTCGTTTCACAAAAATGTCACGGAGCTTTGTGTTTCCAATGTTTCGGCGTTAAAAATTCCCACGCAAAAAAAAAATACAGTGCATAGATAAGTAGAATTTTGAAATTGTTATTTTGCAATCATCAGAAATTTAGCATTTCGTCCAAAAGCTTTTATTTCTAAATTTTGCTTAAATTACGTTCGAATTAAACGCTTCGTAATATTTGTAAATTATCTTGTAATTTGATATATATTATTCGATGTCTCGAATTCAGTACATTTTTGCTCCTGATCATAGGATTATATTTACTGGTGAATTTATGCCAAATATTTTAAACCCTGAAATCGAAACAGTTAAAACTTCTGCTTAAGATATACTTGAATGCGCGTGGTGTATTATTCCACCTTGTGTAAGTATAGCATTGTCATGGGCCCCATCACTTTATTCACACGTCGGTCAAGTGAAACTGTAAAATTATTACAAAAGCAAATATTTAAAAATCTGCTCATTTTCACACTTCGATACATTAAAAAAAAAAAAAAAACAAGAAGCGAAAGAAATAATTTTAGTTATTACAAATCGTTACCTAACACTTTTTATTTGACGTTAAGGTATAGAGCTACTTTCCATCCATCGTTACCAACTTTACTGGGTTAATGTCACTCAGTGCGTCCATTAAAATGTATGCATGCAGGGGCAGTGACTTTCTTCTAAGGTTCATTTCAGAAGCGTGAGACAGGAGTCTTAATTTACCGTCACAAACAACAAACATCTCCCCCCCCCCTTCCCCAAAAAAAAACAACGTACGTGGTACGTAACTTGACTGAATGCTCGCCCAGTGAACCGGTGTTTTCACCGCTACGAAAATTTACGCGAAGTTTCTAAAAGTGCTTAAAAACATTTATCAAGTTTATCAAGAAAAGAACTCTTACCTGCAATACCAATACACTATAAGACTGGCCTAAAAACAATCTCCAACGCCGACTCTTGAGATGAAAGTGTTTCCCCGTTTCGGCGTGGAGCACAAGACGTCCGGCCCAGGTGTTGTAGCTGGAATAACTTCCTTCGCGCACGTTTTGTCCGTTCTGCACTGCAAGACGAGGGCTCGTGGTGCTTCGCGCTGCCCAGCGGCGTGCAGCGCTGCCATCGTCTGTGGTAGCTGGAAACTAGAGCGCATGTGCATCCTGACGCCATTTCCTACTGCAGACAGTTGCAACCTAAACTTTCAATTAGAGCGGAAACTTCCACGGGTTCTTATTGGTCGAAGAATCAGCACTACCGCGGTAGGGGCTATTGAATATCTCATAATATAAATAGTAGTCAGGCTGGTTCAGTAAAGCAGACAAGGACAGCCTGGGGTCTACACATGGAGGTAATAGATGAGGTAACAGCCTATCTTCTCCGCGTTTATCAAGTGAAGCCGATTTCTTGTCCGACTTCTTTCAACTGCGCATGCGCAGACCGATTGTTTACGTCAGCCGCCATATTATAAGTGACAAAAGTTACATAGTAAGCAATGTAAAACACGCACCTTTTTGCCCTATCCTTGTCATTCATTTTCGGCTTCACTTTCGTGTCCCGGCTTCCACTCCACAGACTAATACCTCCATGGGTCTACATCAGAGATAAGTGGTGACAAAAATTGTAATGTTATAATTAATAAGAATAATGGCCCATCCGGCTAGAAACAGGGGCATACTTTATGTCCTAGAAGTCAGCATTTAAAAATATGGCGCTTTTAATGGAAATTCGTGCACTTTCCTACTCTTTAATTTATCGGCATTTAAAATGTAAAATCCTACTTTACCGAAAATTTGTACTCAGAAAGGAAAATCTGTACGATGGTAAAATTACAAGAAAATAATTTTAAAAATTAATTTGAGAACATTGTGGAGTGTGCATTAATATCAAATTGTGTTTCTTATTCATGAAACTTGGAGTAATTCCACGCTGTCAGAGTTTTTTGTAGTCATTGTCCATTTGGGACCAATTTAAAATTTAGTCGGCCATAAGGGACATAGCAAAAATTAGAGATTCAATTTTGAGACTAAATTATAACGTTCACGTTGCCCACATGTTGGGACGCCAGTCATTTTGAATTATTACTTCAAAGATATTCACGTGAAATATTTAAAACTTTAAATATTTGCCTTTTTAGTAGAAATAATAATTTTGATATTCCCACATGCTGGGGATCTAGGGATGGTCTCTTATTAATTTAAAGATATTCACGTAAAATGCTCCAAATATTAAATATTAGTGTTTTGAGAGTAAATATTTACCTAAATGTTGCCCATGAGTTGGGGCATTGGCTATTCTAACTCGTGCAATACAATATTTTCCATTTGGGCCTTGGTAATGTAAAATTTTGTATTTTAAAAAACTTTTTTGCGCCATAACTAATCATTGTTCATGTGTAACTATTTAATAGTATATTATGTAGTCATATGGAGCTAAAATTTTCTGTCTAAAATGAATGGTGTATTATTAATTCTAATTAGGTTATATATAAATTTATTTATTTATATACATATATATATAAAGATAAATTTGCCTGAGTTTTGCCTTATTTCTACTTTTCAGTAATAGTAGAGATGTTAGCAAGTTTTGCATTCCTCAGAAGGTAATAATGATTGAAAGGTTTTTCTACACATTTTTCTGATTGGAATTCTGGACAGTGTTTATGCTACGTCCTCGACATAAGGGCGTCGTAAGGGCTCACTTTATCATGAACAGTCTTTATTCATTATTATTAGAGACCCGCAAAATTAGCGAGTTCAATGACCTACGGGCTAGACCCTACAGTCTTATGTATAAATATGCCGATATAAACTGCACACTGGTTGTCTGCTGTCACAGTGGAAGGTGACGATTGGTCCAGCCTACTACAGGAGGTTCAGACCCCTTCCTACAGGAGGTTCAAACCCTTGCTTCTTCTACAGGAGGTTCAGACCCTTGCTTCTTCCTTGACCCAAGGAAGCAGCAAGGCTGAATCCCAAAAAGCCAAAATATTGTGGTCTGAGCAAAAAGTAAGCAACTGGTAAAGCCAACAAGAAAATGGTTTTTCCAAGTAGGTCAGGAATATAATTGGCTTAACTACGTTCAAAAACATGAGGTGTGCAGAAGGTTATTATTATTATTCATTTCCTTGTTCTTTTCTTTGGTATGCAAGACATCAGTTTATATGACTAAAATATAGTTTACACTCATTCTTAGAAAAAAATATTACGATGTAAAAATATTTAGTGATAATTCATATCCTTTGAAAAACTACCATTTCTCTCAAATATTCTGTATTAAAAATACATATTCTTTGAGGATGATATGAATTCAGAGTAATAATCTCTGTTATAAGACATGCTCTTCACAAATACTATCCAATTACCGGAACTCAGGCATATATATGAAAAACCTTTATATAAACTTTCAAGCCCACTTTAACTTATTAAAATCATCATAAAAGGGTACTTAACAAACATAACACATTTGGGTGGTTATCAACAATATTTCCAACATGGAATATATACATATTCTTAATTTCTGACAAACAATTTTCTGGCTATATAGGGCCAACGAAAGGCCAATTCAAAATATTTAACCTGAATTCTGAATTCGTTCATCTAACCTTCATGTTAATGGGTTTTGCTTGACGAAAACCTCTGTTTAAAACTTTCATTAAATTTCCACAATGAATTCTTATGTGATTGTCACCATCTTGCCATTCATTGCAATTTTATGAAACATAGCAATAGGAAAAAAAATATTTAAAATGTTTAATCTCAAGGCTGAGTTTGACTTGCCTGCCATTGAATTACATACTTAGCTAATTTAGATTAAGAATTTTTCTCCCCTCGTCCACTGACCAAAGCAACTGTTCGCAATAAGAAAGCCTTAGCTTTCGAGGAGAAAAACGCAAATATATTTTCTTAGAGTGCCATCAAAAATACTATTTGCAAGCAAAATTGATCTTAAAAGTTTGAGCCCATGTTAGGGCACCTAGGCTTTCGTCAAAATAACGTCATCACCTACTGCTTGAAGAGCATATATCAAGTGATAGAAAGTATCATCATAAATTACATAACTTCTGATGTGGATGCTCCCTCGAGGCCGAAATCGTCTGACCCCGAACGAGCAGAAAGACAAAGTATATATACTGTTACATTTCAATTAATTCCTAGAGAGGTGAACGAATTCCAAACCCCAGTGAAAAATCATTATTTCACTCTGAAACCACAGAAACCAATAGAATTAAGTAATACTATGATAGGAACTACAATCGTTATACTTTGTAGTGGGGGATATCAAAATTTAATATACCCTAGAGGGGCATCAGTAGGCCTAATGATCGGCGAATGAAAGTTCTTATTTCTCAACATGTCTAAATAAGGACGACCCTGCGTCACGCAAACGGCCGTTTGAACTGCGCACTGACCTTCTGTGCAGATGACGAACACACCCCCACCACGAAGGGAGGGCGATCCCAGCGCTCGGCTCCGCCAACAGCAGGAATGGAAACTACGGCCGCCATAGTGTCACTTGTTGATTTAAACGCCGTATGCACAACGTTCTTCTTTAGTAAGTGCCGTGAAGAGTTTAATTTTTACTGCCTTGACGAGCAAACAACACCAGCGAGCAGCAGAAAGGTAGACAAAATGGTAGATTATAAGTAAAATGTTCAATTTAGTCCAATTTGTTTCACTTTCAGCAGAATTTTCACGTGTGTATAACGGACTGCATGCGTTGTCCAGTTGAATGGTTGAATACGGGGCAGACCAGAGACAACAAAATCGCATAGATTTTCATGCAGTTGTCTCAAGGTGTCAAACACTGTGTGGACCAATGGCTGAAGTTTTTCAATTCTAGCTTGCCCCGAAATGAATTCACGTATTTTTCAGGTCTCTACTTATTATTCAGCGGTTTCTACAGATTTGTAGCTTCAGTACAACCCCAGTGCATTCCACTGATTCTCCAGTAGATAGTAGCTCATTAACTGGAAATTCAGTTCAATAAGTTTATTGATTGAAATCACCTATTCAGATTCAGTGTGTATGACACCTCTAATTTATAAGCCATATCGTGTATACATGACTTTTTTTTTTCTTAAGTTTCCTCGAAGGGTGTCAATGTTCACACGAGCTAAGCACCCATCAAACTTCCCCTCACCCATGTCGAACAGAGTGCGTGTTCGCAAATAACGAGGTGTTTTGAGGTCTCGTATGATTTACGGGCGACGATTTTTCAATGGCGCTATCGACTCCCGCTTTTGTGCACGGGGCTCGCCCCCCCCCCCCCACATCACCACCCTGCCCATGTAGTCGTCGTGAACTATACCCGTGCGCCATTATCACACTTCCTGCCCCCGGTCATCCAGCTGTATGCATTCCCGCAGTATCCACCTCCCCAACCCCTTTTAAAGCGCCATGACCCCCACACCCCCCTCCCCTCACACGCACACACAACAGCCCTTTGTTAAACAGCTATTCATTACCCGCCGAGTGGTCGGAATAACTCCACGTTCGGCGCGCCGACTCGGTATGGCGTTATACGGTGACACATCTGCGCACCCTCTTCGTTCGTTGGCAACCTTCAATCACTATACGTGGCGGCTACCCGATTCCCCCATTCACGCCGTGAAATATCACCCCCCACCCCACCACCACCCCCCCTCCTCCAGGGGACTGCTCTGGCTTCGATCTCGACAGCGGCTTAGGTTCTATTCGTGTGCACATTATTGTATCCACGGCGAAATGGACACTTTAGAAAGCCGTGCTTAAGATCTACTTGTATACGTGTTGTGTATTCCTCCGCCTTATGTGTAATTAACATGGATATCGGCCTCATCGCTTTATTCATGCGTCGGTCAAATGAGACTGTGAAACTACCAAGAAAGTCAATACTTCATAAATCTGCTCATTTTTGCACTTCGATGCATGAAAAAACTAAGTGAAAGAGTTAGTTTTAAGTTATCACAAACGGTTACCTAATACTTTTTATTTGACTTTAAGATATGGAACTACTTTCCATCCATCGTTACCAACTTTACTGGGCACATGTCACTCAGTGCGCCCGTTAAAATATATGCAGGTAGGGGCAGTGATTTTTTTCTATGGTTGATTTCAAAACTGCTCACTTTATCGAGAACAGCATTTAGTAAGAAAGTAGGTATGGTAATATTTTCCCCATGACATTCATTGTAGCGTTCCTAGATTGACTCAGAAAGCAATCAAATGCACTGGGAAGTTCACAAATTTGATAGTAGCAACGCTAAACATTTCTGTAATAACGCTTTAGGAAGTTTACCAGGATTTTTTTTTTTTACGCGATTTGTAAAAGAGAAAGGTTTTACTTAGTAACGAAATTATGCTATATTTTATTTACAATTATTGCAATCAACCTGTTTTTTTTAACGTAGAAAATATAAATAATCCGTCACCACTTGCTGATAGTAGCGCTCACCTAGTGACAAAATTATTCCCTTTGAAAAACTTTTTAAATTGATTTTCCAAGCCTGCAGTAGAAGTAACCTTAGAAAAATCAACTCCCACATGGGCATGCTCGCTTTATGCATGCGCATGTCGAGTGGAACTGAAATTATTAGAAAAGTAGATATTCTGCTAATTTTATAATTACCACATTTATATGATTAAAACGATAGGAGAGCAAAATAAACCGTTTCAGTATTCACATTTGAATTCATATTTAAACTCAGGGCTACTTTCCTTCGTTTGTTTGCCAACCTCACTTGACGCATTGCAGTGAGTGTTCCGGTTAAAAATGCGTGCAGAAAGGGGACGAATACTTTTTTTTTCTTTTTTTCTTTTTTCAGAAGTGCTCGATTCACCGTGAATGGGCCATAACAGCTATTCATTACCCGTGAAGTGGTGAGAGAGGTCCTTCTCGTGACGCGTGGACTCAAAATGACGTGTCGGTGACAGATCAGCGCGGCTCTCTTCGCTCGCTGGTGCCTTCAATCGATGTTCTGTCGCTTCCTGGTCCCCTGTCCGCGGCGTGAAATATCGCAACTGGTTCTGATCCGATGTCGATCTAGACAATGGTTCCATTCATCGACGCTTCGTCCTCTCCAGTTTATTACCGCCCCTGCGAAACCTGCACTTCATAGCTCAAAATCGTGTATTTATAATTAACCAGCGACCCGCCCCGCCCTCGCTCGGGTGCGATTTACAAATATTTGCAAATATAAATGCTTAAAGTAACTAACATAGGATTAATACTGTGTTGTGTAGAGTTTTAATAAAATTTTAAAAGACAAAAATGGTTACTGTGGGCTATCCTTAAAGAGATAAACATCTGCTGTCACGGACTTTTTGTAGACCTTTCTAAGATCTACAATTCTGTAGTACATTAATTAGGCCAATCTCTTATGGTTTAATTAGCATAAGCCATGTAAGAACCCAGAAAGCGGCTTTATCCGACTTTGTTATAAAACGTCGTTTCTCCACTATCCTTACATTAAATACTAACGTATTATGTACACGAACCTTCCTCAAGAAATTCTCTAAATGACGGAGAAAACCGCATCAAAATCCATCGAGTAGTTTCGAAACCTTATCCGAATACACAGACATACGCGGCCAGGTGACTTTGTTTTATACTTTGTAGGCATAGATAATTGACACAATAGAACATGGTGCTTGAGTCCAGTGCAGCAAAAAAAATATTTTGGTATTTGCTGATTATATTAAACTGGGTACATCTGAAATCCCTGCTTAGTGTCCAATTATATGCGCATTGTGTTTTCTTCCGCCGTATGCAAAATTAACATTGCCATGGACCTCATCACATTAATTATGCGTCGGTCAAGTGAAACTGTGGAATTATTAGATAAGTAAATATTTTACCAATTTGCTCTTTCTTACACTTAAACGCATTAAAAAACATAATGCAAAAGAAATCGTTTCAGTATTGATCAATGTTCACCTCACATTTTGAATTCAACGTTAAGGGTCCTATGTACCTGCGCGTCCAAGGTCAAGAAGCGAGGGAGCGATACGGGCGACACTAACACTGCACGCCTGGTGTCTCATAGCTCCTACGCGCAAGGCGTGGGGTGTTTCCGCCCTAACGCTTTGATGAATAAACTAGATCTGTAAGTGTGGGGTTTTATTACACGCGATGCAAGTACACAGATCAAACTACCTGCGTATAATAGAGCTTTTCTCTTGCCGCTTAAAGAAACTTCATAAGCAAGCTTTCAAAATGCGATATTTGACCACTTTCACGATTTCTTTCTCCATTAATACACTTAATATTATAAAAGTAAAAATACAGCGACAGAGACAATAGTTTTTTTTTTTTTATCCTTTCTGGCAAAACTTCGTATTTTCAGAACATTTATTTACCGAGACACGCGTATAGGCGCAAACAACAGAAAACCTTTCAGTACATATGACACTTACGGCATGGAACTATTTCCCCTCCGTATGTTACCAACATTCCTTACCGTAGGCCAGTCAGCGTGCCATTCAAAATATATGCCGGTAGAGAGAGTAACGGTTTCCTTAAGTTGGTTTCAAAAGTGCTCAGACAATTGTAAACAGCCTATAAGATGTAGGTTACCTATTGCGAAAAAAAAAAAATGGTACTTAATAGTTCACATTCAGGCTGTTCGCGTTTAGATGAGCAGCTATGAAATACCTGTTTACACTGTAAAAATACTTAATTTTTACTGAGAAATTGTTTGTAGTTTTACAAAAGTGTATAAATTACAACATTTTCTCTTGTAAAACTATCCCTTTGTAAAATTATAAGCGTCGTGTTTGTAATATATCTCAACAGATGCTTATAATGTACTAACCAGTACCCACGAGCTCAGACAAAATGGCGGACACTCAACAACATCAAACCGCATATAGCTGTTTCTGCGTAAACTAGAGGTGATGTAAAGCGAAAATGTGTGCAAAAAGAAACGTAATGTAAGTCTAAATATCGTGAAACACTTCAAAAATACTATAATAATCCTAATGGAATAATGAAGACAACTGTTAAAACACGTGGTGATAATTACGTTCACATAATCACAGCAAATTGCGTATATTGTTATCTCTGTTCGCTATCGCTGGGTTCTATATTGGCTACACTATAAAAAAGTTTTGTAGCTTGAACTGACAATTCTTGTATGATTACTGAATTTTGTTTATTTATAATGTTTTATTTTGTAATCATACAGCGTTCGTTCATTTGCAATAATAGCGTTTGTGTAAATAACGAAAATAGTTTGTGCTGTTACAAAGATATAGTAATCAGCTATAGGCTATTCACGGTAAAGTGGGCACTTATGAAAGCGCTCTCATTTGAAATAACAGATAATAAATATATTTTATTTTATCCTTAGAAGTAAACTTCCAAATTGCGGTGGAGTATGCACACAGTGTTTATTACTTATATTGCGATATTCATTTTTAAATGTGTTTAAACGCTAATAAATGGCTGAAAGGAAAAAGTAATTACGGCCTCAAAAGTACTCACTTTGCTGTGAACAACAGCAGCTTATATTTTAGATAAAGGATTAGAGTAAAACTAAATAATGGATTTCAACTACTTAAATACGCCTATCTCGACTGTCGTAATTGTAAAGGAAAACAAGCATTAAAATTTTGCAACAAATTGAAATGAAAAGTCGCGGGAATGAATTTGATATATAATATATACATCAAAGTAAAAAGTTTCTGTGAGCGGAGCTAAAATATTTTTGCATGAAAACAAATTGTTATAAAATTTATTTTAAAGAAAATCTCGTAAATATTATGTATTTGTACACTTACAAGAGTAACAGATGTAATACAATACCTATAGAAGTTGTGGCAGAATTTCTGATATTCTGTAAACGGCTGATAATATCTCAGAAGTGGCAGATTATTTCGTCACTCCTTGCCTAGGACTACAGGGCAAAGTCATTTTCGACAGGTGAAAAAAATAATGCCCCCCCCCCCCCCAAATTGACAGGTTTGCAATATTAATTTTGTAACAGCACAAGCCAGGTTTGTACATTTATGTGATCTTATCTGCTTTAGTACGAATATGGGCTTTTCTCTTAAATTAAAAAAAAAAATGTTCAGAAATATTTCTTAATAGATATTTTGTATTCGTTCAATATTTCTCTAGG
Source organism: Dryococelus australis (assembly GCA_029891345.1). NCBI lineage: Eukaryota > Metazoa > Arthropoda > Insecta > Phasmatodea > Phasmatidae > Dryococelus > Dryococelus australis. The sequence goes on along the minus strand of CM057007.1, from coordinate 30,828,676 downwards.
CAGCTAAATTAAAAAAAAAAAGTGTTTTGCAACATACGAGTATATTCACATAGTTTCGCATGGCTTTGTGTCAATAAAATATGATTAGTGACAAAAATGTCAACTAAATATAGTGGTAAAGAAAAAAAACACTGAAAAATTCAACAGCTGTTGGCAGCAGCCATTTTCTCCTGTATGTACAAAGTTACTTTTTTTAATGGGACTAACATATTCCTTGTAGTTGAGTGTCAAAACTAATAACAGTTCCGCGGCGAACACAGTGAAAATTCTCTGTTCTCTTTTGAAGGTAAAATACCACATATTGCCACGAGATTAAATTATTGTAAGTACGTATAACCCATCAAAATATAACACTATGTATGGCTGCATCTGTTGTGTAGTGGTTAATGTACGTGCTTCTAAAATAAAAGTTTCAGGGTTCGATTCCCGTCGCCACAATGAGGCTTCTCAAAGTCTTAGTAGTGTCGGGACATGCCTGACTGGGTCGCACTAAGTGTCACGTGCAGCTCTGGCTGACTTTCAATTTTTATCGCATAATTACTTTGTAGAAGACCAGAACGTAGCTTGTCATTTTGCAGAGAAATAATTACAAATACTGAACATATCATGTACACTGTACAAACCGAAAATAGCATCCTGTTACTTTCATAGAATAACAAAACGCTCTTATATATGCCATTTCGATGAAACCACCAAACACGTCATACATGGAGTGATTTTTCGAAGGCTTGATAAGAAAAGTGAGCATTTACTGCAAACAAACTTTAGTTGGAAATTTTTCTCCACATGCGGTTTTCCATCAACTTTCGGGGCAAAAAGTGGCTGAATACACTGAAAAAAAAATTTTTTTTTTTTGGCGGCCCAAAAATATTATGTTGGTACTCACCCTGCCAAATTTTTTGTAATGTACACAAAAAAAATTTGCAGCTGCCACGAAATAAGTTTTTAGTGGTCACAAGAGTTTAGTGGCCACTTAAAACTTATTTTGTGGCAGCTACAAAATTTTGTGCGTACACCACAAAAATTCGGCACGGCGAATACCAACAAAATAATTTTGCTGCTGCCACAAAAATTTCTTTTTTAGTGTATGCACTTAGTGATTGAATTATTTGAAGTTCGTACAAATCATATTCGTCTGACTCGTAACCAATAAAAAACTTTCACTGGTAACTGTGGCGAGTGAATTTAACTGAAATAGATCGAGAGTTCAATCAGTGCACCCTGCCAATACGTGAGTGGCAACTTACCAATGTAATTTTCAACCAGAAGCCTTTCATTGGACTGGCTGAAATTACGTATTGAGCAATACGCCTCTCGTTTTCGTTAACCGTAAGAAAATTACTGTATTTAGGACGCATCTTTCCTTAAAAATGTAAGGGACATAATATTCGAGAATTCTGGAGTGAAACAAGGGGGGGGGGGGGGGCTGGAGTTGTAGTTTGGTTGTTGACCCCTCTCTTCAAAGCCTATGCAGGTAAAACTTTAATTATAGTATTAAATGCAGCACAAATCTAATGGCGTATAAAGTAGACTGTTACCAACGATCGTGTATAAACTCGAAGTAGCGCGTGTAGATGAAACGCTCCTTGCCGACATCGCATGAGCTTATCCTACGGACGCAGTCAGTTAGCGGCTCGGCAGAAAAATCCGCAGAGCGCAATTGATGCATTGCAAATATGCGCGGTGATGACATGTTTCCGACGAAGCACGACCTCCTCGCCATGACGGAAACACTCCCTGTAACGACTTGCAATTGCCAGGAATAATTTTCAGTTATAGAATTATTGAAAACTTACTTGAGTAACGCGGCTTAACAAGATCGTCTGAACAGCCTTTCTCCGCGTTATGAAAAAAAAAAAAAAAATGTCCCCCTACGTTTTACGAAGAAGTATTGGTGAAAATGTATCCATCATAAGTGTCCCGAAACTCTCCGTAAAATTCTGTACACATTAAATTTCAAGAAAATATTTTCCGTAAACTTCACAGAGATCTGTGAAATCACGAGCCGCTTCGTTAATTTCCTTGCTATAGGCCGTTCTCTGTAAAGTGAGCATTTATTAAGGACCTCACAACAGGAATAACAGCAAATAAATGAATTTTCTTGTAGTCATATATGTTAACTTTCGAGAGTAGTGAAATGTAGACACTGTATTTATTAGTAACACGACAAATTTTATGCCAACAAATGATGGAAATACAAAAATTTGCTGAAAAGTAAAATTGATAAGAGCCTTAAATAGTGATCACTTTACCGTGAACAGCCTTTAGTTTTATGTACTTCCCGTTCGAAAAAAAAATAATGAAAGTATATATTTAATTTCCGTTGGGTTGGTGTTTTACTGTGTATAAAAATATATTTAAAAAGTTAAATTTATTTTATACCAGGGCGAGATATGAACCCGCGTCAGGAAGTCAACCCTTCGACTACAACCACTCACCTACAACACTCATATGCAGGCTTATGGTGTAACGTTTGTATTTCTATTGTAGTCTTATGAGCACTTTCAGTATCTTATTAAGTTAGTGTATTATTAGTAGAGAACTGAAAAGTTCGTGGAGTCATTTCGTGACAAGATAGAATTCGAAACTCGCGTGTTTGTAAACCTTCAGCCTTTGGTCCACACGGTGTTTGACGCCTCTTGGAGAAGGCTGGCCCGATCGACACCTTCCACTGCGACAGCAGACAAACAATGTGTAGCGTGATATCGGCATAGTTATACATAATACTGAAGAGGTCATTGAACTCGCGAATTTTCCCGGTCCCTAATTATTGCTGTTGCTAAATATTACAGACGCCTGATTCTACTTCTTTGATTTCTTTGAAAGAAAGAGTCTTAATGCCACAAGCAACCTAACTGCCGAAGACACGATCATTTTCCGGTTTACAGTGGCAAGGAAAGCTTCGCAAATACTCGGCACTGTTCGTTCCCGAAATACGAACATGTATTTCCGTGTTTTACGTTTACGTATCTCAGTTCCGTTTTCCATCGTTAAGAATTGCGTTTCTGTTTATTGCTGTAAATTTCCGTTCAAAAATCCCGTAAATATACGCGAATTTTTAACAGTGATTTAATGAACATCTACGAAAATAAGACCAATATCTCCAGGAGAAGTTGTGAATTGTTTAGCTGTAACCCCATCGTTGCTAAATATCTTATTAGGATAAAACCGCATGCCATAGTAAAAACTTTATTGTGTGTGTATTAGCTTAGATTTTCTTCCAATTAAATAATTCGCGTATTAGATATTTAAGAATAAATAGTAAAATCTATTGTTGAATATTTGTGTTGAGGAGTACGAAACTCCCTTCCCCCGTACCCTCCGCCCTTATAAAATCTTGCTGGGTCACTAGGGGCCGCGGTGGTGTAGTGGTTAGACTACTCGCCTCTCATGTAGACGAATAACGTTCGATTCTCTGCGGAGTCGCTCCCAGATTTTTCGCACATGTAAATCGTGCCGGACGATACCACTGGTCGACAGGTTTTCTCGGGGATCTCCAGATTCCCCTGCCCCTGGAATTCCTGTGCTGCTCCATACTCACCTCGCTTCATCCTCGGCGGCTGTCAGGACCACGATGTTAAGAGCCGACCAAATCTCTCTTGGGTCGCTAGAGAATCATTTTGAAAAATTTATTTCTGGGGTGAGCTACTTCGCTGGGGATAAACCTAAACTCGCGACACCTAGAATTCAAATAATGTGTATTTTCCCCCCCGTCAACGGTCTCATTCTTCTGCGAGGACGCGCGTTTTCGCAGGGGCTGGCGTAATTGAAACTTCCTCTCGAATCACGCGACGGAATGAATCTTCATCGGCCCTCCGCTGGATGTGCGCGAGAAACCATTTTCTCTCCCCCGGCCGCTGTAATTCCTGGCGTTTCCTACAGTGCGGGCGTAGCAACTCCCCCGCGCGTCTACATACACACACCCTCCAGATGGGTTTTATTAAAAAGACAACACAAGATTTTGCGCCGTGGTGGAGCGGCTCGAAGGGGTGGGATTGCAAGCCTGGGGAAGGGGGTGGGGGTGGAGCACGGAGGAATGTATCAAGGGCAGGAAATGTCCCTGAAATAGCACCAGCTGAAAGCCGTTAACGGAATGCAAATTTTGCCGTAGCCGGGTGCAGAAAGAGACTAGCTAGGGGTGGTTCGAGGGCGAAGCAAGGAGCAGGCGTGGTGTTGTGTGGCGGTGTATGTAAAATGCAATAAGCAGGGTTACATAAAGGGGGCGATTTCATTTGCATGAGAGAGTTCCTCGGCCACCCCCCTTCGCCACCCCCCTACCATGAACTTAAAACTTATCCCCATCCTCTCCTGTACTAAACCACCCCCTCCCCCTGGACACAGCCTTTCTCAGGCTGCAGTAAGCTTAACAGTCAATGTCATTCATATGGGGATTGTCATAAGATGCAAAGTAATGTGATTATTCCATTTCGCCACATAAAATGCAGGTTTCACAGTCGTAAGCATGCACTCTCAATTCGAATCAGTGGAAAATCACTGATTGGCAGTGAAATTCAACTACTCTGGTCAGTGAAAATGGCTCCACTTAGAATCTGTGGAAGACCACTGATCGTTTCGGTGAAGATATTTCACTGATTTAATTAGTGGCGGCCGACTGCAACAGCGAACTATATATTGGTTCTATCGAATGTAGCCAAACAATTACGGGAAATAGACATATTTACGACATTTTACTATTTATATTGCGCAGTTTGCCATATTTTTAAAAAGTGCAAGTAATTCTGAAAGTGGCCGGGATGGAAGTCATACACCCTCTCCTCTTCGATCGCAGGTCGTTACTGTACCATCTGCGCTACAAGGCCAAGTTGACAAGCGAAGAGGATAATATGTGTTGTTCCCGAAATCGGAAGCTTCAAATTGCATCCCGTTTATTTTAATTTTTGGTTAAATTGGTACCGATACGATTGTTAAAACGAATAGCATATATGATTGCACCCGCTTAACCACATATATGCAGTTGAACCTTCAAACAGGGCGCTGTGGCGATAACATGAAAACGAAATGAAAGGCTAAATATTCATATTACCTCGTAAAATGGGAGTTTGAAAGACGAAACACATTTTAGAAAGGATTTTGTATTTATTGTATTAGTTTGTGTGTTTTTATTCAACTTGATACACGTTGTTTCAAGGTCATTTTTATACGTTGTTTAACGACAATTTTTAGACGCTGTTAAACTGATCCATCAGTCAAAAATAAACCACTGGAAAACAGTGAAAAGAAATTACTGATGAATCAGTGGGGAATGTCACTGAATCAATAAGTGAAGGAAATCTGTTTTTTTTTTTTTTTCCACTGATTCACCAGTTAAATTAACTGAAGTGACTGGTGAATCAGTCAGATACTGTTGGCCGATCGAAACAGTGACATTCTCACTGATTGAGATACAGAGTGTACTTCCGGCTAACGCAAATATTTCGTAGTTACTGTGCTGCCGCTGCTAAATGAACGAGTGGCGAGAGTTCTGGTTGGTAACGAACGCGATTTATCTTCACATGTTACGACGTAATTTTATAAATTGCTAGCTTGCGTTAAAAAAAAAAAAAATTCCCTCCATCTTACGGAAAAGTGCTGGTAAAATTTTATCCAGAAGTGTCCGTAAACTCTCCGTAAAATTACGGACACGTGGATTTTCAGAAACGAACTTTCCGTAAATTTCAGAGAACCTCTCCGTTAATTTCTAAGTTAGTTTTCAGTACTTTCCGTGTAAAATAAAAAGAGATAATAAAAATGTCTTTAATTTTCGTTATGTGTGTGTTATGCCGTGCATAAAAAAATGATATTAAAAAAGTTAAAATATTTTGTACTTAAGCATACAACTTTCACTTGAAAATTGTGGTATAACTTTTATATTTGTATTCAAAAGGCAAAAGCAAAAATTCAATTTCTATTAAATTTAGTGTATTTTTTTTAGTGTTGCCAAATGTTACAGACGCCTGATGCTATTTTTTAATGTTTGAAAGAATACGTCATAGTCGCGTGGATAACCTTAACTGCCGCAGAAACGATCATTTTCTTGTTACAGTGGCGAAGAAAGCTTCGTGTAGAATCGGCATTGTTCGTCCCCGTAACTCAAAACCAAAGGGAATACGGTCACTTTCCGTATTTTGTATTTACGAACTTAACTCCGTTCTTCGTCATTACGGTTTGCCTTTCCGTATATACACTGTCCATTTCCGTAAAAGATTCCGTGAATGTACGGAAATTTTTTACACTGCGGTCACTTCGGCGTATAACTGGAATGAACTTTTGAAAGAAAAAATCACGCACGTAAATACACTGCTGTAAACGCTGACCTATATCGACTACTCGAGTTGGCAGAAAATCATTGCAATTCCACGCCGCAATGGGTCATTTAATATCCACGGTAAAAATTGCAAGCCAAGGAGACAGATATCTTAACGCTAAATAAATCAAACCTTTCCGAAGATGAATTTGAATCAGGGAAAGAAGTATAATAGTAATCGGCAGTAACCAAAACAAAATACATTTCCTATTGGCGTATTTATGTTTTCTAAAATTTAATATCGTAACCACATTGCATCATTATTTATAAAAAATGTTCATTTTTGAGCTCGCAAATACAATGCGTATGTTCGTCCTAGGAGTCAACTTCCTGCAGTTCCATGTATTCTGCTGCTCCAAATCATTCCTCAGCCAATATACACGCGGACAAAACATAAAGTAGAAATAGAGTGATTTTCGTTTTACACTAACCACGGACATTTACGAAAAACAGATCAAAATATTACGTGTAAAGTGTTTGCAATATAACTAACCACTATAACTATAATAAAAGTCCACTAAAATCATTAATCAGCTGTTACAGTAAACACGGTGCTAATTTTAGTGGCAACCTCTTTGTTGTGACAGTTATAAAGGTCGGAAGGGGGGGGGGGGACAGCCATTTAGCATTGCGACGCAGAAATTATTATAATACATTCACGGGTACTTTAGCCTTTTCTGAAGGCCTGCTAAAGTTCAACTTCCAGGATATTCCTCCGCCTCGTACAAACTAAGATTAACTAAGTCAGGACGACTCACCACATTCGTGCGCGCTCAGTTGTAATGATATTTTGTATAAGAACAATTTCTCACCAGGCGTTACCAACACACCTATTTTCTCCCTGATTTTAATTAAAATTATTTATAAATGAAGCATTGTAATTTATAGATAAAAATATGAATAACATTCCAATTCAACAGGAAAAAAAAAAGTAGCTTTTATGAACACGAGTATAAAACGCTTGTGATACAGGGCGTATTTAGGAAATAACTAAGCACGTCACACATGGTGAGATGTTTGAAAGGTTTGATTCGATAAGGCCGAAGAAACCGTGGATGGACTATAGTGTGCAACACTCGTTAGCACTCCACTCCAGATTATCACCACAGCACTAAATTAATGTATTGCGATTCTTATGTCAGTGATGCAGGCAGCTGATTTTGATTCAGACGATTTGTATAGGCTGTTCACGGTAAAATGAGCACGTTCGAAACCCCCTGCTTAGCATCCACTTGTATCCACGTTGCGTATTCTTCCGCTTTATGTAAAATTTAAAAAAAATTAACATTACCATGGGCCTCATCACTTTATTCATGCGTCGGTCCAGTGAAACTGTGAAATTGTAAGCAAAATGAATATTTTCCGAACATGCTCAATTTGACAATTCGATACATAAAAAAAAAAACAGAAAGCGAAGTAAATAATTTAAGCTATCACAAATGGTCTCCTAACAATTTTTATTTGACGTTAAGATATGGAACTACTTTCCATCCATCGTTACCAACTTTACTGTGCGCATGTGTTACTCAGTGCGCCCCCGTTATAATATATGTAGACAGGAGCAGAGACTTTTTCTAAGGTTGATTTCAAAACTGCTCAGTTTATCGTGAACAGCCTTTATACTTTCTTCATTGCGATAGGGGGCTGCGGTGACAGCATGGGTAGAGCATTGACTTCCCGCCACGGCATTCCGGGCTCCATTACATTTCATGCTCGCATGTGGGCAACATGACGTAAGTTGTCTCGTTTTGTGTGTTTTCCTCCGGGTGCTTCTTTTTTCTTTCCATTCCTCGCATTCCGACACAGAACACTCAAGAATACACAGATGAAACAGCATCTTGCATCGTGAACTACAAGTTGCACGTTCCAACAAGATGGCGTCGCCGGCCAGCAGAGAAGCCAATCAGATGCAAGAGCCGTTTAATTAGGCCGCGTCTCAGCTCAGAGAGCTCGCTCTCTCTCTCTCTCTCTCTCTCTCTCTCGCTCGCTCGCGTGCTCTCGCTCACGCGACTATGCCCTCGTGACGTCGGATAAACGCTCTCTTATGCTGAATTTACAATGCAACGACGAGGTCTTCCCGACAGTCAGACACGACGTTACAGTCCGACCATTTCAGCCACCAAAATTAGTTCAGTGTTTACAATACCCCGACAGCTTCTTCCGATAAGTGTTGCGTGGCTTTCAGCAAAACCCTAGAATGGCCAGTAACCTGCTAAGGAATGTGAAGAAATCACAGATAATCGTACACTATTTGATTTTGATAACTTCGTAAACGAATTTTTTATTTTTTTTATTTTGGAGCATTTCTATTTCCACGAATATTTATTTTCGTCAATTCATTAGCTTTCTGTTACAATAAAACAAGGATGTACACGTGAAAAATAAAACATATTTTTAATGTGAAATTTACCATAGCAATGAAATCCGCACGTCATTTTGTTTTCTAAGGTTACGTTTCTGTTTTTTTTTCTACTGCCAAGCGAAGCTGACAGGTCCGACGCCCCACGAAAGTATAAATAAAATCTACTTTTGTCGGGGCTGCGTTTGTCGGAGTGACCTTGCTTCTGATTGGCTGATGAAAAATTTTCCGTCTGTGTCGGGGTTGTTTTGTCGGACTGTCGGGTTATTGTAAATCCAGCTTTAGTCGTCTCGGTTCGTCGGAGAGAGCGCGTAAGAGCGAGAGCGCAGAGAGAGAGAGAGAGAGAGAGAGAGAGAGAGACAGAAAGAGAGGACGATGTTGTATACTCGTTAGCGCTCTCTCCCGCTCTCTGACCACGTGCCATATTTGTTCACATTAGTTCCGGGTTTTTAAAACTCTTGTAGTACCTTTCTGGACAAAAACACATAGCCATTTAACTGTAAGTGAATAACTTAAACTGTTTTAAAAAACGAATTAACTTACGTAACACGTATTTATAAAAATATAAATACGTTTTTGTCACTTTGCTGCAACATGACGGTATTATATAGAACAGAATTAATAATATTTTATGAGCTTTTAATTATTCTGTTAGGGCTATAATTATTTGTGATTTATTTTGAACACACGTAAATTATTTACAATAGCTATGACCGTGATTTTAGCACAACGTGATTTCCCACCTTTTGCCATCGGCCGTCTGCCTGAAGTCATAGAGAAAAGGGAGAGTGGTTGTCTCAATTCCACATAGCGAAAGCGTGAGAGAACGCGAAGCAGAGCTCTCGCCCTCTTGTGCGAAAGAGTACTCTCTCTCGAAAGAGTATTATTTAAATTGAGACACGGCCTGGGGCTCACAAAGGCTAATTGCAGCCTGCATCAAGGGAACCACCACGCCATTTCCTTTCTGCATAGGGCCTAGGTAGCTACAGTCCATTGATGGTAACTTAACATTTTTCTGGAACCCTGCACTCTAAATCTGAATCAGTGAGAATTTCACTGTTTCAATCAGTCACTTCGGTGAATTCAACTGATGAACCAATGAAAAATTCCGCCATATTTCCTTCACTGATTGATTCAGTGACATTTCCCACTGATTCATCAGTCATTTTTTTTCCACTGTTTTCTCAGTGGCCTATTTTTTTCCTGCTGGACCAGTGAAACATCTGAGTAACTTGCTCCATCTCTAATTATTTTTGACTGATGGACCAGTGAAACATCTGAGTAACTTGCTCCATCTCTAATTATTTTTCACTGGCGTATCAATGAAACTGCGTGTAAAAATGGTCGTCGAGCATAGTTTAAAAATGGCCGTTTAACAACGTGTATCAAGTGACGTAGCATAACAACGAATAAACGAATAAGACCAATACAAAATACTTTCTAAAATGTGTTTCGTCTTTCAAAACGCCATTTTACGAGGTAACATGAACACACAGCCTTTCTTTCTGTTTTTAAGTCTTTCATTTCGATTCCATGTAATCGTCACAGCGCTCTGCTTGGAGGTTTAAACAGCATTTAATGTGGCGAAGAGAGTGCGCTCATATATACTATTCGTTTTAACAATCCTAACAGTACCATTCAAACCAAACACGAAGAGTAAAAGAATAAAACTTTAAACTACACGATTTCGCAGCAGGAAAATAATGCATATATTTTTCTCCCTAAATGTTAACTTGGCGTGGTAGCTCAGGGGGTAATGCAACGACCTAGAGTCGACGCGTGCGCGGGTTCAAACCCAGCCACTTGCGGAGCTCTTTTTTTAACTTTTCTAAATTAAAGTAAATTATACATATTAAATAGTAAACTATTATACATATGTTTATTTCACGTAATTATTTGCCTACACTCAATAAAAGCAATATTCCATTCGCCACTTCAATCGGCCGTCACTTATTCAATCAGTGAAATAATTTCACGTCACTAATTCAGTCAGTGGCGTTTCGCTGGTTCTAAGTGAAGCCATTTTCACATATTACAGTAGTCGAATTTCACTGCGAATCAGTGTTTTCCCACTGATTAGTATTTAGAGTCTGATAAAGTTCTACTTTCAGAATATTCCGACGGCCAGAGGAAAACTTCTCTACGGTCCGCGGTTTATTTCCCAACGCGCGGATGTTTATGTTCCATCACAAAGAGTCCCTCCCGGGGGGGGGGGGTCCCCGGAGCGCCCAGAGTGAAACTCAAAGCAGGGGGATGCCAGCCTTTGTTTGCGTTAAGCCACGTCCGTGACGGGGTCCTTAGCCCGGGGGGGAGGGAGGTTGGCCATTTGCGAATGTTTGTGCAGCTGGGTCGACCTACACTTGCAGTCCGCGAAATGTTAGCGCACCCTTGCTAATCTCGAGGCTCCCCCCTTCCCCTTTACCAACACCATCCCCTTTCCGTTCTACGTACTATAGTTCTTATGTGCTGTACTCGGGAGTGATATTTCTCTGTTTATTTGTGTAAATTCATAAATTTGTCTAGTGGTTGTATAGACTGAGGAATTTTACGCCAGTACCTCAACTAACATTTTATTTTCTTCTCCTCGCCAAAATTGTGTTAATACACTGCGGTATAGTAAAAATTAGCCCACGCTTAAGGATTCATCGGTTGGTATAATCTATGTAGGAAGTGTTTGGTTATTCTCTAAATATATAATGTATCACGAACGTGTACCTTAATATTAACTAACTTGAAATTGTATTCATATTTTAGTTATAATTTAAAACATATTATTTATATTACTATGAATAAAAACAGTGAGAAAATAGGTGTATTATAAATGCCTATAGGCTGTTCACGGTAAAGTGAGCGCTATTGACGCCCCAGTTACTTTTTCCTTTCAGCCATTTTTCATCATTTAACAACCTTTTTGGATCAATATTGTCATGTACGTAATAAACACAGTGTGTATATTTCACCGCACTCGGAAGTTAACGTCTAAGGGTAAAATAAGATATATTTATTGACTACTATTCCAAATGAGAGGGTTTTCAAAATGGCTCACTTTACAGTGAATAGCCTATATAGTAAGAAATAGTTTCTATGCGAAATATGGTTAAACATCGTGCGTTCGAATGCGGTGCGTTGTCGTTTCGGTGTAATTTTCTAGACTCGGTTAAGCTTTGTTTGCATGAGGCGGAGAAATATCAGCATTTTTAGCAGGGCTTGAGGAAAGTTGGAAGTAACCGTGAGTGGGCTATATTGAAACTTAATGAGGAAGCGATACAGCTGAGTGAGACACATGATCACAAAAACAGAGCAGCGGGATATTTACATGTGGATCTGTCAGTAGTACCCACTCGCCCCGAGATACATGCTTCAAAACGGTCTGGCCTGAAGTCCAGCAGACGCGGGATGTCGTCCCGAGGCAGACAGACCCAAGATAATTCGACGGCGTGTTCCAAATCCCGGATACTGAGTCACTGCAAGCAGCTGGCGTTTCAACTGGGTCCCGTACGTGTTCACCTGGGAGCCAAGACTGTTCCAAATATAGACATATCGACAATTATCGATATGATAAATAATTTATCAAACGATACGTAACTTTAAAAAATACCGGTATATCATTGTTTCTATATTATCGAAGGTTTCTGTATTATAAAAATGTTCGTTATTATCGAAATTTTCGGCATTATCGATCATTTCGGTACTACCGAGAATTTCAGTATCACCGAGAATTTCGGTATTACCGAGAATTTCGGTATTACCGATAATCTCGGTACTATCTATAATCTTGGTATCACTAAGAATTTCGCTACTGACAATATATCAAAAATACCCAGTAACTGTTCGGAAAAAAATTTCAATATTAAATTTGTATTATATCGAACCGCCCTACTGGGAACATTTCAGGGGAGTGCAGAGGCCACGGTACTGTTTGAACAGGATGGAGGCAGTCCTGGACACACCGTGCCGTGCGCCAACTGTAGTTGACCCGCTGGAATATCGCACCTGGAGTCCTAGCCAGAAACGGGAGCAGATGGGGGCCGTAGTTTCTCGTCCACATACCGCTGGACCGTCAATGTCTAGAAACCCAAATCATCCATAATCATATTACACCCCTGTAAGGACCAGGCCTTAGGTTTAATTTAGTTTAATAAATATATTTACATTTTATTTAAGTTATTTTATGTTAAAGGCTGTTCAAGATAAAGAAAGCATTTTTGAAATCAACCTTAGGAAACAGTCACTGCTACCACATGCATATTTTTTAAACGGCGCACTGGGTGATATGCGTCCAGTAATGTCGGTAATAATGGAGTTAAACTAGTTCCTTATCTTAACGTCGAATTAAAACTGATAGGTAACAATTTATAATAACTTAAATTATTTCTTTCGCTCTTTTTTTAATATTGCATCTACTGTTAGTGTGAAAATTAGCAGATTTTAAAAATATTTTATTTTTTTAATAATTTCGCATTAATTGATTAGGCCCATTGCAGCGTTAATTTTACACAACACGGAATCATAGACAACGCGCACACAAGTAGATCTTGAGCAGGGCTTTATAAAGTGCTCAGTTTACTGTGAAAAACCTATGGAATAAGTTATTTTCATAAATAGCGAATCTGCTGGGTAAGTCGAGAAAAAAAATCAAATCTTTTACAAACCGCAATCAAAGTTGAGAGGTATTGTCGAAGTCATTTTGATATATATATATATTTATTGATATTGTGCTTTTTTGAAGTTTAATTTGGTTTATTGGTATGATATGCAAAAGTAAAACTGAGATGTGATTGTTATGTAAACCTATTCAGATCCAGTGTACGCAATTGTGTGCATTATGCAGGTGTGTGTAACTTTTGGTTTGTACTGCACGCTGCGAAGCTCAGTGGACAAAGATCTTACCTGTGTGTAAATGATTCGCACGCCGTCTTACTGGCCTAGGTCACGTGTTACACGGAGCACGTGTTATGTCGACTCAATTACAGCACGGAACTTTTGTCTGCAGCACCTTAAAACCGTAAATTAAAGTGGGTCCGAAAGTGTTAAAACATTCCTGCAAAATAGTTTTTATTTCTTGATAGACTGGTGACATGATGGCTGAAGTATAAAGTAATACTCATATTATTCTTTATTTATTCAATTTATTCGCAACTTTGGCCTTGTTCGTGTCAAAAATGTACAAAATATTCAACATTCTATTGTACTTCAATGATAGCAACACATGAAGACGAGGTCGGGAATTTGAGCAGTTATTGAAATAACACATTATTTCTCTTCGATAGAACCAGATTTTGATCACCTCGCAGTAATACAGGGTTTAACAAAGACTACTTTTTATTACTTCGCGGAAACTTCTGTCGCCGTTTGCTTTATATTATATTAAATAAAATACGAACATCAAAATACCACACCGTTCTCTGCACTTATTCTTTCGTAATCACACTGACGAGGCGGAATTTCGGAATGGGTTCAAATCACTGTTTTAAATGCAATAGTATGCTACAAGTATGGTTACGTTTGCACCGAGTTTGAGGCGGTTTGGGTTAACGAACGTGCGTCGAGAGACTAGACAAAAATCTTAAGTAAATACTAAAATAACCACGAGAGTCTTAAGTTACTGATTCTAGCGACTCCTTGCCATCTTTCCGATGTACGAACACATGCGCTAGAAAACTGTTTAAGGCTGTTCACGATAAAGTGGGCATTTTTTAAAAATCAACCCTTGAAAAAAGTCACTGTCCCTACCTGCACATATTTTAGCGGGCGTACTAAGTGACATTTTTCCAGTAAAGTTGGTAACGATGAATGGGAAAGCAGCTCCATATCTTAATTTCAAATAAGAATTGTTAGGTAACCATTTGTGATAACTTAGATTATTTCTTTCGCTTTCTTTTTTTATTTTAATGCATCGAAGTGTAGACTACTTAGTTTCTAATAATTTCATAGTTTCATTTGACCGACGCACGAATAAAGTGAGGAGGCCCATTACAATGTTAATATTACATAAGACGGAAGAATACGCAATCTACGTACAAGTAGATCTTACGCAGGGCTACCAAAAGTTCTCATTTTATCGTGAATAGTCTATACAAAAATGCAGGCACAGCGAGATTATGATTTTCACGCATTTCGCTAAAGGCTCCGTTTAATGGCCCGTAAGAATGTGGGCCTATATATGCGGGGGGGAAATTAATGAGATGATTTATTCACAGACCTGGAAACGCAAACTTCGTGAGAGGAGTGGGGAGTGACTACCTTCTCGAGAATCCAATGAATAACGGTTATTTCCAGCTCAGAGCCGACTTTGCGGCTTTCCTAGCCTTAAACATTGCAGTCTCCGTGGAATATTCATCTCACTTTCTCGAGCGCCTACTAAGGTTTAATTGAAAATTCCACCAATAAATGGTGATAATGGCACAAACATGAACCTAACGCGAGCACGCGATTATATAGACAAATTTATAAATAAATTTGAAATACGGGATAAACGTCTTGTGAAAAAAACACCCCTTGAAGAAAACACAAAATTGGAACGGGCGTGAAATATTATAAATGGGCTTTATTAATCATCAGCAAATTATTAGTTCATTACGCTGTAATATATTTATCGAAATACGTTCCCTCCGTGCCGTATTTATAGCCCATACGATGTTATTACCAATTATTACTATCACAGCCTTTAGCTCAGGCCAGCATTATTTCTTAAACATGTTCTACGTAATGTAAAGACCGATTATTGTTTAGTCCATTTTCACGTGAGATATTTCCGCAGAAACAGTAAATAGATTATAAAAAAAAAAAGATCGTTAACTCAATATTTACTCGATAGATGCCGACATATATTTCACTCTTAAAAATCCGCGAGGAAAATAGATAATCCTAGACATGTGTACTCAATACTGACAGGTATCTGGAAGCCAGCAGAGAAAATCCAAGAAAGGTCTAACTTGTATAAAACATTTTTTAAGCTTCGCAAGCGAAAACGTTATGGAGATTTTTTTTCCTTGGGTGACACGTCTTACAGTGCAAACTGGTTGAAATCAAGCGTCATAATTGATTATTCCGGAAAATAAATTGCAACGACCAACCTTCACTGCCGACAGATGAACGTACAACTATATACTCCAGAATTTCGTATTGCTGAGATTTCTAAATAGTTATTGTTTTAACTACACATAAAAATAATATGCCAGCTGCAAAAATAAAACGTCCCATCAACTATTAATGTAATCCGTAATATATGTTTCTCAATATCCATAGCATAACATTTTTCAGTGCATTTGTTTGCGGTTTATGAAATGAATGAGCTCCACTAAGACAGCAATACATTTCCCCTACGTTCTTCTTACTTCAGTCAATTCATGGTTAATTCTTAAATTTCTGCAGCCCTGCGTAAGATTTTCTCCCAGGATATACCTCCACCTCGTGCAAACAAAGCTTAACCGAGCTAGAGAATTACACCAAAAGGAAAACGCACCGCATTCGATCGCAGTCATTGTAATAATATTTTCCACTAAGAACTTATTCTCACTAAGCATTACCAACACACGTATATTATATCTGTTATAATTCATATTGATTATAACTGAAGTATTTTAATTTATAGATAAAATTTAATGTGAAAGTTCATATTAACCAAAAAACAACGTACATGGGGAGATTTTTCTAAGGTTCGATTAAAAAATTGGGCGTGGCTGTGTTGAGGACACGGACGTTTGTTTTGCGTGAATTAGTTTACGTTGGCGCGCTCGGACTCCTTGGTGTTTATTTTACGTTCCCCACACCGCTTCACTCGATGATGTGGGGTTTAATTGGCATCGCTGGATTGCATTTGAGATGCTCTTTCCAACCGTAAATGATTTCTGTATTTCTACTTGGCTTTTTTACAAGTATAGGCCGAAATTGTGTTACTACGGTTTCGAAATATTCCACATTGAACGCATGCAATTTCAACATAACCATCTCACACAAAAGTTTTTACACACGCAATCGATTGATCTTGACGAGAGCTGTCAATCGAAACTCAAACGAGTGTCGTAGATTCTCCTAGTCAATCGTTATAGGCTACTACGCGAAAGTTATGAGACGCGGCGAAACGAACTCAAAAGAAATGTGCTCCCCCCCCCCCCCCCCTCGAGAAAGAAGCATCGGACTCCTCACTCAACGTAACATTTTTAATTGATCGTTTGGCAATCGAGTAGTGTAATCTGATTTTGATTGAAGGCGATATGTTCGGAGTTGCAATGCCAAATTGCATCCCCCGATTTTGTTATCCTCGGATATTCTGGATTGCCTTCCACTATGGTTGCATTATATAAAGACGTATTCACGTCAAAAATGTGTGAAGAAACAGCGAATAGACTGTATTGCTCCTCTAGTGATGTTGGCAACAAGAATTGAAATACTTGAAATCAAGCTTCCTATCAGACACTGTCCTAAAGGCTGTTCACGATAAAGTGAGCACTTTTGAAATCAACCCTAGAGAAAAGTCACTATCCCTACCTGCATACATTTTAACGGGCGAACTGAGTGACATGCGCCTAGTAAAATTGGTAACGATGAATGGAAAGTAGTTCCGTATCGTAACGTCGAATAAGAAGTGTCTAGTAACCATTTGTGATAACTTAAATTATTTCCTTCACTTTCTGTTTTTTCTTAATGCATCGGTGTAAAAATTAACAGATTTTCAAAACATTTTCTTTTGTAATAATTTCACAGTTTTACTTGACGGACGCACGAATAAAGTGACGAGGCCCATGGCAATGTTAATTTTGCGTAAGGCGGAAGAATACACAATGTGCATACAAGTAGATCTTAAGCAGGGCTTTCAAAAGTGCTCATTTTAACGTGAACAGCCTGTAATGAACAGGAAACATCGCCATATCACTGTGTGGCCAGTCTCGTCCACGGGGCTGGTTTCCACAGCGTCGCGCCGCTACATCCGGCGATTAATTACGTCTGCACCGAAGCATCCGAGACATCACGCTCCTGCGAGCTCGATACGTTCTGCGGAACGGCCAGTTGTGCGCCGCCGTTATTCACTGATCCGTTCGCTGCGGCGGTGGTTTACACTCGCTGAAGTCTGTTCGCGGCATACTGAGCATTTTTCGAAAGCTCTGCTTAAGGGTACTATGTAGCTGCGCGCCCGAGGTCAAGAAGCGAGGGAGCGATACGGGCGACACTTACACGCACGCCTAGCGCCTCATCGCTCCTACGAGCAAGGCGTGCAGTGTTTCCGTCCTAACGCTTTACAGTGTAAACTAGACATGTAACTGTGGGGTTTTCTTGCACGCGATGAAAGTACACAGCTCAAACTACCTGCGTATAATCGTACTTTTTTCTTAGCGCTTAAAAGAATCTTCATAGGCAAGCTTTAGAAATGCGATGTTTGACCACTTTCACAATTTTTTATTCTCCATAAATACTCTTTATATGATAAAAGTAAAAGGACAGCGACTTAGACAATATTTTCTTATCCTTCTGGCAAAACTTCGTATTTACAGAACATTTATTTACCGAGACAGGCGTTTAGGCGCAAACAACGATTTCATAGAAAACGTTTCAGTACAGAGGACCCTTAAGGTTGAAGTAAATCAACTGCCTATGGAGCAATGCAACCCGACTATACAATGTGAAGAACTCATTAAAAAGTAGTACAGACACCACAAAAATTGTTAGAAAATTGCGAACTATGCTGTGTATGAAAGAAGAATGTATATATTTTGCAACATTAAAAATATTTTACTAAAATATACTTCTTAAATGTAAAAAAAAATCGATTATAGTAGTCTGAATTTTTAACAAATTTTAAGCACATGTTCCTTCTGTTTTCTTCATAAAGTAGAATTTGGAAGGAAATCTTCGTCGCGGAATTTCGTCATAATGTATACTATGATTGTGAGTGAGAAAATTGTAATAATAATGTAGGAAATATTTTTTTTATAATTATTTTTATGTGCGTCCATTTGTCACAAACATTTATGGCTGAAACTGACGTAAATAAAGTTAATAATAAAATTGATACAATACATCATTACTATGATCACAGTAAATATTGTGACGATCTTTCTTGAATAAGATTTCCTTGCAAATTCTGCTTTCCGAAGCATCCAGAATGTAAAAGCGCTTAAATTTTGTTAAAAATACAGAATATTTTAATCAATTTTTTTTTTTACATTTAGAAAGCATATTTCAGTAAAATATATTTTATAAAGTTGCAAAATATATACAGTCCTCTCTCATATACAGCATAAATCGCACTATTTTTACTATTTGTATGGTGTCTGCACGACTTTTTTTTATGAGTTCTTCAGATTGTACAGTCAGTTGCGATACTGCATAGGCAGTTGCTTTACCTTACCTTAAGGTCCCCGTCTATCTGGTGCTTGAACTGCGTTGCACTGTGTCTGAAATGCATGTTTGTAAAACGAAGCTATTAAACATGTGCCCAATGTGCTTATCTAAGAAAAGGACACACACATCAGAGGAGGGGTGTTGACTGCTTTTAAGATTTGTCAAGTACATAAGTAACATAATTTCATAGCAATCCATAAAAAGCTGAAAACGGCTTTTTCAAAGAGCAGATTTTCAGAATATACGCGTCAGACACATACAAAACTACTCAAATGCACTGAACCTTCCTGCAAACTTCCCCATCAATAAAACAGTTAAGGGATTCTAAAAGTCCCATAGGTACTCGCAGTACGACGTGAACACTGCAAGCCAGTTCAGCTCATTGCGCTTAGAGGAGATTGGGCCCTTGTTGCGCGTGAAAGTGTCGCTTTTATTGCTCCCGCGCTTCTCGGCCTCAAACGCGGGGAAAAATTGTAGGTAGACGGGGGCCTTAAGATCTTATTGTATGCATAGTGCGTATTCTTCCACCGTTGCGATGGCCAGTCAAGTGAAACTGTGAAATTATTGGAAAGTAAATATTTTATAAATCTGCTCATTTTTACATTTCGACTTATAAAAAAAAACACAAAGCGAAAAAAAAATTATTTAAGTTATCACAAATGGTTTTCTAGCACTTTTTATTCGACGTTAACATATGAAACTACTTTCGATCCATAGTCACCAACTATTCTGCGCGAATGTCACTCGGTGGTCCCATTAAGATACGTGCAGGCAGGGGCAGTGACATTTTCCAAACGTTGATTTCAAAAGCGCCTAGTCAACGCGTGAACAACCTGTATCAGGTTTCACACGTCTTGGAAGCCTTCGCCCACGTCTCCTGTAGCTCCTGTAAACTCTAAGGATTTTTTTTTTACATATTTGCCGCATCATTATATAAACATACTGACAAAGTACAAATTTAATTCTCATACACCAGTGGTATTTTTCATACATTTATTCAGTAAAGAGTAAAATAAGTTGTGTGTGTGCGTGCGTGTGTGTGTGTGTGCGCGCGCGCGCGTATACACTCCGTAGACCAGAATTCGTGTGCCAAACTTCCCTTCGCCCCTAATAGTGTGAGTGAAATTACAAGGACGTAACGGCATCAAGAGTCTTTAATTACATCACAAGCACGTGTTATTGACATCCACACTGAGACAAAAGTTTTGTTGAATCGAACAAGATGTGTTTGCTGCAACCAAATGATTTGTTTAAATAGGGGGAAATGAAATATTTTGATGATGAAACCAAATTATTTTGTTGTTCTCATTTGGGTTGCCCCAAACTCATTTGGTTGGTGCAGCAAAAGATCTGTTTGGCTACACGTACATTAAACAGTTTGGGCAAATGTTAAAAATGTGTGCAAGTTCGAACGAGTTTCGAACCTAGTTCACATGCGTTCGCGCGCTGCGCCTTAGTAACGTGTCAGCTAACGTCAGAACTGATGACGCCGGAATGTTTTTCAATAACATACTTCAATTAATGGGCAAAGTTAGCAGCAAACAAATATTTTAAGTCTTGCAGCTTTACTTGTCAATTTCTTGTCGCATTGTTTTATTAATTTGTTGAGACGATTGTTAAGCATCAATAGATGCACGAACAAACACGGTTACTATGCTCACTTTCACAGAAAATACAAACAAACACTCGAGCTGTATTTTCGAACGAAGGTACCCAAATGAGTGGCCAAACAAATATAGACAGTTGATTCAACAGAATATTTAGTTGACAGTATAGTTTTTTTTTTTTCCGCCCAACACAGAGATTTTGTTTATTCAAACGTATATTTTGTCAGACGTTCTCAAATTTTGTTTGCTCAGCAATATATTTTGTTGGGGCAACTATATATATATATATATATATATATATATATATATATATATATATATATAATATGTCTGTGTGTCTCTATACAAACAAATATTTTGTTCGATTTTCTCTCAGTGCAGTGGCGTGCATAGTAAACAAGTGATGTGTTACAGTTAAATTGGCCTTTGGTGTAGCAGCAGGTATGAATGTGGCACAGAAGGGATGGATATAAACAGCCGGCCCAAGACCTCCCGCGCATCACTATAGGCTTCGCCGTACGAACAAAGTGCGTGACGGCCATGTTTTCCCACCAGACTGCTGGCACACAGGCCTTACTGACTTGCCAGTAGCAAAGACCGCCTCCGCACGCTCGTCGATTACGCCGTCAATGCCACTGGTATCCTGCGCGCTCTTGTGACGTCATTGGCAACAGAGGTGGGGAAGAGAAGGTTTCGCGAACCAGGTTTCTTTAAACCAGTCTTTTCATTGTGTGTTCCCAACCTGGGCAAGTGAGTTTGGCACATGAATTGTGGTCCACGGTGTTACATGCTTGCTGCTGTGCATCACTCCCCCCTCGCCACTTCAAGCGAAGGAGCGTCTCACGGCCAGGCGAGCAATAACCCTAGAAACGTACGGAGATTTAAATAGGCATGCCGCCGCGATAAGTCTGTGCAGACTCCTGCTTCCGCCCTCGTGTGGATTAAATTTCTGAGGATGTATTTTAGAGGAATATTCTGGTCATCGCCTTAGCCTCCCCCGGCGTCAATCGGAAGTGGCGGGAACCTTCTAGATAATGCCAGCGAGAATATTTAAGCCTCGAAGGACCTCCGAACCGACAGTTTAGAGTTTGGAGGATTGTGTGACCTTAAGCCCCGGGTTTGTGAAGAGAAGTGGCGGCGAGTGATCAGCGGTATAGGCTGTGCACGGTAAAGTGAGCACTTTTGAAGCCGTAGTTACTTTTTTTTTCTTTCAACCAATTTATATTCTTCCACCACTTGTTAATGTAAACCCTGTCATGTGAGTAATAAATACAGTGTATACATTCACCATACCCAAAACCAAAAGTTGGAGGCCACAATGAAATGTATTTATTGATTATTATGCCTGATAAAACAGCTTCGAAAAGTGCTCACTTTACCTTGAACTGCCTATAGTGAAGTGTAGAGACTGCGAGCATCGACACAGTGGAGAGACTGGCGGGCGGGACTACTGAAACGGATGCCTGAGTGACAGGAAATTGGAATGATTGCAATATACAAATTGTATATATGTGTAAATAATGAGTGTGAATTAAGTGACTGTAACCAATATACATAGAGACATCGACGGAGTTTTGACGTGAATACGTATTTAAATTGGCGACCATAGTGGGAGGCAATCCATAAAATCCGATGATAACGAAATCGGGGGATAGAGTTTGGCATTGTAGCTCCGAATCGATATCGTCTACATTCAAAATTCAATTACACCATTCGATTGCCAAAGGACCAAAGAATATGTTAAGTTGAGTGAGGACTGCGAAGCATCGCGCGCGGTGGTTGTAAGGTGGTATGGTTGAGAAAGGGGGAGGGGGCCTTGCGTCACGTCTCATAACTTCCGTGTAGTATAACTTTTGACCAGGAGAAGCTACGACGCTCGTTTAAGTTTCAGTCGACAGCTCTCGTCAAGATCAATCGATTACGTGCATAAGAACATTTGTGTGGCGTGGTTACGGTGAAATTGTATGCGTTTAATTAAAAAAAAAAAAAAAAATCTGGAAACTTAACACAATTTCGGCCTATACTCGTCAGAAAGCCACGTCGAAATACAGAAATCGTATATCCCGTATTATCGAGTGAAACGGTGCCGGGGACTTAAAATAAACATCAAGGCGTCCGAGCGCGTCAACGTAGAAGTATTCACGTAAAACAAACAGACGTGTCCCCAACACAACCAAACCCATTTTTTTTAAATTAAAATTGAGATAGGCATTTAATACTGCACTCATTGAGAATAACGAGGGCAATATTGAACATCAGTAGTTTAATGCTGTAAATAATACCTGTATGAATAAATTTAAAATCAAATTTTGTACTCTTATTTAATAATATCTCGGTCCTTCGCTTACTCGGATACATCCATTTACTGTCCTGTAACTATATATATATATATATATATATATATATATATATATATATATATATATATATATATATATATATATATATGTGTGTGTGTGTGTGTGTGTGTGTGTGTGTGTGTGTGTGTGTATGAATGTGTGTGTGTGTGTGTGTGTGTGTGTGTTAGCGTTTCTACATTTACAGCTTGATGAAGAATAAATCTTTCTCACACTGTGTATTGGATTAAAACTTCGTTGCAGCGTAGGAAATGATAGGCTGTTCGTGGTAAAGTGAGCATTTTTTTAAAGCCCTTTGATTTAAAATAGTAGTCAATAAATATATTTTATTTTAACCGTAGACGTTAACTTCCGAGTGAGGTGGAATATACACACTGTGTCATTACTTACATGGACATATTAATTTGAAAAGGTGGTTAAAGGATAAAGAAATGGCTGAAAGTAAAAAGTTACTAGGGCCTCAAAAGTGCTCACTTTACCGTAAATTAGCTGAAAATTTAGCTTACAGTGCAGATGGCCACCGCACAAATTTACGTACGTAAACAATGCTGTGAATACAACACACACTCCGGTAAAAGAATTTTGTTCACCATAAACTAGCAGATTGTGGAAACAGACAAAGTAAGCTACACAGAAATATCGCTAGAGACGAAATGCCTCTTTTAGATTCGATTAAATATATTTATCCATATTTTGTAAAAAAAATTCTTACATTTCACATAGCCAACAAGGTGAAATTACTGAAGGGTTATTTGTGAGTAATCAGCTCAAAAGAGTATATTTATCGGAAAAATTCCTTAACTTTTATTTATTTACGTAAAAGTGAATGCAAACATTTTGATATTATCAGTGTGCACATTATATATGCTCTCGTATATTATGTGGTTTGTACTTCACTGGCATCAAGACCATTCAACTGCATCTTCGTCACACAAAAAAAAAAGAAGATAAATTGGTTTATACGGGAGGTGTATGCTATTGAAGTTAAATAGAATACACAGCATATATTACCGACTGCTGTTTTAAGATGGGAGAAGAAGTACCTCGCTAATATGCGACTAAGATGCATATAAAAACATCGGTTCCTAAATGCGCTGCTCTTACGAATATTCCTCATAGTTTAGTGGCATGCGGCGATAAATTCCATCAGCTGGGAACGCGCACTCGTATTGCAATTCCTTCGCCACCCTCACCGCCCCACGCAAGACCTTTCTCTCCGTCCTTCCCCGATCTACGACAGGGAGAGGGGGTGCCCCGCATGTCGGCGTTCGACGCAGGTTCCCCATCACCATGATCGGTCAGGCGATGATGAATTATTGAGGTTGGTACGGAGTCGCCTTTAAGGAAGCCTGTAGGACCGCATGCGTGAGAGGTATCGCTTGGTGGTGGGGGGGGGGGGGTGGGTTTATAAGGGGTTGGTTGGTTTAATAATTCAGGTAGGAGATTTCTTCCGTGAGCTGAGTCAGTCGGGAAAGCCGGCGGGGGTTAAATATTTACCCTGCGCTCGTTCGGCTGATACGCCAGTACCCAGGCGCCTCGCTGGTTGCGTCGACGTTTCGCAGGCGTTTGTTAAGGAGACTCCCTTGCAAAAGCATCACGACGACGATGAAAAATATCATGAACAATCTTCATGCGTGTTCTTTTCCTTCGTATTTTTAAGCTGTGACTGTACGGTTTCAAATACAGCAATCTATTCGGAAAAGGTACAGCGTTGTAGCTATAGTTCAAAGCACTGTTTTAAATTAGAATAGGCATGTTAAGGCTGTTCACGATATAGTAAGAACTTTCGAAATCAACCTTGTAAAAAAAAGTCACTGCTCCTTCTTGCATGTGTTTTAACGGGAGCACTGAGTGTCATGCGCCCAGTCAAGTTGGTAAAGATGGTAGGAAAGTAGTTCCCTATATTAACATCAAATAAGAACTGTTGGGTAACTATTTGTGATAACTTGAAGTATTCATCTCGCTGTCTATTATGTTAAACGTATCAAAGTGAAAAAATGATCAGAATTACAAGGTATTTGCTTCCCTAATAATTTTAAAATTTCACTTTACTGGCACATGAATAAAGTGATAAGGTCTATGACAATGTTAATTTTACATAAGGCCGCAGAATATACAACGTTCGTACAAGTAGACCATAAGCAGGGCTATCAAAAGTGCTCATTTTACCGTGAACAGCCTATAGCTAGTTAGGCTTAACGTCTCGTCGACAGCGAGGTCATTAGAAACGGACCTAGTTGCTCAGGGAAGAGAGATTGGGGAAGGAATCAGCCATGCCCTTCGTTAAGGAAACCATGAAAAGCCGGAAATCAGGATGGCCGGACCGCGAATCGAACCCGGGTACTCCGAAATGCGACTCCAGTGAGGTAGCACTGTGCCACCTAGTTCGATACAGAAAATAAATATCGTAAACAAATGGCTACTTAGACCGATTTTTTTTCTTCTGATTTGACCCTTTTCAACGACCACTTTTATGTTTCAATGACGAAATTCATAAATTGGCAATAAAATCTCGTCTTCAGTTTTGTAACAAAAAAAAATATAAAAAATGTTCCACAGTTTTTTTAAATTATAATATACTCGCTTTCTTACAGCGAGGCCCATATGACTCAATCAAGGGAGGATCATTTAGGAACCCTCCTATATGAAGCTATTAAACGCGTTTGAAGCCAAGGAGGTTAGGAGCGATAAGGGTCATATTGCTAGGATGAACAGTCGTGTTGCAACCATCTATGACTTTATCATTTTATTGGGGGAAAGCCTGTAGCAATGCTAAATGCGTGGGTTTTGAGTATTCGTGTATGTCGTTTTTATCAAATGTAGCCAAATAATTACATGAAATAAATACACTTACGGTAGTCTACTGTTTATATTGCACAATTTACAGTAATTAAAAAATTATGAAGTTCTCCGCAGGGGACCGGGATCGAACTTTCAGACCCTCTCCTCTTCACTTATAGCCACGTCTGACCTACCAGTTCACGCTGACGATTTTAAGGAAAATAGATTTCTTGTATTTCCTCATAGAAAGTGTGAAGTTTTAACTTCTATGCCATTTCCTTTCGTTTTTTTATTTGACTGGTGATTTTAGGGCGGTTAACACGAATAGTACACATGAGTACACTCTCTTCAACGCATTATATGCAGTTTATACCTTCAAGAAGAACGCTGCGGTGATTACATGAAAACGAGATGAAAGACGTAGATACGGAATGAAAGTCTAAATGCGCATATTACCTCATGAAATGGCGTTTTGAAAGATGAAACTCATCGCGTTTTTATGGCCATTTTTTTTCACGCTGTCTAATTGATCCATCAGTCAAAAATAAACCACTAAAAACAGGGGGGTGGGGGGTGATGAGGAATCAGTGGGAAATGTCGCCAAATGAACAAGTGAAAGAAATCTGGATTTTTTTTTTTTTTTTTTTTTTCCACTGGTTCATCAGTTAAATACACTGAAGTGACTGTTGAATCAGTCAGATACTGGTGATCGATTGAAACAGTGAAATTCTCACTCATTCTGAATCAGGGTGTTAAGATGTACGGAGAGTCTCCGTGGGTTCATGGAAAGTTTTGTAAAATTCACTGAAAGTCCGTTGTTGATAAAAAGGACGCGTTTTTAGTTTTACTGATATTCCAGGATAATTTTTTAAAGTGTACTCTACGAAATTTGATGGGGAATTTTTTTTTATTTTTTTTTTTACGGTGATCGGACGGTCACGTTCCGCGGCAGTCACGTGAAATCAGAATTTTAGCCGCTGACAGTTGAACCCGCGGTCCGCTGGACGACTCGTTAAAATAACTGGGGTAACGAACCAGTCACGGGGTTGAGGGGGTTCATCTGTATTCCAGGCGTGTCATTCCCCCCCCCCCCCTCCCCCAGCTCGCTCCAGCCGAGCGGCGGGGACAGCTCGGGCCGGCCGATCCTTTGTCGCAGTCCTTCCACAGCCTGTTACTTCCCGAATGACCCAGCAATCAGCGGCAAGCTGTAATTTCGCTCTTGGTTCTGTTGAGAGGCGCAGCTACGAGCACGAAACGTTTAATGCAGCACTTCTGAGGTTAAACTTCGAAAAAAAAAAATAATAATACCTTTCGTCGCAACGCGTTTTATCGTTGTCTCTGAAAAGTCGGAACATTTGTCTGTGAAATAGTTGTTTACGGGAATACGCGTATCTCGGTAAATAAATGTACTGCAAATACACCTTTGTCGGAGAAAATGAAAATCAATGATCATTTTGTCGTATTTTGTGTATTCTTCGAGAAAATAGGTTCATGCATGGAAATTGTGGGATATCGCATTTTTCTAAAACCTCGTGTATGCAGTTCTCTTAAGCGGCAAGAGAAAAGTACAAAGACACGGGAGTAGTTTAACCTATGGGCTTTTATCGCGTGTAATAACACCCGCTCTTACAGATCTAATTTGCACAGTACAGCGGCACGACGGAAACACTGCACGCCCTGTGCGTAGGAGCGATGAGGCGCTAGGCGTGCGTGTTAATGTCGCCCGTATCGCTCCCTCGCTTCTTGACCTTGGACGAGCAGCTCCAGCCCACTCTTAAGGGCTTTCAAGAAGTTAACTTCATTTTAAGCTTAAACTTTCTCTCGGCGTGTTGTGACGTAATATCCTCGAAAAATAACAAAAAACTACAGATACAACTAAAAAGATCACTTTTTTTTCAACATGGATGCAATTAAATTTTAATCCATTCTTAAAAGCTGAGTTGGTTGTGAAGAATTTGTAAAAAAAAAAAAAAAAATCGGTCATTTGGTCCCTAATACATGGCACGAAATCTTAATTTTCTTATTTGATTCTATCGTACAAAATTGACAAAAAAAGAGGCTATGTATAAAATGATTCTAATGTATACAGACTACATACAAATTTTGGTTGAATTTGGTTAAATTGTTAGATATATATGTGACAAACATACCTGAATTATTTATGATGCTGCCATTTGGATCATCGTTGTCCGGCCCATTTAAATCATGAAAGTTTACATCGGCTTCTGTAGCATTTATGGTGGCCACATTTTTGGTGCAAATTAGTTGAAATATTTCAGTGTAACATTTGGTGGGATTCGGTTGATTGGTTGTCGAGATGGCATAAAGCCTTCATAATTTTCATGTGGCGATCTTCATAAATCGAAGACAAAAGTAATGAATTAGCATATTCGATGATTGTATACTGCCAACATACAAATTAGTTAAAATAGATTACATTGCTTCGCAGGTATAGCACCCAAAACTCAAATGAATTTATAGCCGCCATTCTGAAAATAAGTGTGTCACACTTAAAATATACATAGATAAATATGGCGAACCGCAGTGCAGCATCTTCGCCAAATTTTGTAAGGATGGTTTAATTGTTTCCCGATATATGAGACGAAACTTTATTTTTTATTGGTGGGGCAAAACGGCATAGAAATGAGGCTCTGCATAGACATATTTAATGGTTGTAATATGTACTTCCAGCATACAAAGTTAAGTTGGAATTTGTTTCATTGATAAAATATACTGAGCTATAATATTTATATAGCAACCATTTTGAAAATAAGTTCCTGACCTACTTAAATCATACCAGCTTACACCAGATGTTGCATTATTATTTGTTTGCCAAATTTGGAAGGAATCTGTCAATTGTTTTTCGAGATATATTGGAAAAAATGTGATTTATTTGCTTGTCACTTCCTTGCAAAATGGAGGATGAATAGTTGATAATAGTTGTAGCTGTAATATCTACTATCAGCACACAAGGCAAAGTTGAAACTTATTACATGGTTTCGACGTTATAGTATTCTAAGTTAAAATAGCTGTAAGGCGGCAATTTTGAAAGTAAGTGTCTCACACGCTTAAAAAAAACCACTTAACATAATCTGCTTCAGTGCTACTGGTTTGTCTAATTTGGTAGGAATCAATCAGTCTTTTTCTATACCCAGAAACAACATACCGTAATTTATTCGTATGGTGCTATCTTCCATAATTACCGACAAAAGTGATTATGTGTTGGTATATATTATGCTTGTGGTAGGAACTTTCAGCACACTGAACTCAGTCGAAATTAGTTGAATGGTATGGTAAATATATGCCTACCAAATAAACCTAAAATATTCGTATGGCCACCATGTTGAAAACCAGTACCTAATCAAGTTCAACGACTTACATTTATTTGGCCTATCGTAGTGTTACCTACCTGCCAAATTACGTGAGGATTGAATAAAAAAATTTCCAGATATCATTTAAAATCTTTATTTGTTCATTTGCTGCTATTTTACAAACTGGCCGACCAACAATATCCATCTCAAGATTTAATGATTACACAATGCTCTGTCAGCATCCAAAATTTGGTGTGAATCGGTTTAACGGTTTTCGAGGTATGACATATCACCCCAAATACTAAAATAGCCGCCATTTTGAAAGGAAGTCCCGATGTGCTCGATAACTATAAAGTATGGTGTCCTTACTAAGTACTATATGTGTACCAAGTTTGGTGAAATTCGGTTCAGACGTTCAAAAATTGAAGAAAAGGGCGGAAGGAAGGGGTGGCACACACGCCCAGGCGCGCGCACACACACACACACACACACACACACACATACACACAGACAGGAAAGTAATCTCATAAGCCTTCTTTCCTTCGGAAAGTATTATAAAAATTACGGATGCGGATTCGAAAACTCCAAGCCTGTATCGTCGGTCACAACTCAAGTCTAAATAAATTACAAGCGCGCGAACACGATAAACCTCTAGCGCGTTTCTTACTTCATGAGGATTAGGGGTGACGGTGGTGTAGTGGTTAGACTACTTGCCCCCCACCTGGGCGAACCGGGTCCGGTTCCCGGTGGGGTCGCTCCCGGATTTTCACATGTGAGTATCGTGCCAGGTGATGCCTTTAGTTGGCGGGTTTTCTTGCGGATCCCCTTCCCCCACCCACACCATTTAATTCATTCCAACCCTGCTCCATACCTCACTTCAGTCGGCTCTCAAGGTCTCGATGTTAAGAGCTGGCAAAATCTCCCCAGTGAACTTCATTCACAAGCGTTGCCTAGTTGTCGGAATTACTATGTAATATCAAATAAATATGCGGGGAAGTATTACTTGCAACTGGGGGAGATAAAAATGTTTACAGCTCGGAATCGTGTTCTTCGAAAATTATATGTTCACTTAAAGGAAAAATTACCCTTAGAGCTCAGACAGTGTATATAGCGGTCAGAAGGTCATACATACGACAGTCGTAGAGACCAGAGGTTAAGGTTAATTCCACTGCAGGTTGGGAATATCAATGTTAACAGTTTAGCAAAGGGAAAATTTTCATCACTAGGTAAGCGCTAGTGCTGTGATGGAACCAGATTTGCTCTATTTTCTACGTTAAGAAACCGGATATTTGCAATAATCATAAATTAAATATAAAATAACTTCGCAACAAAGTAAAATATTTCTCTTTTATTATTCACGTAGCTTCAAATTGTAATTAAAAGTTTCCTTTTAGAAAACTGAGCACATGTAAGCGGGAATTTTCTCTATGCTAAACTATGCTATAAGTAATACCATTTTTTGTTTCTAACTTGAGTAAAATAAACCTTATAGAATTTCACACACGCTGTTGTTTTTTTATAGACTATTTGGTTTAGCAGTAATCAATATCGCAAGCAAAAATTAACCAGTATTTTGAACCAGAACAGTACAGCATTTATTTCGTAATCAATTTAACAATTAAGTTTTCAAACCACGTTTTATATATTTAAACCCTTTTCTAACAACTAACTATTTAAGGATCGTGAACAAATGACGTTATAATTGCTACATTTTCAAATCTGTAAAGGACAAAATATTGAATATTTTTCTCAGGATGATTCAGAATAATGAATTTTAGAGTTTATAATATACACGCCATACAACTCGATATGTATTAATGAATGTAATGTGAAATGTCCCATTAATATTAAACATGAAAATCTAGCGTGCCCCAATGGCCTTACGCGCTTTCTTCATCTGCTTGCTACGAGACCGTAGTATTTGCTAGAAAACTCATCTCACAAAGTCGACATCACTGTTTGTTTTCTTGGAGCCTCAGACAATTCCCGTACACGAAGTATTCAGGATGTAGGCCTACTGGCCAATGGAAATACCAATTCAATTATGAAGCGAGGGGAAAGAATCCAAAAGTTTATACAAAGCGGTGATAATGGGACACCCCTGGTGAGATATGCTCCGTAGCCATTTTTTGCTGGCTTTTGTGGCCGGAGTTTGCTTAAGAGAACAGTTGTTTCGTCTCCGTATACTTTAGTGCCATGTGATCCCAACGAGCGTATGAAAAGCGTGCCAGATATACGAGGGTACTCACGTTGTGATAAATAAATAAAATTTTACTGATCCCCGCCTAAGGCAGACTGTCGTAATATAGTCTATTCGCAGTTTCTTCACACATATTTAATCAACCCTTTGAAAAAAAAAAAAAAAAAAAAGCACCCAATGTATAACGTTATTGGTTATTTCCTAGTCATATTGTGTATCGCAAGAGTATTATAAATTGTATTGACATAAAACAACGTATAATTACCTTATTTTTGGTTAAACTGAAATGTTTATTATATTTCAGCTATAAATATGGTTTCTAAATAATAATTAATATGGATAAAACAGTGAGAAAATAGATGCGTGGATAATGCCTAGTAATAAATAGTTCTTATGCAAAATATTATTACATTGAGTGCGCACGAATATGGCGCGTTGTCCCTTTGGTGTGAGTTTGTAGAATCGGCTATGCTTTGTTTGCACGAGGCGGAGGTATGTCCCGGAAGTAGAACTTAAGCAGGGCTTTATAAAAGTGGGAAGTAACCGTAAACAATCTATATTTTATTTTTAATCACTTCTTGGTTATTAAATCTCTGTTTGGTAATTCGTATAACACAGGTTAGTTGCCAAAAACATTCCCTATTCGAAAACATAGGAACAGGATATATTCCGAGGCAATCTTCACTGAAGAGCTCCTTGGGAGTTTCTCCCACCTGCCTGGGAGATATTGTGCAGGCCCAGGTGGGCAAGTAGAGGGTAGTAAGGGAGGTAGAGAGAGAGAGAGAGAGAGCCCGTAGGGGTAGCATCGTCTCCAGGGCCTGGTTCAAACTTCCGGACGTTAAGGCATAAAGTCCCCGGACTAGATTATTGCTTCGGGGAGCGCGCCGGTATCGAATGAAATGAAAATCGATTTTCCCCTGGTACCTTGGAAACTTTTCCGCACCCATCCACATCCCTTTCCCTCTCTACGCCTTCTATGGTCAACATGTATTCATATAAGTTTGAGAAAAAAAATCTCCCTTGCAATTTTATTTATTTTTTCATCCTTTTTGGTTGTGTATGTATGGGTCGCCCGGGGACAACAACACTTGTCATGAGGAGGTAGCACTTTGCCGCCATCTTAGATGATGTCACAGGCTTGGCCGGCTGCCTCGTTCGTCTCCTCCCCCCCCCCCTTCCCCTCACGTCTATCTCAGCCCACAGCCGTCAATTTCAGCGACCCGTATCCCTAGAAAAATTTTTAATAAAATATACATTCAGTAAAAAATTTAACAGTATCGGCTTGCCACTTCGGATTTTCATTGATTTTCCTAGAAAAAACGTCCGTTCGCATAGAAACCTCCACTCGTCGAATGGCCGGATGCACCAACATCTTCCCCGATCCGAGATCGAATGATCCTAGTTTCGAATCGGGATCCAGTTTGATCTTGGTTCCAATGTAAAAGTGTTGCACCAACGAAATTTCATGATTCTGGATCTCCGATTCGTCGATCTTGGTTCCAAAGCGAGAGATCGATATTAAGAATGAGACAGATTTTGCTATTGGTTCTTAATATATGACGTCATGGAAGTAGGCGTATTTTTCACTATAGACAGAACTATATGTGCGATGTTTTATCTGTTTTAAGTGAATTATTGTTGTACGAGTATTACTGAATAATATTCAAGCGCGTATAATGTTGTTATAATTTCCCAAAAAAACAATCAAAAGTAGTTCTATCTATTGCCGTATTTTCAAACTACATTTTCTGACGATGGCTGCTGATCTCGGATCGATATTTCAAAACCACCAATTTCAGCGGTTCGAAATGAACTTCATTTCTATCTCCAGTCCAGCTCTGAACTCGAATGGTGCAACAGTTTTCTGTGTCAATCTTAGATCTGACCATCTCGGATCGAGTTTCGAACCACGATGGCGCAACCGGGCATAAGTAAAACATACAGTAGGCCGTTTCCCGATCAGATTTCCAACTTATATATTCATTTTTTTATTTAAAACGTGTTGACTGTACGTTCAGCTAGAACCCTGTAAAAAATATTCGAATTTTTGTACTTATTTTTTCAGGAGAGTCAGTTCAATCTATATTTCTATTATATACGTTATTCATTTGTTCTTACTGCTTACCAATAGGCATACGAGACATACACACATTTCAGAACATGTGCATGGGGCAGGCGACATCCTTAGGGCACGTGCGACTTATGCCCGGTTGTACCATCGAGGTTCGAAACTCGATCCGAGATCGGATCTAAGATCGACACAGAAAACTGTTGCACCATTCGAGTTCAGAGCTGAACTGGAGATTGAGATGAAGTTCTTTTCTAACCGCCAATTTCGGCGGTTCGAAATCTCGATCCGAGATCAGCAGCCATCGTCGACAAATGTAGTTTGAAAATACGGCAATAGATAGAACTACTTTTGATTGTTTTTTTTTTTTGGGAAATTATAACAACATTATACGCACTTGAATATTATTCAGCAAAATTTGTACAACAATAATTCACTTAAAACAGATAAAACATCGCACATATAGTTCTATCTATAGTGAAAAATACGCCTACTTCCATGACGTCATATATTAAGAACCAATAGCAAAATTTCTCTCATACTTAATCTCGATCTCTCACTTTGGAACTAAGATCGACGAGTCGAAGATCCAGACTCATGAAATTTCGTTGGTGCAACACTTTTACATTGGAACCAAGATCAAGCTGGATCCTGGTTCGGAACTATGATCAGTCAATCTCGGATCAGGAAACATGTTGGTGCATACGGGCATAAGAGAGAGAAACCCTCATTAGCATATCGATCTTCTGATTGTGATGGACGAAACGTAGAATAATTCGCATTATCGTTGCACAAAAAAAATTTTCAAGACTGGTTGACTGACAGTTACCTCGCATGGATACAAAGTTCATGTCTACAAACATGTTTTAAGTACCATACCGATTACACACGGAAATCAGGACTCGCTGGGGAACAGTGCCTTGCAATACACAAAACAAAGTGTACAAGATGCATTTTCAATGTGTACGTGTTTCCACATGGTTTGCATTACCGAATAAAAAAAATGTATTCTGTGTTTTATTAATTTTAATAACTCCTGCTTCACATAAAAAAAATTATTTTAAATAAAATTATTACATTTAAAAATAAATAAAAAAATGAAATACGACAGGTTACATGAACCTGTCGCCCTTCGGTACGGGTCGATAGTATTCTTGCTGGCAGTAAATTTTCTCTGATTGTTGAAACATGTGTCACAAACACATTCTAGTGTCTAATACTGGAGAAAATATGCGTTGGGGGTGTAACTTCGTGGCCACTGGCATATACCGTTGATTTATTGCTATGTTTGGAAGAATAATTTGTTATGTAAGACCAATGGCATGAACCTGCATGTTGGTTAAGTTTTTGGGGTTTAGGGTTATTTAACATTTTACGTTCCTCGATTTTTAGAAACTTTTTTTTCTTCTTTTTTTTTTCTTTTTTTTTTTTTCGATTTTCTTGCGATTTAAATCTATAAAAATAAATAAATAGAAGTGTATATCTGTGCTTTTCAAATTTTTCGACTGTTAAATATTCTATCATATAGTATTATCGATTACTAAGCCATATCTAATGTTAAATTGTTTAATGTTTGTTAATCTGTACGACCGGATATAAATAAAAAACCAGTGAACGTATTGACATGAAATTTACACAGTGTATAGATAATAACTCTTGAACATATAATCGTGATCAGGGATGTACATAGGTACACAACACGATCACTGCATTAAAAAAAGCATTGTTAACCCCAAGAGTTCCGTCAATTCTTTCTTTTTTGTGTATGAGCTGTCCTCCTTTACTTCCCAAGAGCCGTAGTGGCCCAGTGGATAGAGATATCTCAAACGGGGCCGCAGTGGCTAGAGTGATTTCAAGTGGGGGGCCTTAGTAGCTTAGTGGCTAGAGCGATTCTAAGTGGGGCCGCGGTGGCTTGGTGGATAGAACTAACTTATATCGATTGGGGCCGCAGTGGCCCAGTGGATAGAGACATATCAAGTGGGGCCGCGGTGGGCCAGTGGCTAGAGCGGTTTCCAAATGTGGCATTAGTGGCTCAGCGGATAGAGCGATTCCTAGTGGGGCCGCGTGTCTTAGTCCTATATTCCATGCGGACGAAGTCGCAAGGTGAAGCTAGTTCGTAAATAAATATACACAATGCCGATGGCACTCAAGCAGGGGTCGAGGTAGTTGAGTGGATGTTTCAAAGCAATCCGACATTCTTTCTAGGAAAATCAATACAAATCCAAAGTGGCGAGCAGATACTTCTTAATTTTTTATTAAATATTTTTTAAAATTAAAATCAATTCTTGGGATACTGGTCGCTAGGAATTCCCGGCCGGTGGTAGGGAATGCCATGGATGAGGGGGGGGGGAGGGAGTAGGGAGATGAACGAGGTTGCCGACCGCGCCTGTGACGTTATCCAAGATGGCGGCCAACTCCCACCTCCTCATGCGATTTGTACATACACTACTCTTCTTCATTATAAATTTTTTATTTTGCTGGCTTTAGTTTGTTTCCTTTATCCTTCTCCTTCTCCTCCCGTGAATTTTATTTTTTCTTCGTCTCGTTTCGCCGCCTCCCTTGTTCGCGCGGACGCTAGGGGGAGACACAGGGTTCGGTGTCGCCCATTTCCATGTATGATTTAAGAACACCGTGCCCAGTGGCCGAGTGAGGGGCATCGTTCCGGCTTATAAAGTGCGAGTTTTCCGCCGTGTGTGACAACTCAAGGCACTCGAGAGGAATTCGTAACGAAGAAGTGGGAACAGAAGCTCCCTTCCTCCAGTTCCAATATTTTGTTACGACCATTTCAACCAGGAGAAGAGACACTATCTACCACATATGATAAATATATACATTGTATGTATCTTCTCTGTTTCCTGGTAATAATTTGATTTGAAATATATTAAAAGTATTACAAAAAATATACAAAATATTTAAATTAAAAATGACTGATATCCTAAGAGGAATATGTACCTGGTGCTTTACCTGCGTTTTAGGGCGTTAGAAATACACTTTTTTTACGAAAGGATTTTACGTGTTTCGTATCTACTAATCTACGAAAAAAAAAAAGAAACATTATACGAGATTCGAAAGCCACTTTCGAAATGTTATGCGCATTAAAGGCAGTTCACGATAAAATGAGCACTTGTAGTACCAACTTTAGGAAAAACTCACTATTCCCACCTGCACATATTTTAATGTAAGCGCTGAGTAACAGGTGCCCAGTAAAGTGGAGGGAATGTATTTCGATGTCTAAACGTCTAATTAAAAGTGTTAAGTAACCATTAGTGATAGCATACATTTATTTCTTTCTCTTTCTGTTTTTATGCATATAAGTGTAAAAATTACTAGATTTGTAAAAATATATACTTTTCTAATAATTTTAAAGTTTTATTTTTCCCGACGCATCAATAAATTGGTGAGACCCACAGCAGTGTTGATTTTTCATAGCGCGGAAGAATACACAAAGTGCATACAAGTAGCTCTTAAGCAGAGCTATCAAAAGTGCTCAGTTTACCGCGAACAGCCTAAACAAATATTTTTTCCCCAGCTCCCACACATAGCTGAGAATTGCCTATTCGCACCGTCTTATCGCGAAATGTACTAACTGGAAACACTCGAAGCTAGTATAGGGACGTGTACTGAAGTATACTACAGGCTATTCACTAATAAAATTATAGGGTCACTGCTGAAAATCCTATAGTTCGAGTGGTACAGCGGGAACACTGCACGTGATTTCGGAACCTTGCGTGTTTGCTGCGAGGCAACCTTTTATGGTACTCCGAACAGGAACGGGTTGGGGGATTTGTGGTTGCTGGTTCGTGACAGTGGCTGCGGCCTGAGACGATACAGCGCTGAGGAAATGGTTGGCTGTCAGACTGTCCGGAATAAAGCCGGGTTATTATTGTTATAACAGAACATTACAACTACAAGATAACACTGAATGACCGGGACAGCAGTGAGATATATTAATTGTTAATTAACTGTCTAATTAGAACCCTATTACATTACCGGGTTTGCCCCAACTTGCGTTGAGTCCGGAGGCTGTTGTACACCGCGATTACGGCGGTCGACACAGCTGGTCTCCGGAAGGATCTATCACTGTCTGCTGTCACGAGGAGAAAGCCCCTCGCCACTCAGTATTGTTTATATATCGGCGTCGCGCGGTGCAGTCTCGCTTGATTCCTGGTTATTAGTGAGGATTCCTGCTTACTGTAGCCAGGCACGCACTCCTTCAATTGCCGCAGTCGCTGTCCTGATTTCTGCTCAATGCGAGCGGGCGTGTTCAGGCGACGATGTAATTAAAGGCGCCTTCACGCCAGTGTAACAGTGTTAGACGCAACGGGGCAATAGGTAAGCGGGCCGGTGTCACATTTAACGCTTCCTCTTTTCTGTGCATCGAATGGCCATAGCAGCTCAAGCTACACAGACACAATTTGCATCGAAGTAATGTATTTTGTAGATATTATCTTATTTTGAAAGTTTGAAACCAGGAGCAAGAGAACTATAAATGTCACAACCCCTCATTATTCATAGACGAGCCGTTAGATTTAAGAGTGTCTGCCTTATGTAGAAAGGTCTCCACTCAGCCGGACAAACGCATTCATCCGGCGTGTTATAGCTTCTTAGGTGAGATAATTTTTTTTCCCAACAAAATGTCATAGTTTAGGCAAATTTGAAACCTATGCTAGCGGTACAGTTTGGTGTAGGCTGTTCACGGAAAATTGAGCACTTTTTGAGGCCCCTTTAACAGGCATTAGCCACTAATAAATATATCTTATCGCAGCTTCAGGCTTTAAATTTTGAGGGTGGTGGAATTTATTCACTGTGTTTCTTGGCCACATTGCAATTTTTATATTAAAAAGCAGCAGGAAGATGGAAATTGGATGAAAGGAAAAATCTGAAGGGCCTTAAAAAGTGCTCACTTTACCGTGAACAGCCTATAGCGAGAGAGTCTACCGGGAGCGTTGCTCTCTCTCTCTCTCCGATATATTTTTTTAGTTCAACGTTCGCCTACCAGGAGCGCTACGCGGTTTCTTCACGCTTTTTGAATCAAACCTTTGAAAAATCTCCCCATGTATGACGTGTTTAGTTATTTCCTAAATAAGCCCTGTATCACAGCCGTTATATACATCTGTTAACATATAACTTCTTATTTTTCGTTAATTTCAAGTTTTACCTAGATTGTATTTATGACTTATAATAAATAATTTATAATAATTATGAATAAAAAACAGTGAGGGAACATGTATGTTAGTAGCACCAGGTATGAAATAGTTCTCATGCAAAAAGTGCGAACGAAATCGGTGCGATGTCCTTTGGTGTAATTTTATACGCTTAGTTGAGCTTAGTTTGCACGAGACGAAGGAATATCCTGGGAGTAGAACGGCAGGGCTTCAGAACAAATCCTTTCGACAGTGACTTGGAATCGAACCCGAACCTAATCGATATCACTGTTCAAACTTTCCAGATCGATACCGACGCCTTTAATCGCTCGACTGCTATGATGCACGAGAGTAAAGATTTTTTAATTTGTCAGTTCGAATTAGCATATGAACTTTGTATCTCATGCCATATGGTACCAAATAAAATGTTAAACTTGTTTCATGTTTTACGTGACATAACATTCCAGTATCCAATTTTTGTTTTACGATTGAAATGTCCATATTTCTGAGTAAAACTCTACGACTTAATAATTAACTATTTCTA
This sequence comes from Dryococelus australis, assembly GCA_029891345.1. Classification (NCBI taxonomy): domain Eukaryota; kingdom Metazoa; phylum Arthropoda; class Insecta; order Phasmatodea; family Phasmatidae; genus Dryococelus; species Dryococelus australis. The sequence continues at coordinate 30,789,660 of CM057007.1, read as the reverse complement.
TCTCATCTTATTATATGTTCTTTTTTTTTTTAGTGTTTGGAAGGCAAGCGGTTAATTATTGGAAACTATGTCGACCTATTTGGTGAATTGTATTGAATCAGGCAGTGAAGAATATTGACTGCCAGGTGAAACTGTTTTATCTCAGGGAACAAAATTATAGCAAAAGTTTCACCACTTTTTACAAGTTTAGCACTGAAGAAAAGTTTCACAATTACGTCATTTCCTGTTGAGAATAAACACACAAAAATTATTTTTGTATATTCAACATGTCTGCCAATTTTTTAATTATTGTTCTTATTAAATGTTTATTCATTTAGTAAAGTATGTTTGCTGCGCCAGTGATGAACTAAAATATAAATACTGCGATCCAACCCAATCCCTCATAAACCCTTGGAAGGGGGAGGGGGCAGTGTTTCCACAACGTAGTGCCACAAATATTAAAAAAAAAACAGGTATTTTAGTACTTTTTTTTTTTTTAGGCATGGCATTCCTTTCTAATTAGAACATTTATCGTGGCCAGTTACGGCAGTTAACAGTGGAAGTTGCGTTAAGTTATTTGAAACGTAAGTATCTCCCTCAGCTCGGAGTTCGGTTGAGGCAAGAGCCGGCAATATGCCTACCTAACATTAGTGGAATTTCACAAAATGATTGTCAATGGCGGAGCGTAGAGGAAGTTCGGGTGTTGTGGACCCGTCGGTGTTAAAGTGGACCCACGCTGCGAGATTTAGTGTAGGTGCTGCGACCTAGCAGTGTCACAATACGTTAGTTCCCTGCGGGGTCGGGAGAGTGCGCGTCGATAGATGTCCGCAAGTAGTAATACGGTGACGGGAGATCTAGAATTCGAATTGTTTTTTGTAGGTATATCTAGTTGTTAAACGTGTTGGAATTACTAAAGATAACAAAATGAATTGCAATATTTTAAAGTAATAATGCAGTGTCTGTGTATGGCAGGTATTTCAAATTCGTGGTATGTAAGTAGTTTAGTATACAACACTATACGAAAAACAATGGGGTGGGTCGGCTAAAGTGGCACCAGTCCACTTTACCCGCCGTAGTTTTCATTACTTCATGTTTCATTACTGGTAGTAAAATTTGTTATAACTGTGAGACTCTGATCGTGCATGTTATTATCTGATTTGATCTATAACCTAGTTACGAGTACAGGAAGTGAACACCTTAAGCATGTTAGAAAACTACAAACAAAAAGTGACGTGTTGAATATCGCAGGATTGGTAAACTCGTGCTGTGTGTATCTACTGCTGTGGAACATTTTTGGATGACAAATATTGACAACAATGGGTAAGTTGTTTAGAGTGTTAGGACTGGTGTCACGTAGAATGTCCTGAATATAGTTCGTATGTGATATTTGCAAATCCTTATCAGTCTCTATGTCAGGCCTACTAACATTTGTAGATAATGTGTTTGGTGCACCGGTATCTTAATTCAGTAGAATATTTCCAGGTGGCCAAGAGCGTGCTCTAAATTATTTTGATAATAGACTATGCTCAATTTCTTTATGTTAACTATCACAATTCACCACTGTAATGTCTCCAAAATACGCACCGACTGTACGCTTGCATACAATAGATTACAATTGGGATTCCCACTTTTTAATTATTTAGGATGGGTAAAGTGGACCCATGCGTCCACTTTACCCGAACAGTACGTGTAAAGTGGACCTTTGCAGACTTGCATTAATGTCAAGATGTCAAGTACAAGTATGTAATAAAATCTGTAAGTCATATGTATACCGTACACAGACATATCAAGCTGTAATATACCATAGACGAATGGAAAATTGTATAATATAGCTTCTGAAAAAATGTGAAAAGCAAAAGTGGAGTCAACAATAACCGAACTTACACTACACATAAAACCGCTTCGGACATAACGATTTTAGTTTAGGAGCGATTTTAGTAAGTGTATTCAAGATGGCTGACAGCGGCCATCGGTGGAGAAACACTAGATGACTGTTCCAAACCAACGAGGGGAAAAAGCAATTATTTAAGACAGTGTGTGTGGCCGTGCCTCTTTGCTATTATAACACTTTGATTGGTTACAATGGAATATCGGGTCGCCTGAATCTAACCGAGTCGTATGGAGTTTGCCATAACATTATAGCTTGACTCCCGAATTCTTTAAAGAAACAGGTAAAATGAAGAAAAAAGTGATTTCGCGAAAATGAGGGAAATAGTTTTTTTTTTTTTTGGCGAACATGAAGAAAGACGTGTTAATTGCAAAAATGAAGAAAAACGTGTTAATGCTACTTCGTAAGGAGCTTTCATAATGATCTCTTCAACGTAATATTACGTCACCTACATTCAAGTTGCAAACTACTCAAACGAAGAGGATGGATTGTATGTTATTCCACAAAGGAAAGAACATTTGACAGACACGCGTTCAGCTGGGCATTATATTGACAGAGAGTCAGCCAGTAATTAACGATGCACAGTGTAGTAAACGTGTCCGGTGTTTTATTAACCAATAGGGCGGTTGTAAGTGGGAATACAGATTTAATCCATTCTCGGTTACTTCACATTTTTCTGAAGCTCTGCTGAAGTTCTACTTCCAGGATATTTCTCCGCCTCGTGCAAACAAAGCTTATCCGGAAATTACACCAAAGGACAACGCACTTAATTCGTGCACACTCAGTTGTAATGATATTTTGCATGAGAATTATTTATAACCAGGCGCTTCCAACACACACGTTTGCTCACTATTTTCTTTAATATTTATTGCAAATGAGATATTATAATTTGTAAACAAAATACAGATAAAACTTCAATTAAACGAAAAATAAGAATATTTTATATTTACAGAGGTACAAAACGCTTGTGACTAATGGTATATTTAATAAATAACTAAACACGTTATACATGGGGTGATTTTTCAAAAGGTTTGATTCAAAAAGTATGAAGAAACCGCGAATATACTATACCATAAGAACAGATGGTCGGGCAGTGGTGAATATACGTCACTCACTTCTAGATTATCTTAAGGCCCCCGTCTACGTAGCAATTGAACTGCGTTGCAGAGCGTTTGAAATATTCGCTTTACCACGAAACTATTGAACGTGCGTCCAATGTGCTATCCTACGAAAAATCACACACCTCAGACGAGGGCTGTCGAGTACTTTCAAAATGTCTGGCGTGCTAGAAACATCATTTCATAGTACTCGAAAACGGCTTTTTACAAAGCCCCGTAGCTCAAAATATACTCATCAGATCGTTACAAAACTACTCCAGGGTCTGCACTGATCCATCCTACAGACCAATAAACTAATACTGTCACCGCTGAAAGTTCGATACGTAAAGGCTGTTCACGGTAAAGTGAGCACTTTTGAAATCAACCTTAGAACAAATCACTGCCCCTGCCTACGTATATTTTGACGGGCGCCCTGAGTGACATGCGCCCAGTAAAATTTGTAACGATGGTTGGGAAGTAGTTCCGTATATTAATGTCGAATAAATCGTGTTATGTAACAATATGTCATAGTTTCAATGATTTCTTTTGCTTTCTTTTTTTAAACGCATCTAGGTGTAAAAATGAGTATATTTGATAAATATTTATTTTTGTAATAATTTTACAGTTTTACTTGACCGATGCATGAATAAAGTGATGAGGCCCATGACACTGCTAATTTTGCAAAGGCGGAATTATACACAACGTGCATACAAGTTGATACTAAGCAGGGCTTTCAAAATAGCTCATTTTACCGCGAACAGCCTATAGTAAATTAAGGCTCTCTCCCAATTTCCAAACAGTTTGCTCGTACCTTTAACAACAAAACTGGTGACCTCGTGCAATGCTTGAAGGACTAGTTGGCACCAAAACAACATGCGCGATTGGTTGCTGCAATAAGCGAGGAAGTAGGCCCTGCGCTTTTTGTTGCTTTGAAAAACCGACAATCCTCCTTCAGTTTCTCGCGTGGATTACTCCGACCCTGACGTTCCACGTTTGAAAAGGAAAAAAATCGTCACATTTGTTTGTCGTGATGTCGCATATCACATTAATGGAATCTCCTGTCGTACTCGTATTATTACAAAAGAAACTGCTCCTAATGATACGCTGAGAGCCAACAAAACAATTGTTTGTACGGGGCCAAGAATATATTTATTTCCCGCAACAAACTATTTCCTTGAGTAAACAAAACTCAAGAAGCGACCAAATTAATTGTTTTCGTCTTAAAAAACACACGCTTGAATAAACAATACCTCTGTGCTAGGCCAAAATAAATTAGACTGTCAACAGAATATTATGTTAAATCAACTGCACAGTATATATTTGTTTGGCCACTCTTTTATTGCCTTCGTTCGAAAATACAGTTCTAGAGTTTGTTTGCAGTTTGTGCGACGGGATAGTAGCAGTGTTTGTTAGAGAATTTATTGATACTTAATAGTGGTACCAACATCCTAATAAAATAACTTCAACACTAAACTGAAAAGTAAATCTGTAGAACTTGAATAATTAATTGCGCATGGTATTCAGTGTTTGAAATGTATATACTTAAAAACATTGGTATTTCCTCAATAATCAATTGAGCTGAGGTTGCGGTTAAGCTTCAATTTTTTTTTATTTTTATATTTTTACCGAAACTGTTGAACCCATTCAGACCATTGTAAACAATTGTGTACTTTATGCATGTGTACGCAATTTTTGGTCTGTACTGCACACTGCGAAGCTTAATGACCAATGATCTTACTTGTGGGTAATCTATTTGCAAACCGCCTTACTGGCTTAGGTCATAATTGGTTCACATTACTATAGCCGAACATATAGCCTGCAGCTTACTGGCTGTGATGACGAAATAAGTGTTGCGTTGACTTATATACAAGATGGATAATCATTTTTTTTTGTTTGCAACGCCTCGAACCGTAATTTAAAGTGGCTCTGAAAGGGTTAATGCACGTAGAACCAAACAATTCTTTAGTTGTACAACAAAATGTTTGTTAGGAGCAAACAAATAAGAAAAACAAAATAATTAGTTTTCAACAACAAAATATTTCACTGCGCCCATAGAAATTATTTATTTGGCTGCGCCAAACAAATTTTGTTTGATTCAACAATTGCTCAGTGAACGACAGGGAAGATGCCTAACACGAGTGTAGTCATGCCACTTCTGTGTATTTACGTAATAACCGTATTACAACACGTGTATGTTGGATGGGCATCTGACCAGGGGTCCTATTATCTAACAACTTTTTAATGTCGATATATAAAGATATTAACTGCTTAACTATCTTTACGAGGCGAAATTATATTCTGTAACTTAATATGTCGCCATGATGGTCATTTGAATGCTTCGTGACAGTCGTTATATAAATACAAAGACAACAAGGTGTCTTTATGAACGAAAGTGGGAAGAAAATGGCCGACTTATTCAGGTTAATTCTAGTAAACACGTCACAGAGAAAAAAAAGTTTTAAAATGTCCAAAAAAAATCATAAATATTATAATCTGTTATATTTCCGCCCTAATAAACGGTGTATGAAGTACATTTAAGGAACATATTTTATAACTCTCTAGTAATACCCGGATTCAGCCACGGGGCAGTGTTAATAATACCGTCTGAGCTTGTATCCATAGAAAGAATTAAATTTATTTTAGAATTATTATTCCTAAATTTATTAAGAAATGAATTTCATTTATAGTTAGAAAATCACTATAATAAGAAGATTTGTGACTCGGGACACTATGTAATCACGGAAAAAATATGATTCCACAAGCATATCGTTCAATTGAGAACACAGCACGCTGCGTTGCCAAACGTACGTCATTGCACAAAGATATCGATAAAGATATGGCTTACAGATTACCGCATAAAGACACTTTCGGGTAACAGTCATTATGCCCCGTTTGTCATAAATACAATCACGTTGACTGTCTTTAAACAAGCTGAAGATAGAGAATAGGGCCCTTGATCTGTGTTGTATTATATTGTAAAGGGCTTTTTAATGTCCCCCGGTTTTATGCTTGAAAGCCATGCCTTACCCGGGATTCAAACCCAGAGCCTCCCTGATATGTAATGACGAGCCTTCGCTGTGCACGGGACGAGCGAAGATAGAAGCTCGACGCTTCGCCGGTTTTCAGCCGGGGAGGGGTTGGGGAGGGGGGTTCACGAACTCCTGCTACCTAAGGGCGTCCTGACGTCATTGTCGGGTGGTTTCCCGCGAAACCCCTCGCACCAACCCTCGTCGAAGGCTCTGTTGACGGCCGCCTTGTTTCCACCCTTCCTGGCTCGTCCAATCTGCCTCCCCTCCCGCCACGTGAGGCGCATATTTATTCCTGCGGGCGCCGACGTGCTTTTGGCGTCAAAGAATGGAAGCTCAACAGGTGTGTGTACCCCTGCTGTCTACGTCAGATGGGTAAGGCTATTCACGGTAAATTGAGTACATTTTAAGGCCCCCCCCCCCCCAATTAGTCATCAACCACAAATAAATATATTTTTTATTGCAGCTTTGGACTCTTAAATTTTCAGATTAGTGGGATGTATACAAAGCGCTTATTAGTCACATGGCAATGTTTATATTAAAAAGTGGCGGAAAGACAAAAATCGGCCCAAAGGAAAAATTTAGCAGGGCCTTAAAAAGTGCTCATTTTACCGTGAATAGCCTATAGAGACCATAGACTAAAAATGTTGTTGACCTATCTCCGTGCCCCAACACTGAACTACTTTTCTGCTAACACGACTGTTAAAGACGCCGTGAATTCGATTAGAAGTTAGAAAACTGTGTAGTAAACAAGACCTTTTAAGATGTTTCTATACTTCACCTGACCAATTTGGAATGCAGTAATATTAAATTCAAATTGGTGAAATTATTTTATTAGTATAAAAGTGCTTTTCGTTTTAAAATCGAAGATATTTACGAACAAGTTTATCGGTGTTAACCATGTGACTTTGAGTGCTGTGTTCCTTTGGAGTAGATCAATCCTGGGTGCGTGCGCAGAAGCCGTGTAGGCGGGTCTACCTCATCTTTCGTCTATGGCAGGGACCCGGGAATTTGGCGGGACCAAGCGGTGCTTGTAGACAGCCGTGTAATAAATGGCGTATTGTGACACTGTAGAGAAGTGAGAACTGTAAAAGAGATATAGTTCATTCACGGTTACATCCGACATTTGTGAAGAGCTGCTTAAGTTCTACTTCCAGGATATTCCTTCGCCTCGCGCAAACAAAGCTTATTTGAGTCTAGAAAATTACACCAGAGGGACAGCGCACCGAACTCTGCGCACTCAGTGTGATAATGTGTCACGGGACGGGAGCACCCGGAGGAAACCCCTCGGCATAATTTTCTTAAGCTATTCTATGATGATTAAATGTGTCGAATATGTTGTGTTGGCCCTGTTGATCGTATACAAAACGCCGTACAAAGCTTTTTTGGGACATGTGTAAAAAAAATTCATAGATGTTTTATCGGGATTCTCTTACATACACCAAACTTTTCCGCCAAGAGCTTATATGTTCTCTGCACCACCTCCTGGTGGTTTTTTTCTCTGCTATACAAAAAAGTTTTTGTAAAATCAAAATACTGAAGGGCCTGTTTCATGTTTCGGAGGATATCCGTTGCAACGTTCTATTTTTAAAACTAATCACACGCTGAACTTTAACCACTTGTTTCAATTAGCATTACAAAAGAGACTCTCCTGAGTCCATCAGACGTCTCTGACTGTATCGTTTGCTAACTTTAAAATCTGATCATTGGTGCAGATATGACACAATAAATCGTGACGGCAGTGTTGGAAATGATCGAAATCGCGACATAAATGGTGCACATTTGGTTCTTACTTTTATCCTATAGGACGCTATGTTTATAGAGAAAGATGTCTAAGATTTTGTTCTAAACGAAGATAATTTTTTTCGCCCCATTTTAAGTAAGTTTTTGATCGTTACATATGTCATAAAGGACAACGTTATCGCGTCTCCATCAAAATGCTACACAGCAGATTATTGGTAAATGCTATTAATGAGTAGCCTAAAACTAAATGTAATGTATGATCGTTTAAATACCGTTATCGTTTTAATAATACACCGTGCCCTATGTAGTCAATGTAGCCTACTGAAGTTGATAATATTATTGCAATTAATTGTATCGGTTATTCACAAACATTATGTTTTTAATTACCGAATTACGCTTGTGTGTTGCTTACCAACACTGATATTGTTGGCTATTAGATGATATTCAGATATGGTATCAGTTAGTATACACTTATACTTCACTTTTTGATAGCCTACTACTTCATTTACTGGGGCCACGGTGGCTGAGCGGTTAGCCTGCTCGCCTCCCACCAAGACAATCCGGGTTCAATCCCCGGTTGGGACACTCCGGATTTTCGCATGTGGGAATCGTGCCGGATAATGCCGTTGGTCAGCGGGTTTTCTCGGGGATATCCCGTTTCCCCCACCCCTTCATTACGACGCTGCTCCATACACACCTCAATCACCCACATTGGCTCTGAAAACCTCGACGTTAAGAGCTGCCCAAATCTCTCCACATAGTTAATTTACTAAGGATTTTCTATAGTCAAATATGCTATACACTTTTACTGCCGCACCTCAGTGCCCGTTCTCCACACTGAACAAACCTATGAAAGGCAAAACTGCGTAAGACAGGCTTGCGCCGCATTTCCTTTAACAGATCGGTATTTTTTTCTGAGCTGCCATAAGTACGTGCTGACCCTACAGAACTACGACTTACGTCACCGTGTAATGAATGGAGGCTGGTATATCCGAACTAAAAACATGACGTAAATATATTATCTTAAAAAAAGTAACTTACCCCATTTTGACATTCGCCCGTCCAGTTATTGCCTTAAAACACTAAAACTTTTAATGGATTTTAAATTTAAAATCACTGATTCGACGAAAGTTATGTTTATTTAATCCCGAAAATTTTACGTATTAAAAATATTTGTTGTTCAATTTAATTTATCTTATTGCTGTTCTCCTCGAACGTTTTTTTTCTTACAAAATCCAAGCATCTTGGCGATTACCTAACTAAAGTAATGCTTTCACGTGATACGTCTAGCGTTGCATACACCAAGAAGTCTACGCTGTACAATAATCACTTAACTCGTTTTAATAGCAGAAAATGCAATCGGTCGTCTGCAAAATTCCAACGATCGTCTAACCACTAAATTTATATTATCTCGTAATGCCACCCTTTCGCCTAATTACGCTGCAAAATAACGTTGGAGCATGCAAACAACTTTCACAAAATAGTATTACGTCATCATATTGGTTGCTGTCTCAGTGAAAGGCGACAATTGGACACCATTCTCCAGGAGGTGCCAAATACCTTGTGGACCAATGGCTAGAATTATATTAATGCACATGTTTAGAATTCTAGCTTGTCCCAAAATGAGTCCGCGAATACTTCAGCTCTCCAGCTATTACTCTCGGGTATATTTGACATGCAATCGTTTTTTTTCAAGACTGTAAATGTAATAGTGAAAAAATAATAAAGTTTCATTTGTTCCTCGTGCCTAGGAACACGGAAACGCACTGTTTTCGGAAATGTTTTCTTATTGTATTTATTTGTCTATCATTGATTCCCCCCCCCCCCCCCCAAGGTCCTAGCGCAATGCTTTCGCAAATTGATCTCAAATGTAGTAAGCGCTAGAGTGTATAATGTATTCCGAACGCACGTTCGTTTTAATCGTAAATATTTAAAAAAAAACGCGTTAATTGTGCGCAAGGGGAGAGAGATCATAAACAGGTTTCAAATTTCTCATTTGCTGCGCTAATGAACTAAATTGGCGGGAGCTTGTTTAGCCTAATTTTCGGAATGTAAGTTAATCCGTGTAGCAGTGTGTAGCTATTTCACTCCCTTAACTTTTTAATAGATGCTTTTAACTTCGGGACCATTCAACAGAGTTAGATCGTATACATCACTCGCACAACGCCTAGAACAAAAACTAGTAATCGTAGCTCTGGTACTATTATCAATTTGTTTTAATTTCCGGAGCTACGGCATATTGCTCCTATTAATATAATATATAAAGTAATGCAAGGGTGTATATAACCTAAATAAGGCGTGCTAACAAAAATGAATTGTGTTATTGCTACTACTCAAAGAGGTAGCAAGGAACTTCAATTTCAAAATTTCTAAATTAACTTCAAGAAAACTTCTCCAATGGCCAAGAAACCGAAACTTAAATTTTGTAGTTATTGAATAGTAGCATATTTATTGCGTCTTGCGTAAAGCTGATATTCAGACTATTCCTCGAACAAATATACCAAACCCAATAATAAAACCTTGCCTATAATAGATGCCAAACATAGACTATTCTAAAATAAATAGTCGTTTACTTTAAAACGGCCTTCCTGCGATATTTTAAATAAAGCACTTACCAAAATTGAAAAAAAGTATATTACATAGATGAATAAATAATTAGTAATTTGCTGTGAACGTTCTACAAACATGGTGATGAATAGTGACACTGTCAGCAAAGACGCAATTCGCTGAAATTGCTGTGTGCTGTGTTCTACTCGGGAAAATTAAATCGATGTAAATTGCTGTGTGCTGTGTTCTACTCGTAAAAATTAAATCGATGTAAATTGCTGTGTGCTGTGTTCTACTCGGGAAAATTAAATCGATGTAAATTAAATTTTCAATACAGAAAATAATGATGCAATAAATCAATATTTAATTAACATTTTTATATGAAATATGTCCATGTAATTCTTAAGGCGTGCAAAATTTCATTAAAAAAAATATTAGGAACTCTTAGAGACAGCCGTGTTTTTGTGTCTACAATTTCTTTAAAAAATTAATTTTTTTTTACATATGCTAAATTTAAATTATTGCAGTTTATATAAATTAATTATATATTAAATGAACGTCGGACTTGTTTTATTCTGCCTTCTGTCTCATTTATTCACCATATAAATATTTAATGTGCGCTGGCATTAAACAATAATGCCTGACGATAAATAATTTAAAAAAATAACAGTTCTCAATTTGTTGATTTAGTTTCAACTAGCGATTCTTTAGTAGTAAGCTGATCGGTAGATATTGCTGGGTATTACCTTATAAGGTAATTTCTTTTAAAAAAATATTACGTAAAAAATTTAAATAATATCTTTAGTTCTTATTTCTAGAGAATATATATATTTGTCCCGTGGATTGTTCTTTTGTTTTTCGTTAACTTTTAGGAGAAATGTGTGTAATCTAGTAAACTCAAAATTATTTGTAAACATTCCTGTTTTCCATTCTATATTTCATACGAACGTCTATACAATAAGCAGATCGAGATGAGGCGATGGGAAAACTTGTTTAATAGTTTTGCAAGTTAATTCTAGCGGAACAGCCATTTTTCTCTCTTCGCGTTGCCCAGCTCAAAAGAACGAATGACAGGTCTTCTAACTCCGAACCATCGCCTTGTTGGCTGATTGCGTCTTATTATTCGCCCCTAGTTCTTCCCTTTTGCTACCCTTCTACCGCTAGCAATAATTCAAATCGGAATATTAAACCCTCCTTAAAAAGAAAACACTCCAATTTAAAATGCATTGAACAATAGATCGCTGGAGTGCTTGAGTGGTCCATTTGTTACTGTCTAACCCCACTTCTGAAATTCCACTTAATATGTTCCATCACCTACAAATGCATCATTTTGAGCATCGAAAGTGGATACATTTTTACGTTAAACTGCGCTGGTTATACCTTTCGTTTGCACTAATAAGAGCAAATTACAACATGTGTGTTTCTAATATCCGAGCGTCAGGTGGACCACAGAACAGGCAATCATACAGAAGGAAAACTACTACCTGCTTCCGCGACTACAGCCGCATGCCTAAGCTGATTGACCCTCAGTGTTGCCGAACCATTAGAAACAGTGGGTATTCTCCCGCAGTATGACATAACAAATCAGACCGCACTCTAAAACAGAATCAGTGATTTTCGTCAATGAAATATTAGTCACTTAAAGTGAACTGAAAAGTTTTTACACACTAGTCAATCAGTCGAATAAACGAGAAGTCTCTGTCATTGTGTGATATTCATTATATTTGTAAAAAATATGATATGAGGAATGCTTATTTATTTTATTCTCGTTCACCTGTGCTTAAAATGGAGATTGTAATCATTTTGTTCACAATAACGTAGAGTATTTTCCTCTCCTTCATCATGCACTACAGCTTCCCAGCTGAAACTCCGTCAATCCTGCCCGAAATAGCAACTGGTATAGGGCAGGGATGGGAAGCATTAATTCCAAAACAACACACGGAACAAGGAAGAGGACATTTGACACCGACATTTGCTTTCCCAGTTTGGTGGAGTGTAAATTCAAAATACACAAGACAAAATTACATTTTCTAATATAATTGTGGCGAAGAAAAGGTTCTCTTTTCTTTAAAAATAACTCGTAAGTTTGGTTTACAGATAAGCATGCAACGCATCTCATTTAATAACATTTCGAAGATCATCTGATTTAAAATCAACAGAACTAACATTACAAAGATTCGTGGAAATTATTTACATTTCTCGTTAAACAGGCTCTAGGAGAGAGGCTCCCTCGAGAAACATGATTTGTAATTTTCTAATGTTCCTCCAGTTCCCACCTCGCGCACACAATTTCGTTCACATCATCAATCCTGGAGCAGAAGGGACCCCCCTCCCCCCCCCCCCGACACTAACATCCTTCACCGGAAAATCTGTGTTGTAGGAACTACTCACTGATGTAGATATCGCCCATCCACACAACAGTCCTGAAACCGAGGATACTATTCCTCGCCTGACCTCTGCTGGAGTCGGCAGTGTTTCATTCAAGGACCACACTCACAGATCAGGACAGAGCCGAGGATATCCTCCCTACCAAGGCACATTACAATGCTCGCAGTACTCGCTTGATCATTTACTCTCACACACCTCCAGGTGCAAAACACCAATCATCAAATGCAGCTTCCTTAATATCCCCGGACCGCCTTGACCCTTCTCCTCTGCCAAAAGGCATTATATCACAACTTACCCACGCGTCCTTTCCTTCACGGGAGTTTGCGAAATTTTCCCACAATAACTCTTTAGCCGCGTCCCCAAGGGCAACTATCCGTCACACGACACGGTCGTAACTCTTTGCAGAAAAAGTTGAAATTCCCACTTTACTCCGAAAATGTTTGTAGACAGGAAAATATTTCCCAACGCCTAAAAGAAACACGTCGTACTAAGTTTTGTGATGATCGCTAGATTTCTCTCAGCAACGCGCTTAAGTCCTAACTTATTTAGACAAAAAAATTAGAGGTCCAACACATACTCTAACTTTGGAAGTGTCTGCCGACCTCCCGTGGTGCAGTCGGTTGGGGTGCGAGAGACTCTGGGTTCGAATCCCGGGTAAGGCATAGGTGTTAATTTAAGTTAGGTTTATAAGTTAGTTTGTAAGCCGTCCCCTGCTAAGCTTTCAAGCGTTAAACTGGGAGACGTTAAAAAGCCCTTTACAATACAATACAATACAATACAATACAATTTGGTATTGTCTCACACCTGACTTTCATTATACACAGCGAATCTCTGGTGGCCCCGTACTGTCCCTTACGCCGCGCCCCCAAAATAAGTTCAGGGGATGCCTTAGTGAAAGTCTCCCTGTCCGACGCCGGCAGAGTGCGCCAACTAGAGCCGCAGGTTAAGTACCCTCCAGAACGGTCTAATTAATATTACCGCATATTCAATTATCATTTACATATCACAAGAAACTACAAATGGGACATAATTATCTACCTATCAGTTACAAACTCACGAGGACATCCTGTGACGCACAAGACAAAACGCCTAAGATGGTTCATTCAGCAACCCGCAAAGCAGTAGCGTTTGACCAGTAGAAGCACTTCCAGGCGACTTGCATCTTAGTAGAGAATTCTTCAAATCAATAGCACTGGGGCCACACGTACATAATTAGGCCCCTCTAAAGTCCAGTCGCTGGCTGTATTACAAAAATGCAGACCAAAAATATTACGCGCTAAACATTGTGATATCTGAATTTTGGAGACAGACGGAAAATAGAAAAATGTGAAGAGAAAACTCCACAACAATCAATTACATGAAAAATATTTTTGTTGATGCTATACAAACGCCTTCTATTTATAATACGTAATTAATGTTCGAGGTGGGTGTGATTACAACTCTGCTCAAACATAAAGTATGCCACATGCTCGAAACACGACTGCTATATTCATTGCCCTGATCGTCCACTAAAAAACTGAGGAAAAGAAATCCAGTGACAAGACGAATAGCAATCGTTTCGCCAGGTAAAAGTACTTCGTGCTTCGATAATGAATTAGTATTGTGCATTTCAACCACTTTGCAAAGCTTGAAACATTTATTTTTCGCAGGTAACCACCATTTTTCAAGGCCATGAAAGGAACTTTTATATCAGCGAAATTTAGCTACCGTACAAATTAATAAGCTGCAACTGATTTCAAATTGAGTCATTTCCCCCGATGTTTACAGGTTTGGCTCCATGTTCATTAGTTCGGGTGTGTATTCAAGTCTTGTTTCACAGCTTCGAGTAGACAGCCAGCGACTGAATGCACTTGCATACAAAGGGTTGCTGCAGAGTCTCCCCAATTTTCTATGCTCTATTGTTAAACAGGTTGTTTCTCGAGAAGTTCATGAACGTAGTGTCATAAGAAAAGATTTTTGTCTGCTATGTACAAAAACTATTATTCTTGTTTATGTACAACAACCCCTGTGTACACTGTAATTAACATGTTAACTACCAAGAAGTAGATGAAGGAGTGGCCTATGCGGTATTAGCTTCAGCAACAGTAAAAACAAGCTACCTTCATCTGTGGGGGAAAAAAAAATCGAACTCTTAGTTCATAAGCAGTAGAAATTATCGTAATCACTACTGGGCCATGCAGTTGACATTGGAACACTGGAAGGTTATTACGTCCAGCAGATTTCTACGTCGATTTTATTTCTCACGTGGCATATTTTGCCTTGGTACCGATACTAATCTCCATCTTCCAGCCGATTTGTTTCCCAGTACAACTAATACTAGTTTCATCCGTGTGCGCGTTTCATTTCACGCATGAAACGCACTCAAGTATCAGCATTTCGTGTGAAGCCAGTCACTATTGACGCATCAGTGTAAAGGCTGTTCACGATAAAATGAGCACTTTTGAAATCAACCTTAAAAAAAAAGTCACTGGCCCTACCTGCATATATTTTTAACGGGTGCAATGAGTTACGCGTGTCCGGTATAGTTGGTAACGATGGGGGAGAAAATAGCTCCGTATATTAACGTGGAACAGTAAATGTTAGGTAACCATTTGTGATCACTTAAATCATTTATCTCTCTTTCTGTATTTTGTAATGCACTGAAGTGTAAAAATGAGCGGGTTTATGCAATATTTACTTTTACTTGACTGACGCATGGCTAAAGTGTTGAGGCCCATGGCCACGTTAATTTTACATAAGGAGGAAGAAAACACAACATGTATACAAGTAGATCGTAAGCAGGGTTTTCAAAAGTGCTCATTTTACCGTGAACAGCATATAAGGGTAAGCAAAAAATACTGGGATTTGATTAGCCGCGGTGACGCAGTGGCTAGAAAGCACGCCTCCGAACTAGGCGAACCGGGTTCGATTCCCAGCGGAATAATTCCCGGGCGATGACGCCGTGGCAGGCGATTATTCTCTTGGGGATCTCCCGTTTCCCGAGCCCTTTTATTCATATTTATCAGTTCATAACCTTATCAGCATTTTGAAGCTCCACGAGGCCGTTTCGATTAATATTCTGTCGCTACTAAAATCCGTATAGCGCTGGGTTTATTCATTTAGTCGTTTTAAACGATTAAGAGTGTCCAAATGTCCAAACAATATCTACTTATGTTTAAAGGCTAATTTATTTTTGTGACGTCACTAACAACTCTAAATAACAAGCAAATCCGTCGAAATATTAATATGTATCCCCTTTTTTATAAGCATTATAGAGAAATTAATTTTAAATTTTGTGCCAAATAGATTTATTAAATTTATATAAAAATTAAAAAATATATTTTTTTTTTAATGCCGGAAACTTGAAATCCCGATGCCTGAGCCCTTCTGCTATGGAAATGAAACGTCTGGCTATTTTTAATAGAATTAAATTTCTAGGGTATAAATAAAACTTCAGCTCAGCCTATTATTGAACGTCCAAGAAATGTATTTATGCCAGCCTGGTGACATCACGTTGGTAGTGTAATAATATTGCTTACATACCGCTTATTAAATATGTTGGGTACAATTATATCATAAATTAATACACAATTGAAAAATCCGCGAGTTCAGTGACCTGCAAGCTAGACTCTACAGTTTTATGTAGAAATATGCCTTTATCAACTGCACATTGGTTGTCTGCTGTCAGAGTAGAAAGTGACAATTGAACGCCATGCTCCAGGAGGTGTCAAACACCGTACGGACCAATGGCTGAAGTTATATAAACGCACGTGTTTTGAATTCTAGCTTGTTCCAGAGTGAATCCGCAAATTTTCAGGTCTCTATTAATTGAAAATTCTTACCATACTCTTAGTTTTATTGTCTAAATATATGTGTCCGTTTTTCTAAATCTTTGTGAAATAATTTTTTTTTTTTGGTGTGTTATCCAAAAGTTTAAAAATGTAGATTTTTTAAATATTTATATTTTATATGTTATATATTTAAAATATGAAATATATAAATGAGACTAGAACAGTTTTAACATTTTGGCTCCACAAACGTGATGCGTTGTGTGGTATCAGTTATCATTTCCTGAACTGAGACTCGTGTGAACCGATGTGTTAAGTGTCGCAAAACGGAACGTTACTTGACGCGCATCGTGCGGGCTGCGCGTGAAATGGATCTCTCGTCCACGGCCGGCTGCACAATTCCAACAGCCACAGGATATTTGATTTCTATCGCCTCCTCATCTCTGCTGCCATCCAGACTCCTCGTCTGCCGTTCCCCCTATTTCGACATCTGCGTTGTCTTCTGCGCTGGAGAAGGGGAAGAAATGCGTAGAATCTAGCTTGAAAACGTTGAGATCCTAGTCATTAAACTTAGGTAGGTTGGCTTTTCAGTCAGAGTAATAGAAATGTAATCTACATAAGTCTGCTTAAAACGGTTACCCCTAACAGGCTTTTATCCTCGACAGCTTATATATGTATGTATATATAAATATAAATATATATATATATATATTAATATATATATATACACATATATTCACACACACAGGATGATCAGCCTAACGTGGACACCCCCAAAATTTCCGGAACTGTTGCAGATCTACAAATGCGGTTTTCGCTCAATTGTATTACGTACGGGGGCAAATAATTTGCCTCAAAGCGACTATTTGTAAGACGTGTACGGACAGAAATAATTAAACCACAAATTATTCTTTTTTTTTCTCTGGAAACATACATTTACGGGCAAAGAAATACTCAGTGCTATAGCATATGCATCGGAAAAATTTTAAAAAAGAAACGCCACAAATAATGTGCAAATATGATTGAAATAAGTTTTCTGGTAGCATAAGGCAGTGGACGGACCTGTACTCGCAGCTGTATGCAAGCAACATGCGCCGATTTATTGAAATGACAATATTACGCCAGTAATACATATCGATCTATCTCGTCGATATATTTCAGCGATATTTTATCGAATTCAATATCTTCTTCCAGGTATCGTAAATAAGTATTTTTTTAATGCTCTTTTAATAAACTCCATTTTGAATTCAAAATTTTAATTTAAAAATTACTATCTTTACTTTGGCAACATGCACTAAAAACTGGCGCCACATTTTTTTGCAGTGCCTCATATTCTTAATAAATGAAATTCCAAGCATTTTTCAAGTCCTTTAATTCGTAAAAGATCGGATTCCGGTGTACTGAGAAATCGGTGTTTGTCTTTCAATATATCGATTTTTTTTCCTGTGCCAGAATCCCTAGGTTGGACAGCCGACTTTAGTTAGCCCCGCACTTCTCTCATCCTTGCTGACCCTGTGGCAATGAGATGCCGACTGGTATTTACAGCTACTTGCGAATTTCCGCCATTTTTATCCCAACCTGCCAAGTTCGTATATTCGCAAAAGTAACGATTATACAGCTAAACTAAATCACCAGTGTTAAACCTTAAAACAATTTTAGGGCAATCACTGCAAAAAAAAAAGTCTTACAAAGCCTCGAGATCGCATCCGGCCATTATGAAGCATTCCGACGGCAATGCAAAATTGCATAAAATAATAATTCTGCGTGTGTTATGTTTTGCTCACAATTTTAGGCTGTGACTTTAATCCATTCACGGTTACTTTACACTTTTCTGCAGCCCTGCCAAAGTTCAACTACCAGAATATTCCTCCGCCTCACGCAAACTAAGCTTATCTTAGTCTAGAAAATTACACCAAAGGACAACGCACCGATTTCGTGTGCACTCAGTTGAAATGATATTTTGCAGCATAACTATTTCTTACTGGGAGCTACCAACACACACTTGTCCCACCGTTTTTATTTGTGTTTATTATAAAGCAAAAATTATTATTTATAAATAATACTTAGATGAAACTTCAATCTTAGAAATAAGACACGTTTATGTTAAAAGAGTTATAAAAACGATTGTGATGCATGGCATATTTAGGAAATAAATAAACACTTAATAAATTAGGTGATTTTTCAAACTTTCAATCCAAAAAAATCTGAAGAAACCACGAATAGACTACATAGGGTTTTATAAGAGCAGTCTGTTCGAAAAAATACAGCATTGTCGCTATCCAAAACATTGTTTAATAGAACACAAATATCTAAAACACATGATTACATACAGGTATTTTTTTCCGATTTCGACTCTTTTAACCGGCCACATTTATGTTTCAGTACCCGAATTTATGAGCGGGAAACAAAATGTTGCATTTCATTTCTGTCCTGAAAAAAGATTTACGTTTATACATTCCATTTTTTTTTTTTTTTTTTGAGACTTACAGTTGCTTATAATGATACCAGTACGACAATAGGTTTGAAGTAGAGTTCCTTTTTATTTCAGCACTGCACACATAATGCAAACAATTATTAATGATGTAGTACAGATACTACCAGATAGTCAGAAAATTACGATTTAAGTTGATAATAACTTTCATAGCTGAAATGGGTGTACTGAATTCAGTTATTAAAATATTTCTAAATATTGGTAGGAATATTCCTTACATGCAATTGTTGCAATATTATAGTTAAACTATTTGGTTAAGCTTTCCTTGCAAAGTGAGTGAGAATATTCGAATTTTTTTTTATATAATGACTCTATTATTTAATTGTTTTAACATTTAAAAATATGAATTCAAAGAAACATTTTACAGTATTACAATATATACACATTCTTACTTCATATACGCTATGCATCGTACTTGTGTGACAATTTGGCGATGTCTTTACTAGTTTATAATAAGAACTGCATGTTTGCACAGTAAGGTGTTGTGTTGAAATGAATAAGTCTACTCTGTTTCAACCCAAAATTTTCAAGAAATCTCTCAAATTATAAGAAATTTTCATTATTGAGAATTTGACTTATCCTGGAGGGTTGTTTGCGACTTGCTACGCGAGAGGAAAGATCGTTTCGAAGGTGTTTAGAATTATTGCATTAGCAGTATTTCAAATTCTTATGTATATTTTATCAATACCCAAGCCCAGTAGTGCATATTAATATAGTATCACTAACATAAAAAAAATTTTATTATATTTCTCACCAGAATTATACGTTATTTATAAAAAAAAATTCGTAACCGGAGCGCTGTTAAAGTTTTTTAGCAGCTTGTTCTTAGTACAAATTCTTAACTGGTCTAACAATAAAAAAAACTTATAACTATTGACAGACGAACTCTAGGTGTAATGTACCTTTTGCAAAGTATAAGGGCAATAAATTCACATTGGAAAGAGCAAAAATTATAATTAAAACTTCTATACCATGAAAATTCGTAAATATCCGTAAACATAGCATAACATAATTTTGTACGAATGTGTTGCCTGTATCAGCACAAACTACGGGGTAATCAGTAATTCAATTACAATGCAAATGCTGAAGTTTGAAATAGTGAAATTGTTTTTAATCATCACTGGCGTGTGTATCAATTATTTTTCTGGCTTCTTTTTCGTTCAGTGAACTGGTCCGTTGGATTTGCTAAATGAAATTATATATTTAAATCAATGCTCTTATGAAATGGTAAAAGGGACATGACTAGTATAAATGTATGTGTCATGTATACAAAATAATTTGCTTTAATAGTATTAAGAACCAGTGCATTGCTCATATTACACTGTATGGAACGTGATAAGTGAATAGAAACTAACGTAATTTTTTCTCAAAGGAAGTATCGTAGTATTTACTTTTTCAAGTCAAAAAATTAGTACTGTTTATGAGAAAATCATTTTATTTATATTCATTTTTCTATATCTCGGATTATAATTAATATTTAGTGTTATCCAATCGTGGAATTGAATTAATTTTTAAAACTATTTCTTGCAGTTAAGAAACGCCATATTGTGCTCTCATCTTAAAAGCTTGTCCTTTTGCTGTAGTTAAATCCTGCTGTCGTGGCAGTTTGTTTTCACTAAGATGAAAGTTTCTTTCGCGCTGCTAGAAGTGTTAATACTTCAAACTATTTCCAACCATCTCAGGAGTTTTTTAAATACTCTTAAGAAAATGTCAATAGAGGCGTAGCCACATCAGTTGCTTTATAGTTGTTTAAAACTTCTCCAGCCAGCCACTTTTGCAACGAGCTTCATGAATCACTGAGAGTAAAGGGGCTGTCTGTAAACACAATTTAGAATGACTAGAACGTAGCAAGAAAAAATACTTGTTCTGCGATGAATTTATTGCTTCGAACAAGAGGCAAGCAACCTGATGCCATGACAGTGAACCGGCATGGCATTGATGTATCTTACTTTTTTTTATATGACTTGGATTATGTCTGTGTAATCGTCTACGCTGTACCTGAATTATCTCCGTGTCAGGGCATTGTGATTTAGATGTTCTTAGATGATAAGGTAAGGAGGTAGGTAGATCTTAACGTCTTGTTGAAAGCAAAGTTATTAAAGACAGAGCAAGTTGCTCAGAGAAGGAGGAACGGGGAAGGAATAGGCCATAGTTTTGACGGCTAAGTTTTTTGCAGACTAGTCACGATCGTTCTGCCTTATAGTATTAGAATTCTCATTGGCGCAGTGAAATTGGGTAATAGCTTCATACATGCATGACAGCCAATAAGTATAGAAAACAGTCAGATGTGCGTACAGTACGTTGAATCCTAGCGAACAGTCTACTTTTCCTGCGATAAACCATCATCTGTGGCCATAGCCTGTAGTAAGGATTCATCCAATCATTCGCTTGGAGTGATTTGGGGAAACCAATCAAAACCCTAAATAAGAATTTTCGGACCAGGATACTTTCTCATTTGGAACTATGATTAGTTTAGAAAGTCGCATGCATAAAGTGGGTGGCAACTCCGTTTATATTCATTATGAGATGAAGTATTAATGAGAACAGTATCTTATGTTGAAGATCACAATGCCATAAAACAATGTTCGTAGAATTGTAATTTAACTCCACTTCGTTTCCGATATTTCCCGAAAATACAATTTAAAATATCGGCAAATGAGGGCTTGTATCTTCCGTAATATTCAATTTAGGTAAAAAGCGTCCTTTACATTTTCCATTTCGTTTTTCGTCTCAGGAAGTTTATCATTTCGAATTCCGCCCCACGTGTATATTTCTAAGATTTTAAATTTCTCCCCTAGGGATTACCACGCTTCTCATCGTAAAACGATGCTACGCCATTGATGTACACTGGGTGTACTCCACCCCGACGAAGTGTACAAAGTGGGTATAATCCATTCACGGTTACTTCACGCATTTCTGAATCCCTGCTAAAGTTCTACTTGCAGGATATTCCTCCGCCTCGTGCAAACTAAGCTCAGTTAAGTCTAGAAAATTACACCAAAGGACAACGCACTGAATTCGTGCGCTCTCAGTTGTAATAATATTTTTCATGAGAATTATTTCTTACTAGGCGCTACCAACACACTTGTTTCCTCACTGTTGTAATTAATATTTATCGTAAATGTGATATTGTAATTTATAATTAAAATCAATACATAATTCAATTTAACAAAAATAATATACTTTTATGTTAACATAGGTATAATACGCTTGTGATGCATTGCGTATTTAGGAAATGACTAAACACGTCATAATGGGGTATATTTTCAGTGGTTTGATTCAGAAAGTGCGAAGAAACCGCGAATATACTATAGGTAGGTAGGTTAAGGTTAGTTCTACTATGGGGTGAACAAGATCAACGTTACAAGTTGGGAAAAGCGAAAGTTCTTTTCGCTACAAGTGAGCAGCAGTTTCAGAAAGGTGCCAGATTTTATTTATTTTCTACACTCTAAATCTGAATCCGTGACAATTTTACTGTTTCAATCAGGTAACAGTATCCGACTCATTCAACAGTCACTTCTGCGAATTTCAGTGATGAATCAGTGGAAAAAAATGCCACTTTTTCTTCACTGAAGGATCAGTTAAACAGAGTGTAAAAATGGCTGTCAAACAGCGCGTATTAAGTGAAATAGAAACATATAATCGAATGAAACTAATACAAAATACTTTCTAAAATGAGTTTCATCTTTCAAAACACCATTTTATGAGGTAACATGAGCGTTAAGACTTTCATTCCGTTTTTACGTCCTTCGTTTCTTTTTCATTTAATAATCACAGCGCTCTGTTTGAAGGGTTCAACTGCATGTGATATGGTGAAGACAGCGTAATCATATGTACTATTCGTTTCAACAACCCTATGGGTACCAATTAAACCGAAAACGAAAAGTAAGGGCATACAATTCGAAACTACACGCATTCGTTGAGGAAATATAAGACACGCATTTTCCTCTTTATCATCTATTCTGCTTGGTAGCTCAGATGGTAAGATAGCGGTCCTAAAGCCAAGCATAAACGGTTTGTGAGTTCAATCCCGGCTCTCTGTGTAGTTTTTCTCTTTTTGAAATGACCGTAAATTGCGAAATATAAATAGTAAACTATCGTAAATATGTTAATTCCTCGTAATTATTTGGACAACTTCATTAAACCAACATTTAATTTTCCGCTGCAGTTGACCGTTACTTATTCGATCAGTGAAATAGTTTCACGCCAGTAATTGAATCCGTGGAATTTTTTTCACCGAAACAATCAGTGGTTCGAGTAGTTGAATTTCACTGCCAATTTTTCCACTGATTCGATTTCAGCATAATTAAAATAATCATAAATCGAGTATAAAATAACTTTGCTATTAAGTAAAATCGCTCTCCTTTATAATCCACGTAGCTTAAGATTGTAATTAAAATTTGCAATTGATACACTGAGCACCTGGCGGCGTAAATTTCCGCTATGCCAAACTCGCCCGTAAGATATTTGATGTTTTTCATAACGTCTACCGCAAGAGTATACAAGAACAGATTCCAACTTCAATAAATGTTATTGGGCTTCGCACGACTTTTCAATCAAAAACAATTTACCACAAATATTGATTTAAAACGTACAGTATAAAATTTACTTTGCTTAAAAAAGATATATAAAACCTTGGGCGAACATTCCGCACTGGAATGCTTTAAAAATTCTCTTAACTTATAAGCGTTCTTTAAACCAACCAGTACTAAACGTCATCACGCCAGATATACAGAGCATAGGGAAAATACAGTTACAGTACTGGATTTTAAATAATTAAGATTAAAATAAGGTCAAAACATTTAAACTACCCTTCTCGTATTAATACTGAAATTCATTACTGGCATTGTCCAGAGCGCCGTGACGGTCTTCCAAAGTCTAGTTAATATTAAAAATGTATTCTGGCAAGCACAATTTCAAAACGTATATTAACACCAAAAAAAAACGATCCTCGGTTCGTACCATTTAAAATTATTTCACACGGGTGGGTTGCCTCAAATTGTATCACCACTTTGCACAAGTCGGTGCGAACCCATTCAACACGCCATCACGTTTCAGGCGGTTGGCAAAAAAATGAATACGCAAAAACTACTTCCAACCATAATCAGAGTGCAAGACTGCACACGACAGAAAACTGCACAGGCCACGCACCTAATAAGTTAAGCCAAAACCATAATTTAGACAATGCGGGCACAAGATGAGTTTAGAATAAAAGTTACATGCGCAACCCTAGAATTCCTTGACTAGACCAAACAAAGTCTTAATTCAAGCTCACTGCATTATACGGCAAACCCACCTATGCTTCTCGCCGTCAGTCATGGTGATATTCTACTGTCGTCAGCTACAAAATCGTAATGCGTAGCAACCTAAGATTGCATGAAAACCCATCAGGGCCGGGAACAGAAATTGAAAGCGAAGTTACTCAAATGCCTGCTGGCGTAGAAGTGGACGAGCCACCAACATGAGCAGAAGGCCCAAGCTTCAAACTGTATCCAGTGAACAGTGGGAGTGAAGCTCGACGCGCATGCGTGGTAGGAGGGGATCCACAGAAATGGGGAGGAATAGGAAGCAGGTACGTTGCAAAGACAGCCCAGGGGCGGAGAAGCCGAGCACAGCAAAGTCGTTAATGTTCGGAGCGCACTCTATACTGCGCAGTCTGTTAACAGTTAAGTTGGCACTATTTAATGTCATCATAACAGGAACACCACTATATTCGCTGTTCAAAGTAAAATGAACAGTTTCGAAAGCCTCCTTAAGATCTACTTGTATACACGTTGTGTATTCCTCCGCCTTACGAAGAATTAACATTGATATCGGTCTGGTCACTTTATTCATGCGTCGCTCAAGTGAAACTGTGAAATTATTAAGAAAGTAAATACTTTACAAATCTGCTTATTTTTACGCTTTGGTGAATTAAAAATAAACAGAAAGTGAGAGAATTAATTTTAAGTTATCACACATGGATACCTAACACTTTTTATTCCACGTTAAGATATGGAACTACTTTCCATCCATCGTTACCAACTTTACTAGGCGAATGTCATTCAGTGCGCCCATTAAATATGTGCGTGCAGGGGCAGTGACTTTTTTCTAAGGTACATTTCTGAAGTGCTCACTTTATCGTGAACAGCCTTTAAATAATGAATTTTATTGTGGCCTGAGATGTTAACTTTTGAAAGTGGTGAAATGTATACTCTGTATTTATTAGTTACGGGACAATTTTTATGTACCAACAAGTTGCAGAGAGAAAAAAAAAATGCAAAAAAAAAATAAAAATTGAGAAACGCCTTAAATAGTGATCACTTTATCGTGAACCACCTATAGTTAGGTTTAACGTCTCGTCAACGGCGATGTCGCTACAGACGGAGCAAGTTTCTTAGAGAATGAGGAACGGGGAAGGAATTGGCCACGGTGTGTGTGTGTGTGTGTGTATGTGAAGGAACTATCCTAAAATTCACCTGGAGTGATTTCGGAAAACCTGTGGATGTACCAATGTCAGGACTGCCGCGCCGGTAGTCGAACCCAGTCGAATCCCGGGTCCCCCCCCCCCCACTTGAACACGAGTCCATCGTATCACCGCCGCGCCACAATCAGTGAACTGAAACGTTCCCCCTATCGTTTTTAGGAGCTCGTACTTTCACAGTCAGCTGTTGTTCAGGAAACACTACATCTGCACGGACTTGTATAATCCATTCATTGTGGGTCTTCGGACTTTTTAACACAATCATTTAAGAAATCGCTCCATGTATTACGTATTCAGTTATTTCCTAAATATGTCATGTATCACGCGTTTTATACCTCTGAAAACAAATACGTATCTTATTTTTCGTTGAATTTAAGTTTTACCTATATTTATTTATACATTATAACATTTATTTTATAGTAAACACGAATAAAAACAGTGAGAAAAAATCTGTGTTGGTAGCGACTAGTAATAAACAGTTTCCATGAAAAATAATTTTACTACCGAGTGCGCAGGAAAGCGGTGTCTCGTCCTCTGGTGTAATTTTCCAGACTTAGTTAAGCTTAGTTCACACGAGGCGGAGGAATATCCTGGAAGTAGGACTATAGCAGGGTTTCGGAAAAGTGTGGCATAACAGTGAATGGATTTTATATTTACTTAAGGGCGTTGGCCACTAATAAAATTTATGATTTTATATTTTTAACTCATACCCTTCAACTTTTTGAAGCTATTGGTGATTTATTTTTGTCGCCCCAAAAATTTTTTTTTGAATAAATACATTTCGAAATCACAATTTTACTGGTTTAGAAATTTACATATAATGGAAACTATCTTATGAACAGAAAGGAGATCATTCACACTAAAAGAAGGTGCCAAGATCTCCTTCAAGGAGTCTACAAAATTGCACAAGGAAATAATTTTGTGATTTCCAAAAAAAAAATGCTGAAAATAAGGAAATTCTTGCACTTTTTTCATTTGTGGCGCTCCCCGTGGTGCAGTCGTTTGGTCAGCCACTGGTCTGGGATGCGTGAGGCCCTGGGTTCGAATTCCTGGTAAAGCACGGATGTTTATACAAGTTCGGATTGAAAGTTAGTTTGTAAGCCGTCTCCTGATAAACCTTCAGGCATAACATCGAGGGACGTTAATAAACTTATTACGATACAATAGCTACCATTTTTGACTGTTCATAAATTTATAGAGAATTATTTTTGTTGAAAGTACCTCAAAAATAATAACACAAATATTTCCCTTTTTAAAATTTGTGGCGACTTCTATGTCAGAGGACGCAACTAGGAGGCAAACCACAAGCCCAAAATATCAATGAAACCTGAAAGTGAATTTACTTCAGAAAAACCCCTACGAGCAAATTGCACTGTTGTAATGGGAGACACACACAGCGTATTTCAATAAGAAAACCTAAAATAACTTCCTGTGTTTTAATTATTTATAGTTTGGATTTTTTCTTTGTTCCTTGAAAAAAACACCATTAGATTGCGTATCAATTTTGAAAATATCACAATTTAATATTTCTAAATGTTAAATACAAGTCAGTACACACTGACTTAGTATATTATATTTTTACTTTGTATATTTACTCTTACTGGGTTGGCACACCTAGTCTTATTCACAGACTTATTCAATATATGTATTAATTAAGAATATTATTCTTCACCAAAATAAAAATATACAACATTCTCTACAACCCTAGAATACATAACAGAGCCAACAACTTATCCCTTAAAATCTCCCAGAGATTCTTTTAAAACTGCTATTTTCTTCTCTTTTAAAAATATATATAATCCTTTTATTTTATCTTCTGACTTAGCACAAGTGATTAAAACAATTATACATACTGGCCTCTAAGATAGCCCAAGGCCGACAAGGGAAAAAATATTATTAATTTTAAATTTAAAATATGGCCACTCAGAACAACCATTTTTATTTTACTAATTTTACTACTATTTTCTAGCCAATCAGACAGCAGAAGGCCACACGAAAAACAAAGTGGATTTTATGATTTTCACAACAATTTTCTGGCCAACCAAAGCAGTAGAAGGCCACACAAAAGTAAAAGTTTATTTTATAATTCTTACACTTTTCTGGCCCACCAAAGCAGCAGAAGGCCATGCTAGAAAAACACTATGTCAGTTTTTCATTTATTTTTAAAGTTTACTGTCCATTGAAATATGACACTGAGACCAAACGAGTATTTTCATGTTTTTACTCAAATTAAAGAATTTTAAGGACTCGAGTCCTGTTAAAAATTCCATATTTCCTTTAAAAATTTCACTTTAAAAGAAAAAGAAATTCATGATTTAGTACTTTTAACATTTTAGTTTTTTCGAAATCTCCTATTAAGGACGTGCAACTTGGCCCTTCTTGAACCTGCCTTACCGGGCTACATGAATAAAGTCTTTACGTTTTTACATTTTTAAGAATATTTATACTTTCTCAGCTGTGTTCGTTCCACGAGGAAGCCATCTCTGATCATACAGCCACCTCGTAGGAATATTTACAGAAAAAATGAATCCCCCTTAATGGGGTTACAGTTAATTCGAAGTACCCAATCACAGGGCAACGAAGTTTCCAGATAAAAAGTCAGTTAATCGGTGCACTTCACTGCCGCTGGGGCGCTAAATTTCAAGATTTAAACTGTCTTCCAATCACAGTGCGTGTTGTCAACGGCCTCCCGGCCGAGACAGCCACGTGCGCACTCACACTATCACGTGCGCGCGGGATTTCTGAGAAGTGGATGTAGTTTACCGCATCCCCGCTGATTAAGCTCCACTGTCGCACGGCAAGCCTGCCCGTCGGCCATGCTTGGGTAGTCTATCAATTTTCTTTCGCGGCGATAGGTTGTTATGCTGTTGGTTCATGCTTCTCCTATCGGTCTCCCGTAATTACCAGAAGTGTCATTACCAACGCAGATCGTCCAACGTACATGGAAATACAGGTCAGTGCATGTTATTATAGGCTTGTAGCAAAATCCGTCACGTGATTTTTCACGAAACGTAAACTTTTTGTCACCAGACTCGGGACAAATTGAGGCGTAAAATGGCGCTGTCCAACAGGCGCAGAGACAATTGCAGGTTTTGAGACAATCGTGTCTCAAAAATTTTCTACAAACAGTTTGGAGTAATTTATTTTTACATCATATAACAGAAAAATTTTGACTCTGACATATTTGCAGAACCACGTGATCTAAAAAAATTTATCCTAGGAAAATGTAGTCACAGATAATGTCTACATGATATCAATACATGGTGCAAACATAAAATTTAAAAAAATTCCGTGGCCAACGTCCTTATCGTTCCACCTGCCTGGCAGTAGAACTGCGTTTCAGTGTGTGTGAAGTACTAGTTTTTCATTAAAATATTAAACGTACCCCTCGTAAGTTTACCTACAAAAAGACATCATACCCCAGACGAGGAAAGAATGTTACTTTAATATTACCACGGATGGTGTATATATTAATTCGGAGCCCTCGCTAACGGGAAACAAGCCATACTACGATAGGAGCCTGTATTGAACTTTGCTAGAGACTATTAATCAATAAAATGATAGGGTCACCGCTGAAAGTCCCATAGGCACACGCAGCGCTACGAGAACGCACCGCGCCAGTTCAGAGCCCTGCACGTAGCGGCGATGGCGCTCTTGTAGCGCGTGCCGGTGTAAGCCTTATAGCTTCCACCCTTCTCGGCAAAAAAAGGGGGAGGTAACAATGCAGACAGGCGAGCCCCTTAACAAGTACTGAACGGGTAGTGTAACAGTGTATTTTCTGTCCCGGGGCAAAGTACAGGGCGAGCTAAGCCGGTTCTATAACGCAACAAGGGGGTTAAGGGAGGGTTCGAGAGAAAGAGAGAGAGCTGAAGGGGTTGAATAAGGACAGAGAGAGATAGAGAAAGACCACGTTGTCCAGTGCTCTCTCGCGCGAGGGTGGAGGCCAGGCAACCGCGCCAAAGAGCCGTGCGTCACTTAACTATTGATTCTCGCATTTCCCGCGTGGCGGCGCTAACATCGAATCTCACTCTCGTCACCTCTCACGGAGAGCTTGGGCTGTGTGTCAAACACCGGCCCCCCTCCAATTCCCCCCACATCTAGGGGTCATGGTGTGTCGATGTGTTTGGTATGGTGCGAGGGAGTGAAAGGCTGTCGGGACCCGGCCCTCCCCTTCAGCCCAGATAATCCCGTCAAGCCGCGCGGGTGTGCGCATTACATAACGTCCCAGGCGTAATGAGAATTAGTACTTCGACTAGCTTTGACGTATGGGTTGACGATGTTATACGCTGCACGTGCTGTCACAGACGTGTTAAGAGGACCATGTATTAAAATATTTTCTGTGTTATCTTCACTTGCGCGTACCCTCGTATCGCAGTGAATACGGCTCTTTTGCCAGGTAAGTTAAAACCCAATACATCTAATGCCGTATATTGTTCACTCACGGTTACTTCCATCTTTCCTGAAGCCCTACTTAGGTTCTGTCTTCAGGATATTCCTCCGCCTCTGCAAACAAAGCTTAACCGAGTCTAGAAAATTACACCAAAGGGACAGCGCACCGCATTCGTGCGCACTGAGGGATATTATGTTTTGTATGGTAACGATTTCTGATTGGGTATAGCTATCACGACTATTTTCTCATTGTATTTATTCATATGAATTGCAAGCAAAATATCATGTTTAGGGACCTGCGATTTTTTGGCGTTAATCTGAAATTCGCAGTACTGTGTATACTCGAGTCGGCGTCGTTTCTCCATTGGCTGCTGCCTTGACGTCAAGTCACTCTCTTCCTGAGTGAATTACATGTAATTGAGGCACACGATTGCGAAGTGATCACTTTTTGGCTCAGAGTTACCAGGGGCGTGTCAAATAAAGAATGGCCAGTGACAAACGTACAGCAAAATAAAGTGTTTTAAATTTGAAAAATCCTCAAATAATAACGTGAATTTTGCAGGTCTCTAATTACGATTTATATTTAAAAAAAAGGCGAGTAAAAGTGTAATTAAAAATATAAGGTATTTTTACGTTGACACAAGTATAGAGGGCTTGTGATACATGACATATTTAATAAGCAACGAATTATGTCATAAACACGCTGATTTTTTTTTAAATTTGATTCAAAAAGTCTAAAGAAACCACGAATATAAATAGTTTTGCTTTAATCGTATCAAGCGTAGTAAAAAAAAAATATAGTTTGAACGATAGAAAAATATATCGCACTTATACAACTTGCCTGCGCAATTGTCTTTTAAGGGGAATGGTGCACGCAAACCGCATATTTATATAATATTGTCATAGCTTGTTTTACAGCTGATTTTCCGAAATTGTTGGCTCGACAAGACATAAGTATTAACTTTGAGCATCTTCTTACATTGTTACAAATTTACCGTGTCCGTTATTCTCGGAGCACTGACTAAAGATCAGAAAACTAAAATGCTTTCTTTTCTTCCATCAGCGCTCCGAGAATAATGGCGGCAGTGAATATCTAACAACGTGAAAAGGCTTCGAAAATTATTATTTGTGTCTTGTCGAAACCAAAAATTTCGAGAAACCCTTTCGAAAACGACTTACATGGAAGAGAAAAATCGGGTGAATACACTGCTTACATGAACCGTTCCCCTAAGAGGCATGAGAAAATCCCTTATACACGTCTGTAGTTAATTCTGTGGGGTTTCAGTGCGTGTAATAAGATCCCGTTTGTGGAATTGCGAGAACGCTGCAAGTCAGTTCAGCAGCTTCCGCGTAGGGGCGATGGGGCACTATGCGCGCGTGTTATGCCGGAGTCACATAGCCCCGATAAGCCCGACAAGACATCCCCGACACGACACTTGAAATTAAACTGACAATGAAATACAAGGTAGATCTGACGTAAGCCCGACAAATTCTGTCGTCCGATCGGTGGCGTTTCGTTTCCCTTAATTTCGTTTGCGCTAAAGTCAGGTTAATCGAAATTAGGGCCAACAAAGTTAGGCCAAACGAAATTAGGATAAACGCAGTTAGCCTATTCGCAATTAGGTCAAACGAAGTTACGAGAAATGCAAGTTTCAGATTTTACGAAAATAACAGGCTAATCGAAATTAGGCAGGACGCCGTTAGGACAAACGCAGTTAGGCTAAATGTAATTAGGATAAACAGAATTAGGCCATTCGCTTTTAGGGTAAACGAAGTGTACTCGTCCGACCAGCAATGTTGAATTAGAAATTATTTCTATTTTCGTCGTGTCGTGCGGCACGACACGCAGGGTGTACAACCTTGCAAAATGAAATTGTATGGCAAGCTTTCCCTACAATGGCAAATACGCATCTTAGAAGAATAAAAATTGAAAATTGCTCTATTTAACTCTTTAAAAAATTAATTTTACCTTTATATGCATCAGTGATAACACTGTCATCGCCATATATTCCAAATTTCCCGTCTGCCCACCGCCTTTGAAACTAACGTAGTTAATCAGCGCCGTAAAAATGATTCCGAAAAAGTTCTACTCTTCGCGTCGCGTCAGTAAACTGTCGGGCTGTAAATTTGAGCAGTCGCATTGAAAACATAAACGTTGTGTCGTGGCTGCGGTTTCTGTCGTGTCGTGCTGCGATTGTCGGGGCTGTGTGACTCCCGCATTAGTGTCGCCCGTGACGATCCTTCGCTTCTGGGCCTTGCAGGGACTACGGAGCCTCACGGGTGTAAAAATCGCATTGAGCCGGCCGTTTAAGATGTGGAAAATATTGTTAACGAAACTGTCATGCGACCAGATTTTTGTTTACAAGAAATCGTGACGTCACTCAAGCGTTGTATCTAGCGACACTTGTCACATAACGAATTTACTAAATACGATATCACCCAATAGATTTAACCTTCAAAACATACGTGTTGGATTCACGCTTTGAAGGGATAAATAAACTTTCTCCACATTAGCTCTAAGAAGTAATAAAATACGAATTTTTTTCTTTAGTTAAAGTATTTTAATATATAAAGATTCGAGAGGTTTTTGAAACAATGAGCATTTTGAGATATACGCACATGTACCACATTGCGAGACATGCTAGGAACGAGTCACCTGTAACAACCACTACAATAATACCAGTTCTTATTGATATCTACATTTGCACTTAAAACCGTCCTATGTGTTGTACATTATGTTGAGTTAATTTGTATAACTATCCAACAATATTTGTTACGTTGAATTAATCAAGTGTTCTTACAAATGTAGCTTCCGGCCATAGCCGAACTAAAACCCAACTTATTATTAGTTTTAAAAAACTACGAAATAACTACATCAAACCCTGCATTATTAAAAGGACGCTATACAACCTAAGCACCTTTTTTTAACTATAAAGAGCGGAACTAGATAAGAAAATTTCTAATTAATATAATGGCCTTTCTAGGTGCCTTATTATTTCTTTCAACTCGCATAAATATTTAAATGAATGACATGCGTCATCGTTTAATTAAGCTACACATAATTCAGAATTACAAAACTGTATTCATTTGTAGCTGTTTTTTTTAGGTTTGAAGAGAGGACATGAGTTCAATAAAAGGTCTATTAATTTTATTTGCATATGATATGGACGAATATGTAAGTATGTTATCAAGTTGCTATTTGGTCAGATAAAAATATTACTGTACTTTCCTTTATCAACACAGTGGTATTGTTATAAGAATATGTCTGCAGAGAACATATTTCCGTCGGATTTACGTTAAAGTGACGCAAACAAAAGACTGCGTCTAGATCAATTGAATTTATAAGTAACGTCCACGTTTACGTGATCCCATGTGATTGAACTATTTTACTAAGCCTAGTTTTCACCCACTCCATTTAATTTTAATTTCCCCTTTACGAATCCACATTTACTTGGTGATGCAGTCAGTCTAATATAAGTTCATACATTGAAATCGTTTTCGCCTTTCACGATAAGTGTATAGTGCGTGATAAAATCCTCATGAGAAAAGCATTAACTCTTTGGAATGTATCACCAATGTAAAGTTAATTATGTAAGTGTTAACACATAACAAGGATAATTATGTAAATATTAACACATGACAAAGATAACCTCGCCATAAAAAATTGCCGGTTGTATTATTTTCTGGCTGGTACCTGCTTTCATTGCACTGTTAGAAACAGAGTTCCCGTATAATTATGGAAAATACCAGTTACAAATTATCCAGATATCTGCGTCAAATTACGGTCTCTTTGTGTTTTCCAATAACGTCCTCTCCATAAATTTCACATGGAATTCCGTGAATTCTGCTCTTTATAAAAAAAAAATTGAAACAAAAATAAGTTTTACTTTTGTTATGTGGGTGATCCAGCGTGTATAAAAATGACTATAAAAAGAAACAAAAAAATTTGCCCAGTGGCGGGATCTGACATTTTACAGTTCAACACTTTACCACTCGCCTACAATACTTCGACAAAGAAAAAAAGTATTGTAAGTATGGAATTTATATAGATGAATGTATATTTTTAGTTTCTAGTAATGTTAGTGTGTGTGCGATTTTTTGTTTCAGGTTTACAAACAGGAGTAAGAAAAATAGTTTTATTTTCGTAATATACTTATTACACTGTGTATAACGGAGAAATTAAAAAGAATTAATATATTTTGCCCTATAGTGAGATTTGAATATATATCGGACACTTTACAAACAATAACTCGAGTCACACACCAACCACGCCTTTACAGGAAGTATTTTGTAAATACGGATTTTACAAGGAAGTGACGGACGCGCCTGGATTAGTTTCAAGTCGCGTTAGGGCGCTTGCTATTTTTGCGGTTTATGAAAAGAGGGTAAGGAAAAATCTTTTCATCTTCGTCATGTGCGTGTTTCACTGTGTGTGTGCAGAAGGTTTCGAACATGAATCCAACAATCGGCACTCCTCGAGTGGTTCGCCACTCACCCACTACTATTTTACAAGAAGTTGTATTGTGAAGATGCGGTTTTACACGCCTCGGGCATCATCGGCATTGTTCGTGTCTTAAAACCGAGGCCGTAAGAATACGAATAGCTACTGTGGCTCGTTTCCGTTATTCGTCATTACGGAGTACCTTTCCGTAAGCTAAGTTCAGGCTTCGCCATGCATGGGCGTGTAGAGTATTAAATGTTAAATTCGGTAAAGGTCTCTCAGTCATTTTTTGTGATAGTAGTTTCAACTAAAGATTTTTCGTTACAGATTGAGCGCATCAAGATTTTTTAACATTCCAAATTTTAATTTTTTAATTTGAAATTCGCAGTTTTAAAATTCATTGAATTTAACAAACAATTTGATAAAAAATGCAAAAGTTTATTTAAAATTAAAAAACATTGAAATTTGGAAGGTTTAAAAATGTAGATGCCTTCATTCTCTAACAAAAAACCTTTCGTTGAAAATACTACCACAAACAAAAACCCTGAGAGATCTTTGCCCGAATTTAGCATTTAATTCCCTATACGTCGATGCATTGTAAAGCCTGGCCTTAGTTTCCGTAAAGGTTTCCGTAAATCTACAGAAATTTCTAACAGTGTAGGATCAGGCCACCTGTAGCACGCTGGCGGGATATTTCTAGATCAGGGGTTGCCTCCTCTAGCAGAGATATACCAATTCCAAGGCGTTGGAGACCCACCCTCTTTCGGCCCATAATCTCGTCTCAATATCGAGAGGATTTTCCGCAAGGCTCGCCGGTTCCAGGAACTTATCGTGGAGTAGACTGGGTTGAAGCGCTGCCATGTGCACCTCAGATGGCGTTAGTCGGGATTAACAGAGACTTGGGGTAAGCTTCGTGGGGGTCCCTGGGTCTCGCACCCCGGTCAGAAGTTAATTGTCGAGATGCAGCGGCAGCTTCCATTTGCGCAGAATGGAACGATGTAGCCAATGTAGGGTTAAAAGATACTCGGGATAAAAAAAAAAAAAAGGATATTCACTCTGGAAAAAAAATATTTTCTTAAAGGCGGGACAGAAAGCAGTTTCTGTAGCGCCGTAATTATTTAAGATGGACAGCCATATAGAGATGTACGAGAGATTTCCTCATCCTTTTTGTGGCAAGCTAGACATCAGACGTGCATACTCTGGTGATCATTTTTTGATTGGACCACAATGGTTCAGACTAGAGATTGGCGTTATTTAACGTAACAGTTATAATATAAATGTTACTATTTGGTGAAGTGTTACACGAAAAACACGTTCCATTCTATGTGCCGTTATATTTGGAACGTCTGGGATTGCCTTACTTAAAACAACGCTTGGCTATTGCGTATGAGTAAAGTTATTATTTGGAACGTCTGGCTTATAAGTGTTCAACATCCCCCACCACACCTGTCAATTAAACACTACGCATGCATGAAAGTTATTTTTAAAACGTCTTGGCTTGTAACTACGCGGATATGTAAAAGTCATCTTTCGTAACGTCTCTGCTTGCAGCTGTGCGCATGTGTATGTTATTTTTTTGGAACGTCTTGGGTTGCAACTGTGCGCGTGCGCAAACGTTAGTTCTTGGAACACCAAGATTTGGAACATTGAACAACGTAATCGTTATTTCCCGGAACTCGGGACAGGCGAGAAATGTTTCATAGTGACCCGCAGTGGCGGCTGGTGACTTTTGAAACTGGGAGGGCTGTAGCGATCGTAACTCATATCATTACAAATATCATTATTTTTTAATAGGCACAGTGATAAATCTATTGCGCATGACAGGCTTAAGTAAGTGTAGCTTATATAGCTAAATATAAAAAAATAAGTGTGGTTGTTTGAAGAAAAATTCATCATCGCCCGGTTTGTAATGGTCAACATACTGTGGCCGCTGGTTCAGATCTAATCACTACCACAGATATGTATTTGTTTTAAGTTTATTTAGGTTATATGCCTTTCAACCATTACCTACATGGTGTGGTACATTACACTAGACGACGAGAGATAACATAATAATACCAATTCTACTATACTAATGATGATAATAACTTAAATATACTAAAACAAATATTTTTAAAACCAAATACTAATTTACATAGCCTACAGTACATACAAAATTCATGTTAAATTTGAATTAGAGAATGAAAGTGGCATATCTTAATTAATATATTTGTAAAAAAAATCTATTCGTAAACCTGTACACGCTATATAACTGACAATGTATATTCGCCTTACTAAGCAATGAAAATGTTATGGCATTTTTTATATATTGCGAATGTGATTTATGTATATTAACTTTGTCTCCCAAATGTTTTAAATCTTATGTCCCATTGACAGTCCACGCAAGAATATTAGGTTACATTAGCAAAAAAAATTAAGCAAAACAACACATTTCCAACTTCACACCCGCATAGCCAGTTCGCGAAATTGTATGTTCTTACGTTGAATTTTCTTGTATAGGAACCATTTACTACCTTGGCTTTGTTGATGAATTATATTTAACTGTGGCCTTGCTAGTCCCATATTCTGTAGCTCTTTGTCGTAATAAGGTTTAAAATGTTACTCGCCGAATTAACAATTATTTACAAGTTTACACAAGACGACATTAACAACAATTCAACCCTGCTTCTGACAGATGATCATGGCTCATCATTAATTAACAACAAACTTATTCAGAGTATCACACACTATATTTGAAGCTCACGTGAGTTTGAACGACATATATAAATAAAAAATATTCGAAATAAATACAAGCATTGTTAAGAAATGTGTTTAACAACTGCAAAAGAGTGGAGCGCGAAAGTGTGCTTACAAAACATGTAGTTTTGGTAGCTTTGTCAAGTTCCAGGAAACAATTTTTTTGTTTGAGCAAAGTGCGCGCCCAGCTCTCTCCGATTTACAGCATGCGATTGGCTGAAAAGGGCCGAGCCTCTGAAGTCTTCCCTCCCTCCCGTAGCGCCCCTAGTCCTATTTTACGCTCATCTCTTTCTACTAGCTCTACCCACTTCGGGGCGAAGACTCTGCCACCCCACCACTCGACATTTACAAAAACATTTCTCTCGTGACAAGAGTCTCGTCCATCTAAAAAACAATGGCTGCAAAATAACATCCGTATTCGCACGCAGTATTCTTTACAGAGTAGCAGATAAGTAGAAGTATGCGTTCTGAGATTTTATTAGGAGGGCTGCGCCCCGCAGCCCTACCTCAGCAGCCGCCACTGGTGACCCGTTACAAAAATAACATTTTACTGTATCGTGTTACCTACTTGGACCTGGAGCCGACCTCCCGTGGCGCAGTTGGTTGACGCGCCACCGATTTGGAAGGCTCTGCGTTCGAATCCTGGGCAAGGCATGGGTGTTAATTTAAGTTAGGTTATAAGTTAGTTTGTAAGCCGTCCCCTGCCAAGCTTTCAAGTATAAGACCGGGACGTTAAAAAGCCCTATACAATAGAATACGTGAAAGCAACTGTTTGGCCATCCCAAGTTTCGACACACCTGTTCCAATCTTCAGCAAGTAAAAAAAACACGTATAAATAATGTGAACGTATAGGCTATTCACAGCAAAGTTAGCACTTTTTAAGGCCCTGCTAAATTCTTTCTTCTTAGCCAATTTTCATCTTTCTGCCACTTTATAGTATAAACTTTCCCATCCAACTAATAAACACAGTGTGTACTTTTCATCACTCTCAAAAGTTAAGATCTAAAGTTACAATAAAATGTATTTATTAGTACATGTTGGGAGGGCCTTAAAAAGTGCTCACGTCACCGTGAATAGCCTATATCAGGAAACATCGAGTTAAAAAAATGAACTTTGCACCATAGCAGCAACCAATTAATAAACAATTGTTGTCCGAGTATGTATAGCGCTGAGAAGCCATAAATTAAATATGTTTCTCGTTTAGTTTAATTTTTACAATGTTGGGGAAAAAATAGATTAAGGAAATTATATTAAGCCAAGCAAACGATTTTTTTAATGTCCTGTTAATAACATATACTAATTTTCAAATTATCAGTTAACATAAAATATTAAAGCTATGTGCCAGTAAATTAAATTTGTACTTCTAAATTAGATATTGTAAAAATGGTTAACAAAAGTTCAAGTGGTTTATCATAGAACATAACAGACGTTAGTACCTGTAGGAACAACCAAGTGAATGTTGACAAATTAACTATAACGAGTTTTATTGCAAAAATACATATAATATTAAAAATGATTGGTAGACAAACACTACCTTCAATCACATAATAAAACAGGATATTTGTGATTATCAAGAAAAAAAAACCGGCCGGACGCTACAAATATTCTTAAAAATGATGTTACGTTGTAAATAATTAAGTGCTTACCGAATAGTAGTCTTAAAGTAAGTTCGTGGAATGGGTTTTAAATGATTCAGGGATAAAAAAAATTATATATCTCTCAATGCGTCTGCCAAGTGTAAAATTGAGGTATTTTCAGGATGATGGCTTTCAAATTTGAGATCTGTAATAGAGGGTGATAACAGGGTTAGAGGTGGGACATTAACGATAGAAGCTTTCTGAGATCAATAACGAGATAGTGGGGGAGAAGCGATGATAACGGCGCCTTTGTAAAAGGCAGGTTTTCCTTTCTGGCTCTCTGTGATGACAAGCGCGGCGATAAAAGGCTTGATTGAGATGCGGCACCGGCGCTAACATAGAACTGTCAGGGAGCACGCGATAACGCGTTTTTTTTAAATGGGCAATATCGGAGCTTTCCGCCGCAACTCGGGCGGCCGCGCGCGAAAATGGCTTTTTCCGGGATTTCACTTTCTGGTGGTTTCCGCTTTGGATTTATCAGCTTTCCTTGTGTTTCGCTATTTAAAACAATACTTGTTCCTTGAGGCACGTGAGTCTATAGTGAGTGAAGAGATATTTGGGCGGATCTTAAACAACAGTCGAGGTCTTCACAGCCGATGAGGGTGAAGCGAAGTGAGTATGGAGCAGCGCCGGAATGAAAGTGCAGGGGAAACGGGAGATCCCTGAGAAAACCCGCTTATCAACGGCATCGTCCGACACGATTCCCACATGCCAGGGATTGAACCCAGATCACCTTGGTGGGAGCCGATCAGGCTAACCACTCAGCCATCACGGCCCCAGGGGGGGGGGGCGAGATTTCTTAAAGGAGAGTTTGACATTGAGAAACTTTCCGCCGCTAAGGGTGCTTGTGTTCCAAAAGGTAAGTTTTTATTGCAATTTTAAGCTACGTGAATTATAAAAGAGAGAGATTTTACTCAGTTACGAAGTTATATTACATTTAATTTATGATTATTGGGAACATCCTATTTTTTTTAAACGTAGGAAACAGAGAAAAAATTCCGGTACTTTGCTGATACTAACGCTTTAACTAGTGGCGAAAATTTTCCCATTTGCCAAACTTTCGTCCGCGCGCGGCTGAAGGCCATTATTGGTTGCAGTTATGAAAATAAAAAAAATTTCAAACATAATATTTGTCGAAATGTAAACATTTCGAGGCATACAATTAAAAAAAAAAAAGACACTGCGTTGATTTATAAAATAAACGTCAAAGGTTAAAATCGGTACCACTGTCTTCTTCCCTTGGACACCTCATCCTACCCTTATGTCTCCCCTAAGCGAAGACAGGGGCTGGTGGTGTTCGTTTGAGGAGACCGTGTTATGTTGTGTTGGTGTCTGTGTTGTGCTGTATTGGTGTCATTGTTGCGTTGTTAATATTGATGTTACGTTGTTGTGTTCGTGTTGTTGTTTCACTAAGTGTTGTTAAGGTGTTGTCTAGAATTTTCTGCTTGATATTGATATATTGTTAGTGTTCATTTGATACCGATGCCAATAATTGTCATTGATTTGCTTTAGAAAATGTTTTCTAAAGTTTCCAAAAAGAATCATAAAATTTTTTGTTAATATTTTAAATTTTATTTTATTTTACAATACAGTTAATTACCCCCCCCCCCCCTTTTCGTCAGGTACTTTTCATGTACGATTAGGGAAAAGTACTTTATTTGTTATTTAGTATTACTCTACAATCAAGAGGTGATTTTACCTTGCATATAGAGGTGATTAGCTTCCCTTATATGTAAGGGAATTTTACCTCAATTTTTTTTTTCCAGTGCAGCGATGCCCTTTCACTGTCGCGAAATGTCTGAGGGTCACCTGGCCAGGGAGAAGGTATATGCAGTGGATCACCTGACCTTTCCCTTCACACGTGCGTCACGTTTCTCACATAACTAAAACACAACACTTCCCTGACGTTTCAGGGACTGGTGTATCCCCTCTGTATTGCAGAGATTTCAGCTAACCTCCGCCCGATATGCTAACGTCTTGCTGTAATTTTAGCTTTCTTTTAAATTATACATTAAAATTATTTAGGGGATGCGCCCTCAGAGATAAGATTAATTATAGGCTGTTAACGGTAAAATGAGCACTTTTGAAAGCCCTGCCTAAAATATACCTGTGTACAAGTTGTGTGTTCTTCCGCCTTATGTAAAATTACTATTTCCATGGGCCTCTCCACTTTATTAACGCGTCGGTCAAGTGAAACAATTAAATATTTATAAAAGTAAATATTGTATGAATCCGCTCATTTTTACACTTCAGTGCATTGCAAATACAAAAAGCGAGAGGAATTATTTAAGTTATCACATATCATCACCTAACACTTTTTATTCGGCGTTAATATATGGAACTACTTTCCCCTTCATCATGACAA
Organism: Dryococelus australis; assembly: GCA_029891345.1. Taxonomy (NCBI): domain Eukaryota; kingdom Metazoa; phylum Arthropoda; class Insecta; order Phasmatodea; family Phasmatidae; genus Dryococelus; species Dryococelus australis. The sequence continues at coordinate 30,748,703 of CM057007.1, read as the reverse complement.
ACATTACTGGACCCGTGCCGCCCAGTGCGCTCGTTAAAACATATGAAAGTGACTTTTTTCTGTGGTTGATTTCTAAAGTGCTCAGTTTAAAGCGAACAGCCTTTAGATAGGTTTTATAGTCGTTATGTTAATTTAATGACAGTTACAACACGTTACAATACATAGTTAAGTCGGGGAAGCTTGGAGATACGTTTAAAGGATACAATATTGTTATAATTGTTATTATTATACATAATTAAGCCACGGCGCATTATTACATATTGAAGCTTTTTAAATGGAAGGTCTTCAACTCAATCATGGTTCCGAATGTTGAATGTTGTACTACAGAGGGTCGACACACCCCCATCTCCTGACATCATCTCGGCGTCAAAGACCCCCATCCGCCTCGCTTCCTGCCTTAATATCAGGCGCGTGTTGACTTATAAACGGTATTGAAGAGGATTCCTTATGGTGTGGTTTAGGCGCTCACGGGCTGCGTTCCAACTACCGGAGATGCGATCAGGCTAGCAAAACCTGAGTGCAAAGGACATAACAGTCTGCCCAGGACACATGAGGTTTTCCGCACCGTCACATCTTAGGCCAAGATTATTATTTTATTTTGGTCTTTAAATCTTCTTCGTGTTTAGCGGCCATTTAACCCAATCCTTAGTTATATAAATGTTATTAAGGTTGCGGTCTGGCTGTGGGTATTTTGCACGACCGAGGTCTAGAAGCGTGGATGCACTAACGGCGACCCAAAACACGCGTATTACGCTACATCGTAGCCTCTAGGCGCAAATCGCTGAACTGGTGAGATGTCTTCCCGTCGATACGCACTTCTGTAAGACTTTCAACTGCGACCTTATTGGTGAACGAAGCGAAGAGATTTAGTGCGGCTTTCTTAACATCGAGATCTTGAGAGCCGATGAGGGTGAAGCGAGGTGGGTATAGAGCGGCACCGGATTGCAAGGGTGGGAGAAACTGGGGATCCCCGTGAAGACCCGTCGACCAGCGGCATCCTCCGGCACGATTCCCAGAGATGCGAAAATCCGGGGGGGGGGGTGTGACTCCGCCGGGGATCGAACCCGGTTCGCCTTGGTTGGAGACGAGTAGTCTAACCATTACACCACCGTGGCCTCTTTTATGCCTTAACGGTAAAGGTATAAGTGTGCTGCGCTTGTCCATGCCTTCTAAAGGTTCCGCACTGGGTTATATTATACTTTCGAAAAATTGACCTCACAATCACATTATTTAACCTTTTTCACTAGCGAGCAAGTATTAGCCTTGGAGGTAAATAGGGAATCTGAAATTTGTATACACGGTGATACGAGTTCTGATCAGGCCTTAGCTGAGCGGCCTGCCTGATCACACCTTCGCAAATTTTTCTAGGACATGGGCCGTGATTGCTGAATTAGTTATGAAATCGCAAACCACAGAAACCCCGTCCACCTGCCAGTAAACGGTGGCAACTCAGCCGATATAGGGCAGTGTAGCCTTTGGGCGGTATCTTTTATCATCGGGCCATTGGAACGAAGACCACTGAAGGTGGATGTTTCCGGGCGTCAACTTCCGCTGTATTAATCAGCCTCCGGAATCATAAACAAGGTGGGGAATCTCCAGTTAGAAGGGCCGCGGTGGCTGATCAGTTAGCTTGCTCGCCTCCCACCAAGGCGATCCGGGTTCAATCCGTTTCCCCCGACCTTTCATTCCGGCGCTGCTCCGCACTCGCCTCAATCACCCTCATCGGCTCTCACGACCTCGATGTTAAGTGCCGTCCTAATCTCTTCACTCGCTCGTATTATACTTACCTCATTATGTGGCTTGTTAAATCTTTATATTTTAATATAAATTAATGTTTCAGTATATTTGTATAGCTCCCGCCGCTCATATTCAGTCATGTTTATATTGAAATAATTTTGTACAACCTTAATCTTAAATAAGCCCCTTTTATATAGTTTTCATTGCATAACTCATATCAGTAAATTGTTACAACCCCTATAGCCTCGTTAAGGTACGATGATGAACCATATATCATATAATAATAACGTACTGTTAGGCTCCTGTCACACTGTCAAATTTTTACTTTCAAATACATTTGACGATAAAATTTGAAAGCAAAATACAGCCATCAAATGTTTCCTTCCAAAAAAATGTTATCTTATAATCTTTAATGTTTTTGAAAATGTGTCGCACTGTCAAATGGTTTTGCTGGGATAATCAAGTATGAATTTTTATTTTAAAATTATTTTGAAACTGAGGAACTGCTCTTCTATTTCCTTGTGTTACATTAGAGGAATAAATATAACGATTGTTGTGATTTATTTACACTACTTTGCTGAGTTGGAATTTTATTTATCAGAAATATTTCCTGCCCAATCAAATGTTATGCTTCTGAGTTCTTGATGTTATTTGCAATGTTCATATACAAAAGCATTCATGCTCAGACAGCTTCTATATAATATTATTATCTTCATAACTTTATTTCGCTTACAGAAATTGTTCGTAATTTTGAAGTTTCTTGGCGAAGGAAACGGACGTTTTTGACGAGCGCGATTCTTATTGGCTGAGCCCTTCAAACATCAAATAAATTTTAGAACCGGTCCAATCTTTAAATATTTTATGGAAACTGGAGTCATCCAACATTTTCAGACAAATGTGGAGGTGTTTATGGCATTTCGATGACATCAAAACTGCCCAACTTTATTTGACCAAACTTATTGGAAGTAATTGACGGAAAAATGTGACATTGGCCTAAGTCTGGCGGCCTGACTGTTACATTTTAAAATAATAAAATATTTCTACGTGCAGCGATCTCCCGAGAAAACTTTTCCAAACGCTGCAGTCAAGTAACCAGTGATTTTGTTTCAACTCTTTTTTTTTTCTGCAGAATTTTCTCTCTACTGTACGTTTACATGATGACTAACAAAAAAAAAACGGCAGCATTAGAACAGGAAAAGGCATATCGAGTCACTCTTGAAAGCCACGCACAGTCGAAAGTCGAAACCACACCACTCCGGAATTCCTAAATCTGTCCGAGTGAGACTTGGTCAATACGATGTCTGAGTTTTGCCCATGAGCTAGCTTGAAAGAGAAGTGCCTCATTATTTCCCAGAGTTTAAGGGCCAATTTTCACGTCGGGCTCCCCTAAGAGTGAAAATTTTTTTTCCCCTGGTCTTACGGCGGTAAGAAATGAATTAAACAGCTGTAACCCTGCGTAAATATTAGCATTTCAGATTCCACAGTGAAGCTGCTACACTCCTTGAGGTGGCCTGGGGGCATTAAAGTTAAACAAACACATCGACTACAAAAAATTTATTCTTCAAGCAGGTTGTCTACGAAACCGCCCTTGTTTGCTCTGCATTAATTAAAACCTGAATAATTTATCAGGGAACTTCACAGTAATATTTTTCTCCTACAGGCCAGGCAACCGAACACTTGTTGAACAAAAACGCAGTTAGTTCTCCAGTAAAAAAATAATATTTTAGCACTAGCCATACCATAAGCAGCTACTTTTTTAGAATATTTAACTATCTCCGGTATAATACTTGCGGAATCAATCACGTTGTTCTACTCGCCTACATAGTAAACTGTGAATATAAAACAGAGTAAATACTTGTTTGTGTGTATATCGTTCCAGCAAGATTAAAATAATTGAATCTACAGACAGTTTCATTCATAACCGCCCCTCAACGTATTATCCTTATTAGAAAAAAACCGGTGGTATAAGCCACGAGTATTGGCACAGCCGTCTCCAAAAAATTTAAACCGCTATTGATTCTGCGGTAGTTTAAAGATGATTTGAGGAATTAGAAAAAAATACAAGTTTTCAGGCAATCGAAAATAGGCCAAAAATTTGCATTATGTTCATCAAAAATTAGCCGTAAATAAATATAGTTATCTTTAAATACTTATTGTTTCTGGATATTTATTCAAGACTAACCAGATAAAATTGTCTCATATTATTTATCTCAATCATTTCATTAGCCAGCGAAATAAAAATATATTTTTCTATTGCTGCGGACATTTGCCCTTTACAAATCCACAATCAAACATGACTGACGCTATCAGGACAAAAGACTGCTAAAGAAGATTCGTTGTGGAAAATGGAGTAAAAATAATTTTCTAAAGGGATGTTAAAATAGGGGCACGGCTTTGAAAATAATAAATTAAATTTTGTTATTTGCGAAATGTAATAAATTACTATGTAAACCTGAGAAACGTTTGCTTAAGCATGTTAAATCAAGTCAACGTTTAGTGATTCTTTAACGTGCGGTTGAATATTACGTCATAATAACCGATAAACCCCAGGGGTACAGTTTTTTTCGCGGATTTTCGCGCTTTTCGAATAAAACTTGTGAAAAATCACCTCATGTGTGACATGTTTACTTATTTCCTAAATATGTCGTGTATCAGAAGCGTTTTGTACTTATGTAAAAATGAAAGTACCTTATTTTTAATTAAATTGAACTTTCATCTATATGTAATGTGTAAATTATAATATTTAATTTATAATTAATGTGTATAAAACAGTGATAAAATGCTGTTGCCTACAGTAAGAAATAGTTCTTATGAAAAATATTACTAAACTGAGTGCCCAAGAATGTGGTGCGTTGTCCGTTTGGTAAAATTTTCTAACCTGTGTTAAACTATGTTTGCATGAGGCGGGGCAATAGCCTGAAAGTAAAGGCTGTTCACGATAAAATGAGCACTTTTTAAATCAACCTTAGAAATTTGTCACTGCCCCCAACCTCCATATATTTTAACGGGCGCACTGAGAGACATGTGCCCAGTAAAATTGAAAACGATGGATGGGAAGTAGTTCCATATCTTACCGCCGAAATAAAAGTGTTAGGCAACCATTTTTAATAACTTAAATTATTTATTTCCCTTACTGTTGTTTTTTTTTTTGTATGCAGCGAAATGTTAAAATGAGCAGATTTGTACAATATTTACTTTTCTAATGATGTCACAGTTTCAATTGACCGACGCATGAATAACGTGATGAGGCCCGTGGGAATGTTATTCTTACATAAGGCAGAGGAATACACAAGGTGCATACAAGTAGATCGTGACCAGGGCTTTCCAAAGTGCTCATTTTACCGTGAACAGCCTATAGAACTTCAGCAGGATTTCGAAAATGTTGGAAGTAACAGTGAATGAACTATAACACACTTTTGTTGGTTAATATATCATGGTGGGCTACCCCCTAATATTCTAATGGCGGGTGATACCATTAACCTCCAAATATTCACCGATGGAAGATATCAAATGCGGCTGACACTATTGCAAAAATTTGTTGTTTTATCTCGAGCAGTTTCTGAAATTTTACAAAAAAAAAAAAAAAAAAAAACAATTTTAATTCCCAGTTTTTTTATCGGCATGTCTTTCCCTCAACAATAATGTTTAATCGTAGGTCTTGTTATGTTTTGTACATCATTTTCAATAATGAATAATCTTATAAAGATTGTACAGTGAGTTAAGAATTACTCTGAATCGCAAACTGTTTTTGCATAGTATAGGTAAGATATATCCATACAGTTGAGTAATTTACTGTCATTTTCTTACAGTGTTTCATCTTGGCAGAAGTACTTAAAATTTAATTTCACCACGGCACTTCATTATTATCTATTCGTACGAAATACCGTGCAGTTTTCAGGCATTAGTTGTAAGTATACATCCTTCGCATTAAAAATAAATAAAAATCGCATAGTTTAGTAATTATAACATCACACTTTTAATGATTCGAGGCTCATAAACAAAATAAAGGAAAAAAATTACAGACAATTTAACAAAGGTGACGGGAAGGTCGCGACTTGATTATTTTTTTTAAATATACGTAGCAAAATTTTATTTTGCAAAAAGTTATAGACTGCTATAAATCAAAGTATACCCAATTTATTTATTGCGAGAAGTTTTTTGAAATTGCCAAAACATTCCGTAGCGTTATGAAGATGATTTCTCGGCGCAGCTTATGATGCTGTATTTCAAATTGAATTATTTCATTTCGGTAAACGAGTAAGTTTTCGTTATCTGTGCGTTTCGAAAATATTAAAATTGTGATTATGCAAAAATTATGCAATAGAAAATGTTTATATGAAAGGAAATTTTCATTATTTCTTACAGATATAAAATAGAGAACTTCCTGACGACTATAGGCAATTCACGGTCAAGTGAGCAATTTTAAAAAATCCTCTCATTTGGAATAATAGTCAATAAATATATTTTATTGCTGCCTTAGGCGTTAATTCCAGAGTGAAGTGAAATATATACACTGTGGTTGTTACTTAAAGAGCAATATTTGATTTAAAAGGTTGTTAAAAGATTAAAAAAATGGTTCAAAGGAAAAAGTAACTAGGATTTCAAAAGTGCTCACTTTACCCTGGCACGTGAAGTCCGTTACGGAGGTCGTGATTCGAAAACAGTTGGATATTTTGTAGTGTTGTCAAAAAATAAATAGGAATGTTTACGTTTCCTAAGTCATGTTTTAATTTCGCATTTCCAACTTTAAGGATTTTTTTTTTTCGGGTGTGAATATGGCGTATTTTTTTAGAATAAGTTTTAGATGTAATATTTATGATACAGAAAGGACCGGGGTATCTATAGACGCACATCATACTTTTACATTTTATTATCGTGCCATGACGATATAGGTCGCCACTTCAAATCACGTTCGGACGAGTTGCCGGGGGAAAGACTGTGCACCAGTTGAGAGCACTTTGCTCGTAGAGGCGTTGAGGCAAGTAGCGAGTGAACAGTATTCGACCTTATAACTCACACGCTTCGAGGACTTGAACACGGAAGATTTTCAGCTAGGCGGGTTCCTTAACACTTTGTAGACTACGCTCGAGTGTAGCTCGAACAAAGATAATTTTAATATTTCTTTGTTGTCCATTACAAAACTCGCATGGATGTGCAGTCCTTGTTCGGCTAGTGTTTAACACGACCTCACAAGAACACGTCAGCGCAGTAACAATGAAATTGCTAACGATAGAATTTCCTTTTTTTTTATTGACACTCAAAGGCACATGATTTAATTGTAAATAATTTTGTTTAAATAAAGGACATTTGATTGGGTCAATATCAGCTCGGTTCTTCATTACCAATAATGAACGCTATAAAGTACAGGGTATAGTTTCCGGTGTGGTAGGGACCATTAAGACGATGGTGTGTTCTAACACAGACACCAACAGAACCGGTGTTCTTGCAGTAGTAGATATAGATTACTCACTTTTAATTCATCTGTGTGCAGTACTCAATGTGTTAAGGATTTAATTGGAGGATTGCGGACTGTTGAGTTCCCTCTTTGTAATATCAGTAGTCTAGTTCAAGAGAGTCTTAAGAGATAAAATACGAATATGGAGGAAGAAATCATTTACAGAATTATGCCATTAGTGACCTCTTTTTAAACAGAATAAGAGCCAGAGGGAAGTCAGAGCAGTGTAATAATGAAAGGTACTTTCCCCATCTTCGAACTCACGACCGCTTATCTCAACAGTCAGTTCGAAATCCGACATGATTAGGTTCGCATCTGTAACGGTAGCAAAATATTGCCTAATTATTGATTGTAAAATACAGGTACAATTGAAGCCATACAATTTAAAAAAAAAATTCGTTAGGTATTCCTCTATGCCATATCTAGCTTTGATTTTTTATGCCTCGTACTAAAATAATCGAACATTGGAACGGATGCTACCTCCTTAATTGTAATTTTTTGCGACGTGAATGGTAAATGGAAGTTCAGCTCCAGATTGCTGATAATCTTTCGTCGCTGCGAATTGTCAGCTGGACACACGATTTGGCCCTACCTCGGTGAAAATGTAAATTGCTTTTTGACGTCCCCCGTTTTTTTTGCTTGAAAGATTAGCAGGATACGGCTTACAGACTAACTTATAACCTAAATTAAATTAACACCCATGCCTTACCCGGGATTCGAACCCATGGCCTCCCGCAACCCAGTTCGGTGGCGCTCCAAACGGACTGCGCCACGCGAGGTCGACCCTACCTTGGTCGATTGTCCAGCTTGCCCACACTTTCAGCGTTTCACCTCTACTTTGGAAAATTATTTTTGGAATCGCCTACTGCCCTCTTTCCAGGCGTGACGGAGAGAAACGACTGTGACGTCACGATACTCACAGTGGCACCGATATAGTCAATTCACGCTTTCTTCACACTTTTTGAATCAAACCTCCGAAAAATTACCCCATATATGACGTGATCGGTTGTTTCATAGATATGGCATGTATCACGCGCGTCTTATACTTCTGTTAACATATAATTATTTATTTATTTTTGTTAAATTGAACTGTTACTTATATTTTAATCTATATGTTACAACATTTCATTTTCTGTTAATATGAATAGACAGTGGCAATATAGGTGTTTTGGTAACGCCTAGTAACAAATCATTCTTATACGCCGTTCACGGTAAAATGAGCACTTTTTTAAGGCCCTTCTAAATTTTCCATACATCCAATTTCCATCTTTCTGCTGCTTTTTAATATAAACATTGCAATGTGACCAATAAACACACATGTATACATTTCACCATCCTCAGAATTTTATGCCTGGGGATGCAATAAGATATAACTATTAGTGGTTAGTGCCTGTTCGGAGGGCCTTATCATATGCTCACTTCACCGTGAACAGCCTATAATGCGAACTATTATTACACTGAGTGCGCACGAATGCGGTGCGCTGTCACGTCGGTGTGATTTTCTAGAATTGTTTTAAGTTTTGTTTGCATGAGGTGAAGGAATAGCTAGCCTGGAGGTGGGACTTAAGCAGGGATTCGGAAAAGACGGGAATTACCGTGACTGAACTATAGAAGAAGAGTGTATGTTTTCACAGCCGCAAGAAGGCAGGAGCGAAAATTTTGTGCCCCGTCGGGCCAGGCAAGAGCACAGGCCTGATTTACCAGCGTCGCCTGGAACTTTATAGTGGTCGGAGCTCCGGTTGGTCTGGTATCGGCCGCGCGGGCAGCGCGCCAGATTAAATCCGTGTAAACACGGTAAATATTGACCATTTCCTCTGCTAATTACACAGTCGGCTGGCCAAACATTTGGACTGGTAATCCCGTGACAAATCTTCGTGCGATAGCCGCCGGCGTTCGTGTGTGTGTGTCGCTGGGTTTTGTGAAGGGAAGGGGTGGTCGGATTTACCGATGGAGGGTGAGGGGGTCGTACGCGGATTATCGCCTCGCTTATGCGCGTTTACCAGAAAGCCAGCATAGTTTGGTCGCTTGCCGCAACGATGCGTAGCCCCCCCCCCCCCCAAACTCACCGAACTTTTTTTTTTTTTTTTTTTTCCGGAATCAACCCCTCCGTCCCAGCTTACATTTTCCGGTTGCGAACCCACACCCTCGCCCACGAAATCCTAATTTTACCTAGACGGCACCAGGCAGGGATTTTCATAATTTTTCAGGCGATTAGAACCACGTGGAAGGTGTTTTCTGGCGAGATACGAGAAAATTATTTAAAGTATCATTATAAAAAAAAAAAACATTACTGGCAGGGTCTCGCATCTTTCTGGAATGTGCGATGCGACAATGTGAAAGTGGTTTTGTCGGAAAAAGGGGGGGGGGCGGTAACGACCAACATAGTCCTGTATCCTATTATCTTTCGTCTCTAAGCAAGAGGCCCAGTTCCTTGCAGTGAAAAACGACAAGTGTCCCACGCCGGTTTTGAGGACTAAACAGTGACAATGTTGGGTGTTTTAGGGTGCATGAAAATAGGGTCGTAAATGACCGCTAACTGTTACACAAGAACGCGGGCACCAGAGAGAAGTATGATACATGTCTACATGCTACATTTGAATCTAATAAAAGACGAACTAAAAACATGCGTGCACACATTTACAATAATAAAAAAAAATCACAAATATCAATATCCACAGACACAACACTAAACAAAAGCTAGTTAAAAATATATCACAGCACGTTTATATAGACCCGCCGCACCTATAAATAAATAAGGCTTCCATCACACAGGAGATTAAACGTAGCCCGTTAGCTAAAAGTGCGATGACTAGAACCAGTGTACGATGTACTGTAGTTTACATTTAAGAACATGACTTTTACATGTTTACCACAAAAATACAGGAGGCGGTCCCTGTGTTATTAATTATTGTGTTTGATTACTCCCTTAGATCGTTCAGCTCTTGTGTATCTACAAACAAAAAACTGAACAATTTTAGATGAAGTTCCATCTGCAGTTGTTTCGGGTTTTGTTACAGAATTTGGGCACTTCCCTGAAACACTCAAGAGCAAGTGCCGCTCTTAAAAATCTGTCCCTGCAACACGACAGCATCGATGTGTGTGTTATCTTCCTGCCAGCTATTGTAGTATTTAGTTATGAAATTGATGCATGCATTTCTGGATAACGGTGTGGTCTAGGATAACAACACAAGCTGAAATGGCTAATTTCGACGTAATTAATTTATCCGCCTTTAATTAAAAACCAGTTCCACTTTCGACAGTCGAAATTCAGTTCTAAACGAAGAAGTAAACACTAATGGGACAATTTGTCACTGCGGCAAATTTTACAGTTGTTGTAGTTCTCCGTCATGGAATACATTATCCTGACACTGTCGGTGTCTTATTTTTAATATTGCCTGAATTATTTGCGAAAAAATATTAGTTTTTCATATCCCCGCTCAAAGACATGTGCTGCCCTCGGGATTAACTCTAAACCATAATTCTATATATATATATATATATATATATATATATATATATATATATATATATATATATATATATATCAAACGACGCTGATACGGGATATATCTCAAGGATGACGGACATTTGTGAACTGGCGATACTTAGCCGAACCAGTATCTTGAAATAAATTCTATTAATGAATCAAAATAAATAGCACGCATGCAATACCATCATAAACATACATGACGTAAAAATGAGGTCGTTTAAAACATATATATATATATAACCGTGGCGAGATATTGACCCTGGTGGTATTGTAAAAATAGCTTAGGCGTAGCACTGGAGAAGGACTTCATCGCTAATTTATTTTAACTTCCCTTGTCACTCTTTCACCGCTGTTTCACAAACACCTAGGGCCAAACGATCGGCAGCGACAAAATACGAAATACGACTGCCTCGGAAAGCAGATGTGTATAGAAGCGAACAGCAAGCTAGAGAAAGGACTGGAAAAACGACATAAAGAGGGATGAATATGGCTTTTATAGCATGTATAGAGAGCGAAGCTGCATGCTAAGAGCATAGCGCTTTGAGCTCCGGAATGTTGGCATGAACCGCCACCAGAGAGCAAGGCGAAAGTGAACTCGTATGTACGAAAAATGGAACAAAAAATAGAAGGTATCCGTTGTTCAGGTACATTACATGCAGAACAAGAAAACTATATGAAAATAGGTTCGGTAGAGGTGGTAATTGCTTGGTGCAGCAGAGAAAGCCATGTCAGGATGTTACTGGCGGGCCATTGGCAAATACGTACCTTTTTTTTTTTTGCTGATACAGTGTTTGTACGTTGTACGGAGGTGCATTAGCGAACACGAGCGTTGGGTAAAAGCTGTATGGCAGGGGGGAACAAAGATCTGCGCAGCGTGCACAGAAGCGCTAGGAACAAAGTGATGTGTGTTGTTAGAAATACGTACTGGGTTTTGTTGTGTATATGTAGCTCAGAGCCGGGGATAAAAGCAAAACAGAAAGTGATAACAATGTAGGTTCTTCGAACATTCTAATAGACTAAACAATCAGGTGTATTTCTCTTTCAAAAAATTAACACTGTACTGTAAAATTTCATACTTTTATCATGTTAATGGAAAAAAAAAAAATTATTAAATTTGTCTTCATTCAAACAAGCCAGACTATATAGAGCTTGACTGGACGATGTTTTATTTACATGCGAATTAATAATTCTTTATTTGTGGCCTAAGCGTTCAAACGCTATCTCCCGGCTTATATTTTTAGTTTCCTTGTTCGTAACTATTATTTACCGTGACACTTAGGTAGGGAAACGCCGGTAGAAAATCATAAATTGGAATCACAGAAACGTGCAGCACATTTTAATAGTCATTAATTACACTAAGTAATGTGCACTGCTTCAAGGTCATCAGAGGCGCATAGGCAACGGAAAGGTTGCCTGCGTGTTGACAGCCTTGCGCGTAGAGGCGATGAGAGATGCGATTTGCGTGCATCGGTCGCCCTTAGCGTTCCCATGCACTTAGGCCTCGAATACGTAAATATATCGAAATGGATAGCACCTTTATAGTGCATCGTCACCTACGTATGTTGATTTATGCTGTGGAAGTATGATTTGAAATTACCAATTATAATTTTTTTAATTCATTAGTTTTTAACAGTGCTACTCTTTTATGATAAAATCCTAATAAGTTATGAGGCGAGTGGCTGATTATAAAAATAAACTAAACTAAAATACCTGTAAAAATCGAACTCATTCTGACTTCACTAGGATTCGAACCCGGGACTACATAGTCCCAACGCCTAAACTTCACCAGTTACGTAGATACTTGTAACTGTAAAAGCTTACCTTTGTAATCTAAGGATGTGTCATGTTTGTTGAATAATTTTTGACACATTACGAAATATTTTATTGTATCCTTTTTTTAGGTAAGGCAATACTGTCATCATGTTAAAGATGTTCAGCAACACCTAGACATGATAGTTACATCCTAGGTAAGATTTTAGTATCATTTTCATATTACTTATAAACATAAACTGCAACCTAATTTAAAAAAGCAACTTAGTATTTATTCAGTAGTTTCTTGCAGCATGCAGGCTTAATGTTCTTGTTTATAAAAATTTAATTACTGAAGCGGTGTAGTAATGTCATATTCTGAAGGATTGTGTTGTTTTTTTTTTTTTTTTTTTCTGCCTGAGGTTACAACAGATGAAACATTTAATTCGTTGGCCTTACTTTTGATGAAAATATGTTTACACTGTATGTCATAGTCCTGCAATTATCGGTTTTATCTATCCGGTCGCATGATGATATTTGGCGGTCAAATGATACCGTATCTCCAAATTGTATTGAACAGTATAATCTGCTTTAGTACTTATACTTTACTAGTTTCTTAAAACCGAATAACCACTAATTTTAATTGCAAGCCCTGCTTGTATTTGTTTCAATCAAATTCATGAAAGAACTTTGCTGTGCAGTTACCCGAGGCATCGAGATTCTTCATAAGTCGATGGCAACTTCTGTTTCCTTTCGACTCTAACTATCGTTAGTGCAGCAAATATCGCAACAAGCGCGGCGGTAGGAAACTTGAACGGCAAGCAAGAAGATCAACGCAAGCGCATGTACATTCGCTAAGTCTACAGCACTGGCATCGGGCAAATAACGTTGTTACGTCCATGTCTTTATTTTTGCCGTTTTCTCGGTCAAATAACGACGACATAATTTTCGACAACAAATGTAACTGTCGCGCTGGTTTCTAAGTTCGCATATTAAACAGGGGGACAGATGCCGGACTTTAGCAAATGAACTCACTGTAACACTATTTTATTAATTTTACATATTGTGTGAGAATCCGAATTTTTTTTTTTGTTGTAATTAGTGTAGGTAGGCAACTTATTAGGCTAACGTGTCACATTTGGCTACATACCGTTCACTATGAGAAAATTTTCAAGGGTAATGTTTACACATACATAAATATGTATGTTAAATGAACATATAATATTTATGCGTCTATATACGCACACATAATATGTTTCAGCAATGTTTGTACGAAATCGGATAAGTTATTCATCACCCAATAATATGTTATATATGATAACTATAGTCTATCTTAAATATAAAGTCAATGAACCCCACAATTCTTGTATTCTAAAAGTATATTATGTGAGATGTAATGAAATTTACGACTTGAGTTAAAACAACGAAATTCTTAATGCAAATGATTATAAACGAATATCGCCCATATAAAGTTGTTTTATGTGGCACCCATCTACACCGTGTATGTAGTGCGGGTTGGCAATCCTGGTTAGTGTAAGACAATTTGTTATATAAAGTATCATCAGTGTTGGTAGCATAATATGCTCTGTACGCGAGATGAGTCTCGAGCAATGATTAGAATTGTAGAATTGTTCAATATTTGATATATTGTTTCCGGCTGCAGCTGGTGCCGACCGCCGACTTCCGTTATACGTGGCCCGGGTTGACCAACCTCAACCCTCCCGTTCCTCGGCCTTACACGCTCGCTGCCTTGTGCCACCCTTTCTTCTGGGAAGCCCGCGGATGATTGGCAGTGGCGGTCAAGCTGTCACGCCGCTTGGCTCCTGGCTGACGTCACAGCCCCTGCTCTCCCCTGATGGAGATACCAACAAATGTAGCGACGACGCAAGGATATTCTAGCAGGACTGGCTGGCATCACAGGCCCTCCTCCTCCCCCGCTGAAGAAGCCGACACCGGTAGGAGGCGCAATAATATTCTGGGCATTCGGAAGCTCGGCGTAGTGCACGAGTTAGAGAGAATTCTGGATGATGGCCTACAACACTATATATACTGCCGCGATCCAGTGGCCAGGAGTCTTTGGCGAATGCCATCTAGCTGAGTGCGTGCGCGAAGTCAGCTGCGGTACGACTGTGGACGAGGTGTTCGTGATGTGAATGAACGAGAGGGCATGAAACCCGACGAGTAAAGCCTACTGCGAATGAGGGCGCTCGGAGAAGTCTAGAACATTGCGGACTGGCGGGACATGGACTAAACTGAGGTCGGACTAAGTGGACATGTAATACGGATTTTATTGTAAATATTGGAACTGTTAAATATGGACACATAATTTTTAAAATATTTTAATCGGTTGATACACTGTCTATTAATACTGATTCTTAATTCTTTAATTTCATTTATTTATTCGAGGTGATTTTAAATTGTATTAATTGAGAAATTAGAAAATTATAATTAATACTCTTATTTAATTAAGACCTCCATCCCTAAACGAACTTGGTTTCGCCCACTTAATTTATATAGAGAAATTGTAACAATATATTAGCAAATAAACTGCGAAATTAGCATTGTTCGGAAACACTAACAACATTTTTGTTTTTCTGTAATAAGGAAAACAAAATTTAAGTTGGGAAAGAATTCGTATATATAATTTCGAGTTTAGAAAAATAGTAATTTTCGAAAAATTAAAAATAAGAGTGCATTACATGAATACTTTCTAAACGATAGAAGTGGTAAGTTGGACAAAAAAATTAGTTTTTAAGTACAACTAATACATGCATAATGTGATATAACCAAATATTTTGTGTCTGGAAAGAATCTCTTGAGAAATTAAACTAATTCTCTTTTACCAATTAACTATATAGTAGAATAGCGTTTCGATGATAGCAAAAAATTTCCGTTCTAATAATTTATTTGTTGTATATAATTGGTAATTGTTTCTTTGATAATGCAAGGGGGGGGGGGGCTGTTACTTCAAACAAGATTATCTTTCAGTTTAGCCACTTGGAAAATAAAATATTATTTCATTTTTCTTTGGTTATTTTTGCTCGTGATAATATACTTAAGCTAAAATACTGCTCGATTGTACCTTTAAACAACGTACTTAGAGTTTTGCATTAATTATGATTTTATTTGTCCATGTTAAAAGGATTTATAGGCCATTCACGGTAAAGACAGACATAATAACCAAATAAATACATTTCATCTTGGACTCGGACTTTTGGTTTTGAGTATTGTGAATGTGTTTATTACTCACATGGCAGGGTTCACATTAACAAGTGATGGAAGGATATAACTTGGTTGAAATAAAAAAGTAACTAGGGCTTCAAAATTGCTCGCTTTACCGTGAACGGCGTATGACTCATTGTAAGCTTATTTGCAGCTGTACCATCCATTACATAAATCTGCTTTCTGTGCAACCTTTTCACTGTCACTCACCCACGAATTGAAGGGAGATAGTATATAAATATCACTATGTTTTATAGTTGCGTATGCTGAATGTCATAACGTTACTAGGTAGGTGTCTCACTCAACCTAAGAACAGACTACATAAATATATGCCATTTTTTAAAATCCTTGCTCATTAAAGCCTAGCATGTGCGCCGATCATGCAAAACAGACAGATCAGGCAGAAGCTTGGGTGTTAACATTTAGTGTGTAACATTTCAATCCGGATTGAACCTGGAGTGGACTGAAGAATCCAGATTGAAATGTTAGTATACACACATCCGTACTGGACTGAAGTAGGAGTAGAGTAACATAATCCAGTCCAGTTGTCGAGGTGGACTAGAATGTAGAATCCGGATTGAAATTTTACTTTAAACACTGATCGGATTGAAATTAGAACAAATAATAAGTGGCCGCCATATTGACTCGTTAGTTTAGTTATGTAAGAGGCTAGAATCATTCTGAGATTAGCAGAATAAGTGTTTTTTTTTTAAGTGAAGAAAAATATAAATGGCCACGAAGGAACTGAGAAATATTTGGATGTAGAAATATGTGAAATTCACTTTATATTACGTTTGTTTCATAGTTCTGCCAGTCGCCAATAGAGTGCTTCTATCCCATTTCAATCCGCGTTCAGTTTTGTTTACACTTTAGTCCACGTTCAAAACTTTACCTTAAACACTTACTGTCGATACGAGTTCACTCCGAGTTCGCTACAAGTTGATTCCAATCCGAGTTCGATCCAGTCCGAAATTTTGCTCTAAAAGCACTAATTGTTACGCGGTGTCCCGGCCACCAGCCAAGGATATGGAACAACGCAGGGCGTATCGTGAACCGCTGTAGCAGAGATGTGAAGCCGCCTTCGGCAACAGACAAGGTGACATCAGTCCAGCGGATCATCTAGGGAACAAAGACTTTATACAATTGCGGGGCTAAACTTAAAGTAATTCGGTAATTTATTAGTAATTATTATATTGAACTCCGTCGGTTTTAACGTAAGCTAACTTGTTGCAAAGGGGTGTTTTAACGTATTGTAAATGACGTTTGTAATTGTATTATACTAATGACGTAGATAAAAGGTATCGTGTCGCCTACCATTCTTGAGTTACGCACCCCCAATAGCTTGTACGATAGCCTATCTCGCGTATCGTAACACTGGCGGGGGTTTCGGCCTTCCCAAACCCTCGCGAGCCAAGTTAAATAATTTTTATTTTTTATAAATTTCTTAAATCTTCGAAATATTAAATTTTAATAATATTAAGATTATATTGTGGGGGATAAATTACAAACCACCTCCCCCCGACTAAATTTCAGTACCCCTCCCACCCACGCTAAATAATGTAATAGGATTCTGTGGCTAAATAAATAAATTTTAAATTATATAAATTCACATTGTAGAATACCAATAACTATAGTTGAAAAGTAATAAGATATCGTAACGGTAGAAATTAAAGCCTCTGTGGGCGACAGACGTGTAATTAAATGTAAGCAAAGAATTAGATAAGTAATTATCAAGAGTAAACATCGCACACAGGAGGTAGTATTAAGATATAAGTAAAGCATTATAAATTGCACTTAAAATTTAAGTAATGCCACAGTAGGGCATAAATAAGAAAACCACCGCGAGGAGTATTTAAATAATTAAAATGATTACTAAATATTCTTTACGATGTGTATTTCAAGTTTACAGTAAATTTGCACAAGTGTCCACAAACGAGAGTGAGCTTAAAAATGAAAAATATAATTATTGTATCTCGTGTATTTAAGTTATGAAGTATACATGTTTAAAGCTACGATAGTTAGTTATATTTGAACATAATTACAAGAACGTGCGTAATTGCACATTTTCTTTGTAGAGAGTTAATGAAATTTTATGTTGTGCTATTTTGCCAAAGCCAAATTTCGACAATGAAATTGTGCATTAGAGAAGAGATCACAAAAGTAAATCACATGATTTTTACGCACAATGTAAATATATCGGTCAGAGGAAGGGCAGAACTAAGTAGGAGATAATTAAAATAAGGTAAATAAGTAGATAATTATATTTTCACACGCTGTTTAACTGACCCATCAATAAAAAAAAACCACTGGAAAACACTGAAAAAAAAAAAATGACACGAGTCAGTGGAAAATGCCACTGAATCAATAACTGAAGGAAATCTGGCATTTTTTTTCACGTATTCATAAGTTAAATTCATTGAAGTGACAGTCGAATCAGTTGGATACTGTTGACTGATTGAAACAGTGAATTTCTCAATGATTCAAATTTAGTGCGAGCGAGTGTTTAGTTTCGCCTGAAATGAACGCACGTATTTCTCCCATTCGTGCGATGTGCGGAGTTTAAACGTCAGGTCAGCACACAACGGACGAGTTGTGGCGCAACTGTTAAGTACAAGAGTACTAGAGCCTAGAATACTCACGTGTAGAGAAGCGAAACGACCGCCCACACTGCCGTCTCTAATCCGCACACGCCTGGGGCCGCGGCGGTGTAGTGGTTAGACCACACGCCTCCCACCTAGGTGAGCCTAGCTCGACTCCCGTTGGGGTCGTGCCTGGATTCCCGCATATGGTCGGCTGGGTTTTTTTTTTCTCGAGGATCCCACCCCCTCTCCCCTTCCCCCTTTTCATTCCGTCGCTGCTCCGTGCCACCTCGCTTCACCCTCAACGGCTCTCAACACATGGATGTTAAGAGCCGTCCGAACATCTTCACTCACTCAACTCTCTCACTCCGCAATCGCCGGTAAAATAGCGCAACTACCCGCCAACATATTGGAACGCTTTTCGGCAATGGCAAGTTAATGCAGCAAGTAATCTTTACATAAATGTCAAAGTTTGTATGCATATGTAATTCATTATATTTAATTTACTGTGTAGGTTAAAATGGAATCCGGCTCCCATGAGCGACCTAAACCCCTAAAACGGGACTATCTATCCCAATTCTACACCTTTCGACGTATCTGGACCAAATGAAGGCAGGAATATTATTCAATGTCCAATTTACAATTCTGTCTGGCCAAAATTTACTTTGGCCTCCCATTGGGCTGCAGGCCTCTAAAACGGGGACGTGTATTTCTCATGGCCATCTTATACTTAGTGTTAGGAATTAACTTTTAAGTCTATTCATACCTGAGAGGGGCTATGGGCGAGCTAAATAATGAATCATGATTAGGTATGGCACATCATAAGATGGGGTTTATTGAACATAAGGATTATAGAATATCTATTTACGTGAGTATTGATCGGGGGAGCTTAAAAGGAAAACCAAGATTATAGTAAGTTTTATTACCGCACGCCTCTGTTATTAACAATATAATGGGGAAGTCCCCACCTTGTTCACGTTGCCGGAGGTTGATTCTAGGAGGCGGCTAACGACGGCCGGACATACCCATCTACATGTATTCTTGGTCCGCTGTCCCGATAGTAAAAGATACCGGCCCACGGGCTAAACGGCCCTATATCGGATACGTTGTCATCGTTTACTGGCCGGTGTAGGTGGGTTTTTGCGGTTTGCGATTCCGTAAGTGAATTCAGCAATCACGGTCCATGTCCCGGATAAATATGCGAAGGTGTGATCAGGCAGGCCGCTCAGCTAGGGCCTTATCACTTCATAACACTGGGCAGCGCCGAGTAGTTCTGTTCGTATCCAATGAGACACGCGGCCCGTTCTCGGAGCCTCGCACGGCCAGTTAACGAACGCGGAACGTCCGCTTCTGTCCACCCACATGTTCTGTGACCTCACGAACCCGAACGATACAGCGCCGGTCGATCGTCGACGCATCGTGAATTTTCCCCGAGCGGCAGCTGGCAGATATCGCCACGCTCCAGCCAGTGGAAGAGAAGTGGAAGGGGGGGGGGGGGTGGAGGAGCTGGCGTATCGCGGCCGGCCCCGAAATATTCATAAATCTTCCGCCGGGGTCATTAATCTCGGGGAACTTTTGCAACCACGACGATAACAGGTCGTCCGGTCAATACCCGCGCTGTACAGCGCTCATTTCCCGCTCCATACGCCGGATCGGCGGGTCGCGGGTTTCCCGGCCCGTCGAAGCCGGTCGTTGCTGTTCGCGCATGCCGGGGATCGATTACTCACATCTATCGACTGATCGACAAACTACTCGATGTTGCCCGGGTATAAGAAGGCAATGACAGGCACACGACCCGGTTTTTGGACCGGGAGCTACACGGTATTTTAAGTTTGGTGTCAAATTTGGCCCATACCCGTCAAACAGTGTGTAAAATTGTATAAGAGAACATACATGCATATAGGCTATTCACGGCAAAGAGAGAACTTTTGAAATCAACCTTAGAAAAAAGTCAGTACCTCTATCTGCATATATTTCACCAGGCGCCCTGAGTGACATGCGCCCAGTATAGTTGGTAACGATGGATGGGAAGTAGTTCCGTATCCAAACGTCGAATAAAAAGTGTTAGGTAACCATTTCTGATAATCTAATTATTTATTTCGCTCTCTGTTTATTTTTTTAAAGCATCGAAGTGTAAAAATGAGCACATTTGTTAGATATTTACTTTTTTAAATAATTTCACAGTTACACTTGACCGACGCATGAATTACGTGATGAGGGCCACGACAATGTTGATCTTACATAAGGCGTAAGAATACAGAACGTGCATACAAGTATATTTTAAGCAGGTCTTTCAGAAGTGCTCATTTTACCGTGAATTGCCATTACATGCATACATACATACACAGACCTACATACATACTTTGACTCATATATATTGATAGATTGTTCCAGGAGTCTCATCGACAGTGTGTCCAGAGCGACGAATGTGTCAGCCAGGGCGACACGGACTCGACCCCCGTATAGAAAACGAACAGATCTTCATAAAGCAGATTTAGCACTCTACAGTTATGTGTGCAAGACTTAATGTGAAATGCCGACCTTGCGCAAAATTTCACCTGAGGAGGTGAGAGGATATAGGACACATGGCCAACTGTGCATCAATTTCGTCATGCTCGTCTGTCTGAGGGTGGACGCGTTTGAGGGTAGCTGAGCATTAATGATTGCCTCGAGCCAAAACATGTAATCATTTAATTTGAATTCAGGAATTTATTGGAGTTCGTACCGCTAGTCTGCGACAAAAAAAAACGGACAGTTCGAAGGGAACGCTTTTCAGCACAATGGTAAATTATTACCGACATTACCAAGGAAAACAAAACAAATAAATAAAATCTGACCAATTCCAGATGTACGCGAATAGAGATGTAGGCCCTATGTGTGTAGTAGGACCTTCAAGAGGTCTCTACAGCACTTCAGGGACACTGCGCATCCCGGAATAACCTCAATTTAACTAAAGGATAGTTTTTTTTTATGGTTTTAGCAAAATGTGACACATTATTATAAATTATCTTTTGTTTTATTAGAAGTTTAATCACGTCAGTTTGAAATGCGCTCTCCAAAATCAGCCACCCTGAGAGAACATTTTGTTCCAACAAAATATTTTGTCGGGTAAACAAAGCTTGAGAAGCAACAAAATTAATTTTGTGAATCTGAAATAATATACGCTTGGATTTTAAAAAAAAAAATGTGATCAGGGTTAAATGAACTTTAGACTGTCAACTAAGTACTTAGTTGAATGAACTTTAGACTGTCAACTAAGTACTTAGTTGACTGAACTGTATTTATTTGGTTGGCTCCTAATTTTAATACCTTCGTTCGAAAATACAGCTCGAGAGTTTGTTTGTACTTTTTGTGACATTCATGATAACAACATGCTTGATAGCGCATTTCTTGATGTTTAGTAATGGTATATAAAAATCCTTATAAAAGTAGTTCAACTGGAAACCGAAAAGTAAAGCTGCAAAATTTGAAATAATCACACTACGCACATTGTCCAGTAGTTAAAATATATTTATTCAGACACATTCCAATTCCATCAGGGTACACTTCAGTTGAGATTGCAAGGGCGTAGCGGTCTGTTGCAAAGGATGTAAGTTTGAATCGTGTTAGGACATTAATTTTCTTTTATGTTAATCGACAATTGTGTTAATATACGTAGATGCAAACAAGCATTTAGTTTGCGCCAGCAAAATCTCACAGTTCCGGGCAACCAACAATATAATTTATTTTTAAAAATAAAATATTTCATTGCCCCCATACAGACAGTTCATTTTGCTGCGGTAAACAAAACCTTTTTCTCACTGAATCATAAACTGTAGGAATAACGAAAGGCTATAGAAATTACTACGAAATAATTTCTGGTGCCTGATTTCTCATTGTGAATTTAAAACCAGAGCGCCAAAGTCTTTAACGTAATGCAAAAGTAAATTATATCTTCTTAAATCTTACATTTATAAAATTATAACGAAACTAGCCTTAAACGAAATAGGCTTGTTGCGGGTTGCGTAATGAGCCTGAAGAACTGGAACGGCCTAACCAGGCCTTCTCAATGAAAAAAATATATATATCACCCCGATAGTCGATTCGTTGTATCGATATCCTGCTTCTTCTCAGCGAGTGGCGATTGGCAAGGAAAACAGTGGTTAAAATCTTGTCAACCCTGTTAGGTCACGCGCAAACTTCTGGTTTTAAGGTTGAAGTGAAGCAACTGCCTGTGGAGCTCTGCACCCGACTATACAGCATGAAGAACTCATGAAAAAGTATTACAGACACCGTGAAAATTGTCTAGAAAAGTGCTATTAATGCTGTATATGATAGAGCAATGTATACATTTTGCAACATTATAAAATATTTTACTAACATAAACTTTTCCAAATGTAAAAAAAATCAATCGATCGATAGAGTCCGCATTTTTACAAAATTCAAGCGCATGTCCATCCTGGATACTTCAGAAAGCAGAATTTACAATAAAATCTTCTCCAAGAAAGATCGTCATAACATTATCTGTAGACGAATTTATGAAAACTGTATTAACAATGCATCATATATATATATGACATAATTGACTTTATGCACGTCAGTTTCAGCCATAAACGTTTGCGTCGCCCGACAGCAACATCTCACGTGCAGAAGTCCGGATAACAATACCGTGAATCGAAAGAACTCTCGATGTGTGAGAATATTACTGTATGTACCTGTCGTAATTATATCTCGGTATGTTGTAATACAGGACGGTCGTATTCGTACGACCAGGTATCCTAAATCTTGGTGTTAAATCAGATTCCACTGCATCGTACGTTAGCCCTCCTAGAGGAGCACTAGCCATGACAACCCTCTCTTTAAGGCCAAGCTTCGCCATGCATGGCCGCATAGGGAATTAAATGCTAAATTCGCGCTGAGATCTCTCACTTTTTTTTGTGGTAGTATTGTCAACGAAAGATTTTTTTTTGTTAGAGAATGTACGCATCTCAATTTTTTAAAACTTTCAAATTTTAATTTTTTTTTTTACTTATACACTTTTTTTCATTTTTTTTTTTTTTTATAAAATGGTTACATTTTATAATTAATAAAAACGTGAACTTAAAATTAAAAAATTTAAATTTGGAAGGTTTACAAATCTAGATGCGTTCAATCTCTAACGAAAAATCTTTAGTTGAAAATACTACCACAAAAAAAAAAAAAAAAAAAAAGACTGCGTGATCCCGGTCCGAATTTAGCACTTCGTTCCCAATTCGCCCATGTATGGCGAAGCCTGGCCTTAATGGTGAACATTTTCAATATGTAAAACAAAAACAAGATATATTAGCGATTTCACACAGATGGATAGGGACTTTCTAATAATCCTGTATAACAATACAATGTAACGACCAAGTTAATGTTAATTTTCAAAAGATGATAACTGCGTATAACTGGTTCATTATCGAGGAAGTTACATTGGAAATCAATTTATTTAATTATTTACAGCTCATCACCCTGTTTATATAGTTCAATGACTGACACTCCGTTATATTAGTTGTTTAAGAATTTCCTTTTAGTAAAAATTTCTTTTTTAAAACATCGTGCGAGTAGTTTTTTTTTTTTTTTAAATTTATAATGATAACAAAAACGTGTTTAATTAATTATACCATGTACGGACCCTTCGAAGGGTGTCAATTATTGGTGCAACTAACGATCTCGCTTTGATATCTCGCAGCAATAGAGAGGATTTCGCTAACAATAAAACTCGCCAGTACTGCACAACGCAATCAGTATTAACTTAGGTTTGTTT
The DNA here is from genome assembly GCA_029891345.1 of Dryococelus australis. Taxonomy (NCBI): domain Eukaryota; kingdom Metazoa; phylum Arthropoda; class Insecta; order Phasmatodea; family Phasmatidae; genus Dryococelus; species Dryococelus australis. Next base: position 30,724,704 of record CM057007.1, on the reverse strand, counting down.
CGCACTCTACGAAGATGAATTACGCCTGAACACACAAAAACCACACAAATCGTAAACTGGAATCATCTAGCAAATTTTGCGATTACTTATACTTTTTACTTATTTACTCCTTGGACTAGCAGTCAGATATTTTTTGTTTTAATCCCATTACTAGGATTTGTAGGCCTATGTGCAAACAATGGATGCACATAAATTTATTTCTTGTTATAAATAAGCTTCCATTGTTTGTGAGGAACCTAGATTGATACGTCGGGTAAAAGCTATACGGAACTGTGTTTAACCTGTTCAATAGATCAATGGAAATAACAAATTACGCGTGGTTTTTTTTTTTTTTTTTTTTTTTGTTTTTTTTTTTTTTTTATAGCGAAAACAATTTTGCGTGCTTCTGGAAATAATTTTTCTTTCGTTTGTTAAGTGATATTTACCTTCTTTCAGAAGATTAAAAATAATCTCATGTCTTTTCTCAATACTCTTATTTTCAGGGGCCGCAGTGGCTGAGCGGTTAGCCTGCGCGCCTCCCACCAAGGTGAACCGGATTCAATCCCCGGCAGGGTCACCAGGTTTTAGCAAGTGGGAATCGTGCCGGACAATTACGCTGGTCGGCGGGTTTTCTCGGGATCTCCCGCTTCCCCCCCGCTCCTTCATTCCAGCGCTGCTCCATACTCACCTCAATCGCCCACGTCGGCTCTCAAGACCTCACTGTTACGAGCCGCCCAAATCTCTTCACTCACTCTTCGCTCATATTTTCAGTAGTCTGATGTTTTTAACACTGCTCAATTTAAGTTGTGGCATGTTACTTCTACCAAACGTTGAACTAAAGTGTGAGAAAAATTTTAGTAACATGATTTTAAATAAAGTAACTACGACGTTCAAACCAGGAAAATTTCTCTGCGGACACAATTTGTAAACAAAGACTACCTAATAAAAAAATTTAATGGCTGAAGAAAAACATTTTCTGAATTCGTTTGTAAGAGCGCCGAAGGAGAAAAGCAAGAAGAAAACGATAGCGGCTACATAATTACGTGGTTCTTTGTAATAAGCCAATTTATTTTACCCTTTCATGGTAGAAAAATTTGAACACCGGAAGCTATAATGGATATTAATTAATTTGCGTAAGGAGTGAAGTAAAAAAAAAAAAAAAAAATTTCGAGGCTGGAAATTGTTTTAATAATTCATATAAAATTTCTTTGAGAAAACTTGAAAATACCTCTGCGGGGACAAGAGGAAAAGAAACTTCTTTTAAAGTGCATCATCCCGCGATTCTCAACGCTCTTTTCTTCCCCTCCGCTTTGAAAGAATTTTCGTGGACATGTTTTCACTGCTATTTCGTGGGGACCGCGCCCCCCCGTTTCTCCCCCAGCTTCGTTAATATAAACTTCCGAAACTCATTTATCGGTTTAATAACTCCGTTCAAGAGCCATCTTCCCTGGGAAAACATCTCTATAAAATGCCTCTTTTGAGACTGCCAGAAGTAAAGACTTGATTGCTCTGTGTAACTCCGTGAATTCTCTTCTCCGCTGCATATGATCTTCTTGGTAATATTCGTTATGTATCATTTCAAGAAATTCGCCAAATAATAGACTTGCTTGCCAAACCCCGTATTAATATTATCGCATATATTTTGACTTCTTTAACTTCTTCGCTGCCGATGAAGGAAACACAAAATAGCATTTACCTGTTCGGCTTACATTTATTTTTGACAAAATGTGCCACTATAATTATCTCTAAGTTAATACTGAAATGCAGATATTCCGTGACAGGATATTTGCTTCATAACAGCTAGAATATCTTAACATAAAATTGTAAGAATGGCGGTTTTTGTTCCTGTTGATTTTCACTTTTCTACTGCTTCGAGAGAAGCCATCTATAGGTGAGGACAGAAATCTTTTAATATAATCGGTTAGTAGCTAAAAAAGAAAAAAAATTATAAATTCAAGGATAGTAATAAATATTTACCTTCTTTTTAATATTGCGAAAGATTCGTCAGATATTTAATATAATAAAAATCTGAAAGTCTTATATCATTTAGAGTGACGCCTAATGGAGTCTTATGTTTTAATCATCCAACGTATAAGCTTAATTTTAGTTCATTTCAGTCACATCGTTATTTATTACTTCTTTGCTCATACCGTATTGCGACATGATTTAAATTTTCATTCATATATATGATTGAACTTAATTATTGTTCATATTTCTCATTTATACTTTTTAAGTATTTTCATTTTGGGATATAGTGGGTTATTTCTGAGAGCTGAAATTATTTCTCAGGAAAATAGAATAGTGCTATCACAATGTAATTTTTTTTGTTGTGTTTGATTATATTGAATGTAACGGCTGAAGTTAAATATAAATTATTGTTGATGTTAGTTTAAAAGCTTACCTAAAACAGACCCGATTACTATTCACCGTTATACAAAATTACTGGGGCAAATCTTCGATCCCAGGTTTTGCACTCTAAGAAATTACTCGCATGTGGCTGGTAGGTCACGATCAAGACGTCAAAGCTCTTCCCTGGCCCCCAAACAGCCCCGATCTCAATCCAACTGAACATCTGTTGGACCACCTCGATCGTCTTGTTCGCCGCCTGTCTCCTCCGCCACGCACCCTTCAACAGCTGTGGGACGCACTGCAGACAGCATGGCTCCAGAGACCCGCGGAGATCTATCAGCATCTGACTGAGTTACTGCCGGCTCGTCTAGCTGCTGTCCGCGCTGCGAAGTGCGGTTATTCTGGATAGCAGCAGGGGATTATACTAATGTGATTCGACTGTTTATACATCAAATAAAATCGTTGTATATATTGTAAATTGAAATGAAAACGTCAAATGGGAATAGAGAATGTGTGGCCAAAATTAAATGGAACAAAAACTAAATTGTTGTTTTGACGTTTGTGTGCTCACCCAGCCATTCTGGCGAGGAAAATAAAGTACAGTCTGTTAACGGTAAAATGAGCACTTTTGAAAGCCCTGCTTAATATCTACTTCTGTGCACGTTTGTAGTCTTCAGCACACGTAAAATTAACATTGCTATGGGCCTCATCACTTACTCATGCGTCGGTCACGCGAAGCTGTAAAATTACTATAAAAGTAAATATAAACCAAATCTGCTCATTTTCATATGTCGGTGCATAAAAAAGACAGAATACCAAAGAAATTGTTTAAGTTATCACAAATGGTTACCTAACACTTTTTATTCGACGTTACGATATTGAACTATTTCCCACACATCGTTGCCAACTTCACTGGGCACATGTCACTCAGTGTGCTTGTTTAAATATATGAAGACAGGAGCAGTGATTTTTTTTCCAAAGTTGACTTCAAAAGTGCTCACTTTATCGTGAACAGCCTTTAACTATCAAGTTACTCTCTGCTTTTAGAAAGTTTTTTTTGGTGATTAAAACTTTCCAACCCCGTCCTCTTCCTGGATAGTCCTTGTGGTAGGCATACAGAGGTCCAGAGAGAAGTTGTGGTATTGGAGAACCGTCACAATAGTGTCAAGTGGCCAGCGGGAGTGAAGTCTAGTACTGCGAGCATAAGCACAGTGAAGAGTGAAACTGGCAGGCGGGACTACTGAACAGGATGTGTGAGTTTCAGACAGTTTGAATGATGGCAATAAACAGACTGAACATGTGTAAATAATGCGCGTGAATTAAGTGTCTATAGCACATATAGAGAAATCGAGGAAAGGTCTCTAATAAATTGAGATAGATATTAAATATTGCGCTCGCTGATAATAAAAGTGTAGATAGAGAGTTTGATGTTGTAAATAATGGCTGTGTGTACAAATTAAATATCTGATTTAGTTACTTTATTTCTATTAAGACCTCCATCCCCCGCGAACTCGGATACGCCCCTTTGGCGTCTTGTTACAATAGTTATCGTGGAGGAATGCATATTTGGAATACCCTGGAACGCGGTTCAGGCACCAGGTAGGCGGTCCCCTTAAGGGAGCCGCCAACCTGATGCGACATGTCACAGGAGCGAGCGAACGCTAAGGGCGACACTGGCACGCACATCAAGTGCCACATCGCCACTATGCGTGAAGCACTAAAAAAAACGTGCAGGCTTTTTGTTCAACCGTTTTTTTCTATGGGACTTTAAGCGGTGACCATATTATTTTACTGCTGGAAAGTCTGATACAAAGCATGCGTAGTGTCATGAAAGCGACATTCCGTCATCGCCTGAAGTTCGTTTTCTTTTCGTAAATTAGCACATTGGACGCACGTGGAATAGTTTCGTAAAAAAAAAAAAACGGTTCTCCCAACAAACTGCAACATATTTCTAGCGCCTAGCAGGCGGGCTCCGTATGACTCCTGCCTACCTGGTGGCTGAACTGTTTTGCAGAATGTGTAAAATTTACGTTTTCCCGCGAAACTATTAAATGTGCGTCCAATCTACGTAAGAACACACATTTCAGACGAAGACTGTCAAGTACCTTCAAAACGTCACGCAAGTTAGAAACATTAAAACTGCTAAAAAAAACAGCCTTTTTCAAAGCGCTGTGTATCTAAATATACCCATCAGATCCATAAACTGTAAATAAATATTAAAATTTTAATTGAGAAATTGTTTGTGATTTTACAAATACTTGTTACAGTACAAAGATTTTTTTTTTTTTGTTAAACTGCTCGTTCGTAAAACTACAAGGCCCGTGTTTGTAATATACCTCAAGAAATGTTTGTACTATACTGACCCGTGTACACGAGCTTCAGCAAAATGGCGGACACTCAACAACGTAAAACCTTATACAGCTGTTTGTGCAAGAACTATGGGCGATGTAAAGTACAGTTGCGTACCAAAATAAATGTTTGTATGTATTAGATATGTATTGCAAGTTTGAATAACGTAAAACACTTCAAACAACTCAAATAATCATAATAAAACGACAATTTCAATCAAACGTGATGATATTACACATTAACTGTTAATGTTTCCTAGTTACACATAACTCTATAAAACGAAATATGTTGAATGGATTATTTTGAATCAAGTAACTTCTTTCATATTTTGTAAGTACTTCGATATATATTTATTATAAAAACAAGTGTAAACTTCGCAAGTCAAGTTGGTTATGTGTTTAAGGATGTGAGTTTAATAATACAAGTAGTGTAAGGTTCTAGTCCCCTTGCCAGCGAAGTTTAATAATACAAGTAGTGTAAGGTTCTAGTCCCCGTGCCAGCGAAGTTTAATAATACAAGTAGTGTAAGGTTCTAGTCCCCGTGCCAGCGAAGTTTAATAATACAAGTAGTGTAAGGTTCTAGTCCCCGTGCCAGCGAAGTTTAATAATACAAGTAGTGTAAGGTTCTAGTCCCCTTGCGAGCGAAGTTTAATAATACAAGTAGTGTAAGGTTCTAGTCCCCGTGCCAGCGAAGTTTAATAATACAAGTAGTGTAAGGTTCTAGTCCCCGTGCCAGCGAAGTTTAATAATACAAGTAGTGTAAGGTTCTAGTCCCCGTGCCAGCGAAGTTTAATAATACAAGTAGTGTAAGGTTCTAGTCCCCGTGCCAGCGAAGTTTAATAATACAAGTAGTGTAAGGTTCTAGTCCCCGTGCGAGCGAAGTTTAATAATACAAGTAGTGTAAGATTCTAGTCCCCGTGCGAGCGAAGTTTAATAATACAAGTAGTGTAAGGTTCTAGTCCCCGTGCCAGCGAAGTTTAATAATACAAGTAGTGTAAGGTTCTAGTCCCCGTGCCAGCGAAGTTTAATAATACAAGTAGTGTAAGGTTCTAGTCCCCGTGCCAGCGAAGTTTAATAATACAAGTAGTGTAAGGTTCTAGTCCCCGTGCCAGCGAAGTTTAATAATACAAGTAGTGTAAGGTTCTAGTCCCCGTGCCAGCGAAGTTTAATAATACAAGTAGTGTAAGGTTCTAGTCCCCGTGCGAGCGAAGTTTAATAATACAAGTAGTGTAAGATTCTAGTCCCCGTGCGAGCGAAGTTTAATAATACAAGTAGTGTAAGGTTCTAGTCCCCGTGCGAGCGAAGTTTAATAATACAAGTAGTGTAAGGTTCTAGTCCCCGTGCCAGCGAAGTTTAATAATACAAGTAGTGTAAGGTTCTAGTCCCCGTGCCAGCGAAGTTTAATAATACAAGTAGTGTAAGGTTCTAGTCCCCGTGCCAGCGAAGTTTAATAATACAAGTAGTGTAAGGTTCTAGTCCCCGTGCCAGCGAAGTTTAATAATACAAGTAGTGTAAGGTTCTAGTCCCCGTGCCAGCGAAGTTTAATAATACAAGTAGTGTAAGGTTCTAGTCCCCGTGTCAGCGAAGTTTAATAATACAAGTAGTGTAAGGTTCTAGTCCCCGTGCCAGCGAAGTTTAATAATACAAGTAGTGTAAGGTTCTAGTCCCCGTGCCAGCGAAGTTTAATAATACAAGTAGTGTAAGGTTCTAGTCCCCGTGCCAGCGAAGTTTAATAATACAAGTAGTGTAAGGTTCTAGTCCCCTTGCGAGCGAAGTTTAATAATACAAGTAGTGTAAGGTTCTAGTCCCCGTGCCAGCGAAGTTTAATAATACAAGTAGTGTAAGGTTCTAGTCCCCGTGCCAGCGAAGTTTAATAATACAAGTAGTGTAAGGTTCTAGTCCCCGTGCCAGCGAAGTTTAATAATACAAGTAGTGTAAGGTTCTAGTCCCCGTGCCAGCGAAGTTTAATAATACAAGTAGTGTAAGGTTCTAGTCCCCGTGCCAGCGAAGTTTAATAATACAAGTAGTGTAAGGTTCTAGTCCCCGTGCCAGCGAAGTTTAATAATACAAGTAGTGTAAGGTTCTAGTCCCCGTGCCAGCGAAGTTTAATAATACAAGTAGTGTAAGGTTCTAGTCCCCGTGCCAGCGAAGTTTAATAATACAAGTAGTGTAAGGTTCTAGTCCCCGTGCCAGCGAAGTTTAATAATACAAGTAGTGTAAGGTTCTAGTCCCCGTGCCAGCGAAGTTTAATAATACAAGTAGTGTAAGGTTCTAGTCCCCATGATAGCGAAGTTTAATAATACAAGTAGTGTAAGGTTCTAGTCCCCGTGCCAGCGAAGTTTAATAATACAAGTAGTGTAAGGTTCTAGTCCCGTGCCAGCGAAGTTTAATAATACAAGTAGTGTAAGGTTCTAGTCCCCTTGCGAGCGAAGTTTAATAATACAAGTAGTGTAAGGTTCTAGTCCCCGTGCCAGCGAAGTTTAATAATACAAGTAGTGTAAGGTTCTAGTCCCCGTGCCAGCGAAGTTTAATAATACAAGTAGTGTAAGGTTCTAGTCCCCGTGCCAGCGAAGTTTAATAATACAAGTAGTGTAAGGTTCTAGTCCCCGTGCGAGCGAAGTTTAATAATACAAGTAGTGTAAGGTTCTAGTCCCCATGCCAGCGAAGTTTAATAATACAAGTAGTGTAAGCTTCTAGTCCCCGTGCCAGCGAAGTTTAATAATACAAGTAGTGTAAGGTTCTAGTCCCCGTGCCAGCGAAGTTTAATAATACAAGTAGTGTAAGGTTCTAGTCCCCGTGCCAGCGAAGTTTAATAATACAAGTAGTGTAAGGTTCTAGTCCCCGTGCCAGCGAAGTTTAATAATACAAGTAGTGTAAGGTTCTAGTCCCCGTGCCAGCGAAGTTTAATAATACAAGTAGTGTAAGGTTCTAGTCCCCGTGCGAGCGAAGTTTAATAATACAAGTAGTGTAAGGTTCTAGTCCCCGTGCCAGCGAAGTTTAATAATACAAGTAGTGTAAGGTTCTAGTCCCCGTGCCAGCGAAGTTTAATAATACAAGTAGTGTAAGGTTCTAGTCCCCGTGCCAGCGAAGTTTAATAATACAAGTAGTGTAAGGTTCTAGTCCCCGTGCCAGCGAAGTTTAATAATACAAGTAGTGTAAGGTTCTAGTCCCCGTGCCAGCGAAGTTTAATAATACAAGTAGTGTAAGGTTCTAGTCCCCGTGCCAGCGAAGTTTAATAATACAAGTAGTGTAAGGTTCTAGTCCCCGTGCCAGCGAAGTTTAATAATACAAGTAGTGTAAGGTTCTAGTCCCCGTGCCAGCGAAGTTTAATAATACAAGTAGTGTAAGGTTCTAGTCCCCGTGCCAGCGAAGTTTAATAATACAAGTAGTGTAAGGTTCTAGTCCCCGTGCCAGCGAAGTTTAATAATACAAGTAGTGTAAGGTTCTAGTCCCCGTGCCAGCGAAGTTTAATAATACAAGTAGTGTAAAGTTCTAGTCCCCGTGCCAGCGAAGTTTAATAATACATGTAGTGTAAGGTTCTAGTCTCCGTGCGAGCGAAGTTTATTTTTATTTTTATTTTTCTTTCGAAAATTATACTTTGAAATCCTTTTTAAGCGATTCTCTGTTATTAATTCATCACAAAAGTTTTCTAGAGGGTAAAAGTAATTTCATGTACACTTCTCAATAATGTAAGTTGTAGTACAAGGCTATCATTTGTAATATTACAAATACATGTTTTGCAGATTTTACAAGAAAAACTGTTTGTAATTTTACAAAGGATTTTCTTGGCAACTGGGTGACCAAGGATTTTCCTTGTAAAAGTACAAAAAAAATGTACAGTGTATAAAACTACTCAGGGACCTTGCACTGAAACCTCCCTGCGGACTCTTCATTGATTACGTAGTAGGGTCACCGCTGGCTGGAAGTCCCATAGGCACACGCAATGCGACGGGAACACTGTACGTCAGTTCAGAGCCTTGCGCTTAGAGGCGATGGCGCTCTTGATACGCGTGGCAGTGTCGCCCTTATTGCTTTTTCGCTTCTCGGCCTTAAACGTGGGGTAAATAACCCGTAAGCAGGATCCTTAAGGCCTCCGCCTGGCTGGCGCATGAAGTGCATTGCTGAGCTTTGGCAGAAAATGAGTGATTCAAAAACTGTTTGGATATTTTGCAGTGGCGTATAAACAAGAAAAGCGTTCAGGAAATGTTCCGTGCCTGACGAAAATGATTAGGTTGTAATTTCAACTTCAGGAATTATTTTTGAGCGTGAAAATGGCTAAACTGGGTGATTTCAGGATCACAGTTTCAACTGTTAGACACGTGTCATAATTGCATATTTATTAGTGTGCCAAAAAATACATTATCACCCGCTTATTTAGGCTATTCACGACAAAGTGAGCATTTTTCAGGGATTTGCTAGATTTTTCCTTTCAGCCTATTTTTATCTTTCTACCACATTTTAATTTAAACATTGCTATGTGACTACTAAACACAGTGTACACATTTCTTCACTCTCAAAATTTAACGTGTGAGGCTGCAATAAAATATATTTATTAATGATTAATGGCTGTTAAGAGGGCCTTAAAAAGTGCTCACTTTACCGTGAATGACCTATCATAAAGTCACGTTCTGGCGAGTCGCTGGTGGATAGACGGCACGCTAAATGAGGTGCCTTGCGCGTAGGGGTGATGAGGCAAGAGGTAATTGGGAAAGAGTCAGCCTTTGAGTTCACGCGTTTAGAGGTGTCAAACGCGCGAAATTGCTGCAAGCAATCAGGAACCTTAAGGGTGCAATTATAATTTCGAATTTCATATTAAGTATCATCCCACTGTATGTAGCAAGACTTGAACAAGTCCGGTACAAAAAAAACTATGAATAAAAGCTCTGTATTCGACCACTGCACATAAAATCCAAAGCAAATATTTGTATACGTAATAACGAAGTGTATTTCAAATCTGTCATACCTTTTAACCTAAATACGCCTGAAACTTGCCCTTCAGAAATAACGTCAAAGAACATAGACATAGGAAAAATTTCTTAGTAACCATTGCCAACTGAACTCCATTCATGTTTGTTTATAATGAGCGTTCACTATAAAATAAACAATCTTATTCATAGACAAAGTATGATTTGAAAATTCATTTTACCAAACAGAAGGTACTATAATATTCACATTATAAGGTAATGTTTGTTACATATAATTTATTTATAAAACAACCCAAAGTGATTTTTCAAAGTTTTATTCAGGAATTTTGTAAATATACCATGAAGAGGATTAATATTCAAGAGAGGAAAAATCCTGCACCGTACTGCTTAATATATTAAGCTTCACTCAGTGCTCTACACTGAGGTAAAAGTTTTGTTGAATCAAACAAGATTTGTTTCTCATTTGGTTACCCCAAACTGTAGGATTTAGTTGGTGCAACTAAATATTTGTTTGACTACACGTAAATCAAACAGTTTAGGCCGATATAAAAAGAAATTGCAAGTTCAACCGAGTTCCGAACCTAGATCACCTGCGACCGAGCGCTACGCCTTAGTAATCTCTACTAATGTGACAACTGATAACGCCTGAAAGCTTTTAAAATGCTATACTGCAAATATTGGGCAACGTGTGGAAACTAATATTTCCAGTTTTACAGTTTTACTTGTCAGTTTCTTGTTGCATTAGTTTATTAATGTGTTTATGCGCTAACAAACACGGTTACTTTCCTAATTGTCATCAAAAGATACAAACAAACTCTCGAGCTGTATTTTCGAACTAAGGCAGTCAAATGGGTGGCCAAACAAATATATACAGTAGATTCAACAAAATATTTAGCTGACAATATATATATATTTTTTTTTATACCAACACAGAGATTTTGTTTGTTCAAAGATATATTTTGTTAGATGAACAAAACAATTTTTTGTTGCTTTTCAAATTTTGTTTGCTCAACAATATATTTTGTTAGGGCAACTAAAGTTTATATTTGGCCCTACACAAACAAATATTTTGTTCGATTTTCTCTCAGTGATAGAACGCGAAAAGACGTTTACATAAGTTCTGAATCAATAAAAGAAACTGTATTCGGGAAAATCTTGTTAAGGCCTCAGTACCGTGCCGCTAGACACTGCTCTTTGTTCCGCGATGTCAGTCACGAGTAAAAAAAAAAAAAAAAAAAGCACATAGCAGAAGGGTGCGAGCAAAAGCTACGACGCTTGCTCATTACGCTAATGTCTCGCGGCCACGTCATCTGCATACTCGCATTGTTGTTGACAAATGACGGCGAAAGAGGGAAAGGGGTGGAGCATATCCCATCCTTACACCCCTCCATCAGAAAGTTATTAAGACCTCCCCGGCCGCTACACCCCACATCAGGGGGCGTCGAGCGCCGTGCCTTCTTTTCTTCTGGGCTTCACAGTTCGCTGACTCGCCACGCGACGTCACTTTCGTATATTGAAAAGATCTTTCCCCCTCCCCCCCCCACACACACACACACACACGCGTGCGATACTCCGTACAATGCGACGGGATGGCCCTCGGCGATTTCCTTCAACTCCATTGTGCCGCCCCCGGTAATCGTTTTCCCCGCAGGGGCCTTCGTCGAAGAAGTCGAACGTAAATTGGGTGCCTTGGGGGGGGTGGGAGGTGGTGTGTAGGGGGTTGATGCTGATGACACATGCTGTCTTGCCGGTTACCACGCATCGTGCCCATCACTCAACTGAGGGTGTCCCTCAAGACTTCCCTAGACGGGTCTAAGAGTGAGAGAGCGAGTGAAGAGATTTCGGGGGGCTCTTATCGTGGAGGTCTTGAGAGCCGATAATGGTGAAGTGAGGCAAGTATGGAAGCAGCGCAGGAATGAAAAGGGTTTGGGGAAATGAGAGGTTCGCGAGAAAACCCGCCGACCAGCGGCACGATTCCCACATGCGAAAATCCGGTTGTGACCCCTCAGGGAATCGAATTGTGTGACTCTTTGTACTGCCTTTTCTTCTTGATGGCGCTCTTGAAACACACATATAATATTACGCGTTTACTTACGCACGGGGTGCGAGCTCCATGCCTGGTCCGGCTCTGTGGGGAGTGACCGACCTCGATCCTCCCATCCCCCCCCCCAGGCAGTCATTCCTCACCGGGGAATGATTGACAGTGGTGACCTGGCTGGCGTCACAGTCCCCCTCCCCCCCTGCTAGGGAAGCCATCGAGTTTAGAGGAAGCACAAGAAAATTCTGGGAACTAGGACCTTCGGGGCAATGCGTAATTTAGAGACATTTCTGGGCGATGGTCTACGACCCTATAAATATTGCAGCGGTCCAAGAGCCGGTAGTCTTTCTGTGGAAGCCAGTTGGCTGAGTGCGGTAATCGAGCTTCGCCTGGTGCAATAAGATACATATTCGAAGGGGACGGACGACGACGGGAGATTACGAGGCGACGGCGGACTAGGTGTTTGTAGTGTCGAAAGGACAAGAGGGCGTGATTCTCGACAAGTAAAAGCTATTGTGCGTGAGGGCGCTCGGAAAACTCTGCAACATTGCGGACTGGTGGGGCATGAACTGAACTGAGGTGGGACTGAATGAACGTGTGATACGGGCTTTATTGTAAATATTTGAACTGTCAAACATGGACGTATAATCTATCAAGTAATTGAGTAGATTTTGATACACTTTTTGTTGTGACTGATTTTATTTTTTAATTACATTAGCTTCTTTTATGTAATTTATAATTGTATTGATTTGATACATTAACTGTAAATTGCATGTGAAGAAAATTGAGTATGAGGTATCGAATAAATTAGGAACCTTTAATTAACTCTTCTATTTAATTAAGACTTCCATCCCTTAACGAACTGGTTTAGCCCTCTGACTTTGAGAGGAATTGTAACAAAATTGTGCATATGTTATGTTTGCCCTTTTTTTTGGAACTATGGGAAAAGTGTAACGTAGGCACTTAACGTTAATTAAACTATATATAACTATTTATCTAAGCCCTTGAGGTTTTGTTTTTATCATATTAAGTGTATTCAATTGTGAACTTGGTTTTAAGAATAAACACATCTTTAGAGCTTGCGCACGCAGTTTCCTTATGAGTTAGATGACAAGTAAAATCGTACAGCCGTAGTTACATCTGTTTACGCGCTCGGACACCTTGATGTTCATTTTATGTTCCCGGCACCGATAAACTCGATCATATGGGGTTTTTATGGGTATCAATAGATTACTTTTTGAGATATACTTTCCAACCGTATACGATTTCTGTATTTCGACTTGGCTTCTTGACGAGTATAGCCCGACATTGTGTAAATTTTCTCAATGTTTTACATTACACGCATACAATTTCACCATAACCGCGCCACACGAATGTTTTAATACACGCAATCGGTTGACCTTGACGAGAGCTGTAGCTAGAAACCTAAACGAGCGTCGTTGCTTCTCCTAGTCAAAATTAATACTACGCGGAATTTATGAGACGCAGCGAAACGAACTCAAAATTGCGGATCCCCTCCCCCTTCCCTTTTTTGACCAGGCTTTAATGCTTCACAGTCCTCACTCAACGTAACATATTCTTTGGTCCTTTGGCTATAGAGTGGTGTAAGTTAATTTCGAATGTAGAATATATATTTGGAGCTGCAATAAAAAACTGCATCCCCAGATTTTGTTATCATCGGATTTTCTGGATTGCCTCCCACTGTGGTTGCAAATTTAAAGACGTATTCACGTCAAAAAAAAAAAAAAACGCTCGAACATCCCATGAATTACAATGTATGAGAAGTACTTGATTCAGTGATGAATTCAGAGGAGAATGTGTGCCGATCTTTCGATCCTGTCGCGGTTGGTCTACTATCCCACGCAGCTTCGCTCGAGCGGCCGTGAGGTCCAGGGATGGGAGGAGATAATTTGTGTGTTGTACGCCAGGGCGCTCTTCCTCCGCCCGCCCCCCCCCCCAAACAAGCCCAGTCTCTAAGAGGAATCATGCCCCTGCACCTTAAGTTTAATAGCGTTCTTTCGTGCTTTCTGCCAGAGTCTGCAATCGAAATCAAAACTGGCTACGGCGTGCAAATCTTCTTTATAAAGGTTGTTTTAACAAAATACAACGTGTGGTAAGTAATACAGGACCACGAAAATAACACTTTACGATAGGGAACCGTGTTTTGAAATGCGTGGTTTGGCAGTTTTGGACACTGGACATGCGGTAAACTACAAACGCAATCTATAAGACCTCCACCAACCCAACAAAAGAATGACATCATCGACTACATAAGTGGTTTTGAATTTTCGGCCTACATCTCATTTACTAAGCGTCCATCAGCGTTGCTGTGATCGGCTGCAACACGATGGATCGGTTGGATTTACAGGGTGGGGTGGGGGGGGGGACATTCCATGGCCGTCACGAAAACCAGATCTTACACTCCTCGACTATCTTGTTTGGAGATGTATGAAGAATATGGTGCATTAGACTCCAGTGACATGTGGGGAAGATCTTACCATACGAATGAACGCCGGTATTCAAATACTTAGACGACGCAAACACACAGAGAACGTGAGTGGAGGGAATAAAATTTCTGTACCCCGTAACTAATCTAGACTGTTATTATAGGGACAGCAATCAGTTTGGTTATAGGTGCCATCTAAATATTGTTAACGTAAATTAGTAACTGCAAGTGAACTAGTTGTTGAGGTATTTTCTGTGGTTGTATCTGCAACTACACCCCATTTTTTTTCTTAGAAATTATTCGTAATTTTACAAATGTTTTTAACAGTATATAAATTTCTCCTGTAAAAGTACACTTTTGAAAAACGACAAGGGCCGAGTTTGTAATAGACCTCAAGCTTCGGCAAATTGCGGACACTCAAAAACGTAAAAACATAGAGCCTGCAGCTCTTTGCGCAAAAACTATAGGTGATGTAAAGTGTAGTTGCGTGCAAAAATAAACGTTGTTCATTGCAAGTTTGAATAACGTAAAAAATTTCGAACATCTTAAATAATCATAATTAAACTACAATTTCAATAAAACGTGACCGTATTACTCATTATAGGCTATTTACGGTAAAGTGAGCACTTTATAACGCCCTTCTTAAATTTTTCCTTTCACCCAATTTCTATCTTCCTGCTGCTTTTAATATAAACATTGCTACGTGATCAATAGACACAGTGCGTACATTTCACTACTCTCATAATTTAACACCTTAGGCTCAAATAAGATATATTTATTAATGGTTAATGCCTTTTGAGAGGGCCTTAAAGAGTGCTCACTTTACTGTGAATAGCCTATAACTGTTAATGTTTCCTAGCTACTCAGAACTCTTAAAATTAAATAGATAAATGTATTTTTCTTAATCGAATAACCTCCTTAATATTTTGTAGGTACTCGCTGCTATATTTTCTATTAAAACAAGTGCATAGTTCGTATGCCAAGTTGGTCTTATGGTTAAGCTTGTGCTCTACAATCACTAAAGGGGTTAAACGTTCTAGTCCCCGTGCAGGCAAAGTGTGTATATTTTTTTCGTAAATTATTTTTCGGAATATTTGTTTTTAGTTATTTTCTGTTATTAATACATCACATTTGTTCTCAAAAGTAAAAAAAATAAAAAAATTTTACGTACACTTCTCAATAATGTAAGTTGTAATATAAGGCTATCATTTGTAATATTACAAACATGTAGCTGTTAATGCCTTATTGGCCTAACCCTAATTGTTCATGGGTGGCGAGCCAGGTAGTTGATATTGAGCTATCAATTGGACGGTGTAGCTTTGAATTAAAAGCAATGCTGTGTCTAATCACTTTATAAAAAATACAATCACGTTTCAATTTACACAACTCGTACAGTCTTTACTTTATTTAATTCGGGGGAGTTGATTGATATAATTAGCTCAATTATTATCAACCACGAGAAAAAATATCTAATTGGTCTCTGCAGTAACTCACTGGAACACTATCACCTTGTTAATGGTGCCGAAGGCTGCTTGCAGAAGTCCCGGAATCTGCGGCACCGGAACGCCCGCTAAATACGTGGCGCCGGATTATTTTTAAATCACACCTTTCGCACTAGTTTGCCTTCTGATTTCGCAATTCCGTATATTGTGAAACACGGTGACGTATGAAGATAACTTTCGACTCTTTATCGCCGCAAATTTTCAACACAGTTCTTAGATTTACCCAGACGGTAGATCGACTACAAAACTGCCGATTGCCTGGAATATCAGTAGAGTCTCTGTAGTTGGTGTCTGTATCACTTGACGTTAGTTTGTCGAAATATGTGCAGTGAATTCGATGTGTCAAGACGAATTTTTTTTTTTTTACGAATGACTGAGAGAAGGAGGCGTGCAGTTTCGGTAACCCACAGGACTCGCATTTAGGGGCACGCCGAATTCTGCTCCAGATGGAGCAGCTCTGATTCAGTTTTCCGATGTTTTCCGATATCACTCAACTCTAATTCACGGATCGTTCTGATACAGGTTTGTTCCTCACAGCGGTGTGTCGTCACAATACTCAGAAACGCCTGGCGTTCTCACGGGAAAACTAGTGGAGAGGGAAGTGCAGAAGTTTTGGACGCTTTAAACTGCGTTGCAGAACGTTTTATATCCTGTTTTTTTTAACGGAACTACTTAAAGTGACCCCAGTTTTATTACCTAGGAAATAACACCATACCCCAGGCGAGGACAGAATGGTAGTTTAAAGTTACCACGGATTCTGTGAATATTATTTTGAAGATCTTCGTTATATTTAAGAGCGGCGTTTTTATACTGCTGCATCTTAAAACATACTAGGATACGAGCCAGGCCACGATAGGAGCCTGTATTTATCTTTGCCTACAGACGTATTATCAACAAAACGGTAGGGTCGACACGTGTCGCTACGAGAACACTGCAAACCAGTTCAGCATCCTGCTCGTAGAGGTGATGGCGCGCTTGTAGCGCGTGCTAGTGTAACCCTTATAGCTCTCGCGCTTTTCGGGCCAAAAAAAGTAAAAAAAAAAAAAAAAAGGTGCAGGCAGACGGGGCCCTTAATATCGAGGTCTAGAGAGCTGATTCCGTCTCAAATGACCTCGCTGTCGACGAGACGTTAAGCCCAACTGCTTACTCACATACCTACCCACCTACCTTGAGAGCAGGTGCTGGTGAAACGACGCAACCATGGAGCAGCGCCGGAATGCAAGAGCAGGGGAAACGGGAGATCCCCGAGAAAACCCGCCAACCAGCGACCCCGATGGGAATAGGACCCGGTTCGCCTAGGTGGGACGCGAGTCGTTGAAGCACTACTCCACCGCGAACCCTATCGTTCATTTTTTATGGTAATTAGCGTTTTCACGTCACTTAAATCTATTCTCTCAAACTTAAAAAAAGTTTGCACGAGTAAGTAGTTACCAACAGCATGCAAGTCTTAAAACACTCAAACTTTAGTACTAACTAAAAAATATTCGTGGTTAACACCACAATGTCCAGTCAATCAAAAACTGATTATTTCTCAATTTTAAATTTTTGCTTATACGTAAATTAACACCGTTACAACGAAATCTTTTCTTTCTCGGTAATCAATCTGCATGAGCTGGAAATACACAGAAAGCCAGAAGAAAATTTGCGGAGTGGTTCACCACTGACAGTTTTGTGAGATCTACGGAGTATCCATAGTATGAAACAAGCAAAGTGTCTGTACTTATCCGTCATTTCAGGGAAATTCTGCGGAGTGCGGGGTACGAGACTTCATGCGTAGCATATCCTTTCTCCGCGGAGTTCAGAAGTGCAGGATGCCAGTGGACCGGGAGATAACGATGAAGGAAAGTGTCACCAAAGAGTTATTTCACACCAAGGTGCTACAAAATGTATCGTAGTAGCATCCCAGTGCAAGCGGAGCATCGTGGCCCTTAAGTAAGTATCCCGATTCCTACAATTAGCCCAGGCATTTTTCTGTTTTACCTATTTAAAAAAAAAAAAATCACGTTGTTTTAAAATTTGGCACAGACCTTCCCTTGGGTTTTCTAAATTGTCCCTGAAAAGTCCCCACCTCTCAGATACCGGCGTCATACTTTTTTTTTTAGCAGTAAGGTCGTAATTGCCAAAATATGCATATCACGGCTGTAGCGTGGAAAATATTCATTGGAATACATTATAATTCGTTCAAAATGTGGAGTAAAGGGCACGTAGTCATTTATAATTTATTTTTGTTCTATAATACACCGCAAAAAAAAATCTTCTAATCCGATTTCGAATCCATAAGTGGATGTAAAATGTACTACTGCTCTACACAATCACAAATTGCATGGAACCCGCCACCGATAGGCAGAAATAGGTTAGAATAAACATTTTTTATAATTTTGTAAGCTTTCAAATGGTGTATTAAAGATTTCTGAACGATAATTATTAGCTGAGATAGTAAGCATTAAAGTGAACTACTGCAAAACAATACTACTGAGAATGAATTGATCTCTAAAACTGTATTGACTATTACTTACGAATGTTTTTATATGTATCTATGTGTATATATACGCATACATACGAACATAAATACATATAAGCCAGCCATTCAACCATTACAAGTGAAATAATTAAATTGCAAAATCTAATTTCACACAATGTTGGTGTTAATGTATATTAATGCATGTTACACTTTAAAGTCCTCTCCATCAGAGCCATCGTTGATGATAACATTATTAGTGCACGTCGCTCCGCTGCTATTGGCACTCATAATACCACACTGCAATCCAGGCCGCACACACTCGCATCTGTAGCTGCAATCTCTTTTACAGTTAGACGATATCAAATTCAGGAGCTGTTCCGGAGCAGGTGGGAGGGATGTTGTGATAGGAACAAGTGTGGCACTCACACTATTCCACCCCCACACAACAGGAACCAATTAATGGCCGAGCCACTCCTGTACCTTAAGGTAAACTCGAAGAGAATGCTGTTCACTTGCAGCACTGGTTGGTGGAAGAGAGGCTAGTTAGAAAGAAGCACTAACAGGCAGCTTTGCTATCTTGCGGGTATACATATGAACTCTCAATTCATCCAAAGTGGCATAGTTGTCATGCCCCTGGTATGACATTGCAAACTTTTCTCCAGCGGAAATAATGTCCCCTTTCCGAAGAAAGCACTGGTTGTAGCTGACCCGGTCATAGCATGACAAAACTAAATATAGTTCTTCATTTTACTAATGTCCCGCTGAATAGCAGAGATACTTAAAATCTTGCCCGTAGTCTTACCTGAGGATGGATGGAGAACTTCAATGTGTGTGTTCTCATCTGCCGTCGCAGTCAGCATCGCAAGGCAATCTGTATCAGTAGCAAGACTATTACACCACAGCTTGTGTCATACTGAAGAGCAATAGCTGATATAGTGTTGTCAGCATCTCCTGAGCACTGAATGGCGTGGTACCCTGATGCCCGAAAATATGTTACTAACCATTTGATGAGCCCATTCTTATTATGGTCATTTCTCAGAAAGTCCACCTGCACTGACGCAACAACATTGTTGGCAGCTATTGAAATACCAGTAGAAGACCTCACCGCAGACCGCCGCCTTCGCTCTTCCCCTTTAGTGGCGCACTTGTCATAATCATCAAAGACTGCAGTTGCTGTCAGAGAAAAATATTTTTGAACAAAGGTAACATAAGCATCACATATTTAATCAAATGAAGCAGGTCTCGGCCACACAGGCGCATGCAAGAGCTATCCTCCATCGACAACTACTTTGCAGTCTGCACTGATGTTCTCACTGGTTACAACACGTGATTTGAGGACCATTGTAAGCGATGATTTTGCAGTCTTCCTCATTGATATTTCATCGAATAGAGCTGGTGGTTTTCGAGCTAACTCATACTTTAAATACGTCAAGACGTCGCTCTCATTCTTCATTACACAAATGATACGCATGAAAAGTTGCTGGGAGTTCACTGGGATTATATCTTCTTTCACTTTCAAAGCCCTTGACATAATTGCTAGGGGTTTTACATTGTACATACGTTTTATCTTCACATCAATGAAGTTACCTCCAATTATGTGGTTAACAGCTCTTTTCTCTATGGTTGTAGCCTGGTCGCAGTTAATTTTCTCATCTGCAACAACACCTGTGGAAATGGATTGCAGAACTTGAGACGACTGAAAAGGTGCATGGGCACTGAACCAGTCCAGGAATTTTTGAATATCTCGGCCATCTCTTGATATCCGACTGTCTCATAGTTCAACATGCTGCTCTGAAAACAGACACGCATGATTTTCGTTAAGGAATCACTTCAATCGGAGATTTCATACATTGGACACATAGGTGGAGCACAAATAGTCTTCTATTTCGTGACTGAAGAAGTGTTGCTGATGCCGCACTGCTCCCCCAGTTCATCACAAAGTTTCAGGCACCCAGGACCAGAAAGTATCCACTGAGTAAGTACACTCAGAAAAGCAACGCCCAGACGTCAGACCACCCTTTGCCTTCACTGAACGCATGAGGTTTTGTTCAGTGATCATGTCAGACCAAGTGCCGGACCAGAACTCATGCCCTCTCCTTATAGTAAAAGCTCCTTCCTGTACGAATCTTGTATATTCATGTGGTGGCATACAGAAGGAAGTTCCTCCATTTGCTGCACATAAGTATGTGCATATTTGGCATAGTGAAAATGTCCTGCTGCATGCGTCAAGGGTAGCATACTCTTCACACAGAATAGGTACAGATCCCAGTTACCCACTCTTTCTGTCCATATAGTAAACATCCGTACTAATTCCACGTGTGGGAAACAAGAGGTAACAAATAGGTTTCAAACTGAATACAGTACACACGATGCGCCCTAGATTTGAATGTTTCGTGAGCCATGGCACACACTGTGTTGAAATGGGAACGCTATTTGAAGTACTGCACACACATGCACAATGATGTGCTGTCAGCCAAAGAATATAAAATAACTGGAATAGTTTCTTAGCATAATTGGGTGCTCCCAAAACAACTCACCGTGAGGGATGACTGATTTACTCAACAGACTTACCTGATGGTGATAATCAATCCACAATTTAGCTGTACGACTTTTCTCGCTGAAAGATGAACAAATATTATCCATTGAAGTGAGGAGTGATTGCATAGATGCGAACGAAATAAATAAGGTCATCTTGTTTCATTTTGTTTGTCTGGAAATTCTGGAAAAGTGCACAAATTTCTCCCTTAAGGTTGTCATCGATATTTGTTAAGTTCTTCCAGCAGGGTTGTTGCAGTAGCTTGCTGTGTCAAGAAATGTGCTCTCAAAGACCTGAAAGGTGAAATGAGGATTATGTAAAGTACCAAATAATGTTATACCACACTGCATATATATTAATGAAGCCGAACTATAATAATAGTTAGTAATTAGTATTGTAATAAATTGGCTGTGCAGCCTACGGTGGTATCTTGAAAATCGTGACCATATGTTTGCTGATATTAGTTTAGTTAAAACTCAAAGCTCATGTAATTGCTCGTTAAATTCCTTGGATTTTAATGGATAGGCTGTTTGTATTTAAACGCTTTTCAATGTGTTACTTTTACTTTATTTTATAGGCCTTCTAAGAGACGGTATCAGCGAACATTGGAAATTCAGCATGGTGACATACATTTCCCCATTAAAAAATCTTTACGTGTGCATAATAACTAAATTACCTGGAGTATGCAAGTCCAGACATCATGTGTGTGACAGATGCCTTGGCGTACACCTCTTCAAACAGTTTTTCTATGCCACTTCCAGACATCACATATCCGAGGGCCCCAAGGAACGATATCAAAAGTTGGAAACAACCCAGGCGAACAATTAAACTATTCAAATTTTGCGCTTCCTTAGATGTTACAATCTCGATAGCTCTGGCATACAAATGCTGATCGAAAGTAACAAAACAGCTCTGCTGTCCTCGTTGTATGCACTCCTTTGATGCAAACTATAGCGCTGAATAAATGGTGGACAAATTCCCAGGCTACAGATTTATAAATGGCATCGCTGTTACTTCTGTTGAGTGAAAGTCTGTTGCAGGATTAGACATCGATACTTTCATACAACCATTCCATGACGGAGGTGCAGAAATTCCTGCCCATCTACCACTTATCCAGAGTAAGTCCGTAACCAATGCTCGAGCTACTGAATTTACAGGTACTAAACTGAGCTGCTTAATTTCAATGTCCTTCAAGCCAGATGATGTAGGCTTCTTGTACCAGAAAATGTTGAATCTCCCTACTGCAGTGATCTCACTTGCTTTTGGCGGATCACTAATGCGTTGACTGGAACTAACATTAATTGCAGAAACATGAGTTGTGCATCTGATTCCACCCATACAATGGAATGCATTGTTGCCATCTAATGTGTTTATGTTGAAATCAGCATTGTCAAAACAGAACTGAGTGAACTGAGCGGCACTGTGGCAACCTGAATTCTTCTGATACATTAATGACTGCTCATACCTGTGCTCTTCAGTCATGCTGGCAGAAAATCCAAGACTGCTAAGTACTTCAACAAGCTGTTTGGAAGCATAACGACGATGAGAGTACACACCGATAACAATGAACACAGGAGATAGAAATGACAGAGGTTTACATGTTAATATCAGTGCTTGTCGTATGGCGATTCGTTCTCTTCTTGTGCTGTTTAAGTCAGGATTATGAGATGATATAATAGTTTCTAAAACAGAATACAGTGTGTCAGAAAATATACTGCAATCTGACAAATTAGCATGGTCTACTGCAGGAAATGTAGTGCAGTCATAATATACGGAGCGAATATCCTATTTCAGAATTTCGGCTGCACTTTTGACAATATGTAAGCGCTCCTCTGTCGAAGAACTTTAGCGGTTAGAATACCACTTATAATGTAGAAGCTGATCAGCTGTTCCATTGAAATTAACTGCTGACGACTTACCACAACTCCATTGCAATAGTGTGATTTCAGCTTTTCTTTCGCATAATTGTGACTGCATGAACAAGGATTTGTGGATGATGGCTTGGAGAACGATTCCATAAGTGTAACAAGGTCATATAGCAGGAACTGACATTCTTGCATAAATTCGTTTAATCTGCATATAGCTTCTTTTTTATTCTCATCTGCAGGTCTACCTCGTTTGTCAGTTCCTCCATCTCTGGTACCGGAAGAAAAGAACTGAAAATTTCAGGGTTTGTGATATTTGGCTTCAACGGCGGTAAGACCCTGTACACGATCTATTCGAGCTTGCACAATACTGCCCCAATTGTCACTTCGCTCTTGAGCCCTTAATTTATCAGTACTACTCAAACTTAGAGTTCGAACTTCATAATTTTTTCTGTACTTAACTTCTTTCTTGGTTTCGTCTCTGACAGACGCTTTATCACATCAAAATACACAGTCCCTCTTAATGTTAAATAATGGTAATGTAGAACGCAATGTTACTTTATCCAATGCAACATCACTTATATTGTTCATATATTTTTTTACCTTACTAACTTTCTCGATTGTGATTTTTCTGGTATAACTTTTTGCGCATACATCTTGTAACCACCACAGTCTGTCCGCCATTATTTCAATCTCTATCCCATATAAAGCACTTCTCGCGCATTCTAACGCCACGCTGATATTATACGATTGTTATCAGCCAGCACGAGTCTCGAAATTTCTGTTACTGTTAAAATTCGCATCGCAGAAAACTTACAAAACTGATACAACGCACCGAATAGTGACTCACCTATCACAACAGTACAATACAGTGCGACGAGGTAAAACATGTGGCTCACAGTGAGAAGCTCGGACCTGTTCCCGCAAACAACTGAATCCCTGGACCATCCCTGCACATCGACTACCGCTACCGGGAAATATGAGTCGTGGCAAGCTCTACTGCAGCGCTAGTGGGTCGGTAGAAACAATGTTCTATTTTGCGCTGCGCACAGATGAAACATACAAAGGGCTACGGAGAGAAGGCAGATATAAAACAACTATATGTATCAGTAATACAAAAAAAAAAAAGTATTTTAGTTCACCTTTTCCACAGTACCAACAGGATAAACAAGAAAGATGACACCTACTGCCTATCGGTGGCGTGTTTAATGCAATTTGTGATAGTGTAGAGCAGTAGTACATGTTACATCCACTTATTGATTCGAAATCGTATTAGAAGATTTTTTTGCGGCGTATTATGTAACGAAAACTAATTATAATTGACTACATGCCCTTTACTCCACATTTTGACCGAATTATAATATATTCCAATGAATATCTTCTACGCTACAGTCGTGATATGGATATTTTGCCACTTACGCCCTTATTGCATAATGACAAATATGCATCTGAGTGGTGGGGACTTTTCAGGGACAATTTCGAACACCCAAGCGAAAGTCTGTGCCAAATTTTAAAACTACATTTCTTTGTTTAGGTTTGACCGATTTTTCCCTTAAAATACCCGGGATAAATGTTTTAATAAGGCTTACCGTTAGTTATGTCGAAACAAACAGATAATGCATCTGCCTTGTTATAACTGCAAAAATATTTGATAAGAAATTTGCTAAGAAGAGAAATCATTCAACCATAGTTTTAACAATTAAAGGAATTACTGCAATATGCACTCCAAATCCAAAATCTTGCTTTCCGCTGCTGGTACTAGTTTATTAGAGACCCTTGTTATTTTTATTTTAATAACCAGGTTGTCGACGAGAAATTAAGCCACCCATTAAAAATTAACCTTTGGGAAAGCCGAGTATATCGCTATGTACGTTTCTCAATAACCTTAATTCTGCTCGCAAGTAAACACAGTATCTTTCAAACTAATGCAGCCTGCTGACCCATAAAGACACGTTGAGAGTTAAAAATACAAGAGACAAAAAGAATCCCATGTTGAATATTTTGCTCAGCAACTGCATTCGCTGGGAGTTTGTAGACAATTACTATCACCGTGTTCTACACCATCTTGCATTTTTATGTCCACTATTTTGTATCCTATACCCATCCCAGAAAAATTACAGCCATTTCCTTCTTCGATTTTGTCAATGTCCACTTCTCTGAACCACATAATGCAACATCCCAACCTTTAGATGGAGCATGTGCTGGGCTCTTTTTGTAAAGGACAGTTGTTCATCCATAGGGCTTTCTTGACTGCCTTCGTGGTTATAATTACCCACACTTTGAACACATCAACTGCAATACCGCAATTTGTTTGAATTTTCACCGTGCAACTTTACTACAGTTATTTTTTTTTTAAGTGTTTTGTCGTGACGAGTTTAATGGGATCTAGGAAACGAATAGACGTCCAATGAAAACTAGAAACGTATACCTACTATATTCGGAATGATGTGGACATCAGAGTCAAAAACATTTCTTATTATGTTTTTTTTTTAATTTGGACATAAAAAGATTCATTTTGATTAACAGTTTCATGCAATTGTGTGTGCTGAATAGTAACTGCATATTTATGAATACGAATTGTTTAACGCGATGAAATTATTACGGCAGCTGGGGAACTGGAGGTAGTTTGTATGTAAATGCATAATTCGTCCTCCCCCTTCACGGTCATAAAGGAAATCCCTCGACTCTGCATATGAATCCAGATATGCGTGTGCAAGCGTGCGGGACGCGATGCACGAGTGTGTGCGCGCGCGCGTGTGTGTGTATTCCGGCCACTAGGGAATCGCCGGTAACAAAGAACCAACCTGGCTCTCCCATCCCATCCTCAGTCGCTTCACGATCTCCCTGGGGAGCTTAATCGCGTAATTGCTCCCTCTTCCTTGTCTTGATTGAAGCTCTTTTAATATTAGCCTTCCCTCCTCCTCCTCTCAATCCCCTTACTGCCCTGACACACAAAGGAAATGGTGGGGAGGTAATGCATGCAAAATGTGCAATGACCAGAATTTCAGCCCTAAGGGGACTGCCTAGTGCATTATCGCGATAGGTAACTGAGACATGCCTATGCAACGCGTAAAACAATGCAATTTTACTAAGTCGGTCTTGAATTAGGCAGTCGCGTTAACATTTTAAAGTTAGGCCCCTGGCACAATGATCGGTTGGTGTTGGTGGATGTTGGAGTACAGGGCGGCATATGTGAGACGGCACAATAGGCGGTTGGTAATTGGTGTTGGTGGTTGATCCTAGACTCATTTCAACTCGCGGTTGGGGGGTTGGTGGTGGTGGTGGCGGTGGTTGGTGTTGTAGCGGGTTGGATTACTTTCAACTTTTACCACCAACCGACCAATCAGAGAGCGACCTGTAGGTTCTGAATGAGTGACAGTGGAAAAGCTTTGGAATGGTGGAAAAATAATCACGAAAATAAATATATTTGTATCAAGTTGATAATACAATCTGTTACTCGAAACCCAGCATTATGTAATATTAACGAGAAGTTTCTGATAACCAATGAGCCCACTTTCCCTTACGTGGGTGCAAATAAATCTTTGTGAAGTTCTTGATAGCTTAGGTGGTAGGTAGTCGTTGAAATATCATTTACAGAAGTATCACTAGAGAAGAAACCAGGAACATGGGAAACAGTCACAAAGAAAATTAAAATATACGAGTGACTTACCCGGGATTCGAAGTCAGAAAAACTCACTAAATTAAGCTAGCCTGCAATCTACTGCACGCCATTCAAAAAGTTAATGACATACATACTCTTTTCATTTATGCTTTAGAGAATAGATAGCACAATATTGGTTGTTTACAGTGTGTTTATCCCCCGCCTGTACGAACTATTTACTGCGTTCCAGACAGTGTAGTGTTGTCACCGAAAACTTTGTGTGTTTTTTAAACGGAAACGGTGGGCTCTAGGAACATGCAACAATATTAACTATTTTTGTTAAATGCCGTTAACGATAAAGGGAGCACTTTAGAAATGAACCTTAGAAAAAAGTCACTGCCCCTGTGTGCATATATTTTAATGGGCGCGCTAAGTGACTCTCGCCCAGTCAAGTTGGTAACAATGGATGGAGTGTAGTTCCATATCTTACCGTCGAACGAAAAGTGTTAGGTGACTGTTTGTGATAACTTAATATTATTTCTTTCGCTTTCTGTGGTTTTCATGTATCGAAGTGTAAAAACGAGCATATATAATTCAACAGGCAGATCGTTTATTTTTTAATATTACCCGCTGCGTTTTCAAACATACGTCTTTGTAAAAAGTTATCAATAAAGATATGGCTTACAGAATACCACATAAAGTCGCTTTCGAAAAAAAATATGATTATGGCCCTCTTTATCACAGAGGCAATCACGTTGGCTCTCTTTCAGCAAGCTTAAGTTATAGAATATGGCCCCAGGTTGTAAAAGTAGAAGATTTGGGGAGATATATGTGTCTCGGGCTGGACTCAAATAATCAGGGAATTTTATCCGACGAATCAGAGGACGTGGCAAAACTTCCAGCGTAGTCGCGTAATTTCTCCCGCACCCGTGCCTTGATTGAAGCTCTTTTAATATTAGCTCTCTCTCTCCCTCTCGGAACCGCAATGATAACGAACGCCCAAGCGGCAGAAGTGGTGTTGCCAACGTTTAGACAGATAATTCCACTTTTCCACGAATGAAAATCTACCAGAATCCAGTAGACTATGAATATTTACATAACTATTCTTCGAATAACAACAATGCCCATACATTTTAATTCAGTTTAAAAAGAGTTACTATGTTAACATAATTAACTTATTTTAACTTACTTTTCTTTAACATGCTTAAATTAAAATTAATTCACACGGAACGTAATTGTGTATCTGTGTAATTTATTCACTTTATGATAGATAAAATTATTACCAAATTTTAACTTATTTATTTTTAATACATAAATATTTCCGTGTTCCTTAATTGAAGGGCTTGCATCAAGAAGGGGCAAGAAGGTGTTAGTTCCAAAATTCGAAACTCCCTCCTGCTTCACAGAATAGATATTTTTTCTATTATGTTAGTGGCACACCATGAGTAAATGCATGGTCTAAAAGGGGGGGGGAGGGGAGGAACTCTTTACAATTTAATTTTTCAACTGTTTTTTATTTACTTTCCAAATAGTGCCAAACATGAAGCTATATCTTTATTGCTGTAAACTCCTCAGTTGTATTTTTCATCACAAAGTTAACAAAACAAAAAAACAGCAAGAAAAATGTTAAAGCTAGCTTAATGATATAATGTAAAAGCTAGCTTAATGATATAATGTAAAAGCTAGCTTAATGATATAATGTAAAAGCTAGCTTAATGATATAATGCCGCCAATTTCTGAACAGCAGTTATATACGTACGGACGAAAAGTTTATCTGTTTCCCATATATACATTTTAATTAAATGCTTGGACACTGCAGAAAGACGTATTTTAATTTTTCCTTCGTCAGACAATTTTTGAAACGACGCTGTAGTCTATATGCGGGGTCTTCACACTTTTTTAATCAAAACCTTGAAAAATCACCCTATATATGACGGGATTGTTTGTTTTCTAATGTTAGCATAAAAGAATATCAAAGTTTTATATTTTTGTTTAAATTTAAATTTTACTTAAATTTTATTTACAAAATATGATATTTTAATTAGGAATAATATGAATAAAAACAGTGAGATTTTGACAGTGAGAAATTGTTCATATGCAAAATATTATTACATTTAGTGCACACGAATACAGTGTAACTTTTTTAACTCTGTTAAGCTCTGTTTGTATGGGGAGGAGGAGGAGGGGAAGGAGGAGGAAGTAATAGTGAGTATACTTTAGATGTTGTACTAACTACTGGATAACAATTCCCCCCCCCCCCCCCGGGCCAGTTATCAAGTAATGTCCGCCAAATCTGGTGGTAAATCCACAGAGTTGGCAACACACTGTGCAGACGTCCCTTGGGGTGGAAGGAGTGTCGAAGTGCTTTATGAAGAGGGGGGGGGGGTATGGGGAGAAGTGGCCATTGAGGAACGGCGACGCTAATCGTCGCTTGATTTATGGTCCCGGGTGCTTTTAAATTACAGTTTTGACCAGTCGTCGCACGCGAAGCCCGGAACGAAGGCGCCTCGGGAACAGCATAGCCCATCTCCGCCCCGAGAAAGGGCCTGCATGCAAATGAGAAAGGTGGGGATGTAAATGTCGGGGGAAATGGCTAGGGGCCTCTCGCGGGCGAAGCTTCGGCCGCCGGCAGACGATGAAGTGAAATGAAATGACAGAATGCGTCAATTAAGGCGCTTGAACTGCGACGCTGTGTGTTCGAAATGCACGTTTTTTTCTACGAAACTACTAAACGTGCGCCCAGTGTACTGAACTAGGAAAGAACACGCATTTCAGACGAGGGCTGTCGAGTGTTTTCAAGATCTCACGTTAATTAGAAACACCATTCCAGAGCACGCTATAAAAAAAACGGCTTTTTCAAAGCGCTGTATCTCAAAATGTACGTGTCAGATCCATACAAAACTAGTCAAGGGGCATGCATTGAACCTTCCTACACACTTTCCACCAATAAAATAACAGGGTCGCAGCTGAAAGTCCCGTGGGTACACGCAGCACGACGAGAACACTGCACGCCAGTTCAGAGCCTTGCGCTTAGTGGCGATGGGGGACTTGATGCGCGTGGCATTGTCGCCTTTAACGCTCACTCGCCTCTCGGTTTCAAATATGGGGGAAAAAAAAAAACTCTTAAGTAGACGGGCGTCTCAAGACGAAAGCTGTTTAGTACTTTCAAGACGTCGCGTACATTAGAAACGCCATTTAAAAGCATTCCAAAAAGGTTTTTAAAAATCTTTTTCAAGCACTGAATCTCAGAATATACCTTTCAGATACATGCTGTGACGCGCTGCAGCTCGCACCGGCCGGCCGCGAGATCCCGTTACGTGATGTCCGACTCTGTGAGGGGGGGGGGGGGGGGGTGAGGACCACCTCGATACTCCCCTCCCCCAAACAGACGTGCTCGCTGTCTTGTCACCGCCACCCCGCCCCTCTCCCGGGTCCAGCCGGTTAATGATTGACAGCGGCGAGACCTAGCTAGCTTCACAGTCCCTCCTCCGCGCTGCTAGAGAAGCCGACAAATATAGAGAATGCACAAGAATATTCTGGGAATTAGGACCCTCGGCGCAACGCGGGATTTAGAAAAATTCCTGGGCTATGGACGACGGCCCTATAAATATTTCAGCGGTCCAACGGCCAGCAGTCTTTGGCGAAGGCCATCTGGCTGAGTGCGGTGAACAAAGTGTAGTGAGGTTGCGAGACGACGGCGGACGAGGTGTTCGTGGCGTAAATGGACGAGAGGGTGTGATACCCGACTAGTGAAGGCTACTGTGTGTGAAGGAGCTCGGAGAACTGTATAACATTGCGGACTGGTGGGACCTTGACTAAACTGAGGTGGGGCTGAATAACATGTGATACGGACTTTATTGTATATAGTGGAACTGTAAAATATGGACACATAATTTGTAAACTATTTGAACATGTTTTGATACACTGTTTATTGGGACTGATTTTCCTTTTATTTAATTACGTATATTTCTTTGAGATAATTATAAAATTGTATTGTTTGAAGTCAGTAATTGTGAAAAGAAACTGATATCAATTTAGTGTGAGGTGTTGAGTCGAGAGAATTTTGTTTGTAGTTATTGCAAATAAAATTAGTAAATTATAATTAATTATTTTATTTAATTAAGACTTCCATCCCGTAACCTCCAGCCAAGTGGTTAAACCCACTGACTTTGAGAGAGAAATTGTAACAATACAAAACCACTCAGTGGACCTGCATTGAACCATCCTGCAGACTTCCCGTAAATAAAATAATACGTTCACCACTGAATTCCCATAGGTACTCGGAGTGCGACAAGAATATTGCACGCCAGTTCAGGGCCTTGTCCCTAGTGGCGATAACGTTACTTGATGCCCGTGGTAGTGTCGCCCTTATCGCTTCCACGCTTCTCGGCGTCAAGCACTGGGATAGGCTTCAGTTAGGCGGGAGCTTTAAGGGGCCAGCATATCTGGCCCCTCATCCTTATCTACATCATAATATACACTTAAGATATCCCGATTAACTTTCTGAGGATGCCATCTTCTGGTGCGGCATTGTCTTCGTACCATGTTGGACGTTGTCTTAAGGATGTTCACTCACAGTTACAAAACTTTTTTCTTTTTACAAATTGGGTGCAAGGAGCATGAGCGGGGTCTGTGTTCGTCTGTTTCATGCATTTGTGATAGCGAGCGAGCATTCTTAGTGCAACGTCCAACATGGCACGAAGACGATACCGTACCAGAAGCCATTGTCCTCGGAAAGTTCATCGAAGTGTAAATTATGCTGTAGGCAATGATAATCACGCGTGATGTCATAAAGCAGTTAGTTGTATTCTTTTGAGTTATTCTGGGGCTGTCGGCAAACCCGGCAAGCACTATTGATAGATGAGGTGGTTGCACCTCCACCCACCGCGGTTGGAAGGAGCGTATCTCCCTCTATTGATTGCATTCAACTGCAACCAATTAATAGCGTGATGGCTGTTTACAGTTCTGGCTATACAAAAAGACTGGCAAGAGGATGACCTGACAAGTCATCCTCTTATTTATTGTTCTGGAAGTTCTACCCCCCTGTTATACCCTAAAGGGCTCAGGCACGGGGGGGGGGGGCGATCTATCAGGCAAATTTGGATAATTGCAGAAATATGTGTTTGGGGTGCACCGAAGTGGCGCTCCTAATGTGCGTGGTATCTTGAAAGTTATGGACATGCATAATCTGAAGTGCGTGTTCTTTTCGTAAATCAGCACACCTGCCGCAAAGTTTGGCCTGCGCCTCTACCGTTCTCACGGTATGTCACTAATATTCCCGCCGATGAGAGGGGTCCCTCATTCGATCGTGTCGAGCCTCGCGGACCGCGCCGATGAGATTGGGTTTTCTCGGCGTTCTCCCGTTTACTCTTCCATCGGATAAAGCTGGAGTCACAATAGCCCGACGAACACGACACGACAGACCAACATGACGTCAGAGGTCGACGGAATTTCATATTATATATTATTCAGTGTTCGCAATACCCCGACGAAATCTGGCCGACAAGTGTGTTAATTGGCTGTTGGAGAATTCTGAAAAGGCAAGTTATACTTATAGTACACATATTTACTTTTTTTAACTCGTGATAAAGAGAATATTAATTTTGCTTATGACAATATTTGAATTTACACGAGATATAAAAAGTTAAAACGAACCAGAACGTTATTCTGGCGTCAAGTTAGTTTATTATTTACCATAGTAGAGAAATACACACGAAATTTTGTTTTCTAATGTTTTATCTACATTTTCGCACGCTCCAACGAGTCGGACATCGGCGCAAAGTATAAACAGAATCCACTTCTATCGGGGCTGCGATTTTGTCGGATTGACGTCACAGAGACCTTGTTTTTCATTGGCTGCTACTCAGATTTCTTTGTTTCAGGGCTATCGCGTCGGGTTCATCGGGGTATTGTGACTTCCAACTTTTTTATTACTGGTCAATCTGGCAGACATCTGGCAGGAAAAGGAACGTGATTCTCAATCGCTTGTCCGTTTATCGGTAGTCGATAAACGTCGTGAGAATATTAAGCGGGGTGGTATTTGCCGTATCACCTGTCTGTCCGATTACTGTAAACTCTGCTACTCCCGGCTAGCAATGCTCACGTAAAAGTGGAAATAATTATATAAGAATCACGCCCACAGGATGCTGATCGCACCTCTCGGAATACCGATACACTAACAACGCTGCCATCGAGGCTCTTTTGCGACGTCTGGCTAGGTATAGACAGTTAATGTGGATTTACGATCGACTTAGCATAATAAATGCGCCGTATGCTTAAGATAT
The DNA here is from genome assembly GCA_029891345.1 of Dryococelus australis. NCBI lineage: Eukaryota > Metazoa > Arthropoda > Insecta > Phasmatodea > Phasmatidae > Dryococelus > Dryococelus australis. Next base: position 30,692,370 of record CM057007.1, on the reverse strand, counting down.
GGCTCAATGTATTCGAGGGTATTAGTTTATGACTGTCGTGTGCGGGTCTTGGCGGATCTTGTACCATCGTGGCGTCACTTAAAGACATCGTTATATTTTATATCTTAAGTACAAGTCAGGACGAAGTAGCCAATCAGAGCCCCGGGGGACATTTGATTCTGGCGGGAAACTGTATCTACATCTTATATTTAGGTTGTGGCATATTTTGAAATCGGTAACTATTTTAATCTAGATATAGATTCCTATTTATTTAAAGAACCGTTCATTAACCTTTTCAGATTTATTGATGTAAATGCCCAATGTTGGCATCGACCTTTCCTTCTGTAAGATATCAAAAGTTTTTTTTTTTTTTTACGATTACGCAAGCAGTAACCACAAATAAATAAATATATTTAAATCTCCACTCTAGTCCATATTTCCAGATTTTCAGGTTCTGATTGACTAGACTCAACAGTTGCTAATTAAATAATAAATTGCAAATCTTCTTATGGTTAATTTTCCGTGTGCTTATCGAGTCGTTAAGTAGAATTCTTATTACTTGAGTCTTTAATCGCAAACCCAACTTTACTCCCCGAAATTCCAGGGACGGTGAGCTTCAAGTTTAAGCTGGAAGCGCGGAAGGGGGAAGGAGATTCGTGATCGAAGGCAGAAAGTCCCGGTAGTTAGTAAAGGACTGTCATCGGCGGCTGGTCAGAGTCTTGCGAACGGGACGTCTCTGGAGCTAACGAGGCGTTCATTCGACGGGCGGAGTTGAACCACCCCCGCGGACGACTCACCCCCCTTTTTCCCCCCAACATCCCCTGGCAACTGTCAACTGCGCTTGCTAATTGCTGGCAGAACGCGCGCGCCGACATCAAGGGGTGGGGGAGGGGGTGGCTGAATCACCCCTACGGACCACTGCGTCGGCTTCCGGCAGTAGCGACTCTATCTATCGTCTCGGACAATGGTTACACACACGCACCCCACCGGGGAGGGGTTGTCGTGTAGCGGGGTTAGGGGTAGTAGAACGTTTGTTACCGGGGAAGGGCGCTGAATGCCACTAGGGAAACTGGACCACAATTGTTCTCGGCACGCCCCGTTTTACTTCTCCCGCTGATTTGACGGTGGTGCCTGGCCGGGGGGGGGGGGGATTACTCAGAGCCCATCTGCTAAGCACTCAAGTACTTCATACCTCATTATAGGCTGTTCACAGTCGAATGAGCACTTTTGAAAGCCCTGCTTAGGATGCACGTTGTGTATTATTCTACCTTATGTAAAATTAACATTGCCGTGGGCCACATAACACTTTATTCACGCGTCGGTCAAGCGAAACTGTAAAATAATTATAAAAGTAAATATTTTACAAATCTGCTCATTTTTATACTTCGATGCATTAAAAAAAAAATAAAAAAACCAGAAAGCTAAATAAATCATTAAATTTATCATAAATGGTTGCCTAACACTTTAGCCAACGTTACCAACTTTACTAGGCGCATATCACTCAGTGAGGCCGTTAAAACATATGCAGATAGTGGCAGTGACTTTTATCTAAGGTTGATTTCAAAAGTGCTCACATTATCGTGAACAGCCTACAGAAAAGGGTGATATGTAAAAATTGGCTATTTGATACAAGGTCGTATAAAAAAAAATGAGGGGCTGGTAAACTTTAGTTCAAATCTCTCAAAAATTACAACATTGTGATGATTCATACTGTATGATAATGGACGAGCTAGACTGATTGACGTCGCATCTTCCAGGCCATCTTCACTGTAAAAAAAAAATTGTTTAATTTTACACGCATGTACGTGGCAGCACAATCTCCACACATGTTCGTGTATTTTTACACGTTCATGTGTACGCGTAGTTTTACTGTGTGTCCCATGTATATTTACAAATATAATGCCAGTTTAATTTTACTATACTTCTTATTATTTTTACTAATTATTATGTTCAGTTACACGTACTCTGTATGTGGCATTTTAATTTTTTTTTTTTTTGTTACCAATATCAATTCACATAATGTAAATTTAAGCAAACTTTGTTAGTGTAATTTTATCATACCTGTCAGTTTCGTTTACTAATCATCACATTAAATCGCATCTACTCTGTACATGTTATTTCACTATACTTGCTACTAATTTTCTGCCACACGTTGTAAATTAACACAATCATTCTTATGGTAATTTTACGACACCAATCTGTTATTGTTTAATGTTCATCATTCCTAATTACATGCACACTGTACTTGTAATATTACCATACCAGTTTGCAATTTTAACTTATTATGATGTGAAAGAACATGCACTCCGTGCGTGCAATTTTACTATGTGAATTAGTGATGGGTAGTTCACGAACTACCAGTTCATTTTGAACTGGTCTTGAAAAAGAACTAGGTGCATAGTTCACCGCGACATAAAATAACTAGTCTCTTGTGATATCGGTCAGTCATTCTCTTAGCTCCAGCAACTATGCCAGGCGCGCCACAGTGCGCATCCTCCGTCGTTCGTCGCTCCCTGCAGCTTCCCCCCCCCCCTCCGACTATCACGCCCTTCATGACTGGCCACATCGCAACGTTCAGAACTGCCTAGCAGAGCAGACCTACCTAGTTCAATAGTGACACGAGTCGCAAATAGGTCGGGAACCACACACAATTGAGCACTAATTCTTTAGCAATTAATTTAAAAACATCACTTATTTGCTTCTCTTTCCGTTTCACACTTGCTTAGATTATTCTGAGGAGGGGACATGGAACTGTGAGAGAGGAGACAGAGAAAGACCTATCCAGTTCTCGGGCCGAGGTACAGAGAAGGGCCTCTCTAGTTCTGGGACCGAGGTTACACTTGCGCTCTGCAGTTCGCCAGTACGCGTTATCATTCGACTGTTCCCTATATAGTTCAAAATAACGGTTCCCAATGAACTGTTCTCAAATGCGACTAGTTCGGAACGACCTAGTTCATTCTAGTGAACTATATTTCCCATCACTAATGTGAATTATAGATTTCCTGCCACATGCTGTATATTTACACAAACATCACAATTGTTATTTCACCACTGTATATGTGTATTTTTGCACTAACAGAAAAATAAAATCGCAGACTCACTGCAATTGTAATTAGAAAATTCCTGTACATGTTATGAAAAGTTATCTCCAAAATGTAGATAATGAATAGAATAGGTAGTTACCTACAAAAACCAGCATATACCATCAGTGGGAGTTAAGATTTCATTTTGCACAGAAAAGGAGTTCGAAGTAGTTCTACTCACTACCGCTAGATCGCATGTTTATAGGAAATACTTGTAGTTATATTTAAATTCACACGATCATTAGTGTAAAATTACAGTGTACTCCTTTTGGGAAATTACACATAAAATGTAAAGCTACCGTAAATTTGTATGTGTAAACATTCGCTCATATACTTTCGAATTTGAAATTTTACACTCGTGTTAATGTCAATATACCAGTACATTTCTTTTTTTTTTTTTTTGAGTGAAATAGAAAAACATGTACTTTTACACTGATGTACGAGTTTATACAACATTGGCATGGTTGTAAAAACCATACAGAATTGGGGTTTTAGTACTATGAAATAGTGTACTTTTACACATACTTTCGCATTTGTAATTTCACGCCATTTTTAATGTCAATATACCAGTACATTTGTGATTTTTACAGTAAGATTGTAGTACCTATTGAGTGAAATAGAAAATTACGTACTTTTACGCTGATGTATGTGTTTTAATACAATATTGGCGTGGTTGCAAAAACACACAAGCTTGGGGTTTTCGTGCCTTGCATTTTTGTATTATTACGCATACTTCTGCATGGGTAATTTTACGCCCTTTTAAATGTCAATATACCAGTACATTTGTGTTTTTTTTTTTGCAGTAAGATTTTGAATGAAATATAACGATATCTACTTTTACACCGATGTCCTTTTTTCAATACAACATTGGCGTAGTTGTAAAAATACACATATTTGGGTTTTAATACTTCGCGTCAATGGATTTTTACACGTACTTTCAAAATTGTAAATTTACACCCCTCTTATCGTTAATATACCAATACATTTGTGTTTTCTTATAATATCAATGCACTATGTTATGGATGGAGTTGTAAGTTGCTGTAAATTTACACGTACTCTACTTGTTTTTACAAATCACACAGAAAATGTAAATTTACCTAAAAATACGTGTACGTGTATTTCACTATTTGTTTTTTACAGTGTTGTTAAGGGGGTGCCAGCATTCCACCGTCCTGTCGTGGAAACCCACAAGTGTCAATGGAAAGGAAGGAAAAACAAAGGCGGAACTAGAATAGCCCGTCTGAGATTCCGTCGTGTATTTGACTGTCGAGTGCGCGGATTAGGCAGGGACGGGTATACTCCATTACCCCTAAAATCGTTTTACCTTAGTTCGTTTCCCGTTTGATCCGTTTTGCCTCCCAAAATCTTACATTTTTTGAGGTACGTCACAAAAATTGCGTTTCGCCCAACTTCGATTTGCCTAGATTGGTGCTTCCGGGATTTTGTTTTGCCTAAACTTCAGGGAACACGAATTTGAAGGGTTACTACGCGTGTCTCTGGAGACGCCTGCCTGCTCCCGTTTTATTCACTTGTCCCCCCCCCCCCCAAGGTCATATGATGTACGACTTTCGCTGGCGGTGTTTCAAAAAATTCGCTGGCAAAGAGAAATTCCAGATGTCTTCGCCCGTGGGAAAATGAAAGAACAATGAGACTGTTCATATATTGGATGGGTCAGTGGGTTTCCCGGAGATTCCAGGTTTTATTCATTTATTGGGTCAGTGGGTTTGTAGGGTCCCGGAGATTCCAGGTTTTATTGATTTATTGGGTCAGTGGGTTTGTAGGGTCCCGGAGATTCCAGGTTTTATTCATTTATTAAGGCTATAATTAACAATCATTTTCTGTTTCATTATCTGAAAGAGATTTACAAAAGGATCACATAAATGTAAATGTTTGTAATCCATTGATTGTAGTTTTTTTTTTTAGCACCGGAAATTTCGAAATTTCGGAATATTAGAGCCCAATTTTGCTCCTCATTAACTTTGCCAAAAAAATATCACATGTCACATATTAATTAAGTGTCGAGGATATTTAACAATGGGTAACCGGGTACTTGTATCCTGGATCTACTATAAAACAGGCATTGATGTTTTTGCCTACAAACACTTTCTTTCGTCCAAGAGAAGCTATTAAAAAATAATAATGTTTTCTTTTGGACGAATAAAAACGTGTTGACAAGAACATCAATACCTTTTTGAAAACCGTTTCAGGATTCAGTACTAATTGAATTTTTACAATTATGTCTGAGATATAATATGTTCGAACACATAATTAAATATTACGCATTGCTTGTAATATTTAGGCATTCCTTTGCAAGCGGATATACATGTGTGCGTAAATGTTGCTTGTTATAGTCCATCTACTGTTACTTCGAACTTTTGTGAAGCCCTGCTCGCTCAAGTTCTACTTCCAGGATGTTCCTCCGCCTTATGTAAACAAAGTTCAGCCAAGTCTAGAATATTGCATCAGAAGGACAACCCGCCACATTCGTGCGCACTCAGTATAATAATATTTTGCTTGAGAACTATTTGTTACTAGGCAGTACAAACACATCCATTTTCTCACTGTTTTTATTCATACGTTTTATCTATGAAATTTTAAAATTTATAAATAAATTATAAGGAAAATGCCAATTTAACTAAAAATAAGGTACATTATGTTAACGGAAGTATAGAACGCATGTTTATATGACATATAAAAGAGGCATCCAAACAAACTCATTCGTGGGGTAATTTTTCATAATTTTGATTTTAACAGTGTGATGAAACCGCAGATATTTTATATTTAGATGTTTTATTTCTGTATAGCGCCCTAATATATTATTTTTCTTAGATTTTGCAATTCGTAAGCCAAACGTTATTAATAGAATTTTTTTGAGATTGCTTGTGTGAATGTTTTTTTTTTTTTTTTTGCTCTATTGCCATGCAGGTAAAGTAGCTGGTTTTGGTGTAAGGAAAACACACAATGAAATTAAACATTTGGGTAATAAAATAAACTATTAATTTTCGTTTTAGAGATGAACTGGTGTAGCAAACACTTGATTAAATTTTGATAACGGGGAGCTTTTTCGCTGAGACACGTGGCTTTCGAAAGCTACTAAATAAGTCCCTGTCCATTACGCATGCGCGTGAGACAATTAAATTTAGCTCCCCCGGTTTGTAACGTGCCATTAAAAGATTCGGACCCCCCATTTAGATACTGTCCACTGCACACAGCAGCGACGCGACGGCAGATAAGAATGGGTGAAACGTGCTTGCGTGGACATTTCAAACGCCGCCACCCCCCCCCCCCCCAAATTCCCTTCAGCCAAACGACCGGAAACTGTATTAACTATATCTGTAATGTTCCGCGGTTAAATTGCGCTGAGCAATTACGTTAGGGGAGATAATGTATCAGTCCGCAGATAAGAATAAATCACCTGTAATCCACACCCTTTATACGCGATTTGCTTTCCATTATGTACTTCAAGTGAATTATAGGCGAGCTACTACAGGACGCGATGAAATTGTGGCCGCGCATGTATGACCATATAAATAATGCCAGTTGAAAGAAATATCGGAGATAAGACATATTAAAGCGGCGTAATTTAATGTTTTCTTTTTACATGGTGTCTCATTCGGGGGGGGGGGGGTGGATATATTTCAGTTCCCTGTAATTATTAATAGTTTTTTTTTTTTACAATTACAGAAATGATCATGTAAAATTGAAACAACGTACTTACACTGCTACAGATCAGTACAATTTGACTGGTAACCAGTAACTGCTGCTTCATTAAAGTTATTAAAAGTTCACTGATTATTCGAGAAACTGCCCTTAAAAATTGTTTTTCCGCTATTAAATACGTGTACGAAGGACCCTATTAATATGTTATTTAAGGGACAGAAATCGAATGGATCGTTAATACCATGTAAATACAGCCCACCTAAATAGTGTTACAAACACGCCTTTGTCTCCCTCGCTTTCACATTCCTTCCACTGGTACGGAATATCATCGGTAACCGGAGGACAGCAAGGCAGAGGTACAAACTGACCCTCGCCGGATAATTCACGCGTGCCCGATAAGGAAATCGGGGCTTGTGCCGTACCCGTCCGTGAGAGCATTGAATGTCTGGGGTTATCGTTTCAAGAATGTTCTAGTCATCGCTTTTTCCTCGGCGTGAACCAGGGTGGGGGAAACCTTTATTTACGTCAATTTCAGCCGTAAATTTTTGTAACAAGTGTATGCACGTAAAATCAATAATAAACTGTATTTCTTGCATTATTATTACAATTTCCTTACACGCAATCGTAGTCAAAATTATGACGATCTTTATTTAAGAAGATTTTCTTTTAAGTTCTGCTTTCCGAAGCATCCAAAACGGAAATACGGACTCCACCGATCGATTTTTTTTTATATTTAAAGAGTATATTTTAATAAAATATTGTATAATATTTCTATATATATATATATATATATATATATACACACACACACACACATTCTTCTTTCATATACAGAAAAAAAGTCCTTTTGTGGCAATTTTTATGGTGTTTGTACTACTTTTTTTACGAGTTCTTCACATCGTATAGTCGGGTGCAGTGCTCCATAGGCAGTTGCTTTACGTCAACCGTAACGAAGTCTAGAAAATAACACCGGAGGACACCGCACCGAATTCGTTTGCACTCGTTTGTAATGATACTTTGCATGAGAACCATTTCTCACTAGGCGCTACCAACACGCGTGTTTTTTTTTTTTTTTTTTTTTTTCATATTTAATTTGAATGAATCATCATAATTTGTAGATAAAATACCGGTAAAACTAAAATTTAACGAAAAATAAGATATTTTCATGTTATAGGCTGATTTTTAAAAAAAAGTTTGATTCAAAAAAAGTGTGAAGAAACCTCAAATAGACAGTCGCTGACTTGACTGCACGGAGACAGTTCATCGGTGAACAATAGCTCTACCGATTTTAGTATTTATGGGCGATTCGCAGCTAGATTGGGGAAAGGCACAAATAAAAGTGTTTAGGTAGGCTAGTTTGAAGTAAATGCTCCCGGTTTGTCATTAACGGCGTGGTTGTTGTTGGAGTGCACACGTCCAATTACTGTGACGGGTATGCGGGCGGCAGTTGCCGACTCGCCAGTAATTATGTATGAAATCGCTACGTTCGAATGATTGTAATTTGAACTGGTGTGTTTGTTTTAAAGGCCCCCCTTCCCCCTCCACCATAAACCACACGGTATATCCCTGGATGGCCAATCGTGGACTGAAACACGGGTTTGTTAGCCATCTGCCATCAGAACGTGTGTCAAATGACAGCCACTGTTTTTTTTTCTTTCATGAATAATAAAAGAATTAATTTAAAAAAAAAACCTTCAGTCTCCCCCCTCCACTCCCCAATCCAACCATCGTCTTTCTTCCGCAGAATTTTCCACTACCCCAGTCAAGTACATAACTCTGAAGTTGTCATTGGTGGTACATATTACGCGAGTAAAAAAAAAAAAAAAAACAGAATATGTATTGGTAAATAGCACATCAGCAGAATTCCAACAGCTCACCTGTCTCTAAATTCGTGAAGAATAATAGCGTACGATCGTGTGTGGATTGTGGTTGATGAGATGCTGAATAATGTCGCATGCCAGCGACTGAACTGTGGACACGTTGAACATCTGACGTAAATCCCGCCTGTTTAATTGTTGTGGATCTCTGTTGTGGACCTCTATTACGGCTCTTCTGCCTGTACTGTAGAGTGGTGTGTATTAATTGTGCTGTCATTGCGTCGTGTATCCCACGTTGAATTTTCCAATGCATCACTTGGTTGCCTTCGCCTCAGCACTAGCATGTACCTGGTACGGTGCTCCACACACTTCATACTGTTACATGCTGAGGACGTCCGCGGGGCTTATCTGCGTTCGTAAGGAATAGAGGTCTTAATAGTGAAAGAAACTAAATTCGATTTCTAATTTACTCTCTCTGCTACTAGGTATGTTCAACATGTAAGGGAAGCTAATTACCTCTACATGTAAGGTAAAACTACCTGTCAACTATGGAGTAAATTTACATTACAAGTAAGGTACTATTCCCTAATTGTACAGGAAAAGTGCCTGACAAATGTGGGGGGAAATCCCATACAAGTAAGGTAATTTTAACTATATTGTATAACAAAATATATTAAAAAATACTCGGCGTATTAGTACTGTTAATATTTTATATTTGCCGATATTCTCTGACGAATGGTAACCGAGATCTTAACTTTAAAATTCTCGACACTTGCTAGTGGATGAGCGCGAACCAAGGACCTCTATCACGATAGGCCGATACGATATCCATTACACTAAGACGACAAAATGATATCACAAGTGAATATTAGTGATGTTAAAGGATTGTTTTCTTCCGCCTGTCCTCTTACTTAGCTGTTGAGACAATGCTGAAGAGATCCACGCGTCTTAATGTAATTTTCCCATGTATGGGATTTTCCACCACTATATACGTGAAGTTTACTCCAGAGTGCGGTAATTATACGTTAAATATAAAGAGCTTGTATGACCAGATAATAAAGATTAATTTAAGGTAGGAAATTAATATTATACAAGTATTAAATAGTTACAAATTGATTAGGAAATCCACAAGTCGTAAGGTAATTTTCCCATCCATTTATGGGATTTTTCGCTACTATGTACGTGAATTTTACTCCTGAGTGAGCGCAATATTTAATGTTTATTTCAAATTTAATTAACGTCCTTCCTAATGTCTCTTTCGATTACAGGCAATTAACTCATACACACTACTAGCTTGTGTTCAGTCTGTTTCCAACAGTTATACTGTCGTTCACTCACGCGCTTAGTCCAATAGTCCAGCCTGCCAGCCGCACGCTCTACCGCTCGATGTCGCAGATTCCCCTTCCGCTAGCCCACAGATTTCTCCCGCTGATTATCACTCGTTCTTCTATCGCTCAGCCACTCATCAGCTCCAACTCAAAAACTCAACTTCCAGCCCAGAGGCCTGTTACACTTAAATAGCGTCGGCCCTGGCCATCTCGAAGGTTCAGCACACTCCGAGTTGCGCTGAGAGACGAGGCCAGTAATCCAGAGTATTCCTCAGATAAACCCATATATCTCTACAACCAGGGTCACGCAGATTCATTCCGCAGAATCTAATCTTGTCGGCCTTGCTTTGAAACTGATACTCCGCCATCGCTCGATCGCCCGCCTCTTATCTCGCCTACCCACTCGGCGCAGGCTTGCGACCCTCAACAATACGCTAGATTCATGACGCCACTGAGCCCAAACTATTGGCCATACTAAACAGTAATTTACCTTAATAACTAATGAACCAGCTTTCCTCTACAGGTATGCAAATAGATTTGATGAATTTTTCAAAAGCTAATATTGTAGGCTGGCCTCGACTTCTTGTTCACAGAGATATCACTAAGATATGGGACCAGACGCTTATGCAAGCCCAGTAAGACAATGAGGTACATACGAGAGCTGATTCAGAAGTCCCCATTGTTTATATCCCGAAAATGGCCCAACACAGGAAATGTACTATATACAGATGAAAGTTTACGACCACTACGTTTTAAAGGCGACACCACATGGGGTATGGGTGCAGGAATGTCCGGCAAGAAACAAAGACAAACATGGCTACTTGAAATCACCGTTTAATTGATATATCGTCGTACAAACTGTATACACTCATGTGAACAGGTACGTATCATGCGTGTACGAGGTGTTTAACTTCCTTCAGAGTAGTCTCCGAGGTTGTCCACGATTCGTTGCCACCGATGAGGCAGACGGGAAATACCGTCGGCTGCATGGGATCCGTCATCGTGCGCCACCTCTCGTCGAAATGCGGTGACGATGTCTTTCCTCGCGGTTCGTTTTTAACCAGCCTACGACGTTTTGTCTCGAATATATTCGAGGCTCTCGAACAAGTGACAGCTCTAGAAATTTCGTGTTTTGTCTCGTTCCTTTGCCCGGCCGAGCTCCTTGTCCGCCTACAATTATATCCTTCTCCCGGGGGTGAGATCTTGTTTCCCGGGCGCAGTTTAAACACGAGATGTCGTAATTACTCCGGAGTCTGCCCAAGACGCCAGGCGGATTTGCGGGGTTAATCAGTCGTTCGGGGATGGCGGAGTGGGGCCGGGTAAAGGGGAGGGGTCCGCCATTGTTTGTGATCCGAAGGCGCAGGTGGCATTGTTGCGGTCATGCTCCGTGCTCATTTCACTAATGCCCCTGGTGAAATTTCACCGGAACACCATCCCTCCGTCACCAGCACCTCCTGTGACACCCCGGGTCGGAAAGGCAAAAAAAAAAAAAAAAAAAAAAAAAAAGTAAGTGAAAAAAAATGGGAGCGAAAGGTTATTGTTCTCGAAGCGAACGGATTTCATTTAGCAACGTCGTCACAAGTGTTATGCTCTTCCCCACTCCTTCACCCTCCCCTTAACCGAAATTCTCTCCGCCTCTTCACCCGACGCAGCAGCACCCAGGGCGCCGACTCGTAATTATTATTCCAGCCCGCTTGAAAAGGCCTCCCGCGAAACGACAAGTCCCATTGCCTCCTTGTTCAGGACGGGAGGGTGTGTTCATTAATTTATGGGAGTGACGTCTCTGGTAATGGCGCTTTGTCGTGTTTTCTCGAAAACTACTATTTTTTTCTCTCGCTCTCTCTCTCTCTCCTCCTCATGCGCGCTCGCCTCTCTCTCTCTCCCCCCTTTTCCTCTCGCACTGCGGGTGTAATTTTTTCCTCTCTCCCTCTCTCCCTATCCTTCCTTCTCTTTCTTTCGGGAGCGCTCCAGCGGCCATTTCTCCACCATTATATTCCATCCATTATTCCCCTCTCCATCACACCTCCCTCCCTCCAACACTCTCTCCCGGACCTCTCCGCAAGCCGGCTCGAGGGTATAAAATATGATCTTCCGCACGATTGTTTGTTGGTAAGCGTGCGATGGACGTGGGCAGTTGGCGTGACCAATTGTTTTTTTATTTTTATCCTTCGCGGCACCGCGCTTTAACAAGTATCTGACGTCAGAACGATAAGGTCACTCGCCCTTATAGTTTATATTCATGTCGCGGGGAACACCGCAACGCCCCATTAAACTCCAGTTAGCACTCGCATGCGAAAAAAAAAAAAAAAAAAAACATGGACCGGTCGGGAGGCGAAGAGTATAGCGAATAGGGGAAATTAAGAGAAACACATTAAATGGACACAAGACTGCGGACGTGAAAAATTAAACAATTCCCCCCCCCCCCGGAGAACGGTGAACTAAAGTAAAGACGCAAACACCCTCAGGTTTATAAAATATAATAATACTTCACTTGCGGCAAAAAAAAATTTGCGTTAAGAGTTGCCGACAAAAAACGGGGCCCCCTTTAAACTCCGAAAATTAATTGTGCGTGTAAGCTTGTCTTGATTTCAAAACAGGCTAACCTTTTTACCATACAAATGTTTGTAGCAAAGTAGTTGAAAGACGATGGGGCGACATTCGCAATCCATGCTGTTTGGACGTTGCTTCCGTAAAACAATGTTCCGCGTTTGAACCCCCGTGTACGGTGAGCATTTCTGCGCTGTTTTAAAATGCATGCAGAGTTTAGTTCAGTACATGTTACTCTTCGGGCATAATGTAGATGTTCTTAATTCGTTCGACCAGTTGAAACACGAAAGGAAGTTATATATTCTAGACGGGATGTGTAGGCCTACGGAATGAAGATGTATACTATTCTCTTTACATGCGAATTTTTTTTTTTTTATAATTGTCCTATTTTAAACTATCAGAGAGCTGTAACAGTTAGGGCATTTGATAACTAATGCAGTGTGTAAACATAACACTCTTAAATAATGCAGCGGAGATAAGGGACTTAGTTAATGTTCTCTTGTGTAACTTTAACAAACATTAGTGAGGAATGCTTTCTATCGAAACTTTGGATAGAAAATATTTTGTTCGTTTGGGACGAAATTTAAAATCTCGTTGGCGCACTATACGATCCAAAATTTCGATGGTGCGAGTGTACTTACTGCTTGCGTTTCAGTCAAAGAAGTGAAATCTAACCATCTACGGCGGAAGTACTAACAGTCATCAGTGGGTTCAGGAACATGATTCAGGGAGTAAGATCCGGCATCCGTCCGCCATCTTGGTAGTCGCGGGCGGCGGCCATGTTGGTCGGGGCCGAGACAGCTATTTTATCCACATATTTTCCTTTCTCACTCCAAAAATCACTTCCGGAATTAATTATTTTGCCTAAAAATGACTTTTTCCACCAAAACCTTTCCAACAAAAAAAAAATTGAAAAATGTGGAAAGTGTGTTGAAGCTCCTCGAAAAAATCCTCGAGCAAGAAGATTAGAGACTCATAGGGTAATGAGCCACTTAATCCTCAGAGCAGGAGGGGAGGAGTCGTGACTCCGAGCCGGGTCAAGCGGACCAGGGAGGATCAGCTGACCTGGCCCTTCTCCAGCAACCAACATCCTGCACCTACCACGTCCACACCGTTTTTTTTTGGAGTAGGAGGGGTAATTTGCGAAGCAAGAGGGGTTCTTTGCAGAGCAGGAGGGGTCTTTTTTTTTTTTTTTTTTTTAGCAAGAGGGTTATTTTCAGAACAGAAGTGGTCATTTTTGGAGCAAGAGGGGTCTTTTTTGGAGCACAAGAGGTCATTTGCGCAGCATGAGTTCAAACTGAGCAAAGAACTTGCCTGTAAGAAACTGTTCAAGATGTAACTGCATGGTTATCTGATCGAGAAAATAGATAAAATATCTGGTTGAATGGATGCATGAAAATGCTTAAATGTCACTGATGTTAGTAAGTTTATGCACAGAGCAATAGCTAAGCAAAGTAGATACACAAGTTGCTACTGTAGAAAAAACTTAAGCATTTTCATGAATATGACGCAAGCCAATGATTGTACGAATTCTACTATAGAGCTTACCTCGATGGATGTAGCTTCTCCCACTACTGGAAAATTACATGGAAAACAGTGTTGCTACTATGGAAAGATCTTCGGCAAAATCTGTCATGCTCGGTGACATGAGTGAACCACCTGTACGAAGGGTCCTTTTCGCGCGATGAAGCATTACGACGTTGGCACCATGCAATTTATGCAAGGTGATATATTGAGGTAACACATCGAGATATGCAAGGGTTCGTCTACCGGGAGCCAGCAGGTGATGTCGCCAACACCCCATGCTGAATCGGTGGGTACTGATAATGAATAGACAGATAATCCTAAAGACGGAATGAGTGCAGCAGAGTCAGTTTGTGCTGAATGTACACTGGCAGGACTTTCGCGTGAAGTCAGAGAACTTCAAAACAAACGGTCGTCGGCTCTGATGATGACCATACAACTCCTACGAGGAAAAGTAAACTTGATATTGAGGATGAAACAGGAGGTAAAGATGATCATCAAGATGGCATTGATGTTAATGAATATGAAGAGAGTGTTGATGAAGTATCTTATCAGAAGGATGATGATACTCTCGACGTTGTCACTTATTTTACCATCGAGTTTCCTTCAGCAAGTAATGTGAAGAAGGCAGGAAGCGTCAAGAATGCTCGTTCATTTGCTGCAACGAGCGAAGTGGAGAAGGCAGGAGACGCTGAGAATACTGACTACGTGTTTACCGAATACACGAATGAACTTGTTGATAGACTCAAGACATTTTAACACTAAGCAGGAAGATGGGGATTTCCCTCACATTAATGAGATATCTTCTATCATTAGTGAACTGGAGGATAGATATTATATCAGATGAGACCGTTGGCTACTATCCATGATCTGAAAACACCTGAGAAATGTAAAGATAGAATCTAATAATTAGAAAGATAGAATTTTTATAATAAGTAAATTAATTAAATGTATGTATACATAATAATGCGAGTTTAATTTCTGATTCAGTCCATTCTGCTTATTAATTAAGGGGTGTGTTCAATCGAATGCGACATTGTGTTTTAGATCAAATGAATATGAGTGAGTGCAGGAGGAGGTTTCGTGGTAGGATCTGAAGTATTATGCCTTACTCGGGTCGATTGAAAATTCGGCTGGGTTCTATAAGGCGAACGAATAGACAAGGAAATATTTTTGAGGAATGTTTCGCAACTAGTTAGTTGGCCTGGTCATTCGAATTAGTTGACTTATTCGAGATTGGTTGTCATCGTCTCTTGGTATAGCTGAGTGGTATGGTGGATTAGTCTTTGTCACTGTTCTAGCCTTTTTTTTTTTTTTTTTTTGCAGGAATCGGCCTTGGCAAGAGCCAGTCTTGGGCAGAGTTACGTTTCTTCAGGAGCCAGTTTGGGTTTCGTTTAGAGAAAGGGTGAGGGGTGGAGAACTGTTTGGTTGGTTGATGGTGAGGGGACGAGCTTTTACGAGTTATTATAGGGGGATTGGGGAGCGGAAGTCGGTTTAATGGAAGGTTACATGTGTAAATGGTGATGGTGATTGAGCTATTGTAAATAAATGGCGGGGAAGTGGAGGGAGTAGAGGTGTGTTGTCTGAGGGGGGAAGAGGCATATGTGCTACCTATAGTCAATAATTCGCTTTGGGGGTCGTAATTTTGATCGACTTTATGGCCAATAAATATAGATTTTTCCCGTTTTTTATAATAATTGCCAGGGGTTGGAGTCGGGAAGGGGTTTGACGAGACGGAAGAAGGGTATGATGAGGGAGAGGGGTGCACTGTTAAAAAAAATTTCCTTAATTTTACGGAAAAGTGCTGGTAAAAATTTATCCAGAAGTGTCCGTAAACGCTCCGTAAAATTATGGACACATTGATTTTCAGAAACGGACATTCCGAAAATTTCAGGGAACCTCTCTGTTAATTTCCAAGTTAGTTTTCTGTACTTTCCGTTTAAAATAAAAAGAGATACTGAAAATATCTTTAATTTTCGTTATACGGGTGTTCTACCGTGTATAAAAATTATATTTAAAAAGTTAGAATATTTTGTACTTGAGCGAGGTGTGAACCCGAGTCAAAAAATTACCAGTCCACCATTCACCTGCAACTCTCACTTGAAGGTTGTGGTATAACTTTTATATTTGTATTTGAAAGACAAAGGCAAATATTCGGTTTCTATTAAATTTAGTGTATTTATAGTATTGCCAAATGTTAGAGACGCCTAATGCTATTTTTTATTTTTTAATGCTAGAAATAATAGGTGATATTCACGTGGATAACCTTAACTGCCGCAGAAACGATAATTTTCTTGTTACAGCGGCGAAGAAAGCTTCGTGTAGAATCGGCATTGTTCGTCCCCGTAACTCGAAGCCAAAGGGAATACTGATACTTTCTGTATTTTGTATTTACGCACTTAACTCCGTTTTTCGTCATCACGGATTGCCTTTCCGTAGCGGGGTGAGCACGTGGTATTTGGACGTGGTAGGTGCAGGAATTTGTGTCGGAGGGGGGGTCTCCCCCTCCCCTCGTCTGACTCGGAGTCATGAATTCTCCTCATGTGCTCTGAGGGTTAAGTGGCTCATTCCACTAATAATCTCTAATCATATTGCTCGGCTGAGGATTTGTCGGCTCTTGCTTCGAGGATCTTCAAATCAGCTTTTTTTATTTTCCATTTTTTTTTTTTTTTTTATTTCTTGGTGAAAAAAAGTGTTTTTAGGGCAAAATAATTAATTTCGGAAGCGATTTTTGGAGCGAAACCAGCAATTTCGGAGATGGCATGGCTGTTCTAGGCTGTCGACCAACATGGCCGCCACCCGCGCCTACCAATATGGCGGACGGATCATTGATCCTACTCCATAAATTATGTTCCCGAACCGGCATATGTACACTACTGCCATCGTATCCAAACCATTCAGTATTGATTGCATGTGGCACATACACCTCATTTCCCTCGCCAGTCGCTTCAGAACATCTGTCGTTCGTTCTGTGTATGCTCTACGATATCAAGAGCACCGAAAATCGTACCGTGTCAGCAGATATCGAGAGACGCGTATTTTGCTGGAAGGCGCTAGGCTGGATAATTTCGTAACTTTTTTTTAAATCTTAGAATATATTTTTTCTGTCAACACCTAAGTACTTTTATTTAGTAAAACGTTGTCAAAAATAATTGAAAAAAAAAAAAAAAAAACGCCATTCCCATTACCTGGAAACATATTGTTCTACATTATTAAACATTTTTTTTATTACAGAAAAAATAATGGGTATTTAATCTAGAAATAAAGCCACTTTGTCGCTGGTGCAACAACAGCTTATTAACCCATTCAGACCCGCTGTACACAATTGTGTACATTACGCACGTTTAAGTAATTTTTTGTCTCTACTGCACGCTGCGAAGCTCAATGATCGATGCTGTTTACTTTGGGTAAATGATTCGCAAACCGTCTTACTGGTCTAGTACGTAATTCATCCATACTAGTGTAGCCTAACGCATAGCCTACAGTTCATTGGCTGTGGCATCAAAACGAGTCTCGTGTCGGCTTAAGTGCAGCACGCGTCATAAATATTTTTGTGTGCAACATCTGAACCAGTAAATTAAAGTGGGTCCTAAAAGGGTTAAGTCAATGTATCACCAGGAATGTAAAATGTTTAGTATTGATAACTTAAGAGATTTAAAACATGTTATTTAATTTCCTGCAGTAATTTACCCTACTAACAATTAACTACATGAAAATCAACTCAATACTTTTCACATTTCTCCAACGAAATACGTTTTAATATAATAACTAAACTATTACCCACTTGCGACATATGACCTAACTGAAAAGATAAAACATTAAGGATTATATTACAGTCCGTGCCATGGTACGAAAATTCGTAATCTTAGATTTTTGTATCATACCCTTAAAGGGATATCCTTGGGATATTTACGCACGAACAAACACAGCCGCGTTGCATAACTCGTGAACGGAACGTAAGGTTTCCCTTGTAATCTGCTTCAAGGGCCACTCCTTCTTTGGAAAGGGAATGCCTTTATGGCTCTTTCGCCTAGAGACTAATTGAGGCAAGCAGAGCTACATATACGAGTGAACATGGCGAGTCATATAGAGAGCCTAACAAAAATAAATTCCTTTTGGGAGAACAGCATACATATTTCATGAATCATGAAATATGCAATATGCATGACGATTTTTTTTTTTTTTTTTTTTAAATTACACCTTTTTCATTTCGACTTCTCTCGATTTTCGCACTGAGACACACATACTACAGCGCGTTTGTTGACGTGCAAAGGCGATGTAAAAGGCAAAGGATCAGCTGCTTTTGGAAAAAGAATTACAGAAACAATTTCACGAGTGAAGGACTTTACTTCCCGTTGTTTATACGACAAAGCAGCCAAGGCGCGAAATTTCAGTTCTTTGAGTGAAAAAGAATATATTCTTAACTCGTCAACTTTTTTCTAAATACTGTATTTGTAACCGCGTGTCTAATCGTGCGTCATGTTTCTTGTTAGTCCTCTTAACATTATCATAAGCGTTTGGCTTTTTAAAACCAATCTTAGTATGATTTCACATCTTTGCTCGGGAGTTTCACACCTCCATTTACACTATTTATTATTGCTTGTATTCAGTTTTATGGCATATTGTAATGGTTCCATATGTGAACCATTCAAGTTACAGTATGTGGGGATGCGTGCTCAGAGTAAGTGAGTGAAGAGATTCGTACGGCTCTTAACATCGAGGTCTTGAGAGCCGATAAGGGTGATTGAGGTGAGTATGGTTCAGCGCCGGAATGAAAGGGCGGGCGAAACGGGAGATCCCCGAGAAAACCCGCCGACTAACGGCATCTTCCGTCACGATTCCTACATGTGAAAATCCGGAGTGACCCGGCCGGGGATTGAACCCGGATCGCCTTGGTGGGAGGCAAGCAAGCTAACTGCTCATCCTATTGGAGTATTACTTGACTGCCAAATGTTTTATAAAAGACAGTTAATTTTTCCCGCGATATTACATAGTAACTTTACTTTTCATTTGGCGTTATCTTACAAAATTACGGTCAGTAGAGGCTGTGAATTGACACATTTGAGACTCGTATTATATGTTTTCAGGGCACCAAGTTGGATCGAAATTGGTCAAGCGTTATAGTAGGTATAGCAAATAAACCAAAAATTATTATATGGCCACCATATTGAAAATAAGTGTCTTTGGGATTTAAATTGCATGTATTAACACGGCCTACAATAGTATTACATACATTCCAAATTTGATCGGAATTCGTTTTGTAGTTGCCGAGATATAACGTAATAGTATTATTACTTTCATGTAGCACTATCGTCCAAAATGACCAACTAACGGTAAGTGTCGCTTTCTAAATGCAGTGCTTACACAGTGCACTATCAATGTACCGAGTTTGGTTCAAATCAGTTATATGGTTCTCGATATATAATATAGCACCCTAAATTTTAAAATTTCCGCTATGTTGAAAATAAGTACCTGGCGAGATCGAAATTTATAAAAGTAAAATTTACCAGTTAAATATTATATGTAGACCGAGTTAGGAAAATTTGGTTTACGTGTTTCAAAATTATTAGGATTGCCGGGGGAGGGGGGGGAGGGACATAAATTCCAGACATTCGAATGATTTCATAATCCTATCTTTCCTTCGGGAAGAAGGATAATAATACAGAAGTAACACTGAAAATGCGACGAAACATTAATAAATCAAACAAAATAGCGCCATTAACAATAGGACATAATTATTCCTCGTGACCATTCGTACTTCCCGCCCATTTCCCTCTCTTTTTAACTCACGCACATACATACATACACACATGCGCATGCGCTGTCGCAGGGATAGCTATTCCAACTGATATCATCAGGATGTGATGTGCCACTTGCGGATGGGGAAAGGGCTTGAGGTGTCGTGATGGGCGGGGGGGGGGGGGGAGATACAGTGGAGAGTCGGTTGCCATGACGACCCGGGGCTTGAATACCTGGCGCGTGCGACAAGTTTATAAGGTACAATATCCCGTCCACGCATTACCGTGGCAAGCGAATTTCCTCTGGCATGGGCTCGTTGTATCAGAAATGGAATTTCCTGTGTTAAGAGACGCACCGTACTCTGGCCTTGTTCCGGAACATATTCAATTTTTTTTTTTTTTTTTTTTTTACACTTGAATGCCGGTAACAAAGATAAGAATTTCGATTCTGATTTTGAACGAGCTGTATTCGAAAACAATTCTTATTCTGGGATACTAATTTTTTTAGGGGGGGGGGGGGAGCTGAAAAAACGGCGAGTTTAAAATTGAATATCATAAATATGAGAACTATTTACATGAATACGTAGTAACATAGCAAAAATTAAAATATTTCTCACAAGATAATTTTCACGTACGGCTGCCAGTATGTAACGGGTTAATAGATAAATAGGGGTTATGTATACTGTAAGATGGAATAGCATCGCTCTTTAATAGAAAATATGTGGACAACAGAAATGCCTCGAAATTATAAACGTAAGTTTTCTGCTAGGTTTAAACGACTGTGACTCATCTAATTTTAAGATTGTGGCCGAATGGTATATAATTTCCTTTATTATTTAGAAGATTGTAAATATCACAATTCCTCCTCCCCCCCCCCCCCCCAACCCGTCACCGATATAATTGCAAAGTGGAAAAGAGTTTGACAATTTGTTTTACATACACGACGTATGGGCGTCAGTTTATTACAATCTTTTTGCAGAGTACCACAAAATAGCAACGATCTAAATCCACATTTTATCCCATATACACTTTCTCCGCACCGAAGAAACCTTGTTGACAACACCTGCAATTCTTTCCTTTGTGCAAATTATAATGTAAGTATATAAAAGTGTATATTAACGCGTATTTATTTTAACTTGATTCACATTGAGAATGTATGTATTATTATTGTAATTATCTCCGATTATTCCCCTTTAGGAGAGCGTGCGAACTTCAGCCAATCGCTGCTTCACTTTTTCTCTTTTTCTCTTATCCTTTCTTCCCAAACCTCTTCATTAATTCACTATGTTTTTTCTTCCTCTCCTCTGTCCACCTTCTCCCTATCATTGCTATTTTAGCTTCTTGTTCAATTTTCTTGTTTCTTGTTATATTTATGAATTTTTTCCTGTTCTTAATTTCTTCTTCTGAGATTTTCAGTCGTTCCAGGTCTTCTTGTGTTTTTTTCTTCCAATTTATCTTAAACTTACTTGCATTTTATATATATGTGTTTATTATGTATTTATTTACATATTTATTTATTTATTTACGTGTGGTGTAAACTTAGATCGTTAACACCTGTCGAGTATGATGATTTAAATGCCACTATAACCCACTTCAGCGTGTTTCGAAAAGGCGGGTTTTCACAACTAAAAAAAAAAAAAAAAAAAAAAAAAAAAAGTTTTGTCATCTCCGTCTGCTCGACATGTCGAGGAAGTAAGCTGAGCTGTCAGGTTGTGGTCGGTATTAAACGGCGAGGTGTCGAGGAAGTGAGCTGAGCTGTCAGGTTGTGGTCGGTATTAAACGGCGAGGTGTCGAGGAAGTGAGCTGAGCTGTCAGGTTGTGGTCGGTATTAAACGGCGAGGTGTCGAACGACGGCCAGGGTGGCACGAGCTTGAACACGGAGCAGCGCGCCGGAACGCAAGAGCGGGTAGAAACGGGAGTGATCCGAGAAAACATACCGGCCAATTGCGACTTCCGATGTGTTTCCCATGCACGAGAGTCTGGGTGACCTCGCCGGGAACCGAACCCTGCCAACCTTGATACAGGCTGTTCACGGTGAAATGAGCACTTTTTTTTTAAGCCATGCTTAATATCTACTTGTATACACGTTGTGTATTCCCCCGCCTTATTGCCATGGGCCTCGTCACTTTATCCATGCGGCGGTCAAATGAAACACTGAAACTATTAATAAAGTAAATACTTTATAAATCTGCTAATTTTTACAGTTCGTTGAATTAAAAAAAAAAAAAAAACACAAAGTGAAAGAAATAGTTTTAAGTTATCAATGGCTACTTAGTACTTTTTATTCGACGTTAAGATATGAAACTACTTTCCATCCATCCATCGTTACCAACTTAACTGAGCGTATGTCACTCAGTGCGCCCGTTAAAATGTAGCTAGGCAGGGGCAGTGACATTTTTCTAAGGTTCATTTCTAAAGTGCTCACTTTATCGTGAACAGTCGTTAGGAAGAGAGTCGTGTCGAGAAAATGGAATAAACACTGTCAGAGTCTGCTGTTATAGCCTAAAAATGGTGTGTCGACCAATAATCCATTGCGGATAACCACTGACGAGAAAATCACGAAAATCGATTTTGTCCTTATTTTGGTCGTGGTAAATTAGAGTCCCGGAGATTTCGCGGATTAATTTGGCAAAAAGCTCGACTTCGCAATCCTTTGTGTATCAGAACCTCAGTTAATTGTCCATTGGCTGATGCCCCAGGTAACTCCAGACCTGGTAGAACGGTATTCGGTCCTTGTTTCCTTGCAGGTCGTTTATTGGTTCAAATTCGTTCAGGACTTGTCTTAAAAACTGCGATCCAGTTGGGACAGAAAGTCAAGTGTACGCGTCTTTGACTTGTCTAACTCGTCCTCAGATGAAATCGGGAAATTTCAAGGTTTCTAATCATTACTTCATCGGGACGGGCATGGAGCAGCGGTGGCGCAGTTGCTAGGGCGCTCGCCTCCCACCACGGCGATCCGGGCTCGATCCCCGGCGGGTTCGCTCCCGGCATTTCGCATGTGGGAATCTTGCTGGGAGATACCGGGTTTTCTCGGAGCACTCTCGTTTACCCCGCTTTTACATTCCAGCGCCTTTCCATCCTAGGTTATCATGTCATGTCTGGGGATTACGGGCACCTACGAGTCCTAGCTGGAAAGCGCGTCACTCGGATAGCGTTACTTCGACCTGGGTTCACTCCCCACTCGAGTCTTTTATCGGAGCGGGTGCACCTGATATTTCAAGAATATTATATATAAAGTACAGTGCGTCTTTAAGCAATTTGTACCCTACGACATAAAATCCACTCCTAAAAGGAGTGGATATGTTAAGGCGGCTGTTGAAATCGGAGTCTTGAACCGACGAGAGTAACATTGAGATGGACATGGTGCAGAGGCGGATTGCAAGGGCGGGGGGAAACAGGACATCCCGAGAAAACCCGCCTACCGGCGGAATCGTGCGGCACGATTCCCAGGCCGGTTCGCCTTTTGACGGATGCGAGCGCTCTAGCCGTTGGATCACCGCGGCCCCTTGCCTACAAGCGAGAATGCTACTCGTGAGGAGAGCGGGCAGTTTGGAAACTAAACTAGTCTAATATCGCACTAAAAAGTAAGTAGACATTCTGACTCCCTACCCAGGACAGGAAAAGTTGAATGTCATGGTCCAAACCTGCACCGTTAACTCCGCGGTAATGAACATAAAATTCTAGCTCCTAAATTTAAGTGAAAAATACAATGTAGGTTATATTACGCACCAAGAAATCCTACATATTTATGGCACAAATGTTATTTGACACACAGTTATTGCATTCTATTTTTTGTTCGTTTGCAATACAGTATTGTGATGCCCGAGCGGTCTAGAGCTGAGCACAAACACTCAATATGACATAAACTAAGTCAATTTAACACATTTCATAAAATCAAACACTGAGACGTCTACACTTGCAATTATGCATTCACTTACTTGGCGATGAAGAGAGAGTTGACTTCGTACATATTATTATAAAACAAAATGAAAATGTGACTCGAGTAAATAAAAAACATAACGTAGCCGCGGTGATGAAGGAGGTGGAGTCTCAGCGCAGCTCAGGCGAGTCGTCCCAGGCGGTGATGTGCAGTCTCTGGCGTCCTCTGCTGAAGTCCAGCGTCTCCAGGCCCTGCATGACATAATAATGCTCACGTTATGAAACTGGTATAACTTTTGAATGTATTTATTTATTTGTCACACAAGCAACTTTTTTAGTTTCTTTTAACGTTAGTGTATTATAAGTGATGCTAATTGTCACATACGCCTGTTGCTACTTCTTAATGATTGAAAGAACATGTCTTAGTGACATGGATAACCTTAACTGCCGCAGAAAAATTTTTTTTTTTTGTTACATTGGCGAAGAAATTTTTGTGTAGACTCGGCAATGTTCGTGCCCGAAATCCGAAGTTGTGGGAAATACGGAGATTTCCCGTATTTTGAATTTACGCACTAACTCGGTTTTTCTCGTCATTACGGATTGCTTTTCCATATATTTACTGTGCATTTTCGTAATTAATTTCAGTAAATATACGGAAAATATTAAGAGTCAGAGAATGGCTCTAGTAACATATTTTATGGGTAATGGAGAAAAGTACAGCCATACGGATTTGCGAAATACTCTGCACGCCTTACGTGTAACGGCATTGTGATGATGTAGTGGTCAGACTATACTCCATTCACGGTAAAGTGAGCACTTTTGAAGTCCTGGTTACATTTTTCTTTCAACCAATTTATTTACTTCCGCCACTTGTTAACGTAAACCCTGCCATGCGAGTAATAAACACAGTGTATACATTCACCACACCCAAAACCAAAAGTCCGAGACCGCAACAAAACGTATTTGTTTGTTATTATGTCTGATGAAACAGCTTCAAAAAGTGCACACTTTACCCTGAAAGGCCTATACCAGCCTTCCGCCTAGGCGAACCCGGATTTTTGCACGTGGGAATTGTGACCGGATGATGTCTCTGGTCGGCGGGTTTTTTTTTTTTTTTTGGGATCTCCCGTTTCCTCCCTTCCTTCCCGTTCTGGCGCTGCTCAATACACGCTTCGTTTCACCCTCATCGTCTCCCAAGACCTCGATTTTAAGAGCCGCCCAGATCTCTTCACTCACTCAGTAGTATATTTTCGGATGTCCAGGTGGGGTCTCGTTACGCTGCCGCCGGGTTGGGTTGGGGGGGGGGGGGTAAAGTACGTCATTACTGTTCGCGACAATCGAGTAACAGTTCGTGATGTGTTCGCGAAGAGCGGTTAAGTACCACTGAGGTGAGTAAAGAGGAATGCGAGGAGGGATGGTGTAGTAGGTAGTTGTTGTGCGAGCCCCGTGTGTCGCCGAAGCAAACTGCAATCTCGGGAACACTCCTGTCGCACCTCGTTAATGGTAATGACCGTCTTTAAGTTCCATTAAATCCTCGTCCTCGGTCGCCCGTTGTTTCCCTGCAGACTTCCGTCGAGGGTGCTCCCGACGATCTCTCTCTCTCTCTCTCTCTCTCTCTCTCTCTCTCTCTCTCTCTCTCTCTCTCTCTCTCCCTCCTGGAGAGCGGAGGGAGGGGGTTGTCGACGACTATCCGACACGCGCGATACGCCCGACGGAACAATTATTCCGTTTGTCCCTATGTTGTTTTGGCGTCGCATCTTCCCCACCTTGTGTTTGAGGTAGAGCCGAGGAACGACTCGTCCTGTGGAAACTTGGAAGAACCTGCTCGACGTTGGTTGGTCATCGGCGCATCAAGAAATCCGAGGCTAAACGAGCCACTCTCGTAGAGGCTCCTCTTAAGTAAACCGAGCACTTTCAAAAGCCCTGTTTAAAGCGGTCGACTAGTGACGGGTATGTTTGTGTAGGTGAGGCTGGACTCGCAATAGTTCGTCAGTCGTCCGTCCGTCCGTCCGTCCGTCCATCCGGCGGTTCGCGCGATCTTGAAACAATCGCAAGGCAACTTCTTTTCTGTGTGTCCATCCGTCAAATATTTACCAGACTTTAACTATTGACGGGTGGATAGATGGTGAATACTCACATTGAAATAAAATGAAACGTGGTTGACCAGTGTTTGTTTATCTTTGTTGGTAAATTCGAGGATTCATAATGTAAAAAAAACTCAGTATAAATTCTTATCACGTAAAAAATATATATTTCCCCGCAGTGTTTTTTTCTCTTCAAAATGTATTTCCAGCCAACACATATCTCCAACTAAAGAAACATCGCGATGTTTAGTTGGCACACTGCAATTTTACCACGCAAAAGGATTGACGGACGACGGATTGATGTGACTGGCTTTCAACTGACGAACGAAAACGACAGATGGATGACTGCTGGACGGACGGACGGACGACTGACAGATGCGACGGACTGTTGTGGGTCCAGCTGGAGATAAATGGACGAAGCGCTACGGACGACGTCGACCGGTGTGTGTAAAACGATATCGCCTCTATGCGCAAAGCGCACTGGCACGCAGTCTGTCCGTCGGCGATTCGGCTGAATGTGACTTTGAGCAGCGCACTTGAAATCTTATCGAACGTGACTCTGATGCAAAGTCCAATGCACGCATCTATCGTAGCTTCGCATATGTCCGGTTCGTATATTCGGAGATATAGCATTCCGAAAGAAATAAGCGGTTTTTAGCTATGCTGGAAGGCATGAAAATATTGTTTCGAGTGTGCGTAATTTCTTGTAAGTAATATATATGTCAACTCATACCTGAAAGTGGCTATGGGCTTAGCTAAATAATGAGTCACGAATAGGTTGAGCACAACAATATAAGATGAGGTTTATGCATTAAATATTTAGGTCACCATTGATCGCAGAGATTAAATGGAATACCGAGATGTTAATTAATTATAATTAGTTTTATTAGCGCACGCCACTACTATTACAATCTAATTGGAAAGTCTCCACCTTGTTCATGTTGCCGGAGGCTGATTCAAGGAGGCGGTCAACGACGGCCGGATACAACCATCTCCGCGACTTCTTGGTCCGCTGCCTCGATGACAAAAGACGCATCTCCCAGTGTTAAGTTGGTCTATATTGGGGGCGCTGTTTAATATTTTCGGCGCCGTTTGCGGGATGCTGGAGGGGGTTTCTGCAACTGCCTTTCGCAAGGTGTTATTGGAATCACGCTCGTGCCCAGGTTCAATGTTTGAAGATGTGATAAGGCAGGCCTTTAAGCTAAAGCCTGATCACTTTATAACAGTAGGTTACCCTATTGGGGATTACGTTTAATGGTTTCATCGAAAAAGAATATTTTTTTTTAAAACACACTGCGACGCATTTCAGGTGCAAAGTAGGCAACCGCCTTCAGATGTGTTGTACGGACTTAGTGTATTCTTCCCTCACACGCCAAATTAACATTTCCATGGGCCTGTCCACTTTGTTCCTTCGCCAGTCAAGTGAAGCAGTGAAATTTTTGGAAATGTACGTACTTTTTTTAACTAGCATCTTCTTACACTTTTATGGATTTAAGAGAAAAAACAAAATTTATTATTTCAGTATTCCAATATGTTTGTCACATTAAATTCAACTTCAAGACGTGGAACTATTTTCGCTCTGTCTTTACCAATTTTACTGGGAACTTGGCAGCCAGTGTGGACGTTAAAATATATTCAGAGAAAATGTAGTTCCACATCTTAACGTCATATTTAAAATGTTAAATTCTTGTCACTTAACTTATTTTGTTGATGTTGTGTATCACGCTATCACTGTGTAATATTTGCAACTAAAAACCCTTTTTCATAAACGAAATCATTTCATTCCCTATTTTCTAAAAGAATAAATAACTGAAAGTGCAACAAATACAGTACTGTTTGTAAAGAAGTAGTCAAAATGTTAAAACACAATTTCTCGTATTTAGTCCATAGTCATCAATTGATGCTGTAAGAGTTTTAAGGTTAAGTATAATATAAATTGGAGTGAAAATTTTGAAAAGCACTTTACATGACATTTTTGATCAAACGTTTTGGAACAATAGATGATATTTCTTGGTAAATTCTTATGAAATGTGACAAAGAAATTGAAATATGTGATATTGTCTTTATTTGATTATAATCTGATCTGTTGCTGTGTTACATTTTTAAGTATTTCAAAGTAAATAAGGAATATAAATATTTATCTCTTACATTTAATTAGAAATAACGATCTAATAAAAATTGGGGATCTTGCCCAAGAATAGCAACAAAATATTTTAAAATGCACGTGGCCAAGCTTATACGTTAAAATTAATATGTGATTTATTACAATGATCCATTAATATTGTTATAAATATCATAAATTAAAAATTCATACTATTAGGTTATTTGAACATAAACATAGGTAGTGACAATGAGGTGGTTGTATAGGCCGTTCACGATAAAGTGAGCACTTTTAAAGCCCTAGTTACATTTTTCTTTCAACCAATTTATATCCTTCCACCACTTGTTAATGTAAACCCTGCCATGTGAGTTAAAAACACAGTGTATACATTTACCATACCCAAAACCAAAAGTCCACGGTCACAATGAACTGTATTTATTGATTATTATGTCTGATGAAACACTTTCAAAACGTGCTCTCTTTACCGTGAACGGCCCATAGAAAACTATATCTTACCAACAAAAATTAACTTGGTATGAAAGTAAAGATTATATATATATATATATATATAAATATATATAAAAAGTAGTATCATATAGCCAGTTGAGGCATAAGGGCATCGGGCTTCGGGGCAGGATCCGGGGGAGACGCCATCTTGTTACGTCACCCGACCGCCATCTTCGATGTAATTTACCTTTTACCCTTGATCCGTGTGACCTTGACCTTGACCCCAAGGGCTTTTGACCTCAAAAAACACTAAAAAAACTTTTAAAATTCCAAAAACTCCTCAAAAATTTCTAAAACAATTCCGAAAAAAATTATTATTAAAATTATTAAAAATTATTAGAATAAGGATTAAAATAATCTACAGAAATGACCCATTTCACCTAGGAATGTTGACAGGGATAAGCGATGCAGGGTCAGACCCAGGAGACAGGGATCAGTACCTATGACCTTAGACCTTGACCTTTGACCCTGAAAATTACAAGAATTAAAAAATATATAACAAAAAATTTAATTTAGAAATTGTTTAATAATTATAAAATCGGTAAAAAATATTATAAAAATTGTAATTATAAAATTTAATTTAGAAATTTATAAAGAATTTAAAAAATCGCTTGAAAATGTATTTTATAAATTTTCATTTCAAAAATTCTTTATGAAAAATTTGTTAACCCCAGTGGCATTTTTTCCCTTTTTTCCCTCTAAAATTCCCTTTCACCCTAAAAAAAATTTCTCTTAAAAAAATTTACAAACAATTAGCTTAAAAAACTTACATTTCCTGAGGTCTCTCCCCACACCACCAATTACTCACCTCTGTTCGACTCCCAGCAGACGACTGACTCCCTCGCCTCCACGCCCCCACATATATGCATTCAACCATCTTGATTTTGTCGTTCGTTATTTGTTCACATGCTACTGGTGGCAGCCATATTTGTTTATATGTTACTGTCTCTCTCACATTCGTTCGACTACCATATTTGTTTTTCGTTCGTCATTTGTTACATATTACTGGATCCAGCCATCTTTTTTTATATGTTACTGGAGGCCGCCATATATATTTTTGGTTTGTCTTTTGTTTGTACTTTACTGGAGGCCACCATCTTGGTAGGCGACCGCCTCCTTGGTAGGGGACGGCCATGGCAATTTTCCATCCAATGTTTAAAAAATACTTTTTTTTCGAATGAATGGTATAGCTAAATGCGTGATGCATGACTGACTGCATGCATCATTTATTAAATATTGTAAGTGCATATTGTTGTTATTAAAAACGGGTCAGGGGTAAAAGGTGAATGACATCCAAGATGGCGGTTGGGTGACGCAACAAGATGGTGGCTCCCCCTTCGATGCCTCAACCGGCTATATCATA
The DNA here is from genome assembly GCA_029891345.1 of Dryococelus australis. Classification (NCBI taxonomy): domain Eukaryota; kingdom Metazoa; phylum Arthropoda; class Insecta; order Phasmatodea; family Phasmatidae; genus Dryococelus; species Dryococelus australis. Next base: position 30,662,760 of record CM057007.1, on the reverse strand, counting down.
CTACTATTTTACTACATATTTATTATATTTTGTATGTATTATATTGTCTTCTATGTTTCTTTGGAGTTAACGATATACGTTTTCTCGTGGGAGAGAGTAATCGGTGTAAACATTGGAATTGGAAAGACTTATTAACGTCGCTTAGTGTTGTGCCTGGAAGCTTATCAGGGGCATCTTACAAACTAACTTATGACCAAACTTAAAAATAATACCCATGCCTTGCCCGGGATTCGAGCCCAGAGCCTCCCGCACCCCAGGCTGGCAGCACACTTGCCGACTGCGCCACGGGAGGTGGGACAATATAAACAAATGTGAAAAAGGGTAGAGATTAATTTCAAAACAGAAACTAAAAATTAACTTTATATACAACAAGCGACCAGCCCCGGCATCGCTCGGGTGCGATTTACAAATATGGCGATGTTTAAGTTTACAGCAAGTATATACACTAAATGCTTAAGGTAACTAACATGGGATTAATACTGCGTTGTTCCACAATTCGTCGTCAAGTGAACCCCTATTTTTAACCGCATTTTAAAATACAAAAATTGTTACTGTGGGTTGTAATTAAAAGATAAACATATGCTGCCACGGACTTCTTTGTAGACCTTTATGAGATCTACAATTCTGTAGTAGATTAATTTGGTTTATATCTTATGGTTTAATCAGCGTAAGCCATGTTAGCGCCCGAAAAGCGGGGTTTCCGACTATATTATAAAAGTCGACTTTCCTCTACTATCCTTACATTAAATATTAAAGTATTATATTCTTAAATGTTCCTCAAGAAATTATTCTCTAGATGATGTTGAAAATGCATCAAAATCCTTCAAGTAGTTTAGAAGTCGTAGCCGAATTAACAGACACATGCAGCCGGGCGACTTTGTTTTATACTATGTATTAATTCAAAGGAAAATGTATGCCACATTAAAAATAAAAATTGGGAGCCTTACTGTCCGCTGTAAACACATACCTACAACAATAAGTGTGGAAATGATTTTCCAATCGAAAAATTGGGCTGTGGCTGTGTTGGGGACACGGCCGTTTGTTCTGAGTGAATACGTCTACGCTGGCGCGCTCGGACGCCTCGATGTTTATCTTACGTTCCCGGCACCGCTCCACTCGATCATATGAAATTTTATGGGTATCATTGGATTGCTTCCGAGATGCTCTTTCCAAACGTATAAGATTTCTGCATTTCGACTTGGCTTTTTGACGAGCGAAAGCCGAAATTGTGTTAAGTTTTCTTAATTTTTTACATTAAACGCATACAATTTCACCACAACCACGCCAATCAATTTTTATACACGCAATCGATTGATGTTGACGAGAGCTGTCGATCGAAACCCAAACGAGCGTTGTAGCTTCTCCTAGCCAGAAGTTATACTACGCGGAAGTTAAGGGACGTGGCGAAACGAACTCAAAATCCCCCCTTCCTCCTCCGCCCCGGCTAACGATGTTTCGCAGTCCTCACTTAACGTACCGTATTCTTTAATCCTTTGGCAATCGAGTTGTGTAATTGAACATTGAATGTAGACGATAGATTCGGAGCTGCAATGTCAAACTCTGTTCCCCGTTGTTGTCATCATAGGATTTTCTGGCTTGCCTCCCACTATGGTTGAAATTTTAAAGACGTATTCACGTCAAAAAGCATTTTGGAGCCTCCGTGCTTTTTTTTTTACGTCATAGCCCCGAAACACGGAAAGTTGCCTTCTGGACGGGTACCTTCGTTCCATAGACGAAGAACGGGCTGAACGTGCTCGGTATATATATATATATATATATATATATATATATATATATATATATATATATATATATATATATATAGGTTACTCTAGTGCATATACGACGCCAGTACATATTATAGGTGGAAGTTTTTATAGGCTCTTCACAGTAAAATGAGTACTTTTGAAAGCCCTGCTTAAGATCGGCTTGTATGCTCTTTGTGTATTCCACCGCCTTAGGTAAAATCAACATTGTCACGGGCCTTATCACGTTATTCGTGCGTCGGTCTAGTGAAACTGTAAAATGATCTGAAAAGGATATTCTTTACAAATCTGATAATTTTTACACTTCTGAGCATTAAAAATAGGGGGAAATAAATAGTTATAAGTTTCCACAAATTGTTACCTAGCACTTTTTATTCGACGTTAAGATATAGAACTACTTTCCATCCATCGTTGCCAACTTTACTGGGTGAATGTCACTCAGTGCGCCCATTAATGTATATCCGTGCATGGGGTAGTGACTTTTTTTCTAAAGCTGTGTCCGAATTAGCCTGAGGTACGTACATGTGCGTACCTGTCTCTGGAAGTGACGTCGTAATTACTGTCCGAGCTGCAAGTGAAGTATGCAAGTATACAAGTCGTAAACGAAGTTGTATGCTTCTCGCATACTTACGAAATATGTGCCACCATTCTGAGAAGAAATTTGTAGGTTACAATTGATTTCTGACATAATTATTTGATTTAAAGTTTAATAGGGCAGCATTACTACTTCCTAATATACAATTTTGAACTGAGTAAATAATTATCGCAAGTTACGCCTTAAAAACAGTTCTAAGCAATAAATTCGTATTAGGCCTATTTTCCTAAACTACAGAGCCAAAATAAAACTAATCAATCCAAAATGCACTTGCATGCAATAATAGAAGACAGTATATGTTTATATAAATCAAACTTAAATATAATTTAATACTTAATTTAACCCCTAAAACCTTCGGCAACTATAAAATTCCTATTCGGGATGCATGAACATTTCAAGTGGTTAGCTGGCTAATACCTGGCACCGAAGCCAACAAGACTGAATGTCCGAATTCATCAAGTTTGGTGCCAAGGGTAAGTGAAGGATGCAAGTACGCAACTATATACCTGAATTCGGACACAATCTGATGTTCATTTCTAAAGTGCTCACTCTATTGTGAACAGTCTTTAGTTGCCAAAATAAAGCACTGAGCTTCCTTTCTGAGTAGAATAAACCTTGACTGTACTTGGATGAGATGCGGCGCATCTGCATGGGAGACCTTGCGGTCACTGTGGCAGTACAGAGTGCGTGGTTAGTGATGGACAAAATCGAATCATTCTCGGAATCGATTTTTATTCGTATAGTCTCATCTGAAATCGAATCACTTATTCGGATTCCGAATATTCGCTATTCGTCTCCGTTTGAGTTATCGCGTCTTAATCGAAAGGGAAGAATGTTAACGCTGCCACAAGTTAACAGTTCGAAAGAACTTCTTTTGAAGCGAGTAAATTATTGGCGTATTTGATTGAAGTTACGACACTTGTGTTTATAAGTAGTTATGATATTTATTCGTTTTTGAAAAAGGTAACATTTTAAGTTCGCGGTAATTTTTCGCCCTAATGTGTATTCCGGGGCTGTCATAAACCTTTAGAATTGAGACAGAAAGCTTCTTACGTTATTTTATTTTTAGTCACAATCTTTTCTCGTTGTTTCAATGTTAAATACATTTTCTCAAGTATTTTTATGAGTTAATAGCTCTTTGCATTTCGCGAAGAGTTACAAAACTGAAAACTGAAAACAATTGCTAAAATTTACTGTCATAAACCGAATTATTGCAATAGCTGCCATTCTCTTCCCTGATATTCGAATGAAACATTCATGGAATGAATATGTATGAACATTTGCTAAGTGAGACGAATGAACTTTCACATGAGAGAAGCGGATTATTCTTTGTTCAACAAAGTGAGTTCTGGGTGGAATTTTGCTTCCCTTGAGTCGAATATTCGACATAAACTGTGTTTAAAGAAAAAATGCAAAGATAAAATTTTAATACTTTGTACAAAAATGTCAAAAGATAAATATCAATTGCGGATGACCTTTAAAAATTACGTAGAATTTGTAGTGCACCTAGGACCATCTGTTGTCGAGAAGGAAAACTTCAAACCGAATGATTCATTCCAATACCACAGACCAAAATCGAAAACTCGATTATACAGCAACGATCGAATATTCGAAATGTTTTCATTCGATTTGGCCCATCGCTGTGCGTGGTCGCTCAGCCCAGCAGTCCAGTCACCAAGGGTTGTGGAAGCCGCGCGGGGAAGGAATATTGCCAAGGAGCCCGGAAATGTAGCCGTCAGGGGGCTCCGTCACATCCTAGCACGTGAGATCTGTGGGATGGAGATGCGATGGACTGCACGATGTTTGGGACAGTAGGGGGTGGATTCAAGGGGATGATGGCGTGGTAAAGGGGTGTTCTTGCGGACTCCTAGGGAGGGCTGATCGAATGGCGGGCACGGTTGAAGAAGCAGAAAGGGAAGAACGCGGAGAGAGTGAGAGAGAGAGAGAGAGGGTCAGATCAGATAAGAGATAGAACCCCGGGAGCTGGAATGGGTGAAATTAAATTCCAATCGCGGCAAGAGGGAAACGAACTAAAATACTGGCGTATTAAGGATCATCATTTTCTGGCGTTTTCGAAAGTCACGTCAACGGTATTGCAAAGCTAAGTATTTCTTAATTTGGTATTCATCCCGTACGCTATTCAACGCGTAAAAATTTCATGGGACGTTATTTCCTGCAAATGTATGTATGGATTGTAGATCAATTATATATAATTTTTGTACACATTTTCAGAAGTTGGTGTTTGGTTTCCAAAATTTTTTAAAAAATGTACAGTTTTCTTAAAGCGGAAGTAATAAAAACAAACTTATCCATTACAAAATAAAATTAGATGAAGAGAGCTGAAAAGTATTATCTTACGTTCTTTTACAAATATTTGGTTAAAGCTTATATACAAATGTTTAAAACAGCTACAAATAAAAGAAAAGTGCAGAGACTAATATTTTAAAATGTTACAATACATAAAATTATTTAGCTTAAAACGACTCTCAGAAATTTTCTCATTAAGAATCTTCTGATTTCGGCAAGTGTGTTCATATTTCCTTTCAGGAAAAGAAATACATGATTTTGAACGTATTGTACAGCGTGATTCGTGAGCAGTTTCCGCCACTCACGGGGCTTATTCCTTGCATAATTCGGAGAAAAATATAGTCGTCTACATGTGGGTCCTATTCCCAATATTTACAGAGTAATTCGACGAATTGTAAATGCCTAGATTATTGCGTATGGTGATGGATGAAGGATATTGTTTACCTAAGGACTGCACAAACACGCGAGGAACTATAGGCTGTTCACTGTCAAATGAGCACGTTTGAAAGCCCTGCTTAAAATCTACTTGTATACACGTTGTGTATACCTCCGCCTTATGGAAAATTAACATTGCTGTGGACCTCATCACTTTATTCATGCGTCGGTCAAATGAAATTGTGAAATAAGTAAGACAGTAAATACTTCAAAAATCTGTTAATATTTACACCTCGATGCATTAAAAAGCAGAAAGGGAAAGAATTAATTTTAAGTTATCACAAATGGTTACCTGGCACTTTTTATTCGACGTTAGGTTATTGAACCGCTTTCCGTCCATCGTTACCAACTTTGCTGGACGAATGTGAGTCAGTGCGCCCGTTAAAATAGATGCATCCAGGGGCAGTGACAGTTTGCCGAGGTTAATTTCCAAAGTGCTCACTTTATCGTGAACAGCCTTTACTTGCTTGTATCATGCGTCCCGCTACAGAAATCAAAGGCAGCCGTGTGCAGTTACGTAGAGCAACATGTGCGGTTCGTACGCATGCAGCCAAGTGTATGTAAGTAGACGGAAACATTTTTGAGCATCTTTTGTAAGCTTGTTAGACGCAATTGTGATACTCATTTGTAAACAATACAGTCTGATAATGCATCACTGTATTTACTTCTGAAAGGATTATTATTTTATTCGTCATTTTTCGAATTTACTGTGTAAGTATTGGGAATAGGACCCACATGTGTGTGGCATATTTTGCTTCAAATGATGTAGGTATAATGAATCAGCCCTGTGAGTAGCGGTAACTCCTCGTTAATCATTATGTAGATTGTTTTAAATGACGTCACTAAGGGCGAAAATAAAAGCAGGCCTGTGGGGCAGTGAAACCCTAGTTCGAGCCTGACTTGCAAATGCAGACTTCCCAAGTGGAACCCGGTAGCTATCCGTCATATATGAGAAGCCCGGCGTGAAATAATCATCTAGCGTGCATCAAACGACAGGGGTGCTCTTGAGATAGCGAGGGAGAGTATAGGCTGTTCACGCTAAAATGAGCACTTTTTAAGACCACCCCAAAAGGCATTAACCCAAAATATATATATACTTTATGGCAGTCTCAGACGTTGACTTTTAAGAGTGATGAAATGTGTGCCACTTCTTACCATAATCTCATACTTTTCCCTGGGTACACTGCGCAACATAAAAACAGCAACAGTTTTGTCTGTACAAGTTGTACCACCTTCAGTCAACTGATGACACCAATTTTCAATTTTATCCATGTATTCTGTTATTGATGCTTCTCTCTTCTTATACATACAAAGTTCCTCTAGAACTGTAACTGAGTGCATCATACCAACGTTGCAGTGCATCTCCTTTATCAGCTCCCATGCTTCTCTCGCCGTCGTACAATATCTGATGTCATTAAGCGGCACGTCGTCCACCACATAAAACACTGTGTTTATGAGTCATATTGCGGTGTTTACGTTAGCAAGTGGCGGGAAGCTAGAAATTAAATGAAAGGAAAAAAATTTAGCAGGGCCTTAAACAAGTGCTCACTTTATCGTGAATAGCCTATACTTAGAGGAAAGGGGAGGACCAACACTTTGGCATCGCCCGTTGTATTTTCCACGTGCGAAAATCCGTAGTGATCCGTACGGGTTATACGCGTTGTTATCCACGACCCCGTCATGCGCAATCTGTCGCAACAGTTCCTATGCGAAGGAGACCACAGGAAAGTTTACAAAACTAAATAACCACGACGGCGAGCCGGAACGGAATCTCCGAACAGCAAATAATAAAATGCGGAGCGAACAACATAAGATGTGGGTCCAGCAGACGTCAGGACAGCCCAGACTAAATTCAACATACTATACGCTGTTCGCGGTAAAAAATGAGCACTTTTGAAAGCCCTGCTTACGATCTACTCGTGTGCACGTATCGTATTCTTCCGCCTTATGTAAGATTAACATTGGCAACGGCCTCGTCACTTTATCCATGCGTCGGTTCTGTGAAACCGTGAAATCCTACGAGAAGCAAATATTTTACAAACCTGCTCATTTTTACACTTCGATACATAGAAAACGCAGAAAGCGAAATAAATAATTTCAGTTATCACAAATGCTCGCCTAACTCTCTTTATTCGACGTTAAAATATGGAACTACTTTACATCCATCGTTGCCAAATTTTACTGTGCGTATGTTACTCAGTGCGCCCGTTGGAATATATGCAGGCAGTAGCAGTGACTTATTTTCAAAAGTTGATTTCAAAAGTGCTCACTTTATCGTGAACAGCCTTTATTAGCAGACTCCGCCTCCGGTGCACAGCTGGAGCCAATCAGAAACCACTACAACATGCAATCACGTGGAGGGGTGCAAAGTGTGGCTGGACTGCGCGGGAGTAGACCATCGCAGTCAACGAGCATCCATAGGCTGTTCACGGTAAAGTGAGCACTTTTTAAGGCCCTTGTGAATTTCTTCCTTTCATCCAATCTCCATCTTCCTGCTGCTTTTTAATTAAAAAAAACATTGAAACGGGGCCAATAAATACAGTGTATGCGTTCCACTACCCTCAAATTTTAATGTCTCAGGCTGCAATAAGATATATTTATTAGTGGTTAAATCCTGTGGGGAGTGCCTTAAAAAGTGCTCACTTTACCGTGAACAGCCTATAGGGGCGTGAACAACGGCCAGACAAGGAGCAGGTAGCGATCCTCCATCTGGTGTGACGGTCCGGAGTGTGAGGCAGGGCGGGTTCCTCAACAATACCCGCTTGCACCAACATCTACCGCGATCCGAGATCGAATGATCCTTGTTCCGAACTAGGATCCAGTTTGATCTTGGTACCAATGTAAAAGTGTTGCACCGACGAAATTTCATGATTCTGGATCTTCGATTCGTCGATCTTGGTTCCAATGTGAGACATATTTTACTATTCGTTCGTAACGTATGACCTCATGGAAGCAGGCGTATTTTCCACTATAAATAGAACTAGATGTGCGATGTTTTATCTGTTTTAAGTGAATTATTGTTGTGCTAATTTCACTGAATAATATTCAAATGCGTATAATGTTCTTTAGATTTCCCAAGAAAGTAATCGAACTTAGTTCTATCTGTTGGCGTATTTTCAAACTACATTTGTTGACGATGGCTGCTGATTTGGGATCGCGATTTCAAACCGCCAATTTCGGCGGTTCGAAATGAACTTCATCTCCATCTCCACTCCAGCTCTGAACTCTAATGGTGCAACAGTTTTCTGTGTCGATCTTAGATCCGATCTCAGATCGAGATTCGAACCACGACGGTGCAACCGGGCACAAGTCATGTTCACTCTACTTTAATATAACCTTTCATTTCTTCCCTACTTCCGTTGGCCGTATAGTTTGAACTCCAGTATTAATTATTACTTCTGTTACAGTCTATACTAATAAATTAATTTCAAGGGTATGTATGTTATTTCCAAATTTATTCCAATATCTAAGCATAATATGTTATTTAAACGATTTTGGAGCTTAAGAAAATTTTATTTTTTAATTTTCGTCTGTTTGTCTGGATGTTTATCTATAATAGGCTCCGAAACAGCTGAATCGATTTTGATAAAATTCTCAGAGATCATATAGTGTATTTCTATTTAAAAGCTGCACTTTATTTCATCTCGATATCTCAGATTGTTATGAAGTAAATAATTTTTTTTCATATAATTTTCTTTGTGTTTCATATCTTATTTTTTTACAAAAGCATTATTTTCAAAAAGCATTGTTAAAACAACAATAGTTTTTTTTAAATGATCATTTATATAATACGCATCATAGAAAAAGATACATTAGTTTTTGGAAACAGCATAGTAAAATAAGATATCTTCAAACAACCAACACTAATGCGATGATAAAATTATATCCGAAAATAAAGTAACAAACTTTCAAGCCAATTATATAGGCATGTATTTCAATAACTCCATAAAACCTGGGTAAAGGGATGGCGGGCTGCATTTTAATAACTCCATAAAACCTTAAGAAAGCGATATTTCTATTTTAAACATAAAACCTGAGTGAAGCGATTGTGGGTTGTATTTTAATAACTCCATAAAACCTAAGCGAAGTGAAATTTCTATTTATACATATGTTATCAATTACCAAAGTCCACGCCAAGGAAGTCGCAGTAACTGCATTATTTCCATCTAAATAATAAATAAGACATTTATAAATTATATTTGATAAACATTTAAAACTTTAAAATTTTTTTTTGTTTTGATTATAGAAATTATTATGTATAAATTTATATTGACACTATTCACGCCTTATTTAAATTTTATATTTATATTTTTTAAATATGGAAACAAATCCTTAAATGCACGTGAATGAAGTCGCGGAAACAGCTAGTTGATAAATAAATACGTTATTTAATCTTTTATAAGATCTTATATGCTTACCGCGAGATGACGGGCGCTATGAACTAGAATAATTCGCAGATGAAGAGGTTTGGATAGGAATGAGAGAACTCGACTACCTCTAGAACCGAAGTCAATTTGTTGCTGTCGATGTTGATGCTGGCTCGACGATTCTCAATTTTTTTTTTCCCCGGGGTAATATACGCAAGAACAACTAGATTCGTACATAAGGTCTTATTTTAGGAAATAGTTTCGCTACTCGCCACCTTTGACTAGCGAAATTCAAAGGCACTAAAAATATAATCCCCCTTCCCTTACCCTTTTTGTTAAGGACTTTTGTTCTCTTCTCTCGTTCTCCAACCTCGTCAGCGGCAAATGCAGTGTCTGAGTCATCTTCTGTTTGCTGTTAAATGAGCACACACTAAAAAAATTGTTTCTGCTTTTACAAGAAAAATCTCTTGGAAATCCGGTTGCCAAGAAGATTATTAGTAAAACTACAAAGAGTTTTTTTTGTAAAAGCTGCAAAACAATTATTTGTAATACTACAAATGATAGCGTTATATTAGAACTTGCATTATTGAGAAGTGTACATAAACTTATTTTTCCCTCTAGAAAACAAATCTAATGATTAAATAGCAGAGAATAACAAAAAAAAATAATTCAAAATATAATTTACGAAAACAAAATTTCCACAATGCCAGCTCGGGCACTAGACCCAAACCCCTTGCATTACTAGCCAGCTCCCTTAACCGCAATACCAATATTAACTTACAAGCTTTATCACTCAATGTTATATAATAAATATAACTGCAAGTACCTACAATATATTAATGAAGTTATTTGGTTAAGAAGAATAGGTACATTTATTCCATTTTAAGAGTTCTGTTGTTGAGTGACGAGATTTGAACGGCTCTTAACAATGAGATCTTGAGAGTCAATTTAAGAGTTCTGTGTAGCAGGGAGGATACATAAACCTGTGGGTTCGAGGATACTTTGCTCTGGGAGAGAAAAAAAATTGCAGGAACCATCTGAACTGTTTAAATGCAGAATTCTCGGGAATTCCCCGTACAGACTTTTAATATTTGTAGAGGAAACTGAGTAGACGATCTTTGGAACAGGAAGCCATGTTCGGAAACGTACCGTTTACGCGCTACAACCATTTCAAATAAAAGGGGCTCGTCGGTGCATCGGTGCAGGAACCACGTGCAGAAGTTAACGCGCGGTGCGAAATCGGCTGGACGCAAAGACTGTACCCTTTGGAGGTGGCAAGGATGTAGTTGTTGCTCATGCAGAACCTCCTAGACTATGCCGGGAGCAACACCTATTGTTCGCGTACTCGCTGACGGGCTCTGTTAAACGTGATGCAGTACAGCATCTTCCAGTTCGGGAGAGCGGCGTCTCTTTGGCGCACCACAGTCTTTCCTGTCGGCGGTGAAGGTACCTCGTTCTCGGAGCCGTTGCGTGACTGTGGCAGAAAGGGTATGCGATGTTGTCGCACGATGTGGACAACGCTCTTTATACAGCCGACGAGCTGCTCTTCCATTACCTTCAGCTGCGCCATACACAAGGATCATGTCTGTGTATTCCGCAAACGTGTACTCGACCATGTTAATCGGAGACACGAAGGCCCGTGAATGGGGCTCGAGGCAGGGTAGACATCGTGGGCAGTCAGGTGATTGTCTGACGTAATGTACTGCCTACCCAGTTGCATACCAACACAGAAGAATCCGCGACATTTCTCTTTCCCTCGGTGGAAGTAGACGAGTGATACACCTGATTTGAAATGATTGTAGCACGGAAAAGGTGATTTTTCCGGACATGGGTTCCTATTCAAAACATAGTCTACTCAGTCCCCTCTACAAGTCCTAGAAGTTTGTAATGAGAATTCCCTAGCATTCTGTATATAGACAGCCATCTGATGGGTAGAAAGTACCATCTGAAACAATTTTAACATATATACTTATACAAACAAAACTGTATCTTGTATTCAAGTTTGTGGTTGTATTTGCTACTGTACAAGTAGAGGCTATAGCAGAGCACTGCGTTCCTAGCATACGAAACCCATAGTACCTCCAACAGAAAAATTTCGACAATATTTTGATAGTTCCCACAACAATTTGGATTGTTATAAATTACCCAACAGAATTTTCTGTTGCTGCTAACCTCAGACCCGATTACAGAAATGTTCAGTACCAGTAACGGGATATTCTGTCAGGATATTGCAATTCTGATTGTTGTCGGAACAATCCAAATAGTTTTTAAGTTGTCGAGTTGGTGGTACTATTTGTTTTGTAGTTGTAGCGCAGTGTTCTACTGTAGTATATGCTGTTCACGTTAAAATGGGCACTTTTGAAAGCCCTGCTTAAGATCTACTTGTATACATGTTGTGTGTTCTTCCACCTTATGTAAAATTAACATTGATATGGGCCTCATCATTTTATTCATGTGTCGGTCAGGTGAAACTATTAGAAAAGTAAATACCGTATAACTATTTTCATTTTTACACTTCGATGCATTAAAAAATGCAGAAAGCGAGATAAATAATTTAAGTTATCACAAATGCCAATCGAACACTTTTTGTAGGGCTTTAATATATGGAACTGCTTTCACCTCCATCATTACAAACTGTACTGAACACACGGCACTCATTACGCCCGTTAAAATATGTGCAGGCAAAGGCAGTGACTTTTTTCTAATATTGATTTCAAAAGTACTCACTAAATCGTGAACAGCCTTTAACGATATGTACCGTAACAAATACAATCACAGACAGAAATATAACAAACTGTTGTGTTGGCATTATTATGATAATACCATTTAGATGGTACCTACAACCCATCAAATGGTTGTCATATTTTAACAGTCTATATTGTTCCTGCAATAATATTTTTATGGAGAAAGAACTGTGTCTTCGATTCGCTTAGGCAACGGAGAGAAGATGGAAGTAGTTCGGCAGAGAGCGATTCAATTCATGCACTTCGCAAACATTAATCATTCCGTAGGCGGGTGTACAGCCACAAGCGCCCACTGCAGTGTTGCCAGATGACTGAACAAAATATCCCCCAAATTGGATGAAAAATCCCCCCAAAAAAAGGCTTTTCTGGAAAACAAATCCCCTCGAACATTTTTAGTATGCTATATTATTTTTAATTGCACTTAAATGATACATGATGGCGTAATCCTTGACACATATGTATGAGTTATAATTTCTAAGTGACGGCTGTTAAAATTTTACCAACATAGATATTTTTAGAATGGAAAACACTTAAAAAATAACCGAAAAATAGTGAATGTGTGCTGTCTATCAGTTTGGCCTAAATTAGACAAAAATCACGTACTTTCAACGTATTTACATAAAAGAAAACAATTTTAATGTACCAATGAGTGAGCAATAATTTCAATCACATTAAGTTTCCTAACTTCAAATTAGAACAACTTCTATGGGTGTTAATGATATACATAAATTGCAGTAACATCACAAACTAGTAATTACTACATGTTATCATTTGTACTGTTGAAGAGTGTAGCCATGAGTGCATCGTTACCTATGACATAGCCTTTAGATTTTGTTTGATGAATCAATATTCTTTATTCAGAAATGATAATTGATGATTTAGTTGTTTATGTAACAGCAATACATAATTATGAATAATACCTAAAGCAGTAACCAAAACCCTCGAAAACCCCAATGAACTTTTCAAAATTCCCCCAAAGATTTCACTCCCCAAAAAATTTCCCCAAGAATAAAAAACACCCCAAATTTAGGGTAAAACCCCTCAATCTGACAACACTGCACGTGGGTGTGACATTTCAGCGATCGCGTTCAGAATTACACGTTTTTGAGGCAGGCGCGCGGACAATCACTAGCATTTGCGTTGGACGGCGTGGACGAATATTGAGGTCATCCCAGGTTGTCCGCGCAGAGTTCAACCGCGCGCATCTGCCACAGACTCGAAACCACACGTGCGCGTTAATGCAAGCATTGCTGGCATGATTCGTGGACCGTAGAAGTGTTTCCTTGCAACTGCGATGCCTACACGGTATTGTGAGCACCGGGACCCGAACCTGCGACACCCCTGGAGGTGTGCCATACGTAGGCCACGCTGTTGAGGTCGTGACATCGACGGTGGAGGGCAGGACGAATTGCAGAGTGACAAAGACGTCATCAGAGGCACATATAAAAAGGCGTTCGGTGCGGGTCGGCGGGACTCTCTTTATGATACCTGGACGTGACGGACTCCAGGGTAAGGCGTCTGCAAGCCGGTGACCAGGAGACACCGGACAACGGAGGACGTCAGCCAATCCGCTTCGAGGACATCAGGATCATCCTACGACGGAGGAGATTCGTGCGTGGTTGAGATCTTATTCAGTGGTAGGTGAATCTCGTTTCCCAGCGCAAGCCGGTTCAGTCAGGGAAAGTAACGCACCCCGATCTATGAGTATAAACTAATTGAATGTAAAGTAGTATCTCAGCTAAAATATATTGCTTGCAGAAACATTCTGAGGATTCCGTTCAAGCTACTAGCTACATTTTGTTCCTATTGAATCCTATAAATTATCGTAATTCAAACTGAGATTTAATGAGTAGTTTTGTAAATTATCTGAATAATTATTTGACGCCATCAATATCGCTCCGCAGGTTTTTATACACTAAACGGATAGTGTAACGTAGTGGAGATTGAGATAGTAACAAGAGTCTGTTCGAGGGACTAGAACAACGCGCTGCAACTAGGGCTGTTCAAAATATCGATATATCGATAATTATCGATATGAAAAATAATTTATCGAACGATATGTAACTTCGAAAAATATCGGTATATCGACATTTCGATAATATCGACATTTTCAGTACCATTGAGATTCTCGGTGTTGTACATAATTTCGGTATCGCCGATAATTTCGGTACTATAGATAATTTCGGTATTATCGAGAATTTTAGTTTAATCGATGTATCGAAAATACTAAGTAAATGTTCGGAAAAATATCAATATTAAATTTTTATGAAATCGAACAGACCTAGGTGCACCTTTTAAGTCGACAGAAGCAGGCGGTATCGGCTCCCTCCCCCCCCCACACACACACACACTCCCACACACACACACTACACACGCACACACACACATCATCTCTCGTGACTCCTCACACGCGGACAAGAGCTGCGCCTCTAAGAACAACAAAAGAGAGCTCGTGTTTATTACGAGTCCGCCGTTTCCATCGCCGGCGTGTGTCTGAAGATGTACGCTCCACGAGACAGCCCGAGGAGAGGGAGAGAACCCTTCTGTGCGGGACTAAATTTAATTTAGTAGCCGACTTCATGTTTACAACATGTAGAGGATCCCGAAGGGCAGAGGGGGTGCGGGGGTTGAAACCGTGGGGGTGGTTGAAAACACCGCAGCCACTCCGCACATTAATAAAGTGGAATTAATTACTGCCGAGGTGACTTGAAACACGAGCGGGCGGGGGGAGAATTTCTACACACAAACGCAGGCACAAGTGAAAACACGAAGGAGTAATTCACCTTGACTCCCTCGTACCGGAAGGTTTATCCACGGCTGTTTCATGGGGTAGAAAGGAACTGTATTATTCTTGAAGTGAAGCATATTTTGTTTTGTAAAAGTCTAGTTATTATTTCCTCCTGTTATTTTGACGCAGATCTGGCAGAAACGATACATTTACAGTCCATTCCCGACTGGACGAGACGTATGAAAATCAACCTTTGAAAAATCACTCTAGACGTAACATGTCAACCAGTTTTTTTCATTAAATTGTATTCCACAAATATGTAACACTATGGTCAACTTTGGAGTACTATACTATTGAATAAATGAAACTTTACCTTAATATCTTCCATAACTTGTAATATTTATTTCGTAGTAAATATGAATTAACGACAGCGAGAGCAGCGACGTGTTGGCGACGGCCGGTAAGAAATATTTCACAGTTAAAATATTATTTTAACCTAATTTTTTAGTATGCTATTTGTAAATTAAACGGCGGCTATTGAAATATTTAAATATTTAAGTAGCCCCGACGGCAAAATATTTAATTTTTACAGTTTAAAATAACTGCAAAATATCGTGCACAGGCCGTAGTGGCACGGTGTTTGTTTTATCGAGCAAAGAAGCAACTGTCGGCTGGGCGAGCCTTGTCGCTCTCTCTCTTTGTCTCTCTCACACTCGGGAAGTTTCGTTTCGCTAGTAAACAAATACTAATACATGTTTTCAATTGTAGCATATTTCATACTTATTATAGCAAAATAATGATTTTTTAATTTGTAATTTACAACTGAAAAGAGATTTTAATACTTGAATACGTATTGTAATATATTTAGATACGATTGCGGACGGATACTATCGGAAGTTGGCAGACGTGGCGAGCCATGACATGGCGTATTACTTTTTGCCAAACGAAGCGGAAATTATTCTTACTCCGAAAAATACTTAAATTACCACATCACGTTTGTAGACGTTGTGTTCTTTAAAACTACCTAGGCAAGTTGCGATGTTGTGATAAATTTGTGTTTGCGCGGCAGTAATAAATATACTATTACGTGTGTTTCGTTAACCGCTGCGTGTGAAATAGCGTGGCGTTGCTGCGTGGTGGTCGATATGTCGACCCTGTGTGTGTGTGTGTGATTTTAAATATTTGATGTGCACTATTTCTATGTTTTAATTGGAACTGTTTTTATGGCGAAGTTAATTATTTACATGCGCGTCTGTTTATTCATCACAACATTGTACCTTTACCCTAGGTGTTTGAAACACAGTCATGTAACGTGATTGACCACAGTCCCAACAACATACTAAGCCCAGCCCGATAAATTTTAATAAACCTAATAAACAGTAAGTAGCAATACATAGAAATATTAACGGAATTATAGTTACCGTAGGCTTGTTTGTGTGCATGTTCACCGTTAACTTTTAAGTTTGTATGACAAAAAATAAGTAACACGAGTCGGGTGCTTGAACTTAATGTGCCTTTTTCGTTTGACTGATTATTCCTTCGTTTTAATATTTATTCCAACCGAGGCCGTCCTTTTAAAGAAATAACCCGACACATATAAATAAATAAAGGATAAACACTACAGTTCTTTACCTCGCAGTTGTAACAGTGTTAAACACAGTCGCGGCAAAATAATAACGTGTATTACATGCAATGTGCTATGTCGTGGAAAACAAATATGTTAATGTAAAATAACCGTAAGAACTGTCGTCAATTCAGGCATTTTTCAAATGTCATAAAGCTGACTTAAATAATGTTAGAGGCCTAAACTGTGAATATTCGTTCGGAATGGTTTTTGGAGTATGACAGAATTCTTTGAAAAGCGTTAAACATTAAACAACACATTTGACAGGTATAAAAGTAGCAGTCCCATTTCAATGTTTATGTTTAGGTGTAGCGAAAGTATACGAACACATGCACACACACAATGTAATGTAAACATTGATTTTGACAGATGATACATGGCAGTCACATGGCAATGTTCGTTTACATTTGGCGGAAGGATACGAAACGGGCCTACAAGTAGATGTTTAGCAAGGCTCCGAGAAAGTTTCTTCCAGTGGTGAACTGACTATAGAATTATCCATTCGCATGACAAAGTGCAGACAAACTAGTATCCCTCCTGCTATCAAAATTTCCGGTATGCTTTATTTATCGACGACCTGTAATTTTGTTTGTTTGCAATAAGTAACACGTAGACGTACCGCGATATTTTATAAGTCCTTTGTATTGGGAATATTTGGGATGATTCTTAATGTCCAGTGAGTAAAACCACTTGTTTATTAGCAATTTTGTTTACGACTAGCAATTTAGTGATAAATTTTCTCTTATCTCGTTGTTAAAATTGATCATCAAAAAGTGTAACAATTTCGAGTGCAATATTAAAAATAATTCTTATAACGATTAAAAAACGTTATGAATATATATATGACCACTTAGCTATGTGTGGTACGTGTAAAGAATTTTTCTCAATTGTTGAAAAAAAATTTCAAATAAAAAAATTAAATAGTTATATATATTTTTAATAAATTATGTAAAAGAATGCCTTCACATATTCTTAACGTGCTGATATTGTTCTTAGCTGTCCATTCAACGGCTTTATTACTGCGCCTGTCGTTAGTCGATAATACACGACACCTGTACAGGATTCTGAAGATCAGCTGTACAAACCGATATACGATGCGAGAATGCGGAGAGGCATGGAAGATTCCTGCCTTAGAAAATGGGGCAGGATCTGTTACAACACGTAGTGTTAAGTCTGACTAATAGGATAGACGCTGTGATGGCTGTGGTACTTGCTGGTATGACAGGTGTTATAGCAGACCTTAGACAAGCTTGTACGGAATCTAATACCATGAAACACGACCAGAGAAAACCTCAGAAAAAGCAGGCGTATAAATTTATAACTAGCTTCAAAATCCAGCGATTTGTAAGTTTTTCGAGTAAATTAAAGCAACAAACTTGTTCGTTCTTTTGACATGCCGAAAAACAGCTTACATATTTATTACAGACATGTGTTTGTGATCTGTTAGAGGTAAACGTCTAGAATTTAAACCATTACCTGCCAAAAAAAAAAAAAACTAATGATAAATGTTTATAACGTGGCAAAGGTTATTTTATAATTTTCACACTTCAAGTTTAACTTCCTTTCTCTCGCCCCCATCTTGAGAATTGCAAACGTAAGTTGGCAGGTTATTCCACAAATTCTATACATTAAAATAGCGACATGAAATGTATATTTTACAACATCCAAAATTATATAATAATCTATTCCTGCCAAATTTGGCAAACAAGTGGTACTGCGCCAGCTGGTATAAACTGTTATGTTTTATGTAGGCGAGGCACTTATATTCGAAATAGTGGCTACATTTTAGCTCGGTGTATTTTACTAACGAAATAAATTCCAACATTAATTTGTGTGCCTCAATTTTCTGCCATTTCGTAATATAGACCTACCAATAAAAAATAATGATTTCATCTCGTATCACGGAAAACCAATCAACCAATTCTTAGAAAAGTTGGCGAAGAGAGTGTACTGTGGTAGGTCATAATAATAATACATGCATTATTTTAAGAAGGACACACTTATTTTCAGAACGGCGGCTGTAAAATTATTTTAATTTTATATGCGATATCTACGAAAATATGTAATATATTTTAACATAACTGTGTATATTGCCAGTATAAAAACATCGGAATTGCTACTGCATTACTTTTATGATCAATTATTAAGATCGCAACATGAAAATTATGGAGGTTTTATGCCATGTCTCGAGCACCAATCAACCGATTCCCACCAAATGTTACACTGGGACATTTAAAATACATTTGTACCAAATTGTGCACACCATAAATGCTACAGAAGGCCATGTAAACTTCCATGATTGAAATGGGTCAGACGATGTTCAAAATGGCAGCTTCATAACTCATTTAGGTAAGTTTGACATACATAATAACAATTTAACCAAATTCAACAAAATTTGTATGTAGATAGTATACATTCGAAGCATCGTGTATAGAACGTCTATTTCTGAATTTTTTTAGCACGGCAGCATAAAATAAGGGAAAAAAGTTTTTTTTGTCATATCACAGGGACGAAACAACCCATTTCTATCAAATTATTCACACAAGTAGCGCTACGGTAGGCCATTTAATCTTACAAGTTTTAATTGGCTTAGTCACTTATTTCCAAAATAAAGGCCCTGTAAATATTTTAGGTTAGTAAGTCGTATCATTTGACTGTTTAAATCCGAAGTTGATGCTCCGAATGCGACCTCCATAATGCTAGCCTAAAGTATGAGATTTTCTGGGTTCGAGTCCCGAGTAATGCACGCGTGTCTTTGTAATTGGCTCACTACTTTTGCATAAGTTTCTGGTTTCATTTTTTAAGTTATTGCTTTCAAAAAGAAGTCAAGTCCTTCCAACCAACTCAGGCTTTGAGAAATTACTTAAAAATTAATTGCACCCATGTTGAGAAAAGTAGGCTCATTAGTTATGTCAGTAACTAATTGTTATTTTTAACGTAGCCCAAGATTTTAATGAACAGTAATTTCTTTGGAACACTGCGCGGCTATAGACTGTTCCTGGTAAAGTGAGCAATTTTAAAGCCTCTTCCAAATTTTTCCTCTCGTTCAATTTCCATCTTCCTGCTGTTTTTTATATAAACATTGCAATGTGACCAATAAACACAGTTTATACATTTCACCACACTAAAAATTTAATGCCTGAGCCTGCAATAAGTTATATTTATTAGTGGTTAGTTCTTGTTGGGAGGGCCTTAAAAAGTGATCACTTTACCGTAGACAGCCTATAGCAGCGGAAATTTTCCCTAGTCTAACTCGTTTTTTTTCCCTAGCCTGAGTAGAACAAACCTTAGTAATGCTGATGAAAGTCAGTCGTGCCAAACTCGAAACTACTAAGATGGAATACATATATTGGTCGTGAGCGACCTTAAGGGGGATCAGCATCCCGCCATATAGAATTTTCACTATTTTTACCATGATTTACACTTAAAGGCTGTTCACGATAAATTGAGCACTTTTGAAATCAACCTCGGAAAAAAGT
The DNA here is from genome assembly GCA_029891345.1 of Dryococelus australis. Taxonomy (NCBI): domain Eukaryota; kingdom Metazoa; phylum Arthropoda; class Insecta; order Phasmatodea; family Phasmatidae; genus Dryococelus; species Dryococelus australis. Next base: position 30,642,715 of record CM057007.1, on the reverse strand, counting down.
CACTGCCCATTCCTGCGTATATTTTAAAGGGCGCGCCCAGTGACATGTGCCCAGTAAAGTTGGTAACGATGGACAGAAAGTAGTTCCAATTCTTGACGTCGAATAAAAGGTGATAGGTAACCATTTGTGATGACTTAAATTATTTATTTTGCTTTTTGGTTATTTTAATGCATCGAAGTAAAAAAAAATGAGCAGAAGTGTAACATATTTACTTTTATAATAATCCCATATTTTCACCTGGCCGCCGCGTGAGCAAACTGATGAGGCTCATGACAATGTTAATTTCACCTGAGGTGGAAGACTACTCAACGTGCATACTAGTATATTTTAAGCAGTGCTCATTTTACCGTGAATAGCCTATAAGTATGTTCAAAGAAAATTTTCGCACGGCATGCCATACATAATAGTTCCTAAAGCTTTATCTAACTATATAGCATCTCTACAACGGTTATTAATTTCTGAACAGCAACTGCCGGCAGTAAATTTGAATTTTTTTTTTTTCTTGCGGCAAATACATACATGATCCTGGTAACGATAGTCTACCAGTACATGTTTTGGAACATGTGCAAATCAATGCCCTGCGCCTTGTCGACGCTCGAAATAAAATCTGTGATGCAAGTGGCGGGGAAAAATTTTTTCATAAATCCTAGATGGCGGGGGACCTGATCTCTCCCCCCCCCCTTTTTTTTTTTTTTTTTTTTTTTTTTTTTTAATCTCCGCACGCCGCAAGTCCGCCCTATTTTCTATTTTCGGCGGGGCACTCGCGCTTTCAGTCGCAGGAGGCATCGAACCAGTTTCCATTTCACGGTCAGTCTCCCGCGCTCTTCCAGCCGGGAGAGGCCGTGTGCGAAACGGTCGTGATCTACCCCGCCCTCAAGCCATCTCCTATTTATGACTTACTGTATGATCGACATAGTAATAAATTATTAAATAACTTCCTTCAAAATGAAACCCCCCTCCCCCAAATAAAACAGAATTTTAATTAAATTTAGTTTAACTGATTATGTAACAGAGTGCACGACTATTAACTGGGATAAACGTGGGGGAGGGGGGATTAAAAAGATGTCTGATCCCCTTTTCAGATACTACCTTATAAGAGAAATGAATAACGTTATATAGGAAGTACATTAATTGACTTTAATTTTAAAAATATAATAGAGTTCAGTTATTGCCAATGACCGAGTGCTGATAAAAAAAAGTAATTACAGATTTGGTTGTTGTATAATCGACAATTAAGTCTTAAAAGGGCTCTCTAGTTGCCATGTGTGCATCATTGTAAGCTGCTGCGCCTATCTCAATTTTTATTAAAAAAACTAATGTTCATTTTTTTGGTCATAAATGAAAGTCGCTATTTTGTTTCCATTTCGTAAATTTTGTTACTGAAACATAAACGAGGTCGTTCGAAAGAGTCAAATATACCAAAAATTTCTATAAGTAGCCTTCTTATAATACTCATAATTTTGTAAATCAGTGTTTTAAACGATAGCGACATTGCTGTATCTTTCTTGCACTGATGGCTGTATTAAAGCACTAAGTCGCCGCTTGTAATCCTGACGAAAAAGGACACACGCGAAAATTTTTTATGCTATTTCCCATCTCCGCCGCAATGATTCCTTACCGCCGGATGTGACTTTCAGGTGTTTAATATTGTTCGCTAGTTACTCCTCTCAAGAGTGGGATGGACCCGCGCGTCCAAGGTCAAGAAGCGAGGGTGCGATAGGGGCGACACTAACACGCACTCCTAGTGCCTCATCGCTCCTACGCGCAAGGCGTGCAGTGTTTCCGTCGAGACGCTGTACTGTGTAGATTAGATATATAACAGTGGCACTTTATTACACGCTATGAAAGACCACCGATTAAACTACGCCCGTTTTGTACGTTTCTCTTGCCGCTTAAGAAAACTGCATACGCAAGCTTACAAATGAAATATTTGACTATTTTCAAGAACTATTTTTCCTCATGAATACACTCAGTGTGACGTAAGTAATAGAGGCATAGATAATTGTTTTTATCTTTTCTGACAAAAAGTCGTATTTGCAGAACATGTATGTATCGAAACACGCGTATTCGCGCTAACAACTATTCCACGTAAAGGATGATAATCAGAAGAAAAACATTATTTATGTACGAGATACTGTCCTACGTGCAGTCTTTACTTACAAGTAATCATATACATAAATGTTTTCTCGCTATTGCAGGAGCGAGAGTGTGTGACAACCTCCAGAATAACTTTTTTTTTCGCGCTGTTCAGCTTCAGTTGTTCTGTCTTGCTGAAGTAAAATGGGATTTTTCCGCACCGCCTGATCCCATTGCCAAATGGACCACATTTCGAACAGGTTTTGCTCAACTGTTCAGCCATCTCTGTTCAAAGCTTGGAGCGCGCTCAACCTTTCAGGTTGCACTTTTGAATCGTGCGTGTATTTCCTGACGTATCGGAGAAAGGCTATGATGTTATGTACTTTCGAGTTGCATCAAACTCTGGTTTGATCACCACTAAGTCACTAAGTTACTAAAGGCTAAATCTAAAGCCGCGTATGCACAGTGCGAGGCAGTGTGCGGTGCACGGTGTTTGACGCTCATCTCAGCTTGAGACTGAATATAGTGCTCAATCTGTTCTCATCGCCATCATAAAACTCAGTGTCAATTCCATACGTTTCATTATTTTACGACGAGGCTGTGAATTGTTCACTTGTAGAGGGGCGAGAAGGTTCTTGGCACGAAGGTGTTTTGGGCGTTGGAGTGTAGAGGAAAGAGGAATGAAGTTGACCATGATGAACCATAGGAACTATAACAGCTAGAAGGGTAGTGGCCACAGTGAGTGGGAAAGAACTACCCTGTATCTGCGGGGAAAAAAAACGCTATAAATGGCTGGCTTTACATATAGTAAAGTTTGCCTTTCATATTTTCGCAGGTCATTCGTTACATGGGTTCCGAATGATTTGCAAGGATCTGTGCTCACCGATTCCGTTGCCTGTATTAAAATGTCGTATGCGTTCTGAACCATATCTTCATTATTTTTATCATCAGTTGCACGGCGTTTCTTGGCAATTTCTGGTGTCGCTCTATATGCAGTTTTATTCTTCAAACTCTTCAAAGTAGACTGTTGTATCTTCGTCACATTGTGTGGCGTAGAATATGTGATTTCTGAATAATCATCTTGACTTTCACCAGAAATGTTTTGGGTGTTCTCAAACATGAAATAATAACTCTATGCCCCCCTCCCACATATATTTCCGGGTGCCCTCTTCAGAATAAGCATGGTTAGAAGTTAGTGAAGATTTTTAAAGGAGTGGAATTTCCCGCACGCATTGGGCGCAATGGACGGCATACACGTCATGATACTGGCACTCCCAGTGTAACAGAATGTATACCATAATTATAAGAAATTTTTCAGTATAAGATTTGGGTTTTGGTAGACGCTAGTTAGTTATACTTTACCATACGTAGATTTTGGATGCCGTGGAGGTGTCTTCAAAAGCACACACAACTGTATAGGAAATTAGTAAATGGGCAACTTATTGTACCACAACCTCAAATACTTAAATTTCCGTGCGTCATAGAAGTTCCATATATGACATTGGCAGGTCATTTGAATTAAATAGTTATATCACTAAACCGTTCAGGATAACACCGCCAAGATATTCGAATGAAATAATATGTAATCATTGCATATCCAGGGCTCGTAGCACTGTCGAAAATTCGTTTGGTGCAACGTGTTTTGGTGCTCCGAGTTCTTAGAATACCAATACTACTCAAACAATCTTCTTTGCTTTCTTTGGTTGTAACAGAGGCATATCTACGTAAATGTTTGTATGCCGTCTGCTTCGAAGACTATTTACACGCCTGCAGTGCATTTGACAGAGAACCAAAAAGACTACTTATTCCAGGTGCATGGTAGAATAAACTCGGAACCCAATGCCCTGCAGCCTATTGGAAACACGCTTAGACAAGTAAGAAACGCAGCAAAACATATACGTCAATATTTGGTAAAACATTTGTTTCTAACAATGATGCCGTTCCTTAGAAATCTAATTATTAAAGCATATATCAATATATTGTGCTAACACAGGCAACAAAGTCGGGTGACAAAGTAAGGAGCTAGTGTATTTACTTAAGCCATAGCATGTGAAGTGTCGCTTGGTATGTTATTGTTCGTTATAAATTGAAACCCCAATCTTGTCTAAACCATTTTGAAGCGTATATGTTATCCACGCCTGTAAAATAAGTATTGAATTGTGTACATACTAGTAGATAAAAATTAACCTAAAGCGTAAGTGCTTACTCCTTGACATTAGAATTTAATTCATATTTATTGTATAAAAAATATGTCAAAAATATTTTTATCAATCTCAAAATACCTCCAATTACGAATTTTCTTTTTTCTACTCTGTAAATATATCACAGCATTTAGTACCACAAAATGAAAATAAATACACTCCTGGTCCAGTAGGTTTAATTTTATTTTCGTGAATGTTTGTACGATGCCAAGAGCGAAATGAGGGTTTTATTTTAGTTCTGCTACAGGCACATTCATTTCGGTGGATATTTTACACCAATCATCTTACCTTTAATTCGCTTGTAATAATGCTCACTTTTTTTGCATCCCATAACAATCGAGTACCTTCGTAAACTCTAATCACTTTACACAAAACTTGGTTTTCGTCCATGATGCGTGCGAAGTGCAGAGCGAGGCAAACACTTCCCGTCCACATGCAACGCACTGCTCGTACTAAGGCGCCATTTGACCGACAAAAGCCCACGGATGGCCGCGCATGTGCGCTGCGCATGTCTCGGGACGACCATACTAGGTACCTACGCACAGTTGCGAGGCGTGCGTCGCACGCTGCCTCGCACTGTGGGTTCGCTGTTTAAGCTAGCTCTATTAAGGCGAATTACCTGTACCCAGGTTGGAGTTACGTGCTGCCGTTTTGCTTTCTAGTTGATTATGTTTGCTGCTCGACACTCTTACTTTGGTCTTATAATTAGACTGCATATATGCATGGTTAGATTCATCGTATCCAGTCTCCTGGATAAAGACGTAACCTCAAGTTTGGAAGAATATTTGTCGAGCGTCGGGTAACTCAGATACATGAATACATCTCGGTGAACTGGTGGCATCATCTGGCAAGTGAAGACAGTCCTGCCAACTGTGTGTCCCGAGGACTCACACCTGGACAGCTAGTAGGCCATCCACTTTGGTGTTCTGGACCATCGTTGTTGCTTTAACTGAAAAGCAAATGATCCAAGAGCAATCATGTCATTAATAGGGCCACTGTTAATGATGAACATATAACTCTTGTCCTGTCAGCAACCACGGAAAAATCACACCTCTTGGAATAACTTGAACGATTTTCTACATTAAAAAAAAGTTGAAAGAATTGTTGCTCATTTTTTTTTTCAGTTAGTGAAAGTCTACATTAGCTTACGACCCAGTCTCGCCTGGAAATTGCATTACTGCTCCTCATCAAGGCCACACAGAGTCAGGGGTTTTGAGGTGAAATGCACATGCCGGGCTTCATCATTTAAACTTGGCATTTCATGAGAAACATCCGCTCTTCCTCCCAAAGTGAAGTCTCCTTGCTGAACTTATTTATCAGATCTATGAAGATTCCCTTCGTTCTGGGCACAGCATAATTCAGTAGTTACTGCAGCACGAATTTTGGTTAACGGGAACATGAAATGGTATTAGAAGCCGCCTTCGTATGTGTTAGTTGCTTTCGTTTTCGTCCGACAAGTTACAACTCTGCACCGGCAAGCCATCTAAGTCTTTAGTGTGTCTCGAGTTAAGCACTTCGTCAATTCTGGCATTGATTGTGCCGGGACAATCCCAATTACTATAGTGCGAACAATAAGCCCTCTCATATTTCAGGAGTAAATTTTTGTTTTTGTATGCTTTGCTACAAAGGAATTCATTTACAGCTTGCTTCTTATTCACTATCGGAAAACTTTCTTGCTGCATTCATGTGTTTCATCACACTCGCGGATGGTGTACTTATCTGCAAAGTGGCAGTGGCACAAACTTTTTTAAAGGTAATCGTCATGCGTCAATGCTGCAAGCGTTCTTGGATGACACCAACAGAATGTTTGCTTACAAGCTAGCTGAATACAACATAACTAAGTATTTCAACTTGCATCAGTCCAGCAATTTGGAGGACTCTTAAGAGGCAGGCGTCGAATATGTTTAGTCTTTCAGATATAACCACTTCCCATCCCTCTGTTGGCAGTTGGGGCGCATCACTAAGATACCTCGTGGGTCAGATGGTATTGTGCGTGTTGCCCAGGTGTTCGCCCAACAGGGAATCCTGACTCATTCTGCAGTCAAGTTGTGGCCATCACCAGTCAATTAATTTGAAGTGTGCTCACTTAAAAGTGGGCGGGATGTTTAGACATGTGTATCCGGTGTGGCGTGGTTGTGTGAGTGTGCATTTTAGACAACTTTTCATAATTTTTCATTCCCGCCCGCTCTTGTGGGCACAATCTTGTCCACCTTATTAACTAAACAGATAAATGAACAAATATTATTAGTCGCGTGCAGATGGCGCCATTCTAACACCGTCGTAACGAACATTCACTTATATAAAGTGCATTTCCGTCGTCATCCCATGCCCTGACAACAGCAGTCGGCTGAAATTTTCAGCAATGCATCCACAACACAATTAAACTTTCCGTGAAACTCAATGGAATGAAATTATTCTGGTTTCAGGGTATACGATCAGATATTTGGCCCTCATATTCCTATTAACACGACATGCATACTGCAAGAAGCTTGAGCTGTGAGTTAATTATTTTCTTACATTGCCCAATGTTCCACTAGTAATGTGAGTGATAAACATGAACTCGACAACGTAGCTAAACTGGATGTGCATTCTCAGGAGTATTTCCGTTTCCTTTTCTGCTATTATTCCATAGAGGTTATTACAAGCACATAATTACTAATCTCTAGAGACTTGCAAAATTCGCGTTATTATTTAAGGACAGACTGAATGAACACCAAGATACTGTGCATTTTACCAACTTCAGCCATTGGCCAAAAATATGTTTTGCACGCCTCGGAGAACTCTTGAGCCAATAATAAAGTTCAGCGGTGGAGTGGCCAATCTCTTTTAACGATATCAAGCAAAAACGTGACGTTGTATACAGTGCAGCGGCCAATGAAGCCCAAGAACTGTGCTCACTTGATTATAAGGCAATGGAGTATATCATGTCACCGATAGATTATGCGAATGCCGCAGGTCTCTACTAATCACGTTTTCCTGGTGGAAAGGTTTAACCTCTGGAAGAGACGTGTCGGAAACTGGTAGTGTGAAGGAACTCGGTAAAGAGCGATACATCCACTCGAGGGCAAAGGGTCATCCAAGGTCAGGGTTACAACCTTCTTGGTCAGAACGCCATCCGATAAGTTCAATGGCGCGTGTCGGACGTGAGACACTGATGGCTGGCACTCGTCCCGGCCCTAAACGCGTCCTCGCATCGAGGGATCGTCGACGCGAGGGAGAAAAGGGTATGCGTGAAAAATCGGCGCCATTTTCCACACGACTATCTCTCTCCTCGATGGGCGACAACCCTCCCTTTCGTCCCCCCGCGGGTCTACAGTAGATAGACCTTCGTCGTCGGCCACAATGCAGCGGAGATGTCGGCGAGGGAGAGAGTTCCAGTCCCTAAACGCTACAATCTGTCTCCCATCGAGAGCTCCTCAATTTCCTGCGCGTCGGCGAGCTTCAGCGCAACCCCCCTTTTCCCCCGCGGCCTCCACCCCTTCCAACATCCAGCTCTCTACCACAGGGCTCCATCTCCAGACAGGGCGAACCCTCCGTCTTCGCCTCGCCGAGAATCTCCAGAAACTCTGTCTGCAGAATTCGCTGCTCTTCTAGACGCAGTACGAGGAAACAGACAACGCTACATCTCAGAGAACATTTCATCTGGGACTGCCACGTCTCCAGCATTTTACGGGTATTAAATTGTTTTTAAGGCTGTTCATGATAAAGTGAGCACTTTTGAAATCAACCTTAGCAAAAAGTCACTGCCCCTGCATGCATATATTTTAACAGACGCACTAAGTGGCATGCGAGCAGCAAAGTAGGTTTACGGTGGATGGAAAGTAGTTCCCTATCTAAACGTCAAATAAAATGTGTTATGAAACCATCTGTTTTAATGCATCGAAGTGTGAAAATGAGCAGATTTGTAAAATATTTAGTTTTCTAATAATTTCACAGTTTCACTTGACCGACGCATGAATAAAGTGACGAGGCCCATGGGAATGTTAGTTTTGCATGAAACGGAAGAATACACAACGTGAATACAAGTAGATTTTAAGCAGGGATTTCAAAAGTGCTCATTTGACCGTGAACAGTCTATACCAAAATTCCGTCTAGTTTTCCTTCTCGCCTATTCAATAAAAGTGCTCTCCTAATTCTAAAAAAAAAAAAAAAAAAAAAAAAGGTATTTAATTAATTACTATTATTTATTGATTGACGAACCTCTATTGCTTTATTTTCTGTAAAACTATCATTCGCGAGTCAAAGTGGGCATTTCCAGCTTGAAACACCCGTGAAAAATAATTGTTGATTTTCAATTAAATTTTGCTAAATAGTAATACAGTTTGCCAGCAATCCAGGCTTGCTTTATTTTTGTTTTGTGCAAGTTGCACATCGTTTATCACCTTCACTACCTGCTGTATGCTCAATTCGTAATTTATTTATTGTATTTCTGTATGTATGCGCCATACTAAATTTTTGAGAGTTTTTAAGATATAAATAAGATAATGTAAAATGTTTGAACGAATGTAAATCTAAATCCAAATATCAATAGTGCTATGATTACATGAAGGCTGTTCCATTTTAAATACTTAAGTTCAGCTTATAATGTGAAAATATCATTGATTTCAACATATTTTGTAAAAGGGGTTTCAATACAGACATGTTTCTGAATGAATATAATGCAAGTAGTTTGTTAATAGTAATTTAATATTTATTATAAATTACTGTTATTTACAGTTTGTAAGCAGAGTAAATCTAAATTCAATCGACACCATCGTGAAGTGATTCCTTATGCAAAGTCAAGTGGGAAAAATACAGAACAATTTATACCTAAACTGAATACTGAGGAGTAATACACTGTTGTTTGTAAAAATTGAAACACCCAGAAAGAATGGCCCGAATGAATCCAATCTTGGAGGATGTGTAGAACAATGTACCAGCAATAAGTGATTACATTGCAGAGAGATGGCGTACACGTAGATCCAGCAGCGCCCTCTCTTGTGTGACCGAAAAGGTCCGTGTTACTACAAGCTCAGTCAGTGAAGAGCCGTTAAACGAACTGAAAACAAGTGCTAGTATGCCTCGTCGGCGTCAAAAGTCGCCATATCAGCATGTGAGCAAGTTCGAACAGGGCAGAATGATCGATCTTCGGGAAACGGGTTCATCAAACCATGACATTTCGGCTCGTACAGGCCATGCTGCTACGATAGTGATGCGTGTGTGGCCCCAGTGGAAAGAAGAGGGTCGTGCACAGAGACGAGCAGGTACTGGACCACGAAATATAACCACAGCACGGGATGAGAGTCATCTTGTCCGCATGGTCATAACGGAACGTACAGCCTCGTTCACAGTGTTGGCTCGACACTTACAATTTCTCCAAGTCTATGTACATAACCAGGTCCTTTAAGTGACGGAGGTCTTCAATAAATGGATATCACTTGCTGTTTACAATTGACATTTACGTACTCGTCCATCACCTCACAGAAATTAATTTAATCTAACTAAAATCAGTCGCAATAAACAGTGTATCAAAACTAATTTGAATTATTTTATAAATTATATGTACATTTTTGACATTTCCAATAGTTACAATAAAGTCCGTACCGTATGTCTATACAGACCCACCATAATTCAGTCCAGCTTACACCAGTCCGGAAAGTTCTAGAGCGCACCGAGCGTCCCCATGCAGAGTATCTTTCTACTCGTCGGATACCACGCCCTCTCGTCCGTCCAAACCACGCACACGCTCGTCCGCCGTCGTCTCGCACCCTTCTACAGTCGTCAGCCCTCGCCGCTGATGTCCCTCGCTGCACCAGATTTTTCCGAATGGCCGCATTTCAACCAGATGGCTACCACAAGAACCCCGAACCTTCCAGCTTCGCTGGTATTTATAGTGTCGTCGGCCCTGGCCCAGAAATTTCTTTAACATCTCGGGTTGCGCCGAGGAAGGAGATAACTAGAAAGTTAATTTAATACCCCGTCGCTGACTTCTTCAGAGGAGTGATGGGGGAGGGTGACGACAATCCAGGTAGCTGTCAATCATCCCGCCCTTTGAGTAATGTAATTATGGCCAGGTAGTGGTGACTCACAGCTCCCCACCGCCGCGGGACTGCTGCGCACAATCAAAATGCTATCCACCACTGAAGTTAAAATTGGTTACAGAAGAATGTAAGACATGCCACGCTCTCGAACATAGTAGGGGTTGCGGTGGCTCAGCGGGTAGAGCGCTCGTCTCCTACCAAGGTGAACCGGGCTCGATTCCCGGCGGGGTCACACCTGGATTTTCGCACGTGGGAATCGTGGTAGACGAATCCGCTGATCGGTGGGTTTTCTCGGGGATCTCCCGTTTCCCCCACTCTTGCGTTCCGGCGCTGCATCATACTCACCTCACTTCACCCGCATCGGCTCTAAAGACCACGTAAAACTCTACACTCCACATTCCTCGAACATAGAAGGACATTAACGATTGAGAAATTGTTCGAAATATTTTGCTCTTCGCAAGTAAAAATGTATGTTTGTCATCTTGTCTGTTGGGAAAAAAAAATTTCTCAATGTAATTCTGCCGAGTACTCAAAACGTTAACACTTTATGTTTTAGCGTTTCATGCAAATCAAAATGCCAAACAAAAAGTTTTACTGGCTCATTAATGTAAAAACTTAAAATGTTGAAACGCATTTACCACATACATTAAATAAATATAAATACACCAAAACATAGTTCCAGGCCTTAGTAATTAATTTGCAAACATATGCCATTTTGTAACTATGACAGATTATCGACCATGCATAGCTATTTTAAAAAAAATAATATATTTCCCAAAAAAAAAACACATTTGGTTACGTACAGAATGGGAATAGGAGTGAGCAGAGGGCTTCGGCATCATATGTGGGGTTCTTTGTATCTGCCCTTGTCGCCGTTTCACATCACTAGGACGGTACTCCCTCAGCGCGGGGGTGGATCGGTCATTTGTGAGGGGGTGGATCAGTCCTTTGTGAAGGGCCTTGGTCACCCAGTAGGCTCTCAGTTAAGTTGTGGAAGGAAAGAGAAGCTAACCCCTTCCCCCTCCACGCCCGTGAGATTTTAAATTTTCTGCATAGCATACAAAATCACAGGTATCCCAGGTTAGCGCCTGGGATGTTTCCAAATCTGTGATTTTACCTGCCTTTCCCCTGCCTGTGCGGGGTAAAAGTACAATTAAAATTAATTTAATTTGTCTCGAAATTTCGAAATTTAGGACTCTTGAAGAGCTATCGCTAGCCCCACGTAAGAGGGCCAGCGGTGGTTTGGAAAGAATCAGAGGGAATTTTTCTGCCGAAAGAGTTTATGAAAACGGTTAAAAGTTGCTTTCCATGATTGGTGTAGCGAGGGCTTAATTTACATGGTTGTGTGGGACTCATCTAGTTGAGAAGTCATGCGAAGAGTGGCGAATGCTCACTGACGAGACCACAGACTAAAGATGAGGTGGACCGATCTCGCTGGCTGCGCACAACCAATCTCCGTGTCCCAACATTGAACTGCTTTTCTGCCAACACGTCTAGCGAAAACGGCGTCGTTCGGATTTTAGGTTAGAAAACTGATTTGCAAACAAGTGCTTAGATATGTTTTTATACTTCCTCTAACCAGTCTGTGATGCTTTTTGATTAAATTCAAAATTGTAAAGGTATTTTATTAACACAATAGTGCTTGTCATTTAAAAATTAAAATGTAAACAAACACGTACATCACTGTTGACCATGTGACTTTTGACAGTTGTGTAGGATTGGGGTAGGTCAGTGCTGGGTACATGCGTAGAAGACGAACAAGCGGCCTGCCTCATCTTTAGTCTATGGATGAGACCCTGGAAGGCAGACGTGGAACTGATCAAGGTCGATCGACAACAGGAGAATCGTCGCGGCTAGTGTTATCGCGATGGACAGCCTCTGCTGAAGTGGTTTTCGCAACTGAGAGGGCACTGCGGCCAGGGTTACCCGTGGCTTTTTCCGCACGGTTTACTGCGCTAAAAGGCGGACGGGAGGGTTGAAAGGAGCGAAGTTGACGACTTGAGGCTAAGGCCGCGGCAAGAGGGGGAGGGCTTTACGACGTAAACTGGGCCGCTGAGTTTTACGACGTCTAAGTCGTAAGTCTGAGTTGGCCGGATCCAACGTGCTTGGCCCGCTCTCTCTCTCTCTCTCTCTCTCTCTCTCTCTCTCTCTCTCTCTCTCTCTCTCTCTCTCTCTCTCTCGTCTTCCGAGCGTTTTTCCGGGGGGGGGGGGTGGTGTTTGGGGGTTGTGAGGACGTGGAGGAGGGGGTTGCGGTGGAGAGAGGAAGACGTCCAATGCAGCGGTTGCAAAAATCTCGGCTCGAGGAGTTAAGTCTATGATCCACCCGGCCGTCCATAACTCACTTTGCTCGCGCGGTCTTGGTTCTCGCATTCTTCAGTAGGGACTTCCAAGCCAGACCATCATCCTCAATATCCGGTTACTTTATCGTCTCCGTGGCCTGCTTACGCCACATCCCCCCCCCCCCTTTTCGTAACTTCCTTCCGACCACGCATCTCAGGAGTCCGGAATATGAGGACAAATGTGGTTGGAAGATGAAGCCTTTACGGTCAACTGACTCTTCCATTTGCACCTTCCAAGAATTATGAAATGCGTATCAGTGAGGTCGCATTTCTGTTTAGCCCACAACGCCTTACGCCTACACATAATTCAGCGAACTTTTTATATAGGATGTTTACAGTATATTAAGCAGTTTGGCAAGCCCTGATTAGGATCTAACTGTATACACGTTGTGTATTCTTCCTCCTTATGTAAAATTGCCATTGCAATGGGCCTCATAGCTTTCTTCGTGCGTTGGTCAAGTGAAACTGTAGAATTATTATAAAAGTAAATATTTCAAAAATCAGCTAATTTTTACAATTTGGCGCATTAAATAAACAGAAAGCGATAGAAATAATTTCAGTTGTCGCAGTTACTGCAAATCAGTGGTTTTCTACTGAGTCGAATTTAGAGTGTACTTTAAAAGGACTATGAAGCTGCGCGTTCAAGGTCAAGAAGCGAGGGACTGATATGGGTGACACTAACACACACTTATAGCGCCTCATCGCTCCTATGCGCAGAGCGTGCAGTCTTTCCGTCGTGGTGCTGTACTGTACAAATTATATCTGTAACAGCGGGACTTTATTATAAGCTGTTCACGGTAAAATGAGTACTTTTGAAAGCCCTTCTTGCGATCTAATTGTATGCACGTTTTGTATTCTTCCGCCTTATGTAACATTACCATTGTCATGGGCATCATCACTTTATCCATTCGTCAATCAAGTGAAACTTCCAAATTACTGTAAAAGTAAATATTTTACAAATCTGTTTATTTTTACACTTTGGCGCATCAAAAAAAAAACAGAAAGCGAAAGAAATAATTTCAATTATCAGAAATGGTTACCTAACACTTTTCATGCGACGTTAAGATACGGAACTACTTCCACATCCATTATTACCAACTTTATTAGGCGCATGTCACTCAGGGTGCCCGCTAAAATATATGCAGGTAGGGGCAGTGACTATTTTCTCAGGTTGATTTCAAAAGTGCTCAATTATTCGTGAACAGCCTTTACACGCGACGAAAGCCCACAGATTGAAGTACGCCCGTATAGTTGTACTTTTCTGTTATCGCATAGACCAGCTTAAGAGATGCAATGTTTGACCAATTCGACTATTTTTGTTCTCCGTGAATAAACTTAATGTGATAGAAGTAAAATGGTAGGGACATTGATAATTCTCTTTTACCTTTGCTGGCAAGAAATTTGTATTCACATAACTTTTGTTTACCGAGATACGCGCATTCGCGCAAACAACGCTTTAGAAGAAAACATTTTAGTAGGGAGGGCGTGGCAGGAACTGTCAGGCGAATTTTAGTGACGGACGTCAGATCAGCAGGTCAGAACTGTCGCCGTATCTCGTGCGAGGCAGACAGGCGTATGCAGAGACTCCCTGTAACTTTCCAGCGAAATAACCCACGCACGAGGCAGACGGAAGTCGAAGATGGCGCGAGCTTGTCGATGGGCGGGGAGAAGCGGGTCCGGGAGGATTTGAAGGGGTTGTGCCGAAGAAGAGATGCGGTAGTTTTGGGGGAGGGGGTATAGGAGGGGGTGGAGGCAAAGTCCCGCTCGCCTGCACAAGACGTGCGTTCGACGACGGAGAATGATGTTATAACGCTTCGAGCCGACTGCCGACAAAGCAATCCGTGATGGGGAGCGGGTTGAGGAAACCTGGGAAGGTGACGGGTTGGAAAGTATCTCAGGGAGGGTGTCCTCAGACTAGGCGGGAAGGGGTTGGTTGGTTAAAATGGGAGGGGTGGTTGACAGGCGGTGTTTCACCGCAGACCGGAAACGCCTTACAAGCCCCACCCCGATGTGTGTCTTTGTGGCTGCGCTGGATAGTCGAAACCCCCCCTTACAACCTAGTGAGAAACTTCTGAGGTCCAACCTGGCCGTCATGCAGAGAAAGTCGTGTACCAAGCAGTGGCGAAGTTATTGGAAATGATATGGGTGACAAGTCCACTCCCAGAAGCCAAAAACTTATTTTCTAGTTAGACAACAAACGCTGGTATAGCACATTTCTGTTCAATACAATTATTTTACATATTACATTCAAGTGAAAATAGAAATCGTAGTCATGTAATACGAGCCAACTTCATAACACATTTGAAGTTTCGATAGTATATTTTTTATCAAATTAATATGGGTCACGCATACCTAAAGTTCGTCACTTATACGCCAGAAAAGAAAAATCGTGATTAGTGTCGTTTTCAATATGAAGTGTGTATTGAATCATTATTCCACAAGTGCGCAAAAAAGAATTCGTAAATTTGACACAGCAACAAGAGCTCTTTTGTTCCCCTCCTTGAGGAAGTTTTATCAACCCTAAGCAAGTTAAGCGTCTCCTTAGAACGGGACGATGGTCGAACCGCGAGGTAATATGGTAAACTGATATGATATTTCTTAACAACCACAAATTTTTTTGTTGTTTTTTAACAGTTCCGCTGTATGCCAATACGACAATCTGGTTTGAAAATGACAATAATGGCGAGACATTAACGGCGCTCACTATATACAATTCATGGTTATTTACCATTTTAGTTAAGTCCTGCACTCAAATTAATAATATTTTGCACAGCATTCTTTCTTACACGGCACTGCCAACAACCCCATTTTATCTGTGGTTTTATTTATATTAATTATAATGAAATATAATTTATAGATAAACACAATTAATTAAATTTTAACTAAACCAAAAAATATATATATATTTTTGTGTTAATAGAAAGATACAACTCTTGAGATAGGTGGCATATTTTCTGTGGTTTTCTTTCCTTTATAAATCTTTAAACTAAATTACAGTTTTAGAATTTTGCTAATCGATGTTATCTTCTAGTTTCTTTTTATAAATAGTACAATTTATATGTATGTGAATATACTCAGTCAATCACATTATGCTGACCATCCGCTAGTATCCAGAGTAATCGCCCTTTGCAGCACCAACAGCAGCTAGACGAGCCGGCAGTGACTCAGTCAGGAGCTGATAGGTCTCCAGCAGTAACTCAGTCAGATGCTGATAGATCTCCGCGGGTATCTGGAGCCATGCTGTCTGCAGTGCGTCCCACGACTGTTGAAGGGTGCGTGGCGGAGGAGACAGACGGCGAACAAGACGATCGAGGTGGTCCAACAGATGTTCAGTTGGATTGAGATCGGGGCTGTTTGGGGGCCAGTGAAGAGCTTGGAAGTCTTGATCGTGCCCTACCAGCCACGTGCGGACACTTCTAGCCGTCTGGCAAGGCGCATTATCGTGCTGGAAGATCTCACCCTCCTGAGGAAAGACAATCATCATGTATTGGTTGACGTGATCGCCGAGGATGGATTCATAACCAAATCGATCAAGAGTGCCTTCCACACGGATGATGGGACCTAGAGAATACCATGAGAACATTTCTCAGACCATAACACTGGCTCCACCGCCTTGTGTTCGTCCAGCAATAGATACAGGGTGTCTGTGTTCTCCCAAGTTTCTGGCTAGACACGCTGACGTCCATCCGTTCTCTGCAGCTGAAAACGTGACTCGTCAAAGAAGGCTACGCATCACCAAACACCAGCGGTCCAGTCGCCATACTGTCGAGCAAATTCCAGTCGTTTCCGTCTATGCACGTGTGTTAGCATGGGTGCAATTTTTTGTTTCTTTTCTCGTGGCCAGCTACAACCCCAGACACAATCTTTTCTTTTCGCCCCCGCGCCTATGCCCTTCCTGGGCAATGCAGGGGTGTAAGTATTTTCTTTGACATATCATGATGCTTTCTATCTTATAACTTTCCTTCCTCTGGCTCTTTACATACCACCACCATTTGATTGATTATTGTTGTATATGATTACAAACGATATTTTACTACCAAGCAGCTCGGAGGGTGGAGCACCGCCGGAATGCAGGGGTGGGGAAAACGAGAGATCCCCGAGAGAAAACCCGCAGACTAGCAGCATCGTCCGGCACGATTACCAAATTCTAACATCCGGCAGCCGCCCCACCTGGACTCGAACCCGGTTCGCCTTGGTCCGAACACTCCACCACCGAGCCACTAAAAATATACAAAATGGTCCCGAACTACAATCACACACTTTGTGAGATGATATGTTTTTGTAAAATGTGGTAGAAAGCAGTATATGAATTACGACCTAACGTGATTAATACGGGAAGTGCTCACCTCTGAAAATCGGGAATTAAAATTATTTATTTGCAATATGCCAGAAATTACGTGAAATGAGACAACAAACCTGTTAACAGTGTTTACCTGTTCTGATATTAGTCATTTGTAGACATTCGGCTTGTAGAAACATCACTCTTCATTAGGAAGTCAGGAGTTGACATGTTGTTAACCTACAGAAGTGTATTACACGAGGTTGTTCATCGTGTGTTATTGCACACGCTGAATGTTTGCAGGTGGCAGATATTACCTTCAGTCTATCACTATTCACCTAATTGTTGTGTCATCTCTCGACGTTTCTGACTTTTTTTAAAATAACTCCTTTTGATTCCCAGTTTTCGAGGGCGAGTATATCCCTCAAAAATAACTTTAGGACGTAGATCGTATTGTTATAAGACGCCAAAGATCCGTATCTGAGTTCGCGAATGAAGTCTTAATAAATAAAATTTAAAAAATACATTTAATTTAAAAGTATTCTCAAGGCTTATATTCACGACATTAAACTATCTCTACTATGACTATTGTTATTTTCAGTGAGCGCAATATTTAATGTATAGCTCAATTCTAATTAAAGCTCTTATCAGTATATCTATATCGGTTACACTGACTTACTTCGCACTCATTCAATCTGTCTGTTTTCATGCACCCAATTCACTAGCCCTGCCCGTCAACCTCACTCTCCAATGTACCATTGCTTGCAGTCCGTAAGCTTCAAGGTCGCGCAGTCCTCCAAACTCTCGACCTCAATAACCAGTGCGACGGTCTGTTCGAAACACATCACTTGAGCAGTCAGTGCACCATTTCAAGGTCATGTCGCCCATATCGAAATTTAAAAAATTCATAACTCCTAAACTATTTGACCGATTTTCACCATTCAAACACCATTTGTTTACAAATTCGTGGCACAATAAACCCACAGAAATATCTCCATCAATATCACATTTTTAAAAGAGTTGGTGAGGTTAAGTCATGTTAGGTGAGATGATGTCATGTTCTAAATATAGCTATTACGTAATCGTAAAAAAAAGAAATTTATATCTGTGACATGTCTTTGGAATGTTGCGCAATTAGGTTAGGTTAGCTTAGTTTAGGTAAGGTAATTTACCTTTGAATTTTGAAGATCGATCAACTTACAACAGCTCTATATGTGTAGGAGGGCGAAGGTTGCCAACACTAACCTCGTAGCATATTACTTTAACTATTTTGGTCAAAATACACAAATTTCACAATCGTGGCTTCAATAGTCTCGTTGGCCCGATCTGGGAGGTCCCCCACACCCTGAGTGTCGCTGGCAGAGGAGCAAGGAGAGTGAACCATAACATTCTTTCAAGATAACCACATAGTCCAATTCGCTGCAGGTCAGGGGTGCACAAGCTTTGGCAGGGTTATCGCGGCGGCATGCAGCGGTACGCACGACGGCATGCCTTTGTAAATCACCGCGCACTCTCAGGTTACTTGCGTAATCACCACACACTCATTCGCTCGAAAAACTGGGACTGGCAAGGGAAAATATGAAGCGCAGCGAGAATGTAACAGTGATATATTTTCTACCCCGTTTTTCATAACGAAACTTCTCGCCGAGGTTTGGAACTGGAGTTTCGGATAAGCCTGAACACATATACAAGTACGGAGTAAGAGTGGTCATTTTTCTTCAAGTCCTCGCCGCGAATATACGGCGTGGTAGATCTTCACTCCAGCAGCGTCTAGTTTCCGTAGAGAGACCGCTGTTACTCATAGCAAAGCAGGATGAATAGCCCCCGCGTCCGTTCTCTGTACAGAGGATGCTCCTATAGATCCTCTACGCCTCTCCCGGAGCAATGAAACCTGAACGAAGCTAGACAACGCATCTCGAACCCCGAGCGTTGTTTACGACTGAGAATCCCGTGCGCGCATGCGTTGTTTCACTGCGAGCTTAGGCGATGCCTCAAAGGAAAGGGAACATCGCTGGTGATCCTTGGGCTATATCTAGAGCGCAAGAAAAAAGGGGGTAGGGGGTTTAACCAAGCAGATTAGAGCCTGTCACTTTACATAAAGAATAAAAAAAAAAACTTTGTCCGTGTTGGACACTATTCCCTCGAACCCTTTGGTATTTTCAAAGCCACCCACTACTGTTCACGTGAGTGCACCACTATAGCAAATATGGTAGAAGAAAAATATGGGAAAATGCGTTTTAACATTGTCAACACGCGAGACACTTTACAACAGCTCTACTAGCGGATTGTGCAGACGAATACCCGGGAAATTCAAATTTACATGGCTCGCAATTGCACGATTTAAGTGCAGTTGTCGTCTCGTAGTATTAAAACGTGTTGTTTTGGCGAATTTAATATAATAGTTGCTTATTCATATTAGTATGCCGTACTTAAAAATGCGTTTAAAGCATAAATATTGTCACTTGAAACAAGGACAATCAGTTTTAACAGAATCATGTTACTGGGCACAGGCTTAGATGCTGCAAGTTACAAAGGACAAATGTTAATCGATTATAAGTAAGAGAATGGAATGCTAAACTGAATATCTTTTTTCAGATACATAACCGACTGCATTTATTCAATAAATTCTTGAGAATGGAGCTGTCACCGAGCTTATTTTTCTGCAAAAAAATATCTGGAATGTACATAACCAAAATTTTTTGGGACAGAAAAATCTCCACGACTTATCTGTGTTTTATTAACGAAAGATTAATAAAAAATAGCTCTACTACAGTTAGCGATTTAACACTGTGGCTTTTATTAGCTCTATAAGCAGCAATATCTTTTAGATATTTAAGATTAACCTAGCAACAATATAAGTTGCCTAAATATTAACTTACTGGTTTTGAAGTTTTTATCATTAAATTAGCAACAGAATAAATAGTTCACAAATTCTATTCCTAACAATATGGTTTTCATTCTGCTTTCTTCTTTCGCAGAAGGTGTATTTTGATTGGAAATACATTTTCAAGAAAGAAACATTTTGGGGAAACAAATTTTTACGTGATAAAATGTATACTCAATTATTGTTTAAGTTTTAATTTCCTGATTTTACCACCAAGATAAATAAACTCATATCCAGCGCGTTGCATTTTATTTCAGAGTGCGTATTCGTTTCTACAGAATCTCGTCGGAAGGCGGTGGCCCATCCGTCAGTCCGTCGAAAGTCAAAGTTTGACGGATAAAAAAACGCTGCCCTACGATTGGTCGAAGATCATGTGACCATCTGAAGGGTGAGGTGGATGGTTGCGAGTCCAACATTACACATATAAATCAGTTTTGTCGTGCAGTTATGCCACAGCTGCACTACCTCGAGTGAAACAGAAGCAGCTGTGGTTAACCCACTGGCAGCCATGCTTCAACCATAAGTAACAACCATTTGAAACCTTTGTGACTGACTTCTTCATAATCTGATTGAACCAGTTTTGAAATTTTGGGGGCTGAAAAAAGAAATGTACTCAAAGGACTATTCTGTAGCTTGGTAATATCTAGTGCCTGTTCTTTAACAAAACAAAGTATCTTTGTGGTACAGATCAACTCGGGATTTGGGGAAATTTTAATCGAAATGGCGCGTAGTGTCAAATTTGTAACCGTAATAAAGGCACAGTCAAGTACAGAAGGGGCAAGAGTATGGTCTCCTCCCCCCGCTCATTTCCAAATGCTGGTTTCATAGACACTAATTGATCACTTCATCATTTATCAGGTTTTTGTAAATTATGGTAAACTGCTCACCTCACCTCACTCCTTTCAAAACGTTTTATTTGTACGTATTTATGTAAAAAGAAACAAACACGCCCAAACTTCCCACACATAGTGAGGCTGTGTTCAAAGTTACCATTTAGTACACTAGTATTTTAACATGTAGTCGTGTTCAATTTGGATGCTATTAAATCACTTGTTCAGAAGTGGTTGCGATTTGTTAATTTAAGATTTTAGTAAGTATCGTTCCATAGTAAAATATCAAATACGTTATTATTTTGCTTGACTAATTCACGTCACATTGCATCTTAGAATACTATGTAAGTGCCTATTGAGAGTACCTCAATTAAATTTCGTAGAACTATTAAGTTTGATCATTACTTTGACCACCACACATTGTGTGTTCGACATCCATTTTCTTGGCTAGTGTAGATAATCCATGGAGGAAGCAGCAACATTGACTGCAAAATGCTTACAGCTTTCAACAACACAATGGTACGCCTATGCAAAATATGAAAATGTACAATCGCCTCTGATAACACGCCACTTAACTAGGGTTTAAATGCAATTGGTCAAAATATTTGATAGTACATACTAACATATGTACTCAAGCCATTCAGCTTATTTACTTCATCTCTAAAGTTTTTCATGCATTAAGCACATTTAATTTTGTAATTCACTTTAAAAAACAAAGCATATTTCCAAATTTTTATAACATTAGATCATCATGAACAAGTCACTTCTAATAACCAACCTGTATTTTACCACAGATTTTCATATGCTTCATGGCAATAAGACTAGAAAGCATGTTGCAGAATTCAAAAGCAGCTGAGCTGAAAATAACTTACCTTAGTCATGAATTTAAGGCACTTTCTGTTCAAATTCATGGCACTAGTTATTGTAATGCAATTTGCAAGTACTTTCTCCAATACTGTGATCACCGCAAACGAAACTCTGTAAATAGGCCAAAAGAAATGTGTGTATATAACTATAAGTGGCTTATCTGCATTGCAGAATGTTGCAAAATAATTCATTGAAAAACACCTCATTTAAGCTAATACTATAGGTGGATGCACAAAGTTAAAATACTGAATACTTCAGGGAGTAAATAAGAGGAGTTGAAATTGTTTATTTATTTGTAAAAAATTTATAATAAATATCACTGAAATGTAACGATGACTCTCAGGAGTGAAATATTATAGTTTGAAGGTTTTGTACACAGTTGCGTAAACAAATGTGAGTGTGGGGAGGAGGGGGGGAATGTTGCTACTACTTTTGATTGGTTGTGACGGTAACCCTCACTCGAAAGCTGGTTCACACTCTGCAATATACACACCGTCTTGCCAACTGTAGACAACCTGATGACATCTCCACTGTTGCAATCAAAGTGTCTGGTGCGTGGTGTCAGTACATGGTGTTTAGCACACAGAATGAACTTTGTTGCACCGGCTGGAGAAGAATTATTCTCGCCACCGAAAACTGTACTCGACGACTCTACTCTCATTCATATTAAAATTACTTGCAAACTCAGTATGTAGAGAAATTAAAATGTTTGCACAAGAAAACAGTAATGATATGTAGAGCTTAGTGTGTGTAAAGGGTGCGTGACTACTTAGAAAGGAAACCATTGCAGTTTTAATTCAGTTGTTTCTTTACTAAATCATCGAAAATATTTTTGGTAGTTGGTGCAAACACAGCCCAAATAACATACAAATTAATATTCAAATGTATAGTTTCCCAAATGTAAACAATAACATTCCAAAGTTTGAAAATACATTGAAAAAGTATATAAGCAATACGGATATGTACGTAAACAAAATTAATTTGCTGAAATCTGGGCATTTTTTTTAATGGGGGCTTTACAAAAAGAATCTCATAAAATGGTATAATTCCACTCTACTAATTACACAGAACACGAATTTACTATAGGCATCAACAGTTGACTAATAGAAACACCAAAAACGATAGTGGAGACGGCTGTGAAGATAGGGGAAATTGTGGGATAAAATAGGTGAAAAATATGTAAGTGATGTAATATTTTATTTATGAAAATACATAAAATTGCAAAAAAAAAAAGCGGCACCATACACTAACTAAATAGACAATACTTATAATACAAGCTACAAATACGATAGTGGGGAGGGCTATGAAGATCAGGGAAATTAAGGGGAAAAAATATATAAAATATGTACATTTCCATTATAAACTTTTACCCCTCAATTTCCCTCAAGTTCATAGCCCTCTCCACTATCGTATTTCGAAATTGTATTGGTAACATTGTCAATTTAGGTACGGTGCTTAATATTCAGTTCAATCATTTTGCAATTAAACGTTTTCATGAGACAATATTACAGTAATATTACAGAAATATGTTAAATTGCAAAACACACATACATTATTTCTCAGTGCAAATAGGCCACACACGACAATGATTTATAGGGAAAATCCCAGTTTCGCTGATGCGTTACCACCTAAAATAAATTGCCGGCGCGCCTTGAATCATTGTTTTGAGTATTTATTACCCTACTGACGCCGGGACTCTGGTTCTGTGCATAATGTTTGGCTAGTATGTAAATATTGTACGAGCAATCACCGACACACATGCCTATGTAAACAATTTTTCTGAAGCAATCAATCACTCATATCCCTAGCCTCAGCTTGCTGAACTAAACACACACTTTAACAAGAGACTTCAGCCAGTTTAACAGACGAATGTGGAATTTGTAAACATTGTTTGCTTTTATTTTTCGAAGGTGTCGCTCAAATAAAAACAAACCAGGACCTTTCAGGTTAAGGGCTCTCAAACTTCGCAAGGCCCTTCAGTGTACAATATTAGAAAGAGCAGCTACGACACTCAAGTGATCTCGTTCTTGGTCTTGCGGAAGCAAATTTGGGTTGCCAAAATCCTCTTTTCTGAAAAGGTTGGAACACACTATTCTCGTGTAGGTATAAACCGCCAGTCCCTTTTTTCTTCTTCATTACATCCAGGTCTGCTCTTACATTTCTGCACCCATCGCTTTGCACCTAGGAAACAACAAAACAGTATTTAAGTAAATTAAGGTTTGTTTGAGTGAAATTTGCAATAAATACACGAATGGAAAATGTTATCCACTGCAACTCGTGTACTTACCGACTTGCATTCTTTGGAAATCTTAAAAAGGACTTAACTGTAGTTCGCAACGTTGTAGTTATTGCAGCCAAAAACTACACAAATCTTTCCTGCCATAATAAATAACCACTCAAGCGAAAAAAATTTGATTTAAAACGCATCCAAAATACTCAAAACTACCCATTCAATGCACAGCTTATCATCGTACGAACAGCACAGACCGCTAGGAGCGCTGGCATCGGTGTCTCACTTTTTTTTTTCCGGCTACTTTCCCATATTGTCCTTCTACTATATTTGACTATAGTATCTGCGCACACTGCATTTTTTTGTGAAATAATTGTTTGCGCGAATATGCGTATCTTGGTAAATAAATGTTTTGCAAATACTACTTTTTTCTCAGAAAAGATTTAAAACTATCCAATACCTATTTTTTTTTTTCTTAATTTGTCACACTAAGTGTATTCTTGGAGAAAAAATAAATCGGGAAAATAATTAAATATGTGTCGCATTTTTAAAGCTTGCCTATGCCTGAGAAAAGTACAAATATACGGGCGTAGTTTAATCTGTGGGTTTTTTATCGCGTGTAATAAAACCCAACTGTTACAGATCTAATTTGCACAGTACAAAGCAACGACGGAAACACTGCACGCCTTGCGCGTAGGAGCGATGAGGCGCTAGGCGTGGAGTGTTACTGTCGCCCGTATCGCTCCCTCGCTTTTTGACCTTGGCCGCGGAGGGTGAAGGGGGGGTCCATCCCACTCTTAACACTGCATATATTTACCATCATTTCGTTTTTACTAACGAAAAAAATATTCATACTCGTTATATTAATAAAGTTTTATTAAAATTATTATTATTATTTTAAAGTTGCATTTGTAATAGAGACGTGGTATATTGGTTCATTACAGCCTACGCCCGTGTCGTTGAATTGTTATGTAAATTACTTGGCGAGTTTGGAAAAAAATATCGTAACGCGCTCTGCTTCCTCTTTAAGCTCCCGCCCCTTGGGCGTGGATAGTGCAGTACCTACTTCAAGGGTCCCACTGGTGACTGGAGATGGTATATATAATACCACCTGCTGCTAGTATAAAGTATGCAGAAGTTTTAACTTTTAATGTTCGTGCAAGCTGGAAGATGTAAATTCTTGAGAAATCCGTGACTCGGAGATCAGGATGTCCAGGAGCTGTAGGTTTAAATATTTTCTTTGAGAAATCACACCGGACGTGCTTTTTATCAAGGAGGTTCATTGTCGATTTCAGAATCTCTCCTCGCGGGTTTTCTCCTGCCCCCTCCCCCCCCCCCCCCCAAAAAAGAGCGTGTAAATGGTTACATTTCTCGCTGATCATCTCCCTTCGCTCCTCCAACATCCAATCTCCTTCTGCTCGGGAAGCTCCTTCACGGAGAAACCTTTCGCCCCTCGGCAACGCAGCCCTTAGTGTATTATTGTATTTTCTCCGTCCCTTCCCCCTCCTCCCCGGAGACATCTCCAGACAAGCTTCTCGCGAAGTGAGTCTAATTTTACACCAATTTCTTTTCCCTCCACGCCTATTTTCCAGCGGGAGTTCTCCCCCTCGGTGTAGGTTGCCCCCCCCCCTTCTCCCGGCTATTTCCGGTCTCCGCTTCGCACCTTTAACTCAAAATTACCTGGGCTTTGCGGCATCCGAAATTCATGACTGAGCGTCCCCCTTGTCGGGAGGACGAGGGGGGAGGAAAGCTCCCGCCGTCTCTAGATTGTAATTTCACTAAGTGTGCTCCATGGCTGTGCAGTCTAAAGTCAATGTGACATCTGTGGCCTGCTGCAGTTCTTGCACATTGCGTGGCGTCTATAGGCCGTCTTCCGTCACTGCTGACGAGCACTGGAATCAGTCTGGAATTCATCGGTGTCCAACAGCAATGAGGAGACAGTCGTCAGTAAATATTTCTCTTCGCCAGTAAACTGATTGTTTCGGAGCGTGTGGCAGTAGTATTCCCGCGTGCAGGAAAATATAAACAAGTATGGCGGACACGCTGACCTCACTAATTTTCGTACAGCATTTGGACTAAATCAGTGAAAATTTTACCCACCTTCTATTGCTTTTTGGGCATCTTTTGACGGCACCGCAATATTATTAGTGATTTCCTCAGCACCTGTACCTTCCTTTAGTATGATTTCCTCGGAACATGACTTGAACTTCCCGCCAAACCTATGGATTTACCTCACAACACTGACGTTTTAAACGCCAGTAAAATCCGCGATTTCAGTAAAGGTTGTAGCCTCGCACGGGGTACCTCCCAGATGCGATCATCAGTGGCCACCTGTGCCTTCAGCAGTATCGGAACAATATCTGACGTTACTGAGATTACTGACCAGTGAAATCCGTGAGTAATGGAAGGCGGCGATAGTCTACTAGCGCTGTGCGAATGAGGCTCTTTTTTTTCATTGCGAAATGAAAACAAAAGACATGTTATGAACTTTCGTGAACTTGAAACGAAAATTAAAATAATATCATTAGAGCTCAGACTTAAAGAAAGATGACTGAATTCCGTGGAATTTTAGCAAGTTATTAATTATAACCAATTAGTTGCAAACCCATACCTGAAAGGAAGGTTGTGGAGTATTTACCACAGGGGGGGTCTTGCCAGCATTTAAATTTTCGTTTTATGTAGTTATTTTAGTTATTATATTGCACTGTATTGTACAGGATGTTTTAACGCTCCCCGGTTGTATGCTTTACAGCTTAGCATGGGACAGCTTACGGGCTAACTAATAACCTAACTTAAATTACACACCCATACCTTAACCCGGGATTCGAACCCAGGGCCTCCCGCAGCCTATTTTGCTTACAAACTAACGAAAACAAACAAGATGGTTTACAGTCGAAAATTTCCTGTGCTGATGCGCTGAATGAACATTCATTTTAAGATCCAGAAATTCATCGAAATTGAGGATTTTCGTTTCGTTGCATCTTTCGGTGACCAAAGTTCTTGCAAAAAAAGGAAAATGGAAGTTGTCATTTTTCATTTTCGCTTCGGTATACCAAATATTCGCACAACCCCACAGTCTGTTCGTGGTTTCTTCACACTTTATGAATGAAACCATTAGAAAAGTATGCCGTGTTTGGTTGTTTACTAAATATCTCGTGTATCACGAGCGTTTTAATACATTTGTATACATAAAACTACAGTTCAATAAATAAACTTACAGTTTGTTTATATTTTATCAATAAATTATGAGATTTTTTAAAATAATTACTATGAATAATACGAGTGAGAAAATAATAATGTTGTTGATGCCTAGTAAGAAACAGTTCTTAAGCAAAATACTAACGAGTGGGGACGAATGCGGTGTCGCTGTCCCTTTGATGTAATTCTCTAGCCTTGGTTGAGCTTTGTTTGCACGAGGCGGAGGCATATCCTGGAAGTGAAACTTTAACAGGGCGTCAGAAAAGTCGGAAGTAATTGCGAACGGACTGAATAGCGCTGTAAATATGAATCGGTGAATTTAATCAGTACTGTTCTTGCCGAAACACCGAGTTAGAGGGCTCTTGCCTTCTGAGGCAGATTCACGGTTACCTCTAACTTTTCTGAAGCCCTACTAATCATCTACTTCCAGGATATTCCTCCGCCTCGTGCAAACTAAGTCTTGAAGATTATACAAAAATACAACGCACCAAATTCGTGCGCACTCGTTTGTAATAATATTTTGCATGAGGACTATTTGTTACTAGTCGCTACCAAAACACGTGTTTTCTCACTGTTTTCATTCATGTTCATTAAAAATGAAATATTATAAATTATAAATAAAATATAATTGGAACTTCAATTCAACGAACAATAAGATACTTTTATGTTAACAGAGGTATAAAATGGTTCAGATACATAGCGTATTAAGGAAATAACAAAAAGCACTATAAATGGGGTGATTTGTCAGAGATTTGATCCAAAAAGTGTGAAGAGAACGCGAATAGACTATAGGTAAGGTTTGATGTCTCGTCGACAGCACAGTCAAAAATGTCTGTATATTTACGGACATTTTTACGGAACTCTACTCTGAGAAAAACGTTTAGTTCAACCAAACAAGTTCACCTGCGCCCGTATGCTACGCCTTAGTAATCTCAGCTAATGTGGCAACTGATGGCGTTGGAAAGCTTTTGAATAGATAAACTGCAAATATTGGGCAATGTCGGCAAAAATTTTTTCAAGTTTTACAGCTTTACTTGTCATTTTCTTGTTGCATTGTTTTATTAATGTGTTTTGACGATTGTTAAGCATCAGTAGATGCACTAACAAACACGGTTACTACACTAATTATCACAAAAATACACATAAACTCTCGAGCTTTATTTTCGAATGAAAGCAGTCAAATCAGTGGCCAAACAAGAATATACAGTCGATTCAACAAAATATTTAGTTAACAGTCTAATTTATTTTGGCCCAACACAGATATTTTGTTTATTCAAACACATATTTTGTTAGACGAACAAAAGTAAATTTGTTGCTTTTCAACTTTTGTTTCCTCAGCAATATATTTGGTTAGGACAACTATATATATTATAATATATATATATATATATATATATATATATATATATATATATATATATATATATATATATATATATATATATATACACATGGCCCTATACAAATAAATATTTTGTTCGATTTTCTCTCAGTGTACGGCAAAAAGACGAGAACGCAATACTCGAAGACGAACAACGTAGCTGAGATCCGTAAATACAAAATACGGAGAGTCCCACCGCATTTTTCGTTAGCTTTTGCTTTCGGGACCGAACAATGTCGAGTTTACGCGCAGCTTTGTGGCCACAGTAATCGGAAAATTCTCGTTTCTGTGGCAGTTATAAATATCCACGTCACTTAGACCTACCCCTTTAAAAATCAGGCGTCTGTTATATATATATATATATATATATATATATATATATATATTATATATATATATATATATATACTTAAACTACACAAACTGCAATAAAACAGAGAAATACGCTTATATGACTACAGTGAAGTAGCAAAGTTATATCCCAATGTTGTTGCAAGGAAATGACGCGGTCAACTTTCTAGACTCGGGTTCAGATCTCGCACAGGTATAAAACCTTTTAATTTTTTAAAATATCCTTTTTTCACACGCAATAGAACACCCACGTAAACAAAATTGTATTTTTTTTTTCGTTATCCATTTTTTATAAAACTGTAAATACAGAAAACTAACTAGTAAAATTAGGGGTTGGTTCTGCGTTCAGTATTATTAGATGCCATAGCCACTCAGGCAAGTTTAAGTCGGTATATATTCTCACTTATGAGAAGCAAGCATTAAGCGATTTTTGGGCACAGAGCTTAACGTTGGAACGGGTGTGAAAGAAATTAAATTCTAGTAAAATCGAACATTTTCTTAACTCAGAGAACATTTTTAAATCGTTCAATTTAGGCACTTGATATGTTTAGTTGTAGATAGACAGCCATCGCTTACAGGATTCGCTGATACATGCGTCTGTTTGAGATAGGCAATTTATTCTTCGGATAAAGCAATCTGACAGCCAGCAATGATGAATCGAACGTACGTGGTAGCGGCCAAAAATATACCGAGTGTAAATAGCGTTTCGCTTCCAGGATATATAGGCCGTATAAATATGATCGAAACAACAAATATCAAACTGGTCTGGCAATAAATTAAATTTCGAAACACTTGCTACAGTGGCGTATGACATAATTTTGTTATTTACTACTACGATAATTTTTAACCGTAGCGTCTAATAGCAGCCAAGCGTCATAGTTTTGTGATACTAAGAGGAGAGTGTAGTGGAGTGGAGAGGGAAGTCTTGAAAGCCGACGAGGGCGGAAAGAGGTGGATATAGGACGGGGTAAACGGGAGACTCCCTAGAAAACCCGCCGACCAGCGAGTGGCATCGTCGAACCCTGTTCACCTTGCAGGGAGGCGAGAGCTCTAGCCGCTAATCCCACCGCGGCCCCGGGGGCAGCGGCGGCGCAGTGGCTAGGGCGCTCGCCTCCCACCAAGGCGATCCGGGCCCGATCCCCAGCGAGTTCACTCCCGGATTTCCGCATGTGGGGATCGTGCTGGACGATGCCACTTGCCGGCGGGTTTTCTCGGGGGGGTCTCCCGTTTCCCCCGCCCTTGCATTCCAGCGGCGCTCCATCCTGGGGTCTCGCTCCATGTCATGTCCGCTGTTGATGGGCACCTACGGGTCCCAGCTGGAAAGCCCATCACTCGGAGTGCGTTGCCTCGCCCTGTATTCCCTCCCCACTCGAGTTTTTTTTTTTTTTGTACCGCGGCCCCGTGTGATACGAAACTGTCTGCAGGAAGTAATCATTGCAGTTGGAACTGTTGACACGGCGAGTGATAATCAGTTTGAATTAGGTTCATTACCGTACGTGATAGGCTGTCGTGTATTTTGAAATTTAAGCACGTACTAGAGTCTAATTAGTTTATGGAAAACGGCAAATCTCGTCATGAGCATCGTGTTCCATACAGCTACACATTTGACTTGTTGCGGTGACTTAGCGGAACGAGTGAATTGTTAGCGGTAGCTGATAAAAACCTTCCCTAGTCAATTCAGTAACATTTCTTCAACGAGAGATGTTGAAGTCTATATGAGATATATAAGAGATTGCGCGAAGAGTTAGTTTACTTTTGGAAAGAAGCGAGTTATTTAGGAAAGGCTGTTCACGATAATGTGAGCACTTTTGAAATCAGCCTTACAAAAATGTCACTAACTCTACCTGCATATGTTTTAACGGGCTGCACTTGGCCAGCGCACGAATAAAGTGATCAGGCACATGGCAGTGTTGGTTTCGTCTAAGGCGGAAGAATACGCAGTGTGCATAAAAGTAGATCTTAAGCAGGGCTTTCAAAAGTGCTCGGGCTGTTCACTATAATGGACTGTCCCGTACTACTCATTAAGCAAACTTTATTATTTCTCGGGTAATGTATGTTTTCAGTCCCCCCCCCCCCCCCTTCGCTGATTTGATTCCGTGAACAAATATTTGGTGTACTCCTTACAATTCAATGTTTCCTTTGCCCGTGTACCATCAGAAACGTATAACGAAAATGCTTTATTGGTATTTCATGACCAGCAATTATCAAACTGTTGACTAATTTTGTATATAAATAAGAGCATTACGTTTTACTGTAAAAACATGCTCTTGAGATAGTAATGGTGTTTTAATGTGGAAGTATTTTGAGAAAAGAATTGTTGCTAATGATAAAATAAATATTTGTAACTATAAATTATAAATCATTGGTTATTTATTTCTTTTCTCAATTTCTCAGTAGTGATAAAGGAAACGAATGTAAAAATTTTACGTGTTACCGTTTTCCACGCATCTTATACGTCATAAACGCACCGTAATTCTTGGAGCTCGCGTTGAACGATGTATCAGGTGCACGAAATTGCCCCCATTTATTTTCTAGCTGCGCACAAAATGTTTTTTTTTTTTTTTTTTATTATTTTTGAAACACGTTTAGCAGACTGCGCAGTAACTTATCGCATCCTATTTTGTGGCCATGAGAAGTCATTACGCAAAAAAATATTAGGTATTTGTTTTGGCCACATCTATGTAAAGAATATTATTTTAATTCCTTCATTTGAATTGAATTATTTATTATAACATTTCAAAACTTGTGAACGCCGTTGGCACTTAGAAAATAGTCATTTTTGATGTGTTTGGAGAACCGGTGGAATTATTTCTGATACAATCTGGTATCAAAAAAGAAAAAAAAAAACGCGTTTAACTGAATTTCAGAAGAAAAACAGCTTTACCCCCTCCCCAATTCTTTCGGTACGAAGAGAGAAATTACTATGCAAAATTTGGAAGAGAATGAAATACAGTCTTCCATGTATTATATTTAAAAAAATTTTAAGTGGTTCTTAAAATCGCATGTTGCGTCAAGTGTTATAACTGTACGTGACAAAAAAACTCCTGAGTTGATATCATGCACTTAACACGTGCCGAAAATTAAGTTCTTGTTTTAAAATAGAAATAAATATATTTCAGTTTTTATGTATAAAAGATCATCTTTATATATTATTTTCATAATACGGGTAGATAAACGCTGGCACCTACACAAAGATCAGTTTTTTTTTTTTTGGGAGGGGGGGGGGGGGGGGTTAGTCGTTCTTCTAGAAACTTGAGTTTGTTGTTTCGTATGCACAAGTAGCAGTTAATAAAATGCCAGATACTACTGCGGGTGAGCTCCAAACATTAGTGTTGAATTCGGAGGTTCCATAAATAGATGCACAGAATGTGCATCTATTGGCCGATGTACTGGATAAATGTGGGATCGAATGAAAGCGAAAATGACTGGATATCATGCAGATAAAATTAAAATTTTAATCTCGCCCTGGTTACAAAAAATACCTTCAGTCGGTTTTTTTTCAAAAATGTCACACCACGTGAAACAATTACAATGTTATCTTATAATGACTGCTTTACCAAAAAGTATCTTTGTTCGCTTCAGTGTGTTAATTTTTTCGTTCATATGCGGCCAAATGTTTTGCCGTTATTTTTAAAATAATTACTTTTAGTAAAGTCGTTTATTTGTACATCAAAAAGTAATAATTCCTTTTCCGATATACATAAAACAATTCCGTAGATAATAAAATAATACTTTCTTATCGTTTATGGGACATTTTTGCTGTCTGTTTTGACGAAATATTTTGTAGGAACGTCAGTAACTAAATTTAAAGGGAAAGAAAACAGCATGCTCGTTTGATTACAGTTCACTCTAATCCGGAATCGGTTATTTGTTACTGACTGTCAGTTGGAACTGCTCCATCCGGAATATGTAGAGAAAGAAAACTACAAATGTCTTCAGTTAAATGAAATCCACTAATACAAACAGTAGAAAATCAGTTATTTATAGTCGATTATGGCTGATCATGAAAGCTTCAGCATGCTTTGCTTTATGGGCGGAGGTTCGAGCCCAACCACCTCCAAAAACGTTTTTGAGTAGACAATATTTGCGTTCTGCGACAAAATAAATCGTACCTAACGTACATCACATAGGAATGCTCTATGCTTATTAATTAATAACAACTATAAATAAGTAGTTATCTACTGCTTGAATTAGTAGATTTCTTTAAACTGATGAATTAGTGATATTTTTTCTACAGATTCCGGATGGATCAGTTTCAACTGACAATCAGTAAAAAAAAAAAAAAACTGATTCCTATTTAGAGTGTACATGACGAACTCGTAAATTTATCATTAAAGGAGTTGTTGACAGTGCTTGGCACATCGGGAGGTAAGCTGTGTCAAAAATTAATAAATAAGAGATCTGTGGTAGTTTCCGTGGAAAGAGGGAAGTTATGGTTAACAGTTGCGCGTTATCTTGTCGAGGCTCTCTTGCCCCAGTCGGGCACGATGTAAGGCCGTAGAGCCTCCACGGCGGACTAGTACCCGCCGAGGATGCCGGACTCCAGCCAGCGGTCTACGTAGGCCGAGATCCGCCGCTCGGCCTCCAAGGGCACCCGGCTGAGTAAGACGTTGCTGCGGCGATACAAGGGGCAGGCGCGGTCGATGACCAGCCTGCGAACAGGCCCCCGCGCGCCGTCGACGCCGAAGAGTCGTTCCTGCAGGGGTCCGACTCGCGGACAGCCCGCTCCATCCCGCGTGTGAGGGCCTTGTCGAAGGCCCTCTCCAGGGGCTTCGAGGGAGGCGGCAGGATGTACGGTTCCAGCAGGGACAGCCACTCGTTGAACCCTGGCCGCTCGTACAGCACCGGCGGCAGCAAGTATTGCCATTAACACTTTGAGGACTGTGCTCGAGTGTAATTAGGGCAAAACTTGTTTAAATATTTCATTCAACATAAAATAAACCGGGCCTAAGTATACTTACATCAATTCCCTATTTCATAGGGATTTTAAATAGGAACTAATACACTATTAACGTTCATCGTACAGGAACGACAAATTTTTGTATGGTTACAAAAATCAATACAATCGGATGTACATACTGTTACATTCGAAAAGAACATTTGGTTGTAAAACGGCAAACTCGGCACTCCATTGGTTAGCGGCCGGCCAATACGGAAAGACTGGTGACGTTTTGGCCAGTAGAATGGCGTTAAGTGACACTAGGGACCAATAGAACATGGTATCCCTGCAGCGGTATGGATATAGGTGACTAACGTCTAGTTTGTCTTTAAAGTTGGCAAAAGCGCACCGACCTCACAGTGTTAAAGACTGTCCACGGTAAAATGAGCACTTGTTAAAGCCCTGCGTACGATCTGCTAGTAAGCACGTTGCGTATTCTCCCGCCTTATGAAAAAATTAACACCGCCACGGACCTCATCACTGTATTCGTGCGTCGATCAGGTGAAATTTCGAAATTATTGGAAATCTCGCAAATCTGCTCTTTTTTACACTTCAGTACATTACGATGGAACAAAACGAACTGTATAATTTAAGTTGTTACGAATGGTTACCCAACAGTTTCAATTTGACGCTAAGATATGGAACTATTTTCCATCCATCGTTACCAACTTTACTGGGCGTATGTCACTCAGTGCGCCCGTTGTAACATAAGCAGGTAGGCGCAGTGACTTTTTCCTAAGGTTGATTTCGAAAATGCTCACTTTATCGTGAACAGCATTTAACAGTATTTTGTTTAATAACTATTTCTTACTAGGTACTACCAACACACATTGGGAGATTTTTCAAAGGTATGATTAAAAAAGGGTGAAGAAACTGCGAATAGACTATATATGCAGTATCTTCACGCCTTTCGAAAAGAACATATGAAATGTTCTCCCATAAATTACGAGTTGGGTTGTTTCCGAAATATGTTACGTATACTTCTGTTAAAATAAAAGTGTATTATTTACTGTTAAATAGAACTTTTACTTATATTTTATTTATAAATTATAATATTTCAGTTACGAATAATGTTAATATAAATTATAGGGGTCTTGGTAAGCCCTAGTAAGTATTAATTCTCCCGCAAAATATTATTTAACTGAGAGCGTACGAATGCTGCGCGTTGATGTAATTTTCTAGACTTAAGTTAAAGCTTTGTTTGCATGTGGCGGAGGAATAACCTGAAAGTAGAACTTAAAGCAAGGCTTCTGAAAATTTGGTATTAAACATGAAAGGCTTATACTTCCTCGCTTATTAAAAAAAAAACAAAAGGAACAGAAATAAGTGAAGAGATATGAACAGCGAGGTCTTGAGAGCCGATGAGGGCGATTAAATTATGGAGCAGCGCCAGAATGAAGGGGCAGGGTAAACGGGAGACCCCCGAAAAAAAACCCGCCTACCAACGGCATCGTCCGGCACGATTCCCACAGGCGAAAATCCGGAGTAACCCGGCCGGGCATTGAGCCCGGATCGCCATGGTGGGAGGTTAGCGGGCTAACCGCTCATCCACCGTGACCCTGGAAAAGAAATAGTTTCAGTATTCAGCAATATTTACTTAACGGTCAAACGAGCACTTTTTAAGGCCCTCGCGACAGCCGTTAACCAATAATACATATTTTTATTGCACTCACAGACGTAAACTTTTTAGAGTGGTTAAATGTATACGCCATGTTTATTAGTCACATGCAAATGGTTATATTACAAAATGACGGAAAGAAAGAAATAGGCCGTAAGGACAAATTTTGCAAGAGTTTTGAGCGCACGCCCAGTGCAAGTAAACTGGAAGACGCCATCAATAGGGACACCCGAATTTCGCGAAACGATTTCCGCACATGCTAGATTTCAATACCCCGCGGGCATTCCACCTGTTTTCTTTTGCTTGTTGGCTGTGTGCCTTAGTGAGAAGATATTCTCCTTCTTAATTAGGTAACTTCGATACTGTGCGTGGCGGTGTGTCTTTGTGAGATGAACTAGCCAATCAGAATTAGGTAACCTCGATACTGTGCGTCTTTGATTCGCGAGCAACGCACCTGCGAAAACACGGAAACCATCCAATCACGAAAATGGATATAAGCTAAAGTGTTATGAAATACAACTGGACGTGAAATCTTTTCGCGAAAATGGGATGTCCCTGGCCCATCGAGTAAACGAGCGGGCAAGAGTCGTGACCTTGAAAAAAAAGAAAAACTCGCCTGACCTGCGACGCCCGGAAGACCGCCGCAGGCGTCGAGCCCCGTGATCCGCCCCAGCTCGACGGCTCCCGTCGTCAATCCGACGCCCAGTACGCCCCTCGAAGGCCGCGAAGTCGTCCATCTTCCCGTCCCGCTCCAGCTGCGAGGTGCAGGGTGACGGGAACGTCGGTCCTCCTCGAGGTCGTCAGGTAGCGCTCCACCCCTTCCTTGCCCATCGCGTCCGACGTACTCGTGGATGCCCGGGTAGTAATGCGCCTCGACCCTGGGTCCCTAGCGCCCGCTCTTGCTTGTTCCCGGCACCGGCTCTGGTGGCCGACATCTCGTCGTCGTTCAAGGACGAGTCTTCTTCGCCTTCTCGAACGTCTTGAGCCTGCAGACAGTCAGTTAGTTTAACAACAATTTGCAAACACTATTCAGTAGTTTAGGTAGTTATGGTTCGACGTTTCTACAACAGCGAGATCTTTAGAGGCGGAGAAAATTGCTTAGGAAAACATGGACGGGAAAGCAATTGATCATGGCTATCTATAGGCTGATCACGGTAAACTGAGCACTTTTGAAAACCCCGCCATTGTTTATTCTTCCGCATTATGTAAAATTAACGTTTCCATGGGCCTCATCACTTTATACATGCGTCAGTAAAGTGAAACTGTAAAATTATGTGTTAGAAAAGTAAATATCTGCTCATTTCTATACTTAGATTTAAAAAAAAAATGAAAATAATAATTTCAGTTATCACAAATTGTTACCTATCACTTTTTATTCGGCGTTATGATATGGAACTACTTTCCCTTCATCGTTACCAACTTTGCTGGTCGCATGCCACACAGTGCGCCCGTTAAAATATGTGCACGTAGGTGCAGTGACATTTTTGTAAGGTTGATTTCAAATGTGCTCGTTTTATCGTGAGCAGCCTTTAATAAAGGAACCGTCCTGGTAATTCGCCTGGAGTTATTCCGGGGAAATATGGAAGATAGAAATCAGGATGGGCGGACCAGGAATCGAACTTGCATCCTCCCGAATACGATTTCAAGAGCTTGCCATTGCTCCACCCCACTCGGTTGATTTTTACAGATTAGTCTGCAAATTGAATCAACAGATTGCACACTCGCACGATTGTTATTTTTTTTTACGTTGATTATGTCCGCGTAGTTAAAGTCTATAAAAATAAATAGTGGTAGTTGTTAAGTGTGCAATTTCTCTAATTAATACAGTTCAAATAAAATAAAAATTTTTAAACAGAAAATTTATAATATGTTCACTGGAAAACAATGCCATGAGGCAATGAAGATATTAATCGTGTACAGAAAACCTGTTTACGTTTATAATATTAATTTAACAATATTTAATATTTTCGAAAACTAAATAATCATACTTTGAAAAAAAAACCTAGTTCTTATAGTATTTCTTAAATGTATTTATTTTAAACTGTTTCATATTTAGTCGCATTGGATTTTCTATTTGTACGACCTATGAACAATAATAACACTACTGGTATTAACTATATAAGAACAAAATATATATATATATATTGCAAACATTTTTATATCCAATTCTGTATTGATATTTAATAGAAGCAAACTGAGATAAAAAGAGTTATTAATGTTAGTTAAAACATCACCTTCCGCAATATGAGCTATAGTTTTACTTTAATGCATTTATATTGCTGTTACGTAGGCCTAAGGAAGCTACGCTGAAACATGCTCAAAGTTCATTGCAAAGTTTTATATCTTAATGTAAAAAATGCCAGCCTAGTTTTGGATATAATACGCGATAGGCCTACAATCCGAAATTGCACGGAAAAATCACAGTCAGTACACCATAACGGCCAGTCTATACAGAATGGAAGAGATGTGCATGTCCTGGTTGACAATGTCGATAGAATGGCCGCAGCGGGCATAATGTTCGTAACACTAAATGGTTAAATCTTGAACTGTAATCTGAAATGTCTGAAAGTAGTTTTTCTAACTGTGTGTAGCGTGATGATACTAAATGGCCCAATCCCCTCTTAATTCTATTTATTTTGATGTGAAGTCTAGAGTAGAATGATTTAGTATGTTTGGGGACAAGGGCGTGTGGCATCCGAGCGACGGAGCTGTTCATGCTTTGTCATTCCAGGGCCCCCAGTGGCCATATTGGATGCAGGTGACCTTGACCTTTGACCTTTAAATCTCCAAAAATTCAAAATTACCAAAAATTTATAAAAATTATTTAAAAAATTGTATTGTTCTAAAATTAAAAAAAAAATGTATTAATAAAATTATTAGAAATATTTTAAAAATTCTAATATATTTAATTGACCCACTCCCTTTCCTCCCTCCAGTAATTCCCATACACCGGGTACTTCAGTTCCGAAAAGTATTAAACTAATTAAACTACTGTATATGGTATACAATTAATGTTACTTGCCTTCATTGGGTTGAAAGCAGCGAACATCATGCATATTCTAGTAAAGTACTTTCTTGTACGATTATTTTCTTGCATGTGTAGATCGTGGCATGACTCAGAATACATTGCGTTAATTAAGTGGGTTACTCTGCGCATTACTTTTATCATATTTATTCAATACGAATGATTACTATGACGTTAAGATGTCAGGATATTGGTAAATTGACGCAGAAGTCATATTATGATAAAATGCTAATACAAAAGGTCGTTTGCATACTTGTGTAACACTAATAATTAACATCATAATGTCGAGGTGATAATCCCGCAGCTCGTCCAATAAATTATTAATTTATGTGGATGTATTCCCGTGTTTTCTAAGCGTTGTCACAATATCTCTTTAAAATTTTCTGATTTATTAGATCGTTATATTAAACTTACAAGCTCTTGTTTTCGTCATTGGTGGCGACTTAATATTATTCCATAGGCAACATTTTTTATCTATGTTTTGAAAATAGTTAATGGTTTCGTGACGTAACGAACACAACTTGAAAATAAAACTCATTAAAAAAATAACACACTGTAGTTTATTCTAATAAATACCAGTATTTTAACCTTGATTCCTCGAATTTCAGAAAGGTATTTTAACACAGATTTTCGTTTCAGATAAAAATTTTTTGAAGTCCCAGGAGTGGAATGTATCGATTTGTTTGAAAACCGAGTTGGTTCAGCTGTTCTAAGGGTCTAGCTTTTTGACATTTTGACTTTCCAAATTGAAATACAAGTGAACCGCATTACAAATTTCCAAAAAAAATAAATACTTCATTACATGCTAATAAAATAAGTAGTAGGGACGGGCGGGTCCTGTCTCACTTTTGGTTAATCGGATTATAGATTTGATATAAAATTAATTGACCCAATTAATCCGGTAGTTAACCCGTAATCAATCCGATCAAAAATGGAATGATCTTAAGCTGCTAATCTTAATCCGATAAATTTAATGTGATTCATTGATTCATCAATTTAAAAAAAAATGTTTAAAATTATAAAAATTTGTGTGCGATTGTATATATTTGTTATGTGTGATAAGGGATCTTTATTTTTTTTTGGAGAGCAGCATCGATGATTACCCTTGGACGACTGGCATTGTACTGCAGGTTGATTTCTTGGGGAAGGGGTATATTTTAATTGTGGTATTGTGGATGGGCCTAATCGTTTGGTCCTGTTTGCTACATGGCAGGTGACTGAGGGTTAAGATACGTCCGCTTCAGCATGCGACTGATTGAAGACTGAGCGTATGGCAAAAAATACGTAATTAGAAATAAATGTGTAGTATTTCGGCGAAATCAAATGATTAAGAAATAGCTACTGCAAATCAATTAGAATCAAAGAGACATGAATACGATTGAATCTCGCAGAAGGCAAGTACGAACCACATGTTCAATAATATAGAATCAGTTTAGTATCCTGTTCTGTTTCCTAGCAATATAATTTATGACATACAACAGAGACTCGTACGACACATGCTTAAGATTCGAATCAACTACGTGACATGTTCACTCCTCGACAAACAGAACATATTCAATTACAAATTAATAAAAGTCACGTAACGAATGACTATCTAAGCACAATGAAATATTCTTAATATGTTGACTGATGGATAAGAGATGTGCGCCGCGGGCTATATCTGAATGTCGACTGTATTATGCGAAACGGCGGAGTTCGGAAAGGCGTATTTCGAAATAATTGTTTTAAAATAACGAAGAGTAATATTTCGGCGATATGAAATAAGTACGAAAGATTAAAAAATTACATCTTATAGAACACTAGAGAAAGTAATGAAAAACACTTTTAAATATTGAAACTCGCAAATCAATGAAAATTATTTATCCCTGCTTACGAATGGAGCACAAATTCAAAATATGAAGAACTCCCAAAACTAATTTAATTTATGCCAAAGAACACACAAAATTACTAATGAAGGAAACGATCTGCACTCTAGTGATACACATTCCGAACTATACCTACAGCGAATCCAGAAATGTATCCTTTTTCCCTACCAATCTTTATTGTATCTTTTGATAACGTGGCCTCGCTGGCCTGCGTCACAAATCATTAGGGTCGCCTCTACGACATAGTGACGTAACTTGGTTCCCCTGTGTGTCACACAACGGCACCATTTCTACTGGTTATAGACTGTCCGCTGTAATTTGAGCACATTTGAAAGCCCTGCTTCAGATGTACTTGCACGCACTTCATGTATTCTTCCACCAATTGTAAAATCTCTTTATTCTTGCATATGTCAAGTGGAATTGTTATATTATTTTTTAAAAACTGTTATTTCACGAATTTACATATTCTCATACTTGCATGCATTTTAAAAGTAGAAAGAAAAATAAAATGATTTTATTATTCGCAAATGTATACTTGCCACTTTTAATTACGCATTAATATGTGGAACTACATTACCCCGTCGTTATCAACTTTACTGGGCGCACGCGAGTAAGTGCATCCATTTAAATTATTATGCTGGTAGAGGCAATAACATTTTTCAAAGTTTGGTTTCCAGAAGTACTCAATCAATCGTGAATAGCTTCTTATAAGAACATTCCCTGCCCTAGAAGATTGCCGTTACTACTTCGTCTTTCACACACAGCCATCATATTAAAGGCTGTTCACTGTAAAGTGAGTACTTTTGAAATCAACCTAAGAAAAAATCCACTGCTAATGTTATATATTTTAACGTGTGCACTGAGTGGCATGCGTGCAGTAAAGTTGGTAACAATAGTTGGAAAGTAGATCAATATCTTAACGTCCAATAAAAAGTGTTAGGTAACCATTTGTGATAAATTATTTCATTCGGTTTCTATTTTTTTATGCATAAAAGATAAAAATGACTAGATTTGTAAAATAGTTTATTTTACAATAATTTCACAGTTTCGCCTAACCGATACATTAATAAAATGATGAGGCCCGACGCGATGTCAATTTTATATAAGATAAGGAAATACACAATGTGAATAGAAGTAGATCTTAAGCAGGCCTTTCAAAACTGCTCATTTAACCTTGAACAGCATATAGACCTTACTATATGGATTTCTTAGGCCCGCCTTAACCGCTGCATTTGATAGGTTGGCCCTGTTTCAATGACAAGCAGAGTCACTTCCACCAGAACTTACTAATTATCCTTCCCAGTATGTCCGTCTTTGCCACGTCGACTAGCAGCTTCGACCCAGCTGCACGCCTTACAGAGTGATAATAATTAGTGATTTCAATTATTCCTCGCTCATAGACCTACCTCTAACACTTTATCTGGAAGCTTCGAACTGCTCGACTCACAGAAAGTCTCCATCATTCAGAGTTAGTGCTTATTGGCGAAATACATGGCCATATCTTCGTGACACAATGTTCCAAGATGAAAGCATGGGTAACCCACTGGTATGTGTACCATTTTCAGAAACATTTTTATAAACCGTCCACCATTGCATACAATCATTAAAGTAGGGTCCTTTACAATCACTATAAAAATAATTCTTTCTTAAATTCCCCAGTCAAAAGGGCCCAAAATTTGCTTGACCATGTGGTAACTTGGAAACTGAGTACATTTTACAGTAACAGTTATAAATGCAGATTTGTGTTTGATCTGAAATCAGGAACACTAAATAACCGTTTCCTAAGTTATCAAATAAAATAGTTATTCCATGTGACATTCCTGCACCTAAAATTAAATTAGAATTTTTTATTAAAAAATATTTATGAATGGGAAAATGCACTATTTATAACACAATGAAATTAATTAAAGCCTAGTAAACGAACATATTTACTCATTTATTACCTTCCTAATAAACTCAAAATAATATAAGTTCTGATATAACCAATCCCTTAATGAATTTATTAAATGAAGTTAATATGCATTACTATAGTGAAGTAAATATTTAATTATTTTAATTATCAATATTTTTTCCACTTAATACCATTTCTGATCATGATAACTGAACTCATCGTTATTCATACAACTTCGGCAACCCAGTATTCGTTTGTAGCTATAATTCATGTTGTCATCCGGTTACCTGAAGTGATTTCGCTTATCATTAAAATTGAACTCCCTATAGTACTTCGCTTGACAATTTCCGACATAATAATTACCTACGTCCCGCACTAGGAGACTCAAAACATTCTCCCCAATTTATATAACACAGTCACTACCGAAAGTACAAATATGC
This sequence comes from Dryococelus australis, assembly GCA_029891345.1. Taxonomy (NCBI): domain Eukaryota; kingdom Metazoa; phylum Arthropoda; class Insecta; order Phasmatodea; family Phasmatidae; genus Dryococelus; species Dryococelus australis. The sequence continues at coordinate 30,600,281 of CM057007.1, read as the reverse complement.
TAATGAACACATCTGTATCATTTCGGTTTACAAAAACGATACTTAAATTTTAAAATAAAATCTAAACAAAATGTTGAAGTATAGTATGAGACATAAGAGTAGAGGCCGTGGGGGTCATAGATTCCCGGGTCATAGATTCCCGGATCCCGCTGGGATTAAAAGTATTCCTGCTAGAATTACGACTACCTCCATGGAACCCTTAGTCATACTTATGGGAGTTCCTTGTTTAATGTAACTTTTGTATCATCTTTTTAAAACAACAGTTTAGTTCAGTTTACATTTTTACTTGTACCGCACCATAAAACCTGTTCTAAGGTTTGCATTCATGATGAGGAGTGCATCCTAAGACAGTGCAGGCTTTGAGGGACACATTATTACGGAAAGCTTGAACAGTTTCCCACCCGTCAAAACGATCACAAGAATGAGTCGTGACCAGACAATGAACAGAGTAATATTTATGTAAATTAACAATAATTTCCCTTCAATTAGCTTTCTCAATAATAATGTGATGTTTGATTACATTTATATGAATATTGCTAATTTTTAATATTGGCAAAATCGTTATGAATAAAAATTTATAAAATGTAATTTAATTGTAATGGTGTGCGTTTAAGATTTTACCATTTAATATCAATGGCAATCAATTAGTTATTACTTCCTAAATCTGACCGTAGATGTAATAAAAACACCATCAGCCTTACTTTAATAATTTTCGGAAATTAATAAAATTGTATAATGCATCTTAAGATATAAGAAAATTAAATCTGAACCTCTATTGGAAAAATATGCTTTCTACGCCCTTGGTAAGAGACATTCATCGCTGTACTCCCAAAAAAAATATGTTACTGTAAAATGTTTCTCCATCACCCAGTTTTGTAGTCTTTGCAATGTGTCGTGTATGTATAGAATTTCTCCCTCGTCGCTCGTTATGAGAGTAAACTTCGGTAGACGAGGGCTATCCCATGCACCTGTTCTAGCTCGAGGTATGGTGGAATAAAGTTCCCAGTTTCGTCGACGCAAGCTCCGCACAAGGTGGCTATTACCTGCATACGTTTACCGAGTATCGATCACAAACTCCGAGAGTGGATTGAATAAAATTTTCCACGCAGTGTAATACAAGTTTTAAGATTTTACAGTAAATACTGGATATGAACCAGTTCGAGAAACGACGGAAAATGTGATTCTTGTTCACTCGACTACATGTATTTGAAATATATTGCATACTGTACAGTTAGTCATTCGTGATTCACATGCCGCTTCGTTGACATCAGTTTTATTCCTGTACAAGCTTACTCTTTCTGCTCCGACAGTCATCGGATGTTTTCTAGAAGATTCGGTGGTACGAACTTGTGGCTGACTGCTGTTGTAATCGATTGGAGTTTTGGTTACGCCGCGTCGACGTGTTTGGTCATAAAATTTTTTACTCCGTGGAGCTTGTCGCGAGAATGCCATGCCAAATACTCGCAGTTTCAGCCTTCGCTGATGGTAAAATGAATCACAGCAGACGCGAAAAGGACCTCCTGAGGGAATACGTACAATAAGGCATAAAGGATAATAAACATTCGATATATTTTTAACATCGGCTCGTTTTATAGATAACTCTTAAATATTTGTGTCTTATATTAAACTCTACATTAGTCTCAAGAAATTGTTTGCAGTTTGTGTTGCATAATTTAATTTTCGCGGCACAAAATTTTGAATGGCAAAGAACTGATATGCTTGTTTTAGTTTCATTTTTCTATTGGCTCGAGTGATTTTTTTTTTCTTTTTTTAAGGTGAGTCGATTTGAGAAGCAGTTTTTGGGGAAAACATGTGCTACAGTTTAAGCTGCCGGTGCAGTTTAAAGTGTTGCTGGGTCGCCAAATCGTTACGACAGAGAGAAGTTCAAGGTTATTGAGGTCAATGTCAATGCCACCAGCGACCAGCATGGGTGTCTGAGTCAGTGTTGCTGGGTCGCCAAATCGTTACGACAGAGAGAAGTTCAAGGTTATTGAGGTCAATGTCAATGCCACCAGCGACCAGCATGGGTGTCTGAGTCAGTGTTGCTGGGTCGCCAAATCGTTACGACAGAGAGAAGTTCAAGGTTATTGAGGTCAATGTCAATGCCACCAGCGACCAGCATGGGTGTCTGAGTCCGTGATGATGTATGTTCTTACATTTTTTTAGTGTCTTTCGATTTTTACTATTGTTTTATCGATTGTTGTGACTGGTGAGTATGAGGAGTTGAAGGGGGGGGGGGGGTGTTCGGGGTAGGATGTAGGGTAGTCTGGCGAGTGTCAGATTAATGATGTACATTCCTCGATATTTATAATTATTTTCTCGATTTTTTGCAATTGTTTCGATATTTTCTATGATTGTGAGGGGGTGAGTGTGGAGAGCAGGTGGGTGAAGCGAAGAGTGAAGATATTTGGGCATCTCTTAACGGCAAGGTCTTGAGAGCCGATGTGGGTTATTGAGGGGAGAATGGTGCAGCGCCGGAATGAACGGACGGGGCAAACGGGAGAGCCCGAGAAAACCCGCCGACCAACGGCGCGATTCCCACATGTGAAAATTCAGAGTGACTCGGCCGGGGAATGAACCCGGATCGCCTAGGTGGGAGGCGAGCAGGCTAACCACTCATCCACCACCGTGGCCCCAGAGCTCTCCCGTTTCCCCCGCCCGTTCATTCTGGCGCTGCACCATACTAGCCTAAGTCACCCTCATCGGCTCTGAAGACCTCGATGTTAAGAGCGGCCCAAATCTGTTCACTCACTCGAAATGCGATGCCATCATTGAGTGCGCTGGGCCTCTCGATGAATTGTACAGACAGTACAGAACACTTCAAATGGCAGCCATCATTGTGTTCGCCATATCTTCGGCACTGAAGGGAACAATAGCATTCTAATTACACAGCTTCTTTGGCGCTTTTTGCATCTATACAGCTTTTTACAGTGCATGAGAAGTTATTGTCCGAAAATGATGACGAAGGATGCGCCCTTTGACATTTTCAGGAAATCGAAAACAATTGGAGAGAACTTACAACGTTAGCTAATATTATCATGCTCTTACAGGATTCCCGGAATGGTTGCTGTAGGAATTAAATACAAACGAAATTCTTATAGTTCAAGGGATTTACTCTTGATATATCTGTTACTTTATTCATCTGTTGCTAATTACTTTTGTAAATTAAAATAGTTTTACACGAAGAGAGATGTTCCAACCAAAAAGTTACTTGATTTTATATGGCTAAACATTACTGGCTGCAACAAAATATATTGTTGAGTAAACAAAACTTGAAAAGCAACAAATTTGAACAAAATACGGATTTGAATAAAACATCATCTGTGTCGAACCAAGCAGAATTTGACTATCATAAATATATTTAGTTGAATAAAGTGTATATATTTGCATGGCCACTCTTTTAATTGTCTTCAAATATACAGCTCGAGAGTTCGTTTGTAATATTTCGACAATTAGGTCAGGAGAATTGTTATTGCATTTATTGATGATTAATAATGGTATATAAATCCCAATAAAACAAACCTTGTTAACCTTGTATATTTATTTACTTAAGTTGTCTTGTTTTTGAGTTGTACGTTTTTAAAAACATCCCGACATCATCACTAACCACTTAACCTAGCTTTGCTAGGGAGTAGTGTTCCGACGCAAATGGTCCCAATCCGAAAGTCGGTCGTAGAGAGAGAGAGAGAGAGAGAGAGAGAGAGAGAGAGAGAGAGAGAGAGAGAGAGAGAGAGAGAGAGAGAGAGAGCCCACGTCTTTTTAAATATAAATTATACTGTTTAATGTACTTACAACTGCACGAATCTCCATTTGCAACAACCAGTTTTTTTTTTACTGTTTGGGGTGCACAATTAATTTGGTTGGTCCAAACACGCTTTGTTTTCTTCATCAAATCCTTTTTTTTTTTTATTTCGGCGTAATGCACTCGACTAGCTAAGGGTGAGTCATGAAATTGTTTACGCGGAAAGAATTGTAGCTGAATAGAACTATCTTTCAATGTCACTGTTTTGTAAATATCACATACTTACTTTCGACTTTGGAGAATTTCACAAAAAAAATTATTCGAGATTTCTTGCTGGTGTAGGTGAAATATTCGCCCAACTTAAAATTAAGTCTAACCAAAAATTTCAAATTATTAGACCTTTATAAAATGTAAACTAACAGAAGTGCCGTTCATTCAGACAACACCATGGAGAATCCAGCTCTGTAGATAACTTCAAATGGGAGCATGTCGCTCGGTGTGGTAAAGGGAAGGCAGATGACTGGGCATCGGTAATGTTTATTCGACCGCAGGTTAGGAAAAAATTATTAAAATTTCTTATGGAAGAGCTTGGCATAGCGGAAATATTCGCCGCTAGGTGCACAGAGTCCCTAAGGAGCACTTTTAATTAAAATTTGAAGGTACGTGTACAGGATCTTGCAAAATTGCTTGTCAATACTTCGGGGAAACGTTCCTCACATCTGGAGGATGAAGAAATGTTGTACGAACATAGGTCCGCAAACGCTTCGTTTCTTTATTACAACCCGTAATACATAATGTACAGTGTACGGCCTGCGGGCTGGGTCATGTTACTGTGGAATGCCATTGCACGAAACCTCACACTACGACACTACGGCTAGAATAGGAACTGCACAGGAATTAGTTACACATGTGTGGAAGCTTATCGTCGGCACTAAAGGAAATGTTCAAAAATGCCCTTCATCAGCACGAACACATGCATCAACCCGCTGTTGCATGGACACCCGGATGCGTTGATGAATCCCTGGAAAATTCCTGATTGTTTCTCAACCCGCCACAATACGATTACAGAGGGTGCCCACATCGTCCACTCTGTTTGCATACACAAGTAAGTGCCTTTAAATGTCTCCACAAATAAAAGTCTGGATTCAATAAGGGCTCCTCGGGGGCTGGTTGGTATAGGGCTGCAAATTACAGCTGCGATGGTATTCCACGGTAACATGATCCAGCCCGTGGGCTATACACTTTACTTTGTTTATTACGGGCTCTAGTAAAGAGAGTTGGCATTAGCGGACCTATGTTAATATAACACTTTTCCTTCCTCCAGATGTGAGGAAGTTTCCGCGAAATATTGGGATACAATTTTGCAACGTTCTGTATCATGAAGTGAATATTTTACTTGGTTATCAAGTTTATTTTTATATTTTATTTATGATAATTACGTTTATCCGGTTTTTAACGTAGTAAATAGAAACAATCTGGTACATGGCCGACACTAGCACTTACCTAGTGGCGAAAAAATGCCCGTTGCCAAACACTTAGCATTGATCTTCCAAACCTATAGTAGAATTAGCCTTTACGTCGGCGAGGAAGTCAATCGCCTCGGTGGTAACCGCGTTGAGGATTATGGTAACCAAGCCAGCGGTTGCAGCGTGCGCCGTCACACGTTTCATAGCGAGGACTTCAACTCAGAGACAAGCTCGAATCCCTGAGAAGCGTCATATAACCTACCTTCATAGAAGATGAGCGACAGATTCGGGCTGCGCTCAACAACTGACGTCTTAGGAGTCGATGACGGTGAGATGCACTGGAGGATAAGGCAGCGGAGAAATGCAGTTGTTAAGAAACGGGCGCACCGCTGGGTAACCGACCAGACAAAGGCAACCTCCAGCGCGTTTTCCGCATTCTCAAGAATCGTGGTTTGAATCCGTTGGTCGAAGGAGACGCTGAAAGACATGACACGTAGCTCAAGGAAAAATTGATAAAGGCTGTTCACAATAAAGTGAGCTCTTCTAAAATCAACCTTAGGAAAAAGTCACTGTCCCTGCCCGTGTATATTTTAACGGGCGCCCTGAGTGACATGCGCCCAGTAAAGTTGGTAACGAAGGATGGAATGTAGTTCCATATATTAAAGTCGAATAAAAAACTCTAGGTAACAATTTGTTATAACTTAAATTATTTATTTTCACTTTATGCATTTTTTAATTCATCGAAGTGTAAAAATGAGCAGATTGATAAAATATTTTACTTTTCTACTAATTTCACAGTTTCACTTGACCGACGCATGAATAAAGTGATGAGGCCCGTGGCAATGTAAATTTTACATAAGGCTGGATGATACACAACGTGCTTACAAGTAGATCTGAAGCAAGTCTTTCAAAAGTGCTCATTTTACCGTGAACTTCCTGTATCCTCGTAATGATAGCCATGTAAGACACGTAATAAAATAATCTACAGAAAAAAAAAAAATATAGCATTACACTGCACATATTTACGCATAACATCCCGAGTAAATCCAGCGAGTTGTCAACAGTCTTTCACCTCTGAACCAGGTCCTTGGTTCATGCCCAGACTTTATAATCGTGATTTATTTTGGCCTTGATTCCTCGTGTGACGAGTGTGAGGGTTGTTTCTCAGAATACTCCCGTGTCAATTACGCGTTGCGTCAGCACGTTGTCATCTCATTTATGCCTGAGGCGGGTGCAGTATGAACACGCTCTTATACTCAAGAATACACCATTTTAAAGATGAACTATGCTATCATAACTGCAGGTGTGATATTAATCTGTTGCCTTTATTGGCCTTGTTTCATATCTCGCAGAACTATGCGTATTTTCAAAGGCTTAAAAAAAAAAATTAAAATGGTACTATAATATCACGACATAAAAAAATAGCTTTTGTTGTTCGCCCTGTGGGTTAAGTTATTCTTAACATTCATGCGTAAGTAGATTTTAACTTTAAGTAATGATGTGATGCTCCGCACGCACAATTAAAAAAGTTTTTTTACTTTTTTTTTTTTTTTTCATAATATTTATGGTAATACTAGAGGCTTAGTTTTATTATAAGTGGCAAATACCTAGTTCAGAAGTTTAAGTAATTTTATGTGGAATCATATAGATATTGACGTGAGGAACTGTACAGAAAAAGAGAGCATAACTTATTACTTCAAGCTGAACTTTCTGAAGTTCAATATTTGCCACAGTAAAATAATGATACCCGATATGAATGTATAATTACAAGAGCCTCTCTCTTATCTGCGCCAATTTATGGTGCTCTGCGTGCGTCCATGAGCATGTAGTGGCGGTCATTATAACAGCGGTATCTGCTGCCAAGCTGTCACGGCAGAAGAAGGACGTTAAAGAAGCCCGTTAACGTCTTTCAAGCACGTTTTATAGCCTATCTCCTTCTTAGCGAATCACGTAACTCCGTGACGTGCTGAGAACGTTAGGAGGAAAACAGCCTACTATACGATACCAGTAGCTATCGCAGAGAACCTGTCGTACCAGTAGCTATCGCAGAGAACCTGTCGTACCTCTGCACGTAGGTTTAAATATCCTGTAAATAAAGCTATCAATGATATACCCCGACCTCGTGTTTCATTGGTATCTGTTTACGTCGGATGTAATATGGTTGTGCACTGTAAAAAATTTGAGGTTAAAGTCCCTTACGTGTAAGGTAAAATTACTTCTTAAAATATGGATTAAATTTACATAACAAGTGAAGTACTACTCCATAAAATTACCTGATAAAATTTGGGGAAATCCCATACAATTAAGGGAAAATTGAATACTCCGAAATATTACTACTAATAATGTGTTTTGTTACCTACATCCTTTGACAAACAGTATCCGAAATCTCAACACTAATTTCCTTATCACTTGCCGGCAGGTGGGCGCGAACCACGGTCCTCTCTTTCTATAGGCCGCTGCGCTATCCATCACACCACGACGACAGCACGACAGTGTCGGTAAATATTAGGGTATCACGCGGTTGATTCTTCCGCCCGTCCTCCCACTTAGCTGTTGAGACAATGCTGAAGAGATCCACGCGTCGTAAAGTGATTTTCCCATCCATTTATGTAATTTTCTAACACTGTGTACATGAATTTTACTCCAGAGTGCGGTAATTAAACCTTACATATAAACAGCCATGTTGGACTAAACAGTAAAAATTAATTTCAAGATAAAAAAATATATATAAAACGCAATTACCAAATAGTTACAAATGGACTTGGAAATCCACACGTGGTAAAGTAATTTTCCCATCCATGTATGGGATATTTCACTACCGTGTACGTGAATTCTACTCCTGAGTGTGGTAGTTTTACCTTACACGTAAGGAAAACTGCATTTCATCCACAAGTTTGCGAATATTTCCTTACACTTGTCAGGTAATTTTACCATCATTTTTTACAGTGTTTCATTCGTGTTTTTATATAAAGCATGATTTTGTAGGTACTGAAAGTGTACGCCAGGGGAAAATAAATAATATAGTCTATTCGCGGTTTCTTCGCACTTTTGGAAACAGACCTTTAAAAAAGCACACCAAGTATAATGTGTTTGGTTGTTTCTTATCTATGTTATATATACATCAAAACGTTTTATTCTTCTGTCATCATTAAAGTAACTTATTTTGGATTATATTTAACTTTTACTTATACTTCATCTATTAATTATAATTTGTTTTATTTATAACTATTATGAATAAAGAGAGTGACAATATAGGTATGTTGGTAATGCCTAGTAAGAAATAGTTTTCATGCAAACATATCATTAAAGTGGGTGTGCACGAATGTGTGGTGCGTTGGGACTCTGGTGTGATTATCTAAGTTTTGGTTATGAGACGGGGGAATATACTGGAAGTAGAACTAAAGTAGGGCTTCAGAAATGTATGAAGTAACCGTGAATGGAGTATCAAATCCTACACATTAAATCTTGAGTAGTATGTCACGTTTATATATATATATATATATATATATATATATATATATATATATATATATATATATATATATATATATATATTAATTCGACAGAATAATGTGTGATTTTCTTTCGACCAAGCTCACTGATTCTTACGAAAAGATAATTAACATCGAGAATGCAACAATTCGTGTACAAATGTGAGGTATTTGTGATAAGATACACTCTAAACTTATTTTTTCGTCAACTCACTCAAATGTGTTGAAGAAATTTAAATAATATTCATACTATGGAACATGGAATAACAAAAATAAGCATGAAACTTTATGTCTTGTAGAAACTAGGCTGGCAGTTAAATCGCCCTCTACTGACGTAAATATGAGTTTCTGTCTGTTGAAAGTATTCCGATTTACCAAGAACCATTCGATGTAACACCAAAATATTTTAAATGCAAAATTTTATATTGGATATTTAAATAAATTACTGAGATTCATTAGAAAATAAGGCTGACTCTTCTTTAAATAATGTATATCATCTGCGAAACAAATAGTCACACAACACGTTCTTTGCCAGTTATAATAGCAACAATTTCTTGGACGCTGTAAAATTTATACCCTTTTTTTTTATACAACTTCTTGTATTTTGGGAAAATATTGTATACTCGATAGCGAAAAGTTTGTACCGCTTTCAGCATCGTTTTCATCGACATAGTTTCATTGATTTACGCGTTTTAGAGACGCACGAAACAAAAAAAAAATGGTGGACTCGAAAACAACAATTTATATAGTATAAAGTTTTGCAATAGATGCGTGACTAAAAGTAATTATATATTTTTTATATAATAATATATGGTTTAAATATAAGATTGATTAAAATCGAGGCGTCAATTATTTCATCAAGTAACAATATTTAATTCGTAACTACGTATATCGCACACATGAACAAGGGAGAGAAGTGGCTGCGAAACTGAAGCCACATTTAATGGAATAGATATGAGTAATTTAATATGTAGGTATTTTTTAAGTATTTTGACGGTAATGAGTTTCGGTAATATTTAAGTATTCACCTTGAAAGCGAATATACGTGGACATAGAAACGTGTGACCATGCTGCTGAGCTAGTGGATAATGAACTTATGAACTTTAAATAAAGATGTATGCGGGAAAGCAAGGGGAACTTCTTTGTCCTCCTGCTATTGAACAATTAACACTAATTTTATATTTTATAAACAGTTTTTTTTTTTTTTGGAAACTAGTTGGCAAAATAATGTTTTTAACTCAGAAAGTGACATACTGTATGTTTACAACACAAAGGTAGAATATATATATAATAACTCCATGATTTAATAAACTTCAAGTTTACAATACGTGTTATTTGGGACAGTAGAATAATCTGGGGCAATTTAAAACAAAATTTTGTTTGCACGTGCAACAACACCGAGAAAAATAAATCATCATGCACGATACATTGCTGCAGTAACCAACTTTATGAACTGTGTAGTTCTACTTCAGACTCCCACATGTGAAAATAATTCCAGAAATTGTTACAAGTTATCCCCACTGTTCCAAGTCCAATTGACTGTAGTTATCAAAATATACAGTAACTTTAAATCTTCACATCAAAAGGTGTAGTCACATCTGCTCGAACGTATATTATAGCGCGTGGTAAGCTGGACTTGGTGTCAGTAGAGCTCGTACAGCGAGGTCAGAGAGCTTATCCAGCTGGCGACGACGTAGGGTTTGACGCCTCGCACCACCTGCTCGTATGTGGTGTTGAGGATTCCCGAGGTGACCCAGTGGTCCAGCAGGGACAGGTACCAGTTCTCGACGTCCTTCCTCGCCGACGTCTCCGGCGTCCTGTAGTCCCGGCTGTAGTGGTAGAGCGGGTATGTGTGGTTGGAGACGAGCCTCTGGAACTGTCGGAACTGCTCGCACTTGTCGAGGCCCTCCGCGCACATCTTGCGGTCGTGGACGGCGTGCGGCATCGCCTTGACGAAGGCCCTGGACTGGTACCAGTCCCCCCAGTCCAGCGGTCCCGCCAGCAGGTAGGGTTCCAGGCCCTGGAGAAGGTGCGGGAAGACCTGCTGACGACCCCCGAAGAGGGTCTCCAGAATCCTGAAACACTTCCCGTGTCCAACCCCGGGCTCGTGCACGACGAAGTTCAGGTTCATGTCGTCCAGGACGTACTCCAGGAACTCGAAGTTCCTCTTGAAATTCGTGAGCCGCTCCAGCAGCTCCAGCGACTCCAGCCTGTCGTTCTCCTCGAGGGATAGCGAATCGAACGTCTCGTGCACCATCTCGGGCACATCCTGCTCCAGGAGTCGCTTCACCGTGTCCTGCACCTTCTGCAGGCCGTGTTTCCTGATGACCTCGCTGAGAGCTGTCGTGTTTAGCGGAGAGTCCTCCGCGTCGAAGACGGCTGTCAGTTCTGCGACGCTCGACTCGCTGACGTTGTTCGCCGCGGCGATATCCCCGACGGCTACCAGATCCTGGTTCTGCAAGTTCGGGTTCTTGCCGCTGCCCTGAACAACACGTTCATCAACACTATACAGACACTACTGTGGCAGACTTCGGGAGGCGATACCTGGGATCAAAACAAGCAAAAATGTTCCTTTAAACATATGACCTACAACACGTTGTTATTGAGTTACAGGACATACATTGGCCACATCGCAGGCGATGCTCGAACAATGCATGCATGGTAACGTCTCTTCGCGGGCTGGCGAAGCCGCTCGAGGACACTTGAGTCATGTCGAACATCTGCACGGGCGTTATTGATTCGCTGCTCCAAGCCTCATCACTTTATTCATGCGCCGGTCAAGCGAAACTGTAGAATTTTTAGAAAAATAATTATTATAGAAAACTGGTCATTTTACACTTCCGTGCATTAAAAAAAATAGAAAAAGCGAAAGAAATAATTTAAGTTATCACAAATTGTTACCTAACACTTTTTATTCGACTTTAAGATGTGGAACTACTTTCCATCCACCATTACCAATTTTACTGTGCGCATGCCACTCGACGCTTCCATTAAAATATATGCAGGCAGGGATGCTCACTTTATCGTGAACAGTCTTCAGGACAATTTTTGCTTGTTTTGATCACAGGAATCCCCTCCCGAAGTTTGTTACAATAGTTTGGATACATTCTGTATATTACCTATTATGAGCAAGAAATGTTGCACTAAGCAACATCGTTGTAACATTACAAAGGCAAAAAAAAAATAATAATTATGACCAAGTATTAGACAGAGGAACACTATAGAATAATGAAGTAGGTCACAAAAGCAATAGTACCTCAAATAAAGTGACGAACAGAAGAGTGAATCCAAGAAATTAATATCGTTACAAGTAATGTGAAACATATTCGCCCTTTTAAAACTGATATAGTTTATGGTTTCAGGTATTGCAAAAAAGAAATGTTACGATGCATGTTGTGCTCGAGTCCACACAACTCTTCTTGTTTCGTTGTTGGAGCCAACGAGCTGTCGGGCGTAAAGCTCTTCAGTGTACAGCAATGACCAATCATTTACCTACACATGGGTTTTGTAGACAATTGTGACTAGGCCTGAATGTGTTTACAAACCGACAAAAGCGTCGAAATCCGTATTTGACATTATGCGTGGACGCAGAGATAAACAACACGACCTTCAGGCTTTAATGGCCTCCGAACAACCCGGTAGTTAAAACGATGCTGAGAAATTTTCGAATTATGTCGACAACTGGGCTCAAACATTTTCTGGTACGGCCTCCTCGCCTCACAGTCTATGCCTATCACGTCAACTGTGCGCCCTATAAACAAAACAAAACTTATACTAGTAATCAAATGATTTGAAGTTCCAAATCTGTATATCCCAAAATAGGTTTTGAATAAAGTCACATGTACCAACTAAGATAAGTGTACCCAATATGGCCTAGTTGTCGGTAATATCTCCTTTAATACGAAAGATGGCAACACCAGCAGTTTCGGGAAGTAAACAAGTACCAACTAAGATAAGTGTACCCAATACGGCCTAGTTCTCGGTAATATCTCCTTTAATACGAACGATGGCAACACCATCAGTTTCGGGAAGTAACCAAGTACCAACTAAGATAAGTGTACCCAATATGGCCTAGTTCTCGATAATATCTCCTTTAATACGAACGATGGCAACACCATCAGTTTCGGGAAGTAAACAAGTACCAACTAAGATAAGTGTACACAATATGGCCTAGTTCTCGGTAATATCTCCTTTGATACGAACGATGGCAACACCAGCAGTTTCGGGAAGTAAACAAGTACCAACTAAGATAAGTGTACCCAATATGGCCTAGTTCTCGGTAATATCCCTTTTGATACGAACGATGGCAACACCAGCAGTTTCGGGAAGTAAACAAGACAGCATATCCCTTTTTTACCTTGTGTGTAGTATGTATATGTTGGAGAGAAGGGAAAGTGTGTTTATCTGCTGCGCCACAGTTGCGTATCTATTTTCGACTGGTGTTTTTCTTACTGTAGTAATTACTTTAAAAACTAATAAAATTGCTCACAATTGTTTATGTAATACACTCTAAGAAATTATTCTCAAATTTACCGTACCAGTGTATACGCTTAGTGAGGAAGCAGGACTGGTAACGTTTTCCCCTATAAATTCATTGTAGCTGTCCTACATTTGCTCAGGAAACAGCCAAATGCATAGGGAAGTTCCCAACGGTGTATAGCAGCACTGCACACATTCCTATACCTGCAGCTTAAAATGTGGTATTATTACCATAAAGTGTATAGGTCAAAAACTTCCATTACAGTTTAGGAAGTTTGCCAGAAAATATTGTACAGTATACTTTATAATGTCTAGTTTAACGCAGTACTGGAACAACCTGAATAACATTAATTGCAGTGTTCTAACAGAAAAACCTCTACCATGCAGCTAGGCTACCTATGCAGGCCATATTGAGTTCACATGAAATATAACCACAGAAACCCCCTTCCACCTCCTCACCATAGGAGTGAAGGTTTATAAATGTAAACTTTATTTTATTGCAATGTATACCTTTCGTGAAAAAAAACTGTTTGTTTTTCCATACTTTTTTTTTTTATGATTGGACACCCGGTTTCTTTCGTAATCATATGTGATTATTCTTAGTGCCTGTCATTCTGGTACCTAATTTTCAGAAATGACCACTGAGTGGAGTGCAGAGAAGCGGACGGATCTTAACATCGAGGTTTTGAGAGAATATGAGGGTGAACTGAGGTGAATATGGAGCAGCGTCGGAATGCTGCAAGGGCAGGGTAAAGAGGAGATCCCCGAGGAAACCCGCCGACCAGCGGCATCGTCCAGCAGATTCCCACTTGCAAAAATCCAGGAGCGACCCCGTTAGGAATCAAACCCACTTCGCCTGGTCGGTAGGCGAGTAGTCTGACCAGTGCACCACCGCGGTCCCTGCCGCAATTATAATAATCGAAGTTACACTCATCACAGTAGAACCAAAGATACAAATGCAAGCAGTTTCCAAAATAAAATCTGCCAAAGGTATAGCAAAGGTACTGTCCTGAAGGAGGCATTGTTTGTGACAAATGTCAATATGGCTGCAAGTAAGCAAACAATGAAATCTCGAACCCTTCCATGAAAATGTACAAAGGAAAAGGCCACGTTGACATCAAACAAGACCCATTATTCTTGGTATATTGGGGTGTGCAATGAAACTTCAGTGAAAGACATGCCTTTGTACATCATTGATATACAAAATGTACATGAAGTTTGTGTAAGGTTGACGAAGGAAAACAAATAATACTTTATTTGACCACATGGTAACAATTTAGACTAAAAATAAATTATTAGGCTATATTGAGTACACAATGTACCCCATATGGACTGTGTGTTCCCTATTGTCTTGATATTCTGGCAATTTTTATGTTATAATGTTTATGTGATTTGTTTTTTTTAGTCCGATTGTTACAAGGCAATCATTTGCAATTAAACACTATCAAAAAACGTCTGAACTTTAGCTAGGCCATATAGGGTATACTCACCTTATTTAAAGTGAAACACTTATCTTTTAATTTATGTTTGCTTATCTGTTTATTCCGATTTCAAGCAAAAATTACTGAAGCGTTTTATAGTAAAATTCTTACAGTGAAATATATATATTTAATTCTGTTGATTCCAGTTTATATAGTCACGATGTATAAACAGACAAATTAAACGATAAGTATCCTTTTATATACTCTCTTTCTTGGAAGAACTTTTATTAGACATATTTGAATTATAACATATTTATGATTACAACATTATATCTAATAATACTATTTTAATAAATTGAGCAGAAGCAGTTATTTAAATTTTTAATTTTTTTGTAGTATAATATTAATATACTAATTCTAATGGAGTGGAATTAATTTAAAAACTGTACTTACTTAAACACGCCATTAAATACACTTCGGAGTATGTACTTGGCTAATTTGTTCATCCGAATAAAAATTTTCTTTATCTTTTCAACGTTCGGGTAGTGAAACCTCTGTAAAAAAAATTGCTAAAAAAAAAAAATCAAATCCCAACCGGGGAATTTATGGGTAGAACAAATGTATTTTCTTTTAGTCTGGCATACATAAAAATTCAATTTCCAAGCATGCAAAGACACCGTGTAAAACGTCGTTTTATTTATATCTGGAAAACACAAAAGTTCTTATTCTAGGTGCGTGAAGTCACGAGAGGCAGCTAATTTTATAAATAAAATTTTTGTGTAATTATTGGTCGTCTAGTGACCGCTGTGTAATTTAACAGTTACTGGAATATTAGTTTATTCATAATATAATGGTGCCTGTATTACATTACTTGAGTTTTGTTGTCAATGGTGAATTGCTATTATATTTTGTTGTTATTTTATAATTTACTTTGTCTTCACATACAAGTGCTCTCGTTTTATTTCTCCAACAAAGAAGCACCTGTATTAATTACAGCCAAATAATTATGAGAGAGATTATTCCTGTCGCATGGTCTTCCTTTGCGTAATGCAGTAACTATGCTTCCATATATCGTCATATTAGTGCAATAAAAATTCATGAAATATGCATGTATATTGTGCGAGCTACTACTATGGCTTTATCAAATTTATAGTACACTCATTCACCAGATTTAATTGCGAACCGAAGTAAATTTTTTGTCGTTTAAAAAAATTAATGTCGGGAATGTATTCTGACAGTTGCCTAGGGTCAATTTGTAACATTTATAATTTTCAAATAAATGTATTTTCAAAACTATTGTAATCTCAAAAAAAATGTATTTAACTACGCGTCTCCATTATAGACTTGTCGGATTTAGCTACATTTATATTTATCAAATGAGCAGGTCGTAAAAGTATCGTGAAACATTCGAAATGGTGACATTTTCTTGTACACTTTATTATTACATATTACATACAGACATGTCATAATTCTAAGAATTTTCAATTATTTGCCTCGAATTTGTTGTATACGTAGTTTATGAAATCTTTTCCAAACCGAAAAGGATTCAACAGGATTTTTATTTTCAACTAATCAAAGTTACAAATTTTAGTATTTTCAGATTTGTATTTAATTTCTCCTTCATCAATTATTCATCTCAGAACAAACTTACAAAAATTAGTGTTAAATCTCACCAAAAATGTTATCTTATGTCAAAATTACTCTTTGAAACGAACATTTCGAACATATAAAGTAGGGCTTTAAATGTTGCGTGAATCACATACGTTCGTAATTGGAGTAGAATAATTCCGTCTGATGTATAGTAGTTTAACAGTGCATAGCAAAGGGTATCATGTACTGTAGAAAACTGTCATTTCGGACACCGTATCTATATGATACATTTTCGCCTAAAATGTGCATGTTTTATCTTTTAGGTAGGTGAAAGTTATGTCATTTACACAATAAATTTTTTTTTTTTTTTGCTTATTTTTACAAACAATTATTTGTAAACTAGTTGCCAAAATTATTATTGTGCTAACATTACACGGGAAATGTCGCATCATTATACCACACTGATTTTCGAAGCATACACGATTGTTTATGTATATGTATGTTTGTAATAAATATGGAGACAATAGCCCCTGTATCTCAAAAACTAACTTTAATTTTTCACACTCTACAGCAGTGTGTTTTAAAATTCGCTCATATTTACTTGTTGCGACACAGAAATGATCTTGGAAACCACTTTCTTAGTTCAGGTCACTGTGAAAGTTGGTTCCAGTAACTGACAACTCAAGAGTTTATTGAGCAGCTGAGAGCGACATATGACACTTCATAAAATTAAATTTTCTCCCCTTTCAGACTGTTACAGTCACTCTCCTACCAAGCTACTGTGCTGAAATATCCCATAATCTTACTCCAAAGTTAACCATTTTTTGTCCCAGTTTCCGTTGATAATAACAGTGATAGGTCTACAACTCTTCAAATGTTTGCAAGGTGTAAAATTTCCTCTTTCAAAATGTGTTGAATTTAAGAACGCTTGCTGTAATAATTTATGTATGAAAGAGATCTATAAACGAAAAAGAATGATAAATTTCGTAAATATTCGCTGTCTCAAAATAGCTATTTAAAAAATGTCAACCTGAATATATACTGTCTGTTTTAATAAAACAACCTCAGAATATACTTAATGCCTTCAAAGATTAATAAATTTTAATTTATATTTAGGTTATCTATGTTAAAATTTTTCGTAAAAATTACACTTATTTAATGCACTCAACTCATAAATAAATTTAGAATAACACCCTAATCATTAGAGTTCATTGATAAGGAAATTATAAAAAATAATATAAAAGTAATTACCACTGCAGCAAACAAAGCCCAAAACGTAACCAAAATGTGGATTCTCTCCATTGTCCTTCAAGAAGGAAATGAGTAGATATGATCGTCACACACCAGGAATATGGCGTAGTTTACACGTTACCCGTAATAACAGCATTTGCAATACCAGAAGCGCAGTCTTCTTCAGTCTTACGGACACCCAATCCCATGATCGGTTACAATGAGTACTAAAACGCTCTGCCATTTGAAACCTCGCGAAATGTAATAATAATTTGATTTTTTTACTGCCCGTAATAAACACGAGCGGCAGTTTTTTTTTCACGTTGAGATGTATTGCTTTCTATCGAAATAAGTGGTAAATGATCTGTGTTATGTCTCCATAAACATAAAATGTACGTTATTGTTCACAGAGAAGGTGATAAATGGGGACGCATTTTAATGGTGTTCTCTTCATAGCACTAGCGTTTAACTGCCTCGGTGATTTTTTTTTTAAATTGTAATGGGTGCGGGTTATTAGTGGCTTTGCCGCTGAGATTCAAATTATTTTTATAAAGAAATTCTGAAATGTTAATATGAAAATGCTGCCATTAAACACTGGCAGTTGCAATATTATTTATGGCTTCCACCTGGCTACGTCACCGCATGTTTCTGTGCTTTAGGAAAGAACTTCTTTTTGGAAAACTGTTCCATGTGCGTAAAATATGTCAACCTAGGAATATCATTTAAAGAACATTTCACCTCTAGGAAGTTTCAGTTTTAGAAATTCCGTTTCTAATGTGTATTTCTTGAAGGTAAAAATGGCTTGAACGGCGTTTTCACAGTCACTTTTGGGCACGAAATTACCTGTGCAGGATGGGCCACGGTGGCAGAACGGTTAGCCTGCTCGCCTCCCATCAAATTGATCCGGGTTCATTCCCCGGCCGGGTCGCTCCGGATTTTCGCACGTGGGGATCGTGCCGGACGATGCCGTTTGTTGGCGGATTTTCTCTGTGATCTCCCGTTTCCCCCGCCATATCATTCCGGCGCTGCTCCATACTCATCTCAATCACCCTCATTGGCTCTCAAGACCTCGATGTTAAGAGCCGTCCAAATATCTTCACTCCCTCACCTCTGCAGGATATTTAAGATTGTCGAGGAACGCGCAGCACATTTTCCTCGTAATTATTACATCATAAAATGATAAAGAGTCCCCGCTGAGAATCACAAGAATTGAGTTCCCTTCCTTGAAGACTGCCCACCAGTAGGATTCCTTGCGCATAGAGGCTACACTGTTAAAAAAAAAATCCTTCATTTTACGGAAAAGTGTTGGTAAGAATTTATCCAGAGGTGTCTGTAAACTCTCCGTAAAATTAGGGACCCATTGATCTTCAAAAACGAACTTTCCATAAAATTCACGGAACCGCTCCGTTTATTAACTAGTTAGTTTTCTGTACTTCTAGTTTAAATATTTTTAATATCTATTTTATTTTAATTTTTACTATGTGGGTGTTCTACTGTGTATAAAAAGATATTTAAAAAAGTTAAAAAATGTTATACTTAAGCAAGATTTGAACCCGAGTCAAAAGGTTGTGTGTTCACTACCCTAATCTCTTACCTACAATGCTCACGCCGTGAACCTGGTATAACTATTGAATTTCTATATTAGTCACACAAGCAACTTTATCTAGTTTCTATTAAAGTTAGTGTATTTTTAATCTTGGAAAGTGTTACAGACGCATGTGGCTACTTTTTAATGTTTGAAAGAACAGGTCTTAGTGACATAGATAACCTTAACTGCCTCAGAAACTATAATTTTCTGGTTACAGTGGCGAAGAAGGTTTCGTGTAGACTCGGCATTGTTCGTGCCCGAAACCCGAAATTATAGAAAATGCGGAAGTTTTCCGGGGGGGGGTTACGCATTTAACTCCGTTTTTCGTAATTTCGGATTGCGTTTTCGTATAGTTACTGTGCATTTTCGTAAAAATTTCCGTAAATATACGGACATTTTTAACAGTGTTTGAGGGATGTGATGAGAGTACCTTGATCGCCCGTATCGATCCCGTGATTTAAGGCCTCGAACAAGAGTGGAGAAATTTGGGTGGCTCTTAGCATCGAGATCTTGAGAGCCGATGAGGGACGGAGTAGCGTCGGAATGCAAGGGCGGGGGAACTGGATACCCCCGAAAAAACCCGCCGACCAACGCCATCGTCCGGCACGACTCCCACGTACGAAAATCGGGGAGCGGCCCCGCCGGGAATCGAAACCGGTTCACCTAGGTGGGATGTGAGTAGTCTGACCACTGCACCACCGCGGCCCCTCGGGCCTCAAACACGCAAAATACCTCCAGACAGACGGAGCACTTATCTTAGGTTCACACTGTTGAATGGTAAAGTGAACTACTGCCTGTTCGCGGATAGATGAGCAATTTTTAATTCAGCCATTAGGGGGAAAAATCCCTGTTCAAAACTTAATATATTTTAACGGTCACAGAGAGTGGCGTTCTCTCAGTAAATTTGGCAGAAATACAGAAACAGTAGTTCCATACCAAAACGTATTAAAAATGCGACCTTTATTGTTTAGTTTATTTCCTGCAATTTTAAAGCACATAGACTAAGATTCTGTATATAAAAAATAGACCAACATTTATCATAATTTAATAGTTACGTTCTATTGAAGCACGAATGAAGTGAGAGAGCCCATGACAATTTTCAACAAGTGGGGATAAAGTAGATCCGAGGCAGGGCTTTCAAAAGCACTCATCCGCATCAGCCAGTGGAACATCTTTAAGAAACGCCAAACAGTTGAGATAACCGAAACAATTATGAAATATGGAATTGAAAAATGGCTTACGAGATATAAGTTTTTAGGCGTGCAAATTCGATTAGTGTAAACGCACTATTTCACGTTAGTTCAAAGCTTGAACAAAAATATAATATGATGAATCGTGGAGTTAGAGAAGCCCCATATTCACAAAGGCGGAACAAACTGTAACATATGCCAAATCGAGGAAAGCCCAATCAAGTGTTTCTGCTCTGGTCCTGTAAAACATAGATCATCTGGAAGGCCAAGAAGTGAAACGTAAATATTCAAGACCTGAACAGACTCAGTCCTTAACCTTTCAGTTCCGTGATGATAGTAACTTTTATTGATTTGTTACGAGCTTTCAAACGTTTTGTGCCAATATAAATATCTCATATAGTGTTAATGTTTATGTACAATTTCGCACATAACTCAGTGCAAAATTTTTGTAATATGGCGATTGTTCATCTAGTCTTCGGGCTTGGAAATATACTGTTTGTATTCCTATGTACCTATACCCCAGTTTTTTTTTATAGCCCACATTAAAACGACAACCGCTTCGAATGAAGAAGATACGGAAATACGTCATTTTTAATGAGTAGTGATATAATTCAATACCACGCACAGTAAAATATAGACGAAAAATTGCATAATATCATTAGAGTATTTCATGTACACCTTTATTACCGAAAAGCACTATACAAATTTTTTACAGCCACAAATCTTGAATTAAACATTACTCTAATGCCCGTTAATGTACACATTTTTAACTAAATACTGAATTACATTTCTGTAGTATTTTTGAAAACGGAATTACGACAGTACTCAGCCTTGAGGTATTACTAAAGATCTAATATTTTTAGTGATGCCCCCTGAATTTTTATACTCATTACTGTGAGAAGTCTATAAATAAAATTTTTATTTGTATTTCTAAGGAGCGGCGGCGGTTTGGTGTCAGACTACTAACTTCCCACCCAGGCGATCCGGGTTCGATGTCCGGCGGGGTCGCTCCGGACTTTCGCATGTGGGAATCGTGCTGGACGATGCCGCTGGTCGGCGGGTTTTCTGAGGGATCTTCCTTTTCTCCCGCCCTTGGATTCCGGCGCTGCTCGCTCCACCCTCATCGGCTCTCAAGACCTCGATGTGAAGAGCCGTCCAGATCTCCGCTCCACTATTTGTGTTTCTGAAATTTTCTCGCTGTCACTGTGTTAAAGGCTGTTCACGATAAAGTGAACACTTTAGAAATTACCCTTAAAAATAAAGTCACTGCACCTGCATGCATCTATTTTTAAGGGCGTAATGAGTGATATTCGCCCAGTAAAGTTGGTAACGATGGCTGGAATGTAGTTCCATATCTTAACGTCGAATGAAAAGTGTTATGTTACCATTTGTGATAACTTAAAACTATTTTTTTCGCTTTCTATTTTTTTTATTGCATCGAAATGTAAAAATGAACAGATTTGTAAAGTATTTAATTTCTTAGTAATTTCACATTTTCATTTCACAGACGGATTGATAAGGTGATGAGGCCCATCGTAATGTTAATTTTACCTAAGGCGGAGGCATTTGAAACGTGTATACAAGTAGACCTTAAGCAGGGCTTTTATAAGTGCTCATTTTACCGTGAGCAAATTATACCATGAGTTGATTACAGTTAATTGGATGCTTTGGAAAGCCCTGTTTAGGATCTACATTTCTTTTCATTTTGTTTCATTCAGCCATATGCAAAATTAACTTTGTTATGGGACTATCCATTGTATTCATGCCACATCCAAGTGAATCCGTGGAATTGTTAGGAATGTAATAATGTAACTAATAAAGGATTTTCACTATAAATTGAGAATTTATTAAAGCCGTGCTTAAGTTCTTCTTGTAGGCACCTTAGTAGTATGGTTATGGACATTCTGGAACAATGTATTTTAAGTGGGAGCTATGCGGCTAGTCGGCTGGGTAGCTAGCGGTCTTCGGCTCGACTCTGACGAGCTCTGCAATCTTCGGCTCAATTCGGACGAGCTCGGAAGCTGTCGACTCGGGTTTTATTCACTGCCTCGACTGCTTTTTTTTAATGTACGTATATATGACTAAACCAAGCCCATCATCTTAATAGCGGACAGATGCACGAGTATGTTATATTTATGGTATACATCAGCATCTATATAGGTTTAATTGGCATCAATTTATATGCCAATTCTACTAGGCACTGAAAATTTGGAAATTACGAGGGTGATAAACAGTCTTAACTTTCATGCTCTTCTTGACCATCAATCTGTCAATCTTCCATATATTCCATCGATATGTGTATAAACTCATTAATCATCGAATCTTCCCATTAGTCTTTCACGATCTTCGCCAATAGGCAACCAATCGTCACCAATCTTTACATAAAGGTTTCTCAATCTCTCCATCAACTTCCCATCAATTTTACGATATTTCCAACGATCTTTCACAATCTTTCTATCAATATTTCTCATTCCTCACCAAGCAGCACTGCACACACCACAATCAGCTTCAGAATCTTCGCTAATACTCACCAATCATTTAGTATTCCCATCAATATTTCGCAATTGTTCCATCAATAATTTGGAATCTTTCCATCAATCGTTCGCAGTCTATCCATCTATTTTCAATCTTTCCATCAAGACATCAATCTTCAATCAATATTTCGCAAATTTTCCATCAATCTCACAATCTTTCACTCAGAATTACAATTTTCCTACCTTTCTTTAGTCATTATTTCGATCAATCGTCAATCCATATTCAATTCATGGGTTTTTCGTCTGTCTTTATCCATGCCTATTAGAAAAACGATTCACCATCTATCTCCAAAATGTGTACATGATGACAGACTTAATGTTTTGTACGCTGTTCACTATTTGTGCATTTCTGGTACGGAAATTCTGCATTAATTTTTTGTATGCAGATCTTTTCCTTAATATCAAAGTGCTCGTAGAGCTACATTAAAGTTGTTTGGGATGATAGTGTACGGCACACAAAAATTAAGAAAAAACATTTTATAATAATAATTTATTACTATTTTGTAATCTAAATATTGCTGCAGATTTGTAAGCATTGTTTGCGGATTGGCGAATACTGTGAAAGATTGATGGAAGGATTGGAAGAATAATGGATTCATTCAAATTTTGATGGAATGATTGGACGATTGACATATTGATGGTCAAAAAAAGCATGAAAATTAAGACTGTTTACTACCCTCGTACATTCCTAGTCTCCAGTGCGTGGCAGTATTGGCATTCAAATTTATGCCTACTAAGACTATAAAAGTATTGGTAGATGCTGATCCATACCATGATTATATCATACCCGTTCGTGCATGTGGTAGCTATTATGAGGGGCTTGGTTTAGACATATATACATATGTTTAAAAATCTGAATAGCATACTTATGCCTACGAAACAGTGGAGGCAGTGAATAATTGGCAGATTCTGGCATCGTGTATTAACCAATCTTCAAGAGAAGGGTTTACAAACATAGTAATTAAATGAGAGACTTTTGCATGTTTCCGCAATACCCTATGTATAATTTCAGCACAATATAAAAATAAATAGAATATTTTTTTAATTTTAAAATATTTCCGAAATCTTATAATAAAACAGATTTATTATTTAACAAATCCTATGCCTATAAAATCAATATAGTTAACAGAAACAGACATATTTGCTTGAATAATTAGTGAGCGTAACTACTAAGCCCCTTCGGGAATGTTCGACAAACCCGAATCGTCGGCTTCCGAGCACCTTCTTAGTCGGGCTGAAGATTTCCGATCTCGTCCGAGTCGAGCCGAAGACTGCCAGCCACTCAGATACCATTTAAAATACATTGTACCAGAACGCCCATAATCATACTACTCAAACATTGTATTCTTTCAACTTATATGAAATAATACAATGGCCATAGGACTGATTGCTTTATTCACACTTCGGCCAAGTGAAACTGGAAATTATTAGATAAATACGTAATTTACAAATTCGCTCATTGTTACACCTAAATGTATTAAAAAACAGAAACATATAGAAATCATTTCAAAACTAAGAAATATTGACCTAGCACTACTAATTCAACGCTAAGGCACGGGACTACTTTCCCTCGGTCGTTACCAACTTTTCTGTTCGCATGATAGTCAGTGTGCCTGTTAAAATATATACCGGTAGGGACAGTGGCATTTTTCAAAGGTTGAGTCCAAATGTGCTTAGATTACCGTGAACAGTATATATACAAATTAATATCCTTAAAGTGTACAAAACGATAGACGCCAACACCGCTGGTCATAAACTTAAACGTTAAATTCGTAATACATCGTCAACTACTTAGAATTGTTTTTATTAATTCAGTGCGAACTTGACTAAGATCATACATTCCAGCGTGTAATGTAGAATATACGTAGTTATTGGCAGTATTTTTTTTCTCCAAATGTTGGTGTAAAACTTTTTTTCTTTACTGTGAACAGCCATTACGAAGACAACTCTCAAAATATCCATGATAATGCTAATTTATACGTGTTGAGGTAAAAAGTTTAAATGGGCATAACTCAGAAACTTATATATACTGCAAATGTATGTACGCACATATCTTTATATTATATGTGTATGTATACAATTATACTACACGTTTATATACTGATATCTTTGTATTGTATATACATTTGGAACTCAGATTTTCCACGGACTTACAAACTTAATGATTAAGTTGTGATATATTGTAATCCCACTTACTATAGGAACCTACCGTTGTCGCGATAAATAGCAGGGCAGTGAAGAATGCCGTTCCTTTCATCACGGAGTCTGCAGAAGAAGGACGAATCTTCACAGCTCCAGCTTTCTCTGGGTAAGGTGACTCTAGAGAGACACTTTTGAGGCGCAAAGCGAACTACTGTTAATTATGGCTTTATCAGCAATAAAACTAGTGTTGCGCTCGTTTTCCCCATTAACGAGCTCGCGATAAAAAGGTGTCACGAGCAATGTTTACAGTAAGAATTGCGGAGTATGTTTAACCTTTTTTTTTTTAAAGAAGAATCATATTACCTGTCTTCATTTGTTGTTCTTTGATATTATAAATCGTGCAGTCTTAAAGTTTCGATGGCAAATATTTAAATCTCCTTAGATACAAAGTGTGATATTTCATGCTCCAGTCAAATAACTATCGATAGTGTTAAAAATAAATCGTTACTATAAAACGATTATTCGCTTTATGTAAATTAAAATAAATCAGTTTAAGGTTTTATCAGTTTAAAAATCCTGCCGCCAAATTTAGATTATGTTATGCCAGTTTGGTGATTATACTGAAATATGTGGAATTACGGGCTGTGTTTATTTTTATTTTTTTTTAAGTTTAATTTTAACGATGTCCAAGTAATCATAAAATTGCTATACTGTTCATTTTCGCTTATTTTTTAAGCACTACAATAAATTTATCGGGACATTTAATGGTTGTAATAAAAAAGTACGAAATGAAATATGTTTCCCGTTTAAATATTGGGACTTTCAATAAGTTATCATGAAATATTCATATTTGTTGTATTCTGAAGCTGTGGATTTACAAAATAATCAATCACCGGGAAATCTAAATTTTACAGATATTTTTATCATATAATTTAAGTCAGATCCCAGAGTAAATATCAATCTGCTAACACTCATACAGGAAGGAGAATGAAAGTTATTTTCTGATTTTATAACGGGATAAGTAAAAATAAATATATGAGCTAACAGTGAAGTCTTAACCATTTATATCTATAGGTTGTTCACGGTAAAATGAGCACTTTTGAAAGCCCTGCTTAAGATCTACTTGTATCCTATTTGTGTAATCTTCCGTCATATGTAAAATTAACACTACCATGGGCATGAAGCGTGGTCAAGTGAAACTGTGAAATTATTAGAAAAGTAAATATTTTATAAATCTGCTAATTTTTACACATCTGATGCATTAGAAGAACATAAACCGAAATAAATAATTTAAGTTAACACAAATTGTTACTTACGACTTTTTATTCGACGTTAAGATAAGGAACTACTTTCCATCCATCGTTACCAACTTAATCGGTTGCATTTGACTTAGTGCGCCCGTTGAAGTATATGCAGGCATGGGCAGCAACTTTTTTCTAATGTGCTCACTTTTTCGTGAACAGCCTTTATCAGTATTGTCTACTGCTTTGTTAAACATAAACATTTATGTTGGTGATCAATGATAAGAGCTACTAAGCTTTCAGTGATTGCTTCAGTTGACTTACACACGCTCACTTGAATTCGTTAGATAATATTACTTTTAATTCTTAAGGTTATACGTGCATACGAAAGTGTGCGTTGTAAATAAGTTTAAGGGTCGTTTGCTAAAACCAGTGCCACTTAGAGATTTTTTTAAATTTCGTGGCAATACTTTGATGATGAGACTTTTATCACACATGAAAAACAACTTATGACTATGGTTTAGTTTGTATGCTATATGTCAGCGCTGAAAAAATATAATAGAATAGGTTTAAACCTGGATGCTGTTTCGCCAAAAAATATAACGTGTACTTTATCTGTTTATAAAAGTGTATCATGAATCCAGATGTCCTGAAGTTCCGTGTGTGGACACTGGAAGCTCGAAATTTGTTAGTGATTGGAATAATGACGTTTCAGTATTTTATTTCTTTTCCAAATTTTTTGGTTTTTCTCTTTTCTCAAAGTGTGCTAATTTTCTCTATTGTATTTTCCGGGGGCGAACTTAGCGAGTCACGTTCCCGAGTCTTTTCCGGAGCACGAGACGTCGGGAGTGAGTTCTTGGTGAGCCAAGTACGTGAAACTCATCGTAATCTTAGGTCGGTCCATTGTGTGACCTCCCTTGGTTTGCATTTCTGGAATGAAAGCATGGTCGTTGAAAATAAACATCTGAAATAACCCATTTTCACCAGCATCTTCTGTTCCCCGCCATTCCCACCGCCTCAGAAGATTACTTACTCATATACAGCCTGTCCTACGAGTGGGATTATCGCCACTGTCTCTTGTTATCCCACTACGAAGCGAGTGGAAACTGTGTCATGACTGCTGGGTGCAATGGTATAAGGACTTTTATAAAGTAGTGCTAAGTTCTCAAGGTAGATGGGCCCCTGCCATCGGCGATTTACACGTAGTATAAATGCAAAGGGACGTTCTTAACAGTTTCTGAACTCCATCCTATTCTAATTTTGCTACCCGTGTCACATATTTTAACTGTCATTAAATGTTCTTTGTTATCAAACCCGAGAAAACTACGGATATGAGTGAAAATATGCGAACTTCATGAATTCTAGCTCTGTATGTATTCCGTAAAAACCTAATATTTTACTATTAAGTCTGGAAGGTTAATAACGTAGAGTTGAAGAAAGAGGAACCTTGATACAGAATGCAATGTCATCTCGGTGGGGAGATAGAACATTCATTGTAGTCTTTGACGCGGCTTCTTCGCACTTTTGAATCAAACCTCCCTAAGGATGAGCTTGAACTGACAAGTTCGTGATTTGCTAGGTACCAGTTCGGAAGTTGTCCACAGTCACTTGTTTAGCAATCGCATCAACGCATTATTACATTAGCAATGAAAAATATTTCAATCTAAATTTAATGCTTAAAACGGACGTAATATTTTTGCACTCGCCACTAAAATGCTACGAATAAGTTAATATATAAGAAAATAAATTACGCAATAACTACTTTTTAAAAATATTTTACCAAATATAGGCCTACAAACAAAGCACAATTTTTAAAACATGCCTAGTGTATTTTATGTAAAGTTATTTGTTTTATCTGCTAATTCGGACATGGCCTAAATAAGTCGTGTATCACAATCATTTCATACTTGTGTTAACATGAAAGTGCCTTTTTTTTTGTTCAATCGAACTTATACTTATATGTAATATATAAATTACAACAGTTCATTTATAATTATTACGAGTACATGCCGAGAGAAAATTTGTGTGTTGGTGATGCCTAGTTAGAAAAAGTTCCTACGCAAAATATTATTACACAGAATGCGCACGAAATCGGATCGTTGTCCTAGTGGTGTAATGTTCTTATCGGCTAGTGACGGTAAAGTGAGCATTTTTTAAATCCCTGTCAACTGGAATAATCAATACAACTAGATAAAATAGAAGTGTCTCTCTATGATTTTTCGAATTTTCCTCTTTTAATTATTTTTTCATATGGTATATTGATTACTAAGCCATATCTAATGTTAATATTTTCATGTCTGTCTGTCCGGCCGGATTTAACTCAAAAACTACTTAACGTATTGACATCAAGTTTACACAGTATACATGTAATAACCCCAGCACCAACTTAGTCTTTGTTTCATCGAGATATCTCAAACGGTTCCGAAAATATTATGGTCAGGGATATGCATAGGTACTGGATTAAGCTTTTCTTAGGATTACTGCATAAAAATGCATTGTTGAAAAAAAAAGTTCCATCATTTCTCGTTTCTTTTTTATCCATGGGCTGTCCTTCTTTCCTTCCCAAGAGCGATTCCAAATCCTAAATGTCATGCGTACGAAGTAGCACAGGAAAGTTAGTAGTCAATAAATATATTTTATTTCAGCCCCAGACGTTAATTTCCGTCGTGGTGGAATACACACACCGTGGTTATTACTTACACGGCAATATTTATTTAAAAAGGCATTTAAAAGTGCTCACTTTGCCGTGAACAGCCCAACTCGGTTAAGCTATGCTTGCATGAGGCTGAGGGAATAACATGGACGTAGAACTTGAGCAGGGCTTCAAAAAATTTGGAAGTGACGTTGAATGAACTACAGCAGTTATCCTGTAGGACTTCAAGTCATCTCGGAAAGCACGTATATCCTGGGACGTACTCGAGAATAGACGCGATCACAGGCCAGCCTCCCAAGGACCACGCAGCGAGGCGCCGGCTTCTACGAAAAAAGGCCAATAAACAATATCTCCCCGATCTGCGACGTACATGTATATTTACAAAGCGGTGAGCGGGGCTGGGACGGACCGGGGGGGGGGGGGGGAGAGATACGGGCCAATTCGACGGGGCGACATGTATCGCAAACCCATTCATTCCCTCTCCAGCGCTCGGGCCTATCTCGGCGCCAGCATCCCATTTCCGGGGAAAATATGTACCATCTGCGAGGGCGTAAGTTCTTTTCCTTATCGCAGCCTTCGGAGACAACCAGGCTGCAGTATTCACGAGGGTCGTATACGCTGCTCCGGGAGAGCCTTCGCGACTACTGTAGGACCTGCCTCTCCCGCTCAAAGGTTCCCTTTTCTCCTGGCGACGCGATATTCTCTCCAGTCTCCTGCAGGAGAAACGGCCAAATTCCTTGTTTTTCTTTTTTTAACATTGAGCAGCTCGCCGGCAGTTCCTTCGCTTACTGACGCTGCTGATGAGTCACTGACGTGTGGTGAGCGAGTGAAAACACTTGGGCGGCTCTTAGGCTGTGGTCTTGTTCGCCTCGGAAGTACATACTTGTGCGTACCTGCCCCCGGAAGTGACGTTCGTAAGTGCTGTCCGAACTGCAAGTGAAGTATGCAAGTATACAAGTAAACGAAGTTGTATACTTCTCGCATACTTGCGGGATATGTGCCGCCATTTTGAGAAGCCATTTGAAGGTTACAATATGTTTTCCGACATAATTATTTGATTTAAAGTTTAATAGGGCAACATTACTACTTCGCAGACATACATTTTGAACTGAATAAATAATTATCGCAAGTTTCACATTTAAAAAAATGTCTAACCAATAAATTCGTACTAGGTCTATAATCCTAACCTACAGAAGCTAAGATAAAAAAAAACGCAATCGAAACTGCACTTACATGCAATACAATAAATGGTAATGTAAATTAAATTTAAATATTATTTAATACTTTGTTTAACCCCTAATACCTTCGGCAATTATCAAATTATTAGTCGGAATACATGGATATTTAAAGTGGTTAGCTGGCTAATAAATGGTATCGATGCCAACAAGACTGGCTGTCCGAACTCATCAAGTTTGATGCCAAGCGTAAGTGAAGTACGCAAGGATGCAAGTACGCAAGTATATACCTGAATTCGGACAAGGCCTTAATATCGAGGTCTTGAGAGCCGATGAGGGTGACTGAGGTGAGTACGGAACAGCGCCGGAATGAAAGGGGCGAGGGGAAACGGGAGATCCCCGAGAAAACCCGCCCACCAGCGGCATCATCCGGCGCGATTCCCACACGCGAGAATCCGGAGGTGACCCGGCCCGGGGATTCAACCCGGTTCGCCTTGGTGGGAGGCGAGCAGGCTAACCGCTCAGCCCACCGCAGGCTGGCGAGTGGTGTTTTGTCGTCGAGGTTGGGGGCTACACTTCCTGCTTCAGGGCATGGCTGTCCGTGCTATCAGAGCTGGAATTCCCCTACGCCCTTCGCGTGGGCACAGATCGTGAATCGCAGCAGGGGGGGGGGGGGTGGATTCGTCCGGGAGAGAAGCCCTTCCAGTGAGCCAGCCCTCCCTGCCGAGGACGGGAGATTAGGACGCCTGGACACGAGTGGGAAATCTCAGGTGACACGTGTGTCGTGGGGCGTGATGCGTCCTTTACGTAACGCCGTCTCTCCCCGGGCTCGCAGCTGCTTAGTTCAGGACACCGACCCCATAGGGAGCACTGAACCCGCCTACAGGCTGTTCAAGGTCACATGAGAGTAGTAGGGGGGCACGGATCCTGGAGCAGATGGGATTGATCGAGGGATTGTCGGATCGATTAATTAGTGAATCGGTTTAATCCGCTAATCCGATTGATTGGAAAGTCAGATTTTCAACAAATTTTGATCCGATAATTTCTCAGTTAATCCCGTCTGCTCCAGGACTCGTGCGCCCGTACTACTAATGAGCACTTTTTGAAAGCTCTGCTTAAGATCTATTTGTATGCATGTTGCATCTTCTTCTGCCTTATGTAAAATTAACGTAATCATGGACCTCATCACTTTATTCATGAGTCGGTCAAGTAAAAATTCGAAATTATACAAAAAGTAATATTTGGCAAATCTGATGATTTTCACGTTCCGACATATTAAAATATAAAAACAGTGAAAGTAATCATTTAAGTTCTCACAGATGGATACGTGACACTTTTTATTCGATTTTAAGACATGGAATAAGACATGGACTTTAATAATTGGTTCTATACACTTCATTTCAGACACCAAAGTTGCCATTTTCATAACTGTAGTGGAAGTGTATAAAACCAATTATTAAAAGATTTGTAAACCTTTTTACTTGGGGATGGTCAAGGGCACGCACGTGTTCACTCTGTACACAGTGAAACAGGCAGCCGCACACATGGCGACGGTCAAGGGCACGCGCGTGTTCACTCTGTACACAGTGAAACAGGCAGCCGCACACTTGGCGACGGTCAAGGGCACGCGCGTGTTCACTCTGTACACAGTGAAACAGGCAGCCGCCCAAGGGCACGCGCGTGTTCACTCTGTACACAGTGAAACAGGCAGCCGCACACTTGGCGACGGTCAAGGGCACGCGCGTGTTCACTCTGTACACAGTGAAACAGGCAGCCGCACACTTGGCGACGGTCAAGGGCACGCGCGTGTTCACTCTGTACACAGTGAAACAGGCAGCCGCCCAAGGGCACGCGCGTGTTCACTCTGTACACAGTGAAACAGGCAGCCGCACACTTGGCGATGGCCAAGGGCACGCGAGTGTTCACTCTGTACACAGTGAAACAGGCAGCCGCACACTTGGCGACGGTCAAGGGCACGCGCGTGTTCACTCTGTACACAGTGAAACAGGCAGCCGCCCAAGGGCACGCGCGTGTTCACTCTGTACACAGTGAAACAGGCAGCCGCACACTTGGCGACGGTCAAGGGCACGCGCGTGTTCACTCTGTACACAGTGAAACAGGCAGCCGCACACTTGGCGACGGTCAAGGGCACGCGCGTGTTCACTCTGTACACAGTGAAACAGGCAGCCGCCCAAGGGCACGCGCGTGTTCACTCTGTCACCAGTGAAACAGGCAGCCGCACACTTGGCGATGGCCAAGGGCACGCGAGTGTTCACTCTGTACACAGTGAAACAGGCAGCCGCACACTTGGCGACGGTCAAGGGCACGCGCGTGTTCACTCTGTACACAGTGAAACAGGCAGCCGCACACTTGGCGACGGTCAAGGGCACGCGCGTGTTCACTCTGTACACAGTGAAACAGGCAGCCGCACACTTGGCGATGGTCAAGGGCACGCGCGTGTTCACTCTGTACACAGTGAAACAGGCAGCCGCACACTTCACGATGGCCAAGGGCACGCACGTGTTCACTCTGTACACAGTGAAACAGGCAGACGCACACTTGGCGATGGTCAATGGCACGCATGTGTTCACGACACCTGTCAAACGGAAGCAACCTGTCACCAGCTGTTCACTGTATTGCGTTTCCGATTTTTCGAATTTTGTTGTAAATTTTGCTAATTCGGTGTACATTTACGTGACATGTTTTGCTGCAAATGGTTTTTGGAATACGCTCTGCAAGGTAGGTAACTTCTCGTGAATTATCCCGTTTACGACTTTCAGCCAACCAAATAGTTATTCACTCCAAACAAAATATTAATTTCGCTTTACTCTGATATTCATAATGTTTACTGTAACCAAACCGATTATTTTAACGTAAATGTAAAGTAGTTGTGTGAACTAAATGCATTTAATTGATGCTGGAACAAAATTACTACTTCTTGGACTCAACATATAATTAATTATTTCCCAATGGTTCAAGGAAAGAGAGTGTAGAAGTTGCAAGCAAGAGCAGATTAATAGAGTGGACGAAATATTTCCCAGTTCAAACAAACAATTTTCACGAAAATTTGTTTTGTTTCTGAAACTAAATCTTTCTCTCAGAGCGTGCAATTTCGAGATGCTTGAAGAATGCTGGCTCATCGTTTGGGCAAGCCCGAAGGATTAGCGAGGGGAGATAGGATAGTGGCGGAGAAACAGCGGAATGCAGTCGGAGGAAGAAACGGGAGATACCGGAGGAAACCCCAAACTACGGCATTGTACTTGACGCTCCCCGCATGAGAATTTCAATTCTTAAATTTAGCCGTCTTTGATTCGTGGGGCTTAGGTCGAACCGTATACTCTAGCTGTGAGCGTCTAGAAACTAGCTCTTTAAAAAGTATTTGTAATTTTTTTTTTACAGATTTTTCTAACTTATATTTCGATAAATGTCAGTTCATCAGCCCTGCCTTGATCATGCAATGTGAAAAATTTCCACATGAATATTAAGTAATATAAAAATAATGTGTGAGATTAATCGATTTTTATAATTATTTCACTTTATTCGTATGCAACTCTCGATAATGTTCTTCACGTACGGAGGCATGTATCATCTGATTTATCATTGGAATACACACACGTACACTGAAATAATCCATTCACTGTTACTTCACACTTTTGTGAAGCCTGCAAAAGTTCTACTTCCAGGATATTCCTCCGCCTCGTGTAAACTATGCTTAAAACTAAGTCTACAAAATCACACCAAACGACAACGCACCGAATTCGTGTGAATTAAGTTTTAATGATGTTTTTCATGAGAACTATTTCTTACTAGGCGCTACCAACACACATGTTTTATCACTGTTTTTATTCACGCTTATTACAAACAAACGATTATAATTGTTTAATTAAGTACAGGTGAAGCTTTATTTTAATGAAAAATAAGCTGTTTATATGTTAACAGAGGTATAAAACGCATGTGATACATGGTATATTTAGAAAATTACCAAACACGCCATACATGGGGTGATTTTTCAAAGAGTGGATTCAGAAAAGTGCGAAGAACCCGCGAATAGACTATACAGTCAATTGTACCATGTACCGTACAGTCCTGTTGTAACAGCCTGTCCAAAGAGTGGATGAGGTGATGGATTGAAATGGGGCTGAACAGGGGTGGAATGAATACGGGTAAAGGAAAGGTATTACTTCGAGAAAACCCCTACAGCAGTGCAGTATTTGACACACTCGTGAATAATTTCTGCCAATTGGGGGGAGGGGGGGAATACCCAGATCAACGGAATACCCAGATCCTGTAGGGGCTAAGCGCGTCCTAATTCATATTTTGTGAGATTCTAATAACTTTAGTTGCTTATTAGGATGCAAAGTTGGCCGTTTTTATTACAAAAAAACTGACCTCACTCCATTGTTAAAAACTTTGCAAGGACTGCGGTGGAATTCGCCAAAAGATTCTGCGTGCTTTGCGAAATACTTTGACGTGCTACGTGATTAAGAACTCCTAGCTGAAAAACGAATACAATCAGGCGCAATCATATTTCCAACAAGAGGGAGAGAATTTGAAAGATCCCTTTTGTTAAAACTACTAGACAGGCTGGCGAAAAAAAAAAAAAAATCAACTCAGCAAATTTCTCTCCAATCTTCAAAAAAAATTTTTTTTTATCGCGGATCGCTGATTTATTTCGTATTTCTTGTGTCGAGCGCTCCCACAGAGTGAATTTAGGGGGGGGGGGGAGAGAGTAGGGGAGGAAAAGAGTACGGGATTGGAGCCAGCAGACCGTTTGGGTGATGACGTCAGCTGAAATACAGCCAGCGGGATAAAGAAGGGTTTCTGCCGCCACCTACTCCTACCCACTCCACCTCTTTCAGCCCCCTTCGCAACGCCTCGCCAACCCTTCTTCTTTTCCCTCCCCAGAGCAGGAAGTGAGTTATTAGCGGAAGGACAACAGAGTTCGGAAACAAAAGGGTAAAACCAGCGGTTTCTCGCGCTTAAACGCCGCCCATCGTGGTGCGGTTTTCCACTCCCTTTGTAATTGTAAGTCAACTGTATTTTAATGTCGGCCACATTGCGTCGTGGCTACAGTGACACCACGTCTACCTATACCCCGCCCATCCTTAAGTTGGTTCCTACCTCTATTAAATGTTATGTTTAAGGGGAACCTTGCCCCGTCATACTCGGTTGTTGGT
This sequence comes from Dryococelus australis, assembly GCA_029891345.1. Lineage (NCBI taxonomy): Eukaryota > Metazoa > Arthropoda > Insecta > Phasmatodea > Phasmatidae > Dryococelus > Dryococelus australis. Next base: position 30,565,162 of record CM057007.1, on the reverse strand, counting down.
TTTTCCAGCTTCTTTATGTTTTAGGCCGCACATGGTCGCGATCGCTTACGTCCTCAGTGCGATACCAAGAAAAGACCAGCGGCGCGACCGCGGTTTTATTCAGCTGCAAACATGGATGACACTGAGGCTATTCACGGTAAAGTGAACACTTTTTAAGGCCCTCTTAATTTTTTCCTTTCAATTTATTTATATCTTCCCACCACTTTTCAATATAAACATTTCCATGTATCTAATAAGCATACTGAATACATTTCACCACCCCTAAAATTAATGTATTTAGATCAATAATACATTTTTATTAGTGGTTAATATCTGTAGGAAGGGCCTTAAAAATGCTCACTTTACCGTGAATAACCTATAGCTGGGATATCGTACTACTTATTGTATTGTCGACCGCGAAAATAAAACAGGAAAAAACAAAAAAGACGGTTTTGGGTACATCCATTTATTGACAGGCGTTTTATTAAACAAACGTTCTTTAGTTCCTACAGTGAACTGCGACAACACGAAGAAAAGTTTATGAAATATACTATAATGTCTATAACTTCCTTCGATGAACTACTAGGAACGATACGACCTAGTATAACAGGACAAAACACACGACTGGGATTATGAATAGGAGCGGAAGAAAAACTATTGATTACAGGTAAGATTGATATGGTTGTAATTACAATCTAATTATATAAGTAATAATAATCTATATTGTCCACGTCAAAGAAGAAACTGTAGGCTACGTCAATAATCTTCAATATTGTCCATAACACGGAATACCCTATTTTCAAAATCAACAAGTTTCTGTACTGCATATTCAGAATAACTTTAATCATTAGAAGACACTCTAGAGGCAGGCGATTGTATTGATGCAAACCTCAATGTACTTAGGCTGTTGTATGTTCCAGACTGTGCATTTTGTTGCAGATTTAAGCTGTTGGATGGTCCAGACTGTGCATTTTGTTGCAGATTTAAGCTGTCGGATGGTCCAGATTGTTCATGTCATTGCCAATTGTTGGTTGAGAAAGGAGTACCACTGTTCGAGGCTTGAGGTTGGGTAAAACAGTATCTGTTACTTGGATCCAAATTATGCATGCGATACCAACTTTGATGTTGTGCCCCGTGAATGACATCTAGTATTATCATTCTGGCTTGTAGTTGCAAATCTTCTTGGAATCTTATCAATATCCTTACGTAAGAGATAGCAAGAACATTTCCGTGTCATTCATTTGACTGGGCGCACGTCGTGTCTTCAAAATCTCCACGAGTTCTTTACCTATATCATCTCTTCGCTTTTCTTTATCTTCTTGATCTTTTCGGGGCACCTGTCTTGGAATGAATACGGGCCGTCGATATCGTATTCCTGAGTATTATCTCCTTCAATAGTCGTGACTGTTTCATGTACTGCGTTTTTTTTTAAACTCAGTTGATGGTAGTATATGTAACTCTTAGGATGTTTCAATCTCCTATTTTCTCTGTTGAATCAACATTTGATGTTTCCATTCCACTTCTTTTGTAGTTGCAGGGCTGAAAATAAAATACATTCGTTGCACACAACTATTCTGAACAAATGGTTACAAATTAAATAGCATTGCCTATGTACATTATATAAAATATGTGTTTATATATATATATATATATTTCAGGTATTTCGCTACAGGATGTACATTTGCTGAACTGCATTTTTCCTTTCAACGAGGGTGAAACTGCAATAAGAGAAGTAGTGCATGCAATGTGTGAAGTCATTTGGTTGAAGTTGCAAGATGTTTGTATGCCAACAGCGACAGAAGATATGTGGTTGAACATATCAGCGAAAATTGCATCCAGAGCTAACTTTCCCAACTTCGTCGGAGCCTAGGGTGGCAAGCACGCGCGTATAATAAAAACCTGAACACAGTGCATCAATATGCTACAATTATAAACACTATTTTTTTCTTTTGTCTTGCTGGAAATACGTGACTCGAATTACGAGTTTGTGTGCATTGGCGTTTGTGCGTGCGGCAAACACGGCGAGTCAAGCGTTTTGCAACGCACGGAATTTTTTAGACGACTTTAATCCAACGATCGCAATATTCCGGAAGATACTCCAATTTCACAAACAATATCTACTCCTACGCGATAGGATAATGAGACCATTCGCCGGGAGACAGTTGAACTAAAAACAAAGGAATTTTTGATCACAGGTTATGTAGAGCTAGACGTTTCATTGAATTGTCATTCGGTATTGTAAGTAACAAGTGGCGTATACTACATAGACCTCTGAATGTTAAGTACGCATTTGCTGCTGACGTCGGCAATGCCTGCTGTATTCTGCACAATTTTGTGCGTGACCGCGATGGCTGTCAGTTTGAAGACACATTACATACATTTGTTACAGATAACATAATCACCTCAAATCGAAGACCAAACAGGTCCAGTAAACATTATAGAGATGTATTTGCGGATTATTCTGTTGGCGTCATGGCAAAACAAGTTTGTATAGAAAAAAAAGTGACAATTGTGACTGCTCATAATGATAGTCATATGTGATATTACGTACATAGATTTTCACATTACAACTATATTTTACTCACCGAGATCTTTTTTTTTTTTCTCGTTGACATTTTCGCAGTTCTCTCCTCGAAACATTTGGACCATTTCGTCCCATTGTTTATATATTTCTCATTCCTGTCACAGTAGCTAGCAGTCGACGAGTCCCAAAACAGCAGGGCGGCTTTCAATTTCGGTTATTGATCGTTCGATGCCTTCCACTGCGAACTTGTACACAAGCCCAGCCCCCAGCCGTCCCGCATCTGGTCTCGCGGCGGGCTTGCGTCTTGTCGCAGGTAACTCGATGGTCGCGAGTGATATCGGTCGCGATGCACGAGGTTTCGTCTCCGCGACCAGCTGGTCGTGGTCGCGTGCTAAGCGCGACCACGTCCGACATAATGTAAGACGCTGGTCGCTGTAGCGGTCGTCCAGTGCGCGGGGGGCCCTCGAGGTTGAGGTAAACCAACTGCCTATGGAGCGCTGCACCCGATGCACAACGTCAAGAATTCGTAAATATGAGTAGTGCAGACGCCGTAAATATTGTTAGGGAAGTGCGATTTACGTTGCATATGAAAGAAGAATGTATATATTTTGCAACATTATAAAATATTTTACTAAAATATACTTTTTATATTAAAAAAAAAAAAACAATTTATTTAAATAGTCTGCATTTTTAACCAAACTTAGGCATATTTTCATTCTGGATGCATCAGAAAGCAGCATTTGCAAAGAATATATTCGTCATGGAATATCGTCATAATGTTTGCTATGATTGTATGTATGTAAATTGTAATAATAATGTAGGAAATAAGTGTTTTTTTGATTATATTTGCGTTCATTAGTCACAAACATTTATGGCTGAAAATGACGTAAATAAAGTTAATTATAAAATTTATATTATATATTATTGCTATGATTTTACTACACATGATCGCAGTAAATATTATTACGATCATTCTTGAAGAATATATTCTTGTAAATGATGCTTTCCGAAGCTTCCAAATCGGAAATGCGCTTAAATTTCGTTAAAAATGCGGACTCTATCAAGCGATTAATTTTTTACATTTCAAAATATATTTTTATAAAATAGTTTATAATCTTGCAAAATATATACATTTCCCTTTCATATACAGCATAAATCACACTTTTCTGACAATTTTTATGGTGTCTTCTAATTTGTTATGAGTACTTCGCATTGTACAGTCGGGTGCAGTGCTCCATAGGCAGTTGATTTACTTCAACCTTAAAAAGAAAATTCTTAAATTACCATATACACAACAAGCTTTTCTCGATTTCATATAACTTCAGTAAATTTTGAAAGTTCCCTAAAATAAGTGCAGACAATATTCATCCCTTCGCCACAGCTGTGCTGTCCATGAAGAAAACGATGATTGTAAAAAAAAAATACGAAAACAATGGCAGGCGCTGAAAGACTGGCAACTTCAGTCCAGTTCTTAGATTCCTGTAGCTGGTTGCCTTTCCCAAATGTTTTCTTTCAGTTATGGCCATATAATACACTAATACTGTTTGTCTTATGGGGGGGGGGGGGGGAGAATTCTATTTTAATGTCTCTCGTTAGACGGGATTTTTTGTGGTTCTTCTTATGAGAGAGCGGCAGTTGAAAAATTCATTCTTTTGATGATGCAGTGGAAAATTTTGTTCGTACGAAAATAACATTCAATTTACTATAACTTGAATTTTAACTTTGTCGAAAGAACTAGACGCGATAACTGTGTCTCTGTTTGTACCAATGCGAGAAATACTTAACACATAAAAATAGTTGCTCATTATGTATATTATCAACTACGCGAAATGGGCGTTTGTTTAGGCCAAGTGAATCTGAAAACCTCCCGCAAGAACAAAACGCAATAAATACGTCAGTGTTGACATCGATTTCCGAATTGCACAATGTAAACATTTTCAGCAAATTTAACTTCCCACGGTAAACGTTAGAGTTTCGATAAAATTAATCAGAGCAAAACAAGGTTTTGTAATAGGCCAAATAAATTTCAAATATTCCAACAACGATTTAAGAAAACATTGTTTACAAAACACACGAACTTAATGTTCAATTTGTAATTCCTAAACACGTGCCGAATTTTGGATGATTACTTCACTAAATTCACTTGTTGGCCAATGGTACGGTATAATATATTATATATTATATAATATATAATATAATATAATATATTATATTATATTATATATATAATTTTAACAAACCACTTCAGCTATTTCTTGAAAACAACAAAGCTTGACAAATTAAATACCTTTTCGCTCGTGCTTGGCGATGGTAATTAAAATGGCGCACCATAGGCCCTTTCACGAAGCGGTAGATAATTGTCGATCATTCATTTCACTGAAGAGACTGTTCTGAAATGGCATCTACGACGAACTACACTTAATGAAATACGCAAATTAAAAAATAATTAATGGAATGTATAACATTCCGATACCGCCAGCAAGGAACTCACGCTTATAGATAAATTATGACGGAAGAGCATTTCACCGGATGGGTGGAGACCATAGACAAGGGAGATTGCTGGAGTCTTTTCACATAACCGTAATGTTCGCATGCTCTACCATAATATTTGTAAAAAGCCCTTGCCCTATAATTTAAAAAAAATTGTACATTAGTCTATTAGCATAATTTTCGCCATAAATGCTGTAACTATCATTACATTTCTACTTTTTATTGCTGAGTACTATTTTATTCTGCAATCCTCGCAAAGACCGCTGACATAGTAACACGCGAGGTGTAATAATCATCAGCTGACACAGTACTTTGTAAATGAGGGCGTTATTGTTTACGTGCTGTGTAGGTTGGTCGCAATCTCTGTCAAATTTTACTGAAGTTATACGAAACAGCGAACATTGACTTTATACTGTAGTACAGACAAAACAAGAGAACTGCGGACTCACAAATACATCCCAATTTTATTTCTGCAAAAATTTTTCTAAATCAATATTGTGACATAAATACGGGTTCCTATAGTCCATTCGCGGTTTCTTTACACTTTTTTTTATTAACCAAACACTTAAAAAAATCACCCCATTTATGATGTGCTTGGTTGTTTAATAAATATGTCATGTATAACAAACTTTTTATACTTGTGTTAACATTAAAACACCCTAATATTATATTAAATTCAGCCTTTATTTAGATATCTTATACAAACATTGAACTATTTCAATTATAATTAAAACAATTAAAAACAGGGAGAAAATATGTGCGTTGGCAATGCCCAGAGACCCACAAAATTCCAGTTATTTAATTCGTCATGTCTGCACTGCAGTATAAGATAATAGCTAGTTGGGTATAGGGACACTTTCGGAGTTTTCTTTTCAAAAATCTTACCAACATAGAAGAAACCAATAATCCAATCCGGCGGGGAAGATTCCCCTTTAGCCCGTTTGGCATTAATCGATCTTATTTTTATGAGATAGACCTACTTGGGCTAGGCTTCTGTGATTGGTAAACCTTTACGCCGTTTTTGAATTCATGTGAAAGTATTTCGCATTATAACTATGATCATGTATTATTTATAACGAGTGCGCTACGGTGATTGTTTCTGAGGCTTCTTTCCAAAATCATTTGGCGCCAGTTAGCTGTGAAGTGCGCATGTGCCTCGTATAGACGACAGACTGTTCCCAGGGTTATGGCGTGTGACCAGTGTTGCCAACTCAGCGAATTTCCCAGCGGCTAAGTTTTATTTTTAAATTATCGGTGGTGTGCGGTAAATAGTTTTCTGGAAGGCAAAACATATAACGTACCTATCTGGATTGTGTAAAGATTATGTTAAAACATGCATATGGCGAAGCCATAAATATATCCAGCATACTTCCCAAGGTATTCGTTAACTTCTGACATTTCACCGTTATGCTTACAATTTCTTACGTCGTTGTCACTGAAGTTTCTTGCTAATTTTGTCGCGAGTGCCATCATGTGAATTTATGTAAATTTATCTGTTTTGATAAACATTAGTTTTTAAAAGTGTCACGCCATTGTTTTTGTTCGGTTTGAAATATGGATATTCTTAAGTATTATTACCAAGGCGATTAAATATTTGTTCATATCTTAGTGGATTCTGGTGAATTTTTAGCTGTGGCCTAGTGGAATTCTCTGTTTACTTGTTGAAAACCCTAGGTGTGTGTCTACTAGCCCATTACAGGTAGAATTTGAAGCGCTCGTAGCGGTAGCTAAAGGCTGTTCCCGATAAAGTGATCACTTTTGAAATCAACCTTAGAAAAGCGTCACTCTCTCTTCCTGTATATATTTTAATGGGCGCACTGAGTAGCACGCGCCCATTAAAGCTGGTAACGTTAGAGTTTCATATCTTAACGTCGAATAAAAAGTGTTAGGTAACCATTTGTTATAACTTAAATGATTTCTATCGCTTTCTGTTTTTTTTTAATTGCTTTTAAGTGTAAAAATTAGCAGGATTTTATAATACTTACCTTTCTAATAATTTTAAATTTTCACTTGACCGACGCATGAAGAAAGCGATGAGACCCATGGCAATGATAATTATACAGAAAGTGCATAAAATTGATCGTAAGCAGGGCTTTCAAAAGTGCTCATTTTACCGTGAACAGCCTATAATGATGTTATTGGCGTGAGGTCTGTTTTCACGAGTAAATATCTGTAGCAACATGTCAATATAGTTCCAGCAACTACCAACTATATTATTGTTCGCGGAGGAATTGTTTAGTTGGGGTTTCATTGGCACTAGGGTAATGGTGAAAGGAGATTGGAGGTAGGGCTTTTATATCGCAGTAATATATTTGCTGAAAACTGCTGTTGAGCACTTTTAAAAGATGCGTTTATAGTCAATTCCTGGTTACTTCCAACTTTTTTGAAGCCCTACCAAAGTACTACCTCCAGGATATTCCTCCGCCTCATGCAAACAAAGCTTAACCAAGTCTACAAAACTACACCAAAAGGATAACCCACGCGTTCGTGCGCACTTACATTAATAATATTTTGCATGAGAACTATTTCCGACCAGACATTACCAATACACTAATTTTTTCACTGCTTTTATTCACATTAATTATAAATGGAATGTTTTTTTGTAAACACAAAATACAAGTAAATTTTCAATTTAACAAAAAATTTGGTAGTTTAATGTTAAGAGAAAATATAACCGCTTGTTAAACATGGCGTATTTAGGAGACAAACAAGTACGTCATACATGGTCATACAAGGTTTAATCCAGAATGTATGAAGAAACTGCGAATATGCTATACAATAAGACCCATGTGACAACCGGGTATAGGCTGTTCACGGTAAAATGAGCAACTTTGAAAGCCCTCCTTAAGATCTACTTGTACGCACGTTGTGTATTCTTCCGCCTTATATAAAATTAACGTTGCCAAGGCCATGTGAAACTACGAAATTATAAGAATAGTAAATCATTTACAAATCTGCTTATTTTTATACTGTGATGCATTTAAAAAACATAAAGCGAAATCAATTATTTAAGTTATCGCAAATTTTCACCCAAAACTTTTCACTCGAAGTTAAGATATGGAACTACTTTCCATCCATCGTTACCAACTTAGCTGGACGCATATCCCTCAGTGCGCCTGTTAAAATATATGCAGGCAGGATAAGTGATTTTTTTTTCTCAGGTTGATTTCAAAAGTGCTCACTTTATCGTGAACAGACTTTAAAACCCTTTTAACACGGGCTATTTGCCGAGGCGGAAGTCGTTGAACTCATGCACTCGGCACATCAAAGACACGAGTACATTTAACACGTCCCGAGCTCTGAGAGTTTGGCAGATGGACAATGGGGAAGGTGTAAAGTGGCGTGGAGATAACCCTCAATCGCGTGAGTACAGTATCCCCATTACTTGCTCCCCCGACAGCGCGGCTAAAAGGATCAGTCGTCCATCACCCATGCCGGCCGGAGAAGAGCTCTTCAAGCAGTTATAGAAAATGCACCCTGTCGTGTCACATCCCATTCCCCCTCTCTTCATTTTTTTTTCCCCCACCCCTCACCCAAGGGATGGTTGACGAGGACACGCGCAAGCCACCTGTTTTCGCCCCTACGCGCAAGTTACGCCGCACGAGATAAAAGCGAATGGTTATTTAAACGCACGACTCGCGGGGGAAGAAGCGGGAAAACAAGTGAATCCGACGTTTCTACCACCACCCCCCTCCCCCCCCAAGCCGTTCTTCCAGGCTGCCCCCTCCGCCCTGGACCCTCCAGGGACAATTACCAGGATTGAGATGTTATCGGCTGTCGCGGCTGCAAAGCAAGGAGGTCCTTCCTCCGACCTCATTAGAGCTGTCGTCCTGCCGATAAGCCTTATCCCGGGATAACAGACAGGCGGGATGTTGCTATAAAACACTTTAGAAGGGTTCTTCTTTCATCCCATAGAGGATTGTCTTACCTCTCCCCCTCCCTTCAGCGATACACACCGCCGATACCACGATTATATGCCTTACTACAAGCTCGTCTTAATGTAGATGTCAACTAAAAACACTCACCCTAACACATTCTGAATTTGATATTTAAACCCGCGTATTTTAGCTTTGCAAAATGTTGCTTAGCGCGTGGCAGCTAATTTTAATTTGTTCGGAGAATTGCTGAAAAACTGTCACTATATATTTTACTACACCAAAACTCAGTTCATTTTAAACGTTGAGTGAACATCAGTAAGTAGTAGAGACAGGTTTTAAAGATTGAAACGTGTCTTTGTCTATCAGAGATTTGACAACAAAAGCCACTGTCCGCGGGGAACATAATTTTTTTTTTCCGGCTTTTTTCTTACAAAAAAAAAGCTGTATGAGTCTGTCAAATATTTTTCATATTTTTTGCCATATAAATGTCACATAAAATACCCAAATAATTAGTTTTTTTTTGTTCTAAAAGGCTTTAATTATTTTTTTTAAGTTTTCAAATACTGGTTATTGTTTTGGAAAATGTGTGTTGCGAATAAAATATCACGTCATCAAATTTGTCGGTTAAGGGAAACGGTGCACGAAAGCCGTGTATTTGACTTAATTTTGGCCAAAAGTTGTTTTTCAGAGAATTTTTCCAAATTTTTGGCACAAGACATAAAGATTAATTTTGGATTCCTCCTTGCATTGACATATATTCACTGACGGAAGATACAAAAAAATAATATCTTATTTATCATCTTCCATCAGTGCTCACAGAATAATAACGGTAGTGAGTATTTAACAATGCAAGAAGTTGTTAAAAATTAATATTTACGTCTTATCGTGCCGAAAATTTCGATAAACCCCCTGAAAAACTAATTGTAATGAAAATTAGATAAATATACGGCTTTCGTGCACCATTGGCCTTAAAAATGTTTGAAAACGAAAGATTAATGCATGCAATAAATTGTCTTCGTATAAACAAGGTATTTTGAACACTTTACGGAGTTTCGTTTTTTTTTTTTTCCTCCTGATGGAACTTTGAAGCAGTAAAGTACGGTAATAAAACAAAAGGCGGCATTCTGTTCCACACGACACGGAGAGCGAATATCACGGAGGCCCCCGTGCAGATTTATTAACGCGGGAACCGCATTTCGCCTCCACATGTCGGCCACGCACGCTGCAGCTTTGTAACACTCCACAATCCATCAGAAGCTGCCAAGCTCAGGCCGGGGGGACTCCGCATCGCGATTCTGATTGACTGGGCCCGTCAAACACCAAAGGCACTTAATAACCACAGCAGTGGCCCCTGTTTACTCAAAATAAAACGCTGCCCTGGAAAAATAAAATGATATTTCATTTGAAACTAGCGTGAGCCGACCGGTAGCATTTCAGTCGCTAGTGATTTTATTTGATTTATTCGTCTCGCGTAAAATGTGCCATCCGGTATCGTTTAGGGCTTTCTGGGCGATTCAGTGACGATAACAGGATCGTGCGTAAGTTAAATACACACGTAAAATATAAAATAAATACAATTTTAAAAAAAAAAGTAGACAACATCCAAGAGACACGACAGCCTAAAAACAACAGAAATCGTGTGACGATTCGCAATCATTTAGAAAGTGTAAGGCGAAATAATTTTGTTTTTTTTACTCGGCTTCGTTTTGGATAGGAAAAAGGAGGAAAAACGGGAGGAAAGTCGTCTGCTTGTATTCTACGTTACACGCGTACGTAGCTGAAGTTTTTTACTTTAAGAAGAAAAAAAAAACGTCGATTTGTAACTATCTCCATACCGACATGCCAGCAAAATGAGCGCGACACCCAAGAAAGTATTGATGTGATTAATTAATGGAAGGTTGGAAAGGAATATCAGTTTAAGTTGGTCCACTTACACTAGCACCTAGTAAGAAATAGTTCTCGTGTAAGATATTACCGTACAGATTGCGTACGAATTACTCGCGTTATCTCTTTGGTGAAATTTTATAGACTTAAACTTTTATTTCACGAGGCAAAGAAATGGTCTGAAAGTAGAACTACAGCAGGCCTTCAGAAGTAACCCTGTATTGAATATGGAAACACCAGACTGGAGCACCCCAGCGTGGCTCGAAACGATTTTTTCTTTTTTATGTTGTATCTCAAAATATGCAGGTCGGATGCATACGAAATAACTCGTAGAACCACGCAGTGAACCTTCCAGCAGAATTTCAACCAATCAAATTATAGGGTCGCCGCTTAGTCTCATTATGCCTCGTGTTCCCGGGCTGAAAACACTTCAGTAGTCCGCCCACCAGCCACCTAAACTGCGTTGGCATATTTCGAAATATGGGTTTTTGACGAAACTATAGGCAGTTCACGGTAAAGTGAGCACTTTTGAGGCCTTAGCTACTTTTTCCTATCAGTCTTTTTTTTTTTTTTTTTTCGACACTTTTCAAAATAAATATTGCCATATAAGTAATAAACACAGCCTATATATTCCACCGGACACAAAAGTTAATACCTAAGGCTACAATAAAATATATTTATTGGTTATTATTCCAAACGAGAGGGCTTCGAAAAGTGCTCACTTTACAGTGAATAGCATATATTAAACGAATCCCCATTACGTTTACCTACCGAAATAAAACATCGCCCAGACGAGAGCGGAATGGTACTTTAAAAATATCACACATACTCTGAATATTATTTTAGATCCTTCCAACATAGTTAAAAATGGCTTTATGAGACTGTTATATCTTAAGGTTAAGTAAAGCATCTGCCTGTGGAACACTGCACCCGTATATACAATGTGAATAACTTACAATAAAGTAGCACAGACACCATAAAGATTGTCCAAAAAGTGCAATTTATGCTGTACATGAAAGAAGAATGTGTATATTTTGCATCATTATATAATATATTAATAAATTATACTTATTAAATGTAAAAAAAAAATCTATTAAAATAGTCTGTATTTTTAACAAAATTCAAGCGCATTTCCATTCTGGGTGCTTCGGAAAGAAGAATTTACAAGAAAATCTTCAAGAAAGATGATTATACCATTTACTGTGATAATTTGTAATGAAATCATAGAAATAATGTATCATACTAATTTTATAATTAACTTTATTTGCTCCAGTTTCAGCCATAAATGTTTGTGACAGATCGACGCACATAAAAATTAGTATGAAAATTATTTCCTACATTATTATTACAATTTTCTTACACACAATCATAGTAAAAATTACGACGATATTCAATGACATAGGTTGTCTTGCAAATTGTTCCTTCTGAAGCATCCAGAATGGAAATGCGCTTAAATTATGTTTAAAAAAAACAGACTCTTAGAATCTATTATTTTTTACATTTAAAAAGTATATTTCAATAATATATTTTATAATGTTGCGAAATACATACAATCTTCTTTGATATACAGCATATATCGCAATTTTCTGACAATTTTTGTGGTGTCTGTACTACTTTTTTATGAGTTCACATTGTCGGGTGCAGTGCTCTATGTGCAGTTGCTTTACTTCAACCTTAAAACAAATCACTTGACACGAGCGGAACTACGATATCAGTCTGTATTAAACCATGCTACAGACCTTCCGCTAATACATTTACAGTCACCACTTAAGTCCATATTTTTCGTATTGAACCACATAAATGTAAATATTTGTAGTCAATTGATTATAGTTTTCTAAATATAGCACCGAAAAGTACAAAATTTCGGAATATGGGAGCCCAAATTTTTATGCTCCCAATTAACTTTGCCAAATAAGTCACATGTCATGTGATCTATATCATATAAACAACATATCAACTAAGTATCAAGGATGTTTAACAATCGGTACTCGGGTACTGGCATCCTGAATCTATTTTAAATAAGGTTTTCTATATTCTATTAGTTTCTCTTAGACGATTTAAAATGTGTCGCCAAACATCAATACCTCTTTATAAAGAGATCCAGTATACCAGCACCAGAGTACACATTGTTAAATATCCTTAATACTTAATTAACATGTCGTATATGATACAGATCACATGAAATGTGATTTATTTGACAAAGTTAATTAGAAGCTTAGAAACTTGGGCTCCCATATTCCGCCATTTTCGAGTTTCGACACTATATATTTAAAACTATAATAATTATTACTACAAATATTTCATTCATAGGGTCCTTATATGAATCTCTTTCGGGTAATAAAAGAAAATATTACAGTTAAAAATGATTTTAAGTCCCGCAAGTAGCCGCAGCACTACGAGAACACTGTACGCCAGTTCCGAGCATTGAACATAGTGACAATGGGGCGCCTTATACGTATAGCATTGTCGCCCTTATAGTTCCCATTGTTCCCGCGCTTCTCTCCCTCGATGGCCCCTGTATGCCTCTAATATATATACATTATATATATAATATATATATTATGTGCATTATATATAGTGTGCAGGTCTTGCGACGAGTTGAGTGTAGATAAATTGAAAAGTGAAGTCCAAATTGTTAGGACGGACATATACAAGGTAAAGGACACCAAGTTCCTAGTCAAAAGATACACAGTAACTGTCTAGATACAGGCTTCTGTTCCTACACTTCCAGACAGTTTACTTCTTCCTCTTCGCCCTCACACGTGTGATATCTTAGGTACAAATTGCTAGGACGGACATATACAAGGTAAAGGACACCAAGTTCCTAGTCAAAAGATACACAGTAACTGTCTAGATACAGGCTTCTGTTCCTACACTTCCAGACAGTTTACTTCTTCCTCTTCGCCCTCACACGTGTGATATCTTAGGTACAAATTAAATGTATGCAACGTAATTTTGTGATAGGATCAAGTTAAGGTTATTTCGCTGTATTTGAATCAGTTTCAAAACAATTCTGGAAAAGGAATAGTGAATAATTTTGTATTCAAATGTTGGCCTAAATTCTCACGGGAAAAAAATAACATAAATTCTGTACTATATTATGAAATATACCTTAGGCATGTAATAGTTAACTGAATTGTAAAATATTTGTAACAATATGACACGGTAACATGAAATTGTATAGAAACTAATCATATGGCTCCACCATCATCTGGATCCCTCATTGGATTATGGATGAATCCAGGCCCATTTGTTGCGATCATGGTTAAAGGTTGTTCGCGATAAAGTGAGCACTTTTGAAATCAAACTTAGAAAAGTCACTGCCCCTACCTGTATATATTTTAACGGGGACCCTGAGAGACATGCGCCCAGTAAAGTTGGTAACGCTGGAGGGAAAGTAGTTCGATATCTTATCGTCGAATAAAAAGGGTTAAGTAACCATTTGTGACAATTTAAATTATTCCTTACTCTTTCTGTTCTTTTTAACGCCTGAGTGTGTAGAAATTAGCAGATTTATAAAATGTTAACTTTTCTAATAAATTTTCAGTTTCACTTGACCGACACATGAATAAAGCAGGGCTTTCAAAAGTGCTCACTTTGTCGTGAACAGCCTATAGGAGAGGCACATCAAGCAGCTCGTCCCAATTTGTGTGACGTCATGCCACCGGCTGTACAGCCAATCCTCCGCGGGGTTAAAAGAAAACTCGGGGGTCCTCCCTCCCCCCCAACGAGAGTTAATCAGCCAATCAGCTTCCATTGTCGGAGGCTGGGACTTGGGGGATGGAGAGCCGACCAAGGGTGGGATCTCCTCGGAAAGGAAGACGGACAGACAGGCGGGTTCTTTCCAGGGGTCCGTCCCTGGAGCAGGCTTAGCGGACGCGTCACGCTTGTCCGGGCCCACGTCTTTCATTTGTCTAATTAGCGCGCGGGATGCCAGTCACTGCGGCGTTGGAGGGGCTTGTGCCCCCTGTGACAGCCCGACCATGAAGACAGACAAGGAGTGGGACGGGGAGGGGGGAAGGACTGCCAACCTACAAAGGGGGATGGCAAAAAATGATGCCACCCTTCGGTCGAGAAAAAATTCCCTTTTGGCACCCCGCCTCCACCCCTCATCATGAAGCGCCAGGCGAGCATCTGATTTAATCAACAATTGCAAGCCGCGCGGATGTAGGGTGGTGATTTCTTTTTGGTAATTCGTAGAGCGGAAGTCTTTTTTTTTTAAAGATACCCGAACTCACATTAGCCTGGCGTCCCCCCCCCCCCCCTCCCCCGGCACCAAACCCGTCGATGGGTGGGAATATAAAGCAGACGAGATACTTTCTCAGACGTATTTACAAAGAGCGAGACTTCCTTTGATAAACATTTTAATAAAAAAAAAGTAGAATTTTAAAATTCAAATATTATTTGTTGCTTAAAAATTAAAACTCTGCTTTATTCTAGTAAATTTTTTAAAAAGTGCTAATAGACTTACTCTTGCAAAGATAACGGCTCTCTGTCGGCCCGTAATTTTTAACTTTGTCTTAAATATAATATTCTAACAATAATTAAGTACATCTAAGACATGGGAGTAATCGTCGAGAAATATTTATTTTTCAATTACACTTTAAAACTACCCATTGTATTAAATATGTGAATTGCATAATTTCCTTGGAGGCAGGATAGGCGGTGTGTGCGTGAGGAGTCATTATTAGTGTTTCAGATCATCAGATTTTGAGTACAACAATGTAGTAGGGCGATACTCGTAGTGCAGCGAACTTAAGTGCCATTTATGCCATATGCGATTTGACACAAACAATGGACATTCTAAACCGTGTAAAAGATGTAGTTTCAGTATGTGCAATAATTTACTTTTATAGTAATTCATTTTGATATTTATTAACCTGCAGAACTATATTTCCGGTTACTGAATAGAGATTTAATAACTCTTATAAGGCAGGTGTGTCACGAGGCGCTCGTTCAAATGTAAAACTGTTGATAGCCATACATTTAAGAATTTCTCTTGCAGAATATGCTTTGCCACACTTACCTGCTCGAGTTGAAGTTGCTAGCGTACGCATCACGTGAGCTGCGAGGGCATCGTGCGCATTGCACATAACTACTTAATTTTCCCACAACACCAAGCGTTACTAGAGTACAATTATCCTAACGTTAAGGTAGCACAGCGCCTGAATGCGCAACACGCTAAATTCATCAAAAAGTGTAGACGTGCCACCGCAATTGTCAGAAAAGTAAGATTTGTGTTCCAGGTGAAGGAAAAAACATATATTTTGTAACACTGTAAAACATTTTGATATAATGTACTTATATCAAATCATTAAAAAAATCGTAATCATAATTATGGTTACATGTACGAAAATATTGGTACAAATGTAAGAAATATGGTTAAAAATTTATTTTATTTACATTTATTTCACGTAGAAACACGATCACTTTCGTTGATAAAACGGATGTGCAAAAAAATAATTATTAAAATATTTTAAAGCATTATAGCAAAATATTAATAAGCAGTATTGCTTTTTTTTTCCTTTCGTATGCAGCATACAGTATGTTCCAGTAAAAACATGCAAACATGAAACTGGGAATAGGGGCTGTGCCATGGAATGTTTGGAGATTAGTAAAGAGAGGTCCACGAAGAAAACGAGGAGAGACACGGGCGTGAAAATGTCTAACACGAATACAGGTTTTTACGAATTACCTTTCAAGTCAATGCATGCCTGAAAGGGGCTATGGGCGTAGCTAAATAGTTAGTCGTGATTTAGTAGAGCACAACAGTATAAGGTAAGGTTTATTGAATATGATGATTATACAATAAGTATTTACGAGACTATTTATCGGGGAAATTTAAATGGAATACCAAGATGCTAACTAGTTATAATAAGTTTTATTATGGTACCCCGTTACTATTACAATCTAACTGGAAAGTCCACACCTTGTTCATGTTGCCGGAGGCTGATTCTAGGAGGTGGTTAACGACGGCCGGACATACCCATCTCCATGTATTCTTGGTCCGCCGCCCCGATGACAGAAGACCTCGCTCCCAGTGTTACGTCGGCCTATATCGGGCACGCTGTTTAATATCCACGGCCCCGTTCACTGGCCGGTGGAGGGGGGTGGAGGGGGTTTCTTCAACTGGTCTTTCGCAAGGAGTTATTGCAATCACGCTCGTGCCCTGGTTCAACGCTCGAAGGTGTGATCAGGCAGGCCGTTCAGCTGAGGCCTCGCTTCATAACACGGCGGCAGGGTTGGTTGCACGCATTACTGACATCGAGCGTGAACACCGTCGACAGGCAGCACCGTACAGCAGCACGCCATTGACGCACCAGTGCCATCGCGTCAGTTTCGACCTGACAGTAGTTGCTCAAAGCGACAGCCACCAACTCCCGTGCAAGCGTGTCAAACGCCGTACAAGATTCTGCCCCCATCGGTTCAAACACTCCCACGAATGTTGCGTCTGCCGTTGATACACGCCCGTACTGTGGCAATATAGCAACTATAGTCTCACCTTTATGTCCTTTAATATCTGTATACTTGTGTCTAGGGACTAGGGAAAGTTTGTACTATTATGAGGTGAGAACTGAACATAATTATGAAGACAGAGCAGGCATTTCATTGAACTATTATGATATACATTAAATATAAGGTATTGGCGAGGGAGGTCCTAATCAAGTGCAATATATGACTAGCCTGAATGATACAGTCGCCGGAGGCTGAGTGTTGAGTAGGAAGGCAATGAGCGACACGTCAAGCTGCATCTCGATGGCTTCATCTCTGCGTGGGTCCACAGACAGACTGGCCCCGTACAAAGTCTTTCCAAGTATTATATAATTTATGGTGGCGTAATCGTGTCAAGTACCGTGCCGACGGGTGGGGAGCTCCGTTGGCGCTTCGCTGATATGTTTTATAAACTATTATTGCTGTATTGTGTCGTGGATTCTTCGCCCGGTCAGGATACCGACGCGTCGCTGCTGTTCGCTGGGCCTGTCCGCCTTTACTGAATCGCGATACCTTGCAGACGATAGGCGAGCCTCACGCGTATCATGGCTTGTCCACATGTTTACCGCTTCATCTCCTTCAGCTGGGCTCGTGGACCACACGCTCCCAATCTCCAAACGTTTTTGCACGTTGAAACAACCTGTATATTGTACTCTTCTGACGATTTCAGTAGTGTGTCTACAAAATTTAACGATCTCTACATGCTGTGCAGTCAGATGCAATGTTCGTACGGAAGCCACTCTAAATTCTGCCTTAAAATATCTGGCCATGGCCAGGCTGTGGTAGGGTTGCCATAATTTTAAAAACCATAGTAAAACACAAAATGAATTACTTTTATTACTGCAAGAATAATGCCAGTATTGACTTAGTTCAATTAGTAACATTTATCATATATATATAACTTAGTTTATACGCTAAATAAGGCTAAAATTTGTTCGTCTCTCGATAAACTCTACTCCCTCCTACACACAGTCTCATGGTGGAAAAGAGTCACCTGTGTTCACCTAAGAGAACAGTGAGAAATCATCACAACCCACAACCGTGGTCTACTCGCAAGTAGCTGGTGTAACCGCCCGATATATTTGCTCGCCGACACGCTCCTTCGATCCCAGAAATCGGCGCCTCCGTAGAAAAGTCACCTGCGTAGAATCCCCCCACTGAACGCGTTTCTCATTTCGCTTGCCGTGGCCGCGGTGGCGCAGCTGCTGTACAGCTCGCGTCTCTCCAAGGTGGAACTGGGTTCGATGCCCAGAGGTGTTGTTCGCCGGATTTCCGCAAGTGGGACTCGTGCCGGACGACGCTGCTGGCCGGCGAGTTTTCTCGGGGATCTCCCGTTTCCCCCCACACTTGCGTTCCAGCGCTGCTCCATGCTCGCCTCGCATCGCCTTCATCGCCTGTCAACACCTCGATGTTAAGAGCAATCGAGTGTTACAAAGACGTTCGCTGCCTAGACCTCCACTCGTATCCCTAAGCCCACTTCCTGCAAATATTACACCTACAATTGCTTATATCAGTGCTTGACGAAGAACTAGGCTAGACCGTACAGTGCTTTAAATCTCACACGGCCAACAATAATTTTAGCTTCAAGTTCCTTCTGGTTGGTATTTGAAATTACGGACCTCTTCTTCCACATTCGTTATGTAATGTTGGCAGCCACTAGGTAGGAATTTGTCAAAATTGACCCGCTGAAGGCGTGAAAGTAGTGTGGGAGGCAAAGTTTGTATGTAAAATAATATAATATGGTCCTATTAACTCGAAACTTCGTGAAATTGCTATAAAAATAAATAAATAAATTCATGTTTTATAGTTTGTTAAAAATAAACCCATTGTAAAGCCGTTATATTAACTAGAAACTTCGTAAAAGTAGTCAAAAAAATTTATAAAAATATATAACCTCAAGCTGTCGTTTAATTTGTGTTTACTTCACCGAGATATAGCCAAAATTTTACCCATACACCCTCGAGTTACGAATATTTCTTCGAATTTTATGATAAATAACTGGAATGAATTCTCAGTTATGTCACACTAAAAACTACATCACACCAAACGAGTACTATGCCGATATCATTCAGCCTGCAACATACTGCGAATTGTGTGAGTGTGTTCGCAGCAGGAAGAATATATAATTTTGTTTTCGGAGTCTACATAAATGGTAACCTTCATGTAAAAAAAGTTAATGAAGGTAATCTGGTAAAGCGCCTTCGCTTAACACAGATTCTCTCAAAAATGGTAATTTTGTTGCTTAGCTGTTTCATGAGGAACAGCGTTCTGAAGTAGCAATCAATTGTTTACAAAGGATTATTGTAGAAAAACTAACTCACATTTGACACGGCAAATTTACATATATAAAATCCATACTTAAAGGCAGAAATTCTCTTATTTTGCGGCTTGCTTTTCATTTCACTTTCTATTTTGAAAAGTGTTTTCTATTTCGAATACATACTTACTATTTCAAAATTTTTTTAACGAAAATGAATTCCACGTGGACAAAGTCGCGGGGAAAACTGGTAGGTAGTATTTTTCGTTAAGTGGAAAACAAAACACAAGCAAAAATAAACAGTCCTAGGGTGCAAATATTAAAACATCACAATTCTAATCCTATAAGCTACCGCGTGACACATACACAAATCACCATATAACAATTCGTATAAGTAAAAAAATACCTTTAATATAAAGATATTTTGTAATTTTTAACTTTTTTTAAATGTATAAACTGTTATTTGTTATTACACAAATGTTAAGCGGTAGCCCACCGCATCAGTCGTAATTTTATTCATGTGCACAACTTAATTAGTATTTGTTGCCACGGCTGCAACAAAACAGAAAAATTTTGTATTTGACATCGAATAATTCAACAAACATACAATATAAAAATTTTTTATCTGAGGATAAGTCTTCACATACACAGCGTACGAGTTGAACAATGTTTGGTATAATTATAATATAATCCATTTTTTGGGGTCCAACGCCGTTAAGACATTGATATAGGCTGTTCACGGTAAAGTGAGCACTTTTGAAAGTCATCTATTTTGGAACAATAGTCAATAAATATTTTTTATATTAGCCGTAGACGTTAAAATTTGAGTGCGGTGGAAAATACACACACTGTTTATTTCTTACATGGCAATATTTATTTAAAAAGATGTCTAAAGGATACAAAATGACTGAAAGGGAAAAGTAACTAGGACGTCAAAAGTAGTTCTTCCTATACATTGCAGTCGCCTCTGCCGGCGCCGTACCAGTCGCAGTGAGCCGAACCTATGTGCTATTATAAGCAGTGGGATGGTTTTCAAAAGTTGATTTTAAAAAGGCTCATTTCACTACAGAACTGCTGAACCTTCCTACTTAGTTTAAGCAAGTATGTTTGTGCAAATTGTCGCCCATTGAAATAAAATTGTAGAATATTATCGACAGGCAGTGTTGAAATCTTTTTCGAACATTTCTGCATTTCTTTCCGATACATTTTTTTTTCTGCACAGCATTTAAAACGAAAATTACTTACGGAGTTTAAAATAATAGCATGGCAATCTACAACGTATAATACATTTATTTTTATGGGCATTATAAAGTGTTTTGTATCAATCACTCGTGGCTTATAGGCAAGGACAATGTTTAATGGTTTTATTTTCAGCGAAGTTTCGCTTAATAATCGAATACGTTTATTTTTGTAAACCCTCTATAAAGTAAACCATGCTTATTTAACAACATTACATTCAGGTAATATTTATAATAGGCAGCATTTAAATAAATAAATATGCTAATTGACAGTAGGTATTTGATTTGCAATTAAAAAAAAGATACATAATTAAATTTCAGGTATTCACCTGTTTTCTTGTAAAATTTTTAAGTTTCTAGACGACGTGTATTACCTTTGTACAGTACCTTACAGACATATTATGAATATAATTTATTACCTAGAATAAATTTAAAAAACATTTACATACAAAAGTAATTGTTTTTTGCTGATTTAGTTATATGTTATGACTTAACTTAAATTTAGGTCTTATGCGGTGTTTGCACATGCATTTCGGTGTTACTTGGTTTCATTGATATTCATTACATAATGTTGTCTCTACTTAAAGGACAGTTTGTGTATCAATATTTGAAAAAAAAAAAAAAAAAAAAAAAAAAATCTTACTGCACCTTCTCGTAACTGCGTACGGGCACACTTAACTGACATTTTCTCGGTAAAGTTAGCAGCCGTGCGTGCGCGTGTATTTGTGCGTGCGTGTGTGTTGTAAAAAATTAGTCGCATATCTTGGGGTCTTATTAAAAGTGTTACGTTCAAATTTGCGGCCAATGTATTCGTGTGGTTTAGTTTCGGTTTGCTTTACACACACATGAATTATAGTATAATCTTGGTTACTTCCAGTTTTCCTGAAGCCTTGCTGAAGGTCTTTTTTTTTTCCTGGCTTCTCACAGTGCATCCTTCCGCCACTTGTAAACGTGTCTTGAAGAGAATCCAATGACAAAACAACACACCGTGTTTTTTTTTTGGGCTGGATACACAGTCAAATATATATATATTATATATATATATATATATATATATATATATAATATATAAAATACAATTGAATGAAATATTTTTACAAAAGTGACAACGCAAAAACCTAGACAAGTCATTAACAAACATTTCCTTTACAAATAATATGGTAAAACTCAAAGTAGTGACATTTTACAGAATAGCTGTTTCTTACTAGTCTTTGATAGCGTACTTTTACTCTCGCCATGTTTTATTCATAGTAGCTGCGAAATAAATAGTATTTATAATTGACAGACAAAAATTTGTTGATTATTTAATTTAAAATTGGAATTGGGTACTTTATTATTTCTGGAAGTATGAAACGATATTATGTGTGATACATTTAGGAAACTGTGAAACATGTTTTTTTTTTTTTTTTTTTATGAGAGATTTGGGCTACTCTCGACAACGAGGTCTTGAGTGTCGGGTAATTTTTTCAAAGGTTTTGTTAAAAGAGTGTGAACAAACCACAAAGAGACTATAGGTTCGCTATTTCACTTGAGCGCCGCATGAGTTAATACCTAATGTGCTTACAAGTAGGCTAGATGATCTTGTGCACAGGGCGATCTAAATCCTGATACAGACGGACACATTTTGCGAACAAGAAGGTAAGGTCACCGAAAGGTGAACTAGTAGGTGAACATCCTGTTGTATTTGAGTCCCACGCGCATACTGAAATAGTTGGTACCCGTATGTTGCAGCATGCCTATCTGTCATTTCCTCCACGACACAAAAAGATTTCGCAAACCAAACAAATCACTAATGCAGAATTAAAAATCTGTATTCTACTCTCAAATTATCGATATCAGCATAAATAAATGTACGGGGACTACATGAATGTATGCAACGCAAATGTAAAGAAGGTGAACAATAGATAGAACCGCCTCCAAACGATTCTGGCTAGCATGCAAGCCACTCGCATACAAGTTAGCCAGTCACACGATGCAAGTTGACTTGAACAAAAGGTGTACACCTTCTTGTACAAGCAAGTGAACCGTGTGTTAAGTCTCTGTCATGCTGTCAAATTTTCGCCTTCAGATATATTTGACAATAAAATTTAAAGACAAAATACAGTCATAAAATTTTTCCCTCTGACAAATTTTGTCAAATAATCTTGAACGTGTTTGAAAATGTATTACACTGTCAAATTTTTTCACTGGGAGAACCTAATTTGAACAATTATTTTTTAATTATTTTAATATTTAAATTTTGCTTTGTTTTTCCGTGTAGTCTTTTACAGGAAGAAATTTAAGGAATGTTTGTAATTTATTTTCGCTTCTTTACTAAATTCAAACCAAAATTTAAGATATGTTTCATTCACAATTAAATTTAATGCCTCGGAGTTCGTAATATTTTGTGCAATAATCATTAAAAATAGCATTCATGCCCAGACAGCTTCTACATAAATTAGTAATTTTCATATACTATTTCGTTTCCAGCAATTGTTAGACATTTTAAAGCTTCTTGGTGGCCGTTTTTTCCGTGCACGATTCTGATTGGCTGAGACCGTCAAGCATCAAAGACATTTTATAACTGGTCCAGTCTTCAAATGTTTGATGGAGACCGAAGCCATCCAACTTTCTCGGACAAATATGGCGGTGATTATGACGTTTTGACGATATCGTTACTGTCCAACTTTATTCGACCAAACTTATCGGAAGCAGTTTGAAGGAAAAATTTGACAGTGTGACAGTGATATAAAATGCGCAGATAGCTCAGATTTTGGTGGAAGGTCTATAGTGTGCTCATGTGTCTTGATACAGAATGGTTCCTGCGCCCCACGACTATAGGCTTTTCACCGTACAGTCAGTACTTTTTTTTCCTTTCAACCAGTCTTTATATTCCTGCTGGTTTTTAGATATAAACCTTGAAATGTGACCAATGAACCCAGTGTATACATTTCACCACTATCAAATTTAACAGCTAAAGCTGCAATGAGATATATTTATTAGTGGACAATGCCTGTTGGGAGGGCCTTAACGAGTGCTCACTTTACTGTGACTAGCCTATAGGCGGTGGGACATAGCGACAGCTGGCTGGTGTTCCCGGAGCCAGACTAATGACCCCTCGTCACACCCGCAGTTGTTGGGGGGGGGGCACCCCCCCCCCCCCCGGTCCCACGGGACACGACGGCTCCCGTCGCCGTGAGGGGCGACGTGGTAGTAGAGTGAGTAGTAGAATAGCGCAAGAGGGGAGAAGGGTCGGAGGAATTCATTAAACCCTCGCCCGAGCGCCGCCAAATTGGCGAAAGGACGCCGCCTCTTGATCGGGATTAATTATGGAACAGCAGGCCAGGATGCGACGCCGTGGGGGCGGCCTGCCGTGGTACAGGAGGTCCCTGGCTTCGACCCAATTTGCCTGCCGGCCTGCTCGCGCTCGCACGGTGCTGCAGAGTAACAGCGATAAGCTCCCGCAGGTCAAGGTCACTAGGAACACCCGGACTTGCATTGTCTTTGACGTGAATGCGTCTTCAAACTTATGCTGACACATACTGTACTTATATATATATATATAATGTCACGTGCCGGACCACGTTGTCAATCGCCATCGGATTTATTAATGAACTATAATAATAAACTATTTAATCAGCGGGCTGGACCACGTCGCCGTAATCACCCATTCCAAATAACTGTGTGTTTGGTTGCCTGACATTTTCGCGGCGCGATGCACCGACGTCGTTTTGGTGTTGGATACTCCAAATATCGCTTAAAAATCTACTGAATAACCAACCTGCGATTATCTCGCCG
The DNA here is from genome assembly GCA_029891345.1 of Dryococelus australis. NCBI lineage: Eukaryota > Metazoa > Arthropoda > Insecta > Phasmatodea > Phasmatidae > Dryococelus > Dryococelus australis. The sequence goes on along the minus strand of CM057007.1, from coordinate 30,540,643 downwards.
TATTCGCGTTACCTTAGAAAGAGACTGGAGGGCCTGGGGTAGCGGAGAACGTGTGTAGACGTAAGGGACATTTCTCCACGCGCGACAACGATCAGCCATGGCAGAGAACTGTTGAGCGCAAGGGCGCTTCGGCGGTTCGCCGCTTGACGGCAGCACCAGAGGCGTCCAGCCCGGCAGGCCGCTCGCAACTGTGCGCGCGCAGTACAAAATTGTGACGTTTTGTTAAGCCAGTGCCTGCCACTTGGTCTACATGCCGGAAGTGTGATTTCGTATTGTAATGTAATTGGTGGTTAGTTTTTAATTTGTGTAACCCCCCCCCCCCCCCCCCCCCCCTTTATCCTAGGCGGAATCGGTGACCGCTGCGTCAGTTCGTCTTATTTGGTAACATCGGCTACCATTGGTCGTCAATCACACGACCCCCGTAAGGAGTATCGAAAACACCACTAAATTCTTGGAATCACGCTAATTTCTGAGGAAAATAACGTTCTTTATTGTGATTGGTGGCGCCATAATCCCTGTACATGCTTCGTTCGGGGTCAGTCAGCGGCCTCGAGGGGGCAAACTTCTGCCACATATGTAGTATTCTGAATTTTGATGCATAAATGTAGGCTCCTCAAGCGAGTAGGACTTGTACGTCATTTTTTGACGTTATGCCGGGGCAGCGATGGCAGGGATTTTTGAACCATTTGAAAACGATCGCGAAATGTTGGCCTCTTATCAGAGATTTGATAATGGGTGGAAAGTAATGTTTCCTTTTGTAACCAGTCGCAAACCCGTATGAAAGTCTGTGACCAGTTTGATAACGAAGGAATTTGTGGTTGTAAACATTGGCAACCCAGACAAGAATTAAGAAAGTTGATCTTAAAAAATTTTGCAACTCAGTCACGTCTTATATGAGGTAGTGCTGTTAACTTTTGTAACCAAGTCACGCCTGGTATGGCTTTGAGGTATTTAATTTTTGTAAACAATGAAAAAATTTACGATGTTTCGGAAACTCTTTAAAAACAAAATTGTATGGGAAGTGTTCAGGCTGGGAATTGTTAAGCAGTTACTCCTATCCACTTGGGATCGCAAGCAGATGTATATAGGAAAAATACAATGTAAAATTTTGAGGTTACAATATTCACGTAATGTTGATTCACGACAAGTAAAGAAAAATTTGGTTTTCTCTTGTGTAGGAATAAATATATATCTCTAAAGTTCAGAGTAAATGTCGGTACAACAGGTACGACAGAATTTAATCGCCATTTTGTATAATTGTATTTTTGGGGTAATTTTCCCAGTGTATTTTGTGATGGCCTTCTGCATTACAAATGGCCAGTTATTTGCTTAAACACTGCTCATATTTTAGTGTGAAAAATCAAGGTACTAGTTGAGTAAAAGCAATTATTTATACCTGAGAAATAATTGCATTTCATCTTTTTATTGTAACTTGATGGTTTACGTATATTTTAATTAATTTGGAAATTAAGGTGCAGGGAAGTTGTGTCAACTTTTCCTCATGTAATATTGAAAACAAATGAAAAGAAGAAAGATAAAAAAAATACCACACTTCCTTGTTTCTGTTATAAGTCGTTTTCACAGTAAACTCACCCTTACACTGTACAGAAAAATGGTTTTTGCTTGGCTTTTGCCATTTGGTACTCTGTTGGTTTTGCTATGTCTTCATACAAACCCGGCCCTGCTACGCCCTTAGCTTAGGGCGTAGCACGATCAGAATATATATATATATATATATATATATATATATATATATATATATATATATATATATATATATATATATATATATATATATATATATAGTCACCTCTAGACCCCTCTTAACCAAAGGCCATCCCGGGTTTTTCATTCTCATTTTATATAAACTATTCACGGCAAAGTGAACACTTTTTGAAGCCCACTAATTTGCAGTAATAGTCACTAAATGCATTTTAGTGTAACCTTAGACATTGACATTCAATTCCGGTGAAATATATACACTGGGCTTATAACATGCATGGCAATATTAAATTTATAAACTGGTGGAAGGATAGAAAATGGTTGATAGGAGAAAAGTAACTAGGGCCTCAAAAGTGCTCACTTTCCCGTGAACAGCCTATATTTGCAATTATCTTGTTGGCCACGTGCCCCACTGGGCATACAACTCTTTAGCCCTATTGGGCATTCTCCTGATGTTGGCACACACAGGGCACCAGGACGGAGTAGAGAGATTTGGGCGGCTCTTAACATCGAGGGCCCGAGAGCCGAGGAGGGTCAAGTGAGGTGAGTACGGAGCAGCGCCGGAATGCAAGGGCGGCGGGAAACGGGAGATCCCAGAGAAAACCCGCCCGACCAGCGTGACCGTCCGGCACGATTCCTTCGGGCGAGAAATCCCGGTAATGAATCCCGCCTGGAATCGAATCCCAGGTTCGCCTTGTTGGGGAGGCGAGTAGTCTTATCACTACACCACCGCGGTGTAACGTCTACAGGATGATCCATTCCTTACACTATATCTCCGCGACTAACGGCTGTTCACGATAAAGTGAGCACTTTAGAAATGAACCTTAGAAAAATAGTCACTGCCCCCTGCATGCATATATTTTAATGGGCACACTGAGTGACGTTCGCCCAGTGAAGTTGGTAACGGTGGATGGAAAATAGTTCCATATCTTAACGTCGTTTTATAAGTGTGAGGCAATCATTTTTGAGAACGAAAACATTTCTTCCGCTTTGTGTTTTTTTTAATGCATCGAAATGTAAAAATGAGTGGATTAGTAAAATATTAACTTTCTTAAATATTTCACAATTTAATTTAACCGACAGATGAATAAAAGTGCGAGGCCCATTACAATGTTAATTTTACATATGGCGGTATAATACACAAAGTGCATGCAAGTAGATCTTAAGCAGGGTTTTCCAAAGTGCTCATTTTATCGTGAACAGCCTATAACAACACAATTGAAATAAATGTGCTCTTGTTAGATCGGGTATACGATTACGACGTGTACGCGACCTCGAGCTGGCGCCACGGGTGCACGAGAATCCGGGTGGGGGACCGCGGCGACTGTTGGCAATTCCTCGGGCGCGGGCGAAAATTTTCGGACGGTATATCTCGCGTCTACGATGTGCTGGCGCTATGATTTTGGTGACAAGCGAAAGATACTGTCTACATCTGCGATTTAAGTCATAAAGGCCAAGTATCCAATTAGTTAAAGGCTGTTCACGGAAAAAAAATTAGCACTTTTCAAAACAACCTTAGCAAAACAGTCACTGCCCCTGCCTGCATATATTTTAACAGGCGCTCTGAGTGACATGTTCCCAGTCAAGTTAGTAACGATGGAGGGGAAATAGTTCCACATCTTAACGTCGAATAAAAAGCGATAGGTAATCATTTATAATTAGTTAAATTATTTCTTTCGCTTTTTTTTTTTTTTTTTTTTTTTTGCATCGAAGAGTATAAATGAGCAAAATTTGTGAAATTTTCCTTATATAATAATTTCAGTTTCACTTTACCGATGCATTAATAAAGCGATGAGGCCTATGGCAACGTTAATTTTACACAAGGCTGAAGAATACACAACGTGCATACAAGTAGATCTTAAGCAGGGCTTTCAAAGTATTTCTCACTTTACCGTGAACAGCCTATACTTTCGTTTCATTCTTATGTCCCAAATAATCTATTACACACTGACGTAGCCAGATTCGCGTAAGGCGCACTGCCATGTTCCTGGCACAGCCACGCCTCTATTTATAGAATGAGCATAGCTAGTCAGTCCCGTAAGTCGCCAAAGTGAGATCGGGTGTTGGAGCATAGCTCAGCTCTATAATCCCGACCGTACATTGTAAGCAAAATAGTGTACGTTTGCATCGCACTTTTGTACGTAAGAAAAGATTACGTAACTCCGTCTGTAATAAGCGTGTTAAAAACAACGTAGGCCTAATATTTCCATATTTAACAAGAAAGATTATTTTCTAATAGTAAACCTGTGGAATAAAAATTGGGTTTGGCTGTGTTGGGGACACGGCCGTTTGTTTCGCGTGAACACGTCTACGTTGACGCGCTCGGATGCCTTGATGTTTATTTTACGTTCCCGGCACCGCTTCACTCGATCGTATGAAGTTTTATGAGTATCGCAGGATTGATTTTGAGATGCTCTTTCGAACCGTTTACGATTTCCGTATTTCGACTTGGGTTTTTGACGAGTTTAGGCCGACATTGTGTTAAGTTTTCTTAATTTTTTAAAATTTAACGCATACATTTTTGCCATAACCACACCACACAAATGTTTTTATACACGCACTCGATTGATCTTGACGAGATCTGTCGACTGAAACTCAAACGAGCGTCGTAGCTTCTCCTAGTCCAAAGTTATACAACGCGGAAGTTATGAAACGCGGCGAAACGAACTCAGAATTGCGCCTCCCCCCCCCCCCCCCTCCATCAGTCCCTTGCCATCACGCTTCTCGCGATGCTTCACAGTCCTAACTCAACGCGACATATTATTTTGCCACTTGGCAATCGTGTGGTGTAATTGAATTTTTAATGTAGATTATAGTTTCGGAGCTGCAATGCCAAACTGTATCCCCCGATTTTGTTATCATCGGATTTTCAGGATTTCCTTCCACTATGGTTGCAAATTTAAAGACGTGTTCACGTCAAAAGAATCGGGCAACTTGCTCCGTGTCCAATGACTTCACTGTTGACGACACCTTAACACACCAACGTACATAGGGGCCGCGGTGAGGTACCGACCAGGGCACGCTCGCTCTCATCCCGGACTGTTAAAAAAAAATTCCTTCATTTTACGGATAAGTGCTGGTAAAAATTTATCCAGAAGTGTCCGTAAACTCTACGGAAAATTATGGACACATTGATTTTCAGAAACGGACTTTCCGTGAATTGCACGGAACCTCTCCGTTAATGTCCAAGTTAGTTTTCTGTACTTTCCGTTAAAAAAAAAAAAAGATATAATGAAAATGTCTTTAATTTTCGTTATGTGGGTGTTCTACCGTGTATAAAAAATGATATTTAAAAAGTTAAAATATTTTGTACTCAAGCAAGGTTTGACCATTCACCTGCCACTCTCACTTGAAAATCGTGGTGTAACTTTTATATTTGTATTGGAAAAACAAAAGCAAAATTTCAGTTTCTATTAAATTTGGTGTATTTTTAGTGTTGCCAAATGTTACAGACTCCTGATACTATTTCTTAATGTTTGAAAGAACAGGTCATAGTCGCGTGGATAAACTTAACTGCCGGAGAAACGATAAATTTTCTTGTTACAGTGACGAAGAAAGTTTCGCGTAGAATCGGCATTGTTCGTCCCCGTAACTCGAAGCCAAAAGGAATACGGAGACTTTCCGTATTTTGTATTTACGTACTTAACTCCGTTTTTCGTCATCACAGATTGCCTTTTAGTGTATACACTGTACAGTTCCGTAAAACATCCCGTAAATATACGGAAATTTTTAACAGTGCACGTACTGAATGCGTGTGAAAGAAACTGAAGCCTTCTAACGTTTTCAAATCAATACGGCTGCGCAAGTCACGTTTTGATGACATTACAAATCTCCAACTTTTATCTGACCGATTTTCTTAGAACTGATCGATTGGAAAGGGCCATTTAACGTCCGAGCGGCGTTATTCCTGAAGACTTATCAGCGGACGGCTTGCAAGTTAGCTTGTGACCCAGCTTAAATCAACACCCTTGCCTTACCTGGGATCTGAACTGTTATGGCATGGACAACTGTGGCGAGCCATGACTATACTGCTTACACGAAACGCGCCATTCTACGAATAGAGTACACGGATGTCGGGGCAGCGGGAATGTAAAACAGTACGCGCCATTGCCAAATCACGGCCGGACGAATAACGAGGCCGCGGCGGCGTGATGTAGGCGAGCGAGACTACTGGAAGGATGTCCGTCCTCGCCTCGACGCCAACCATGGAAGACGTTCCCGAGAGACAGGAGGAAGGAGACGTGCCGACCGCAGTAACCCGTCTACAAACCAGCCTTCGTCATCATGCAAGGTGGGAGAGATCGGTCCAGTATATAACCGCAGTGGTGGCTTCATATTAGACTTCATTAGGTTTTATTAGAATAACTTAAATGTATAAAGTGTCAGCACCTCCGATAGGTTTCCAGTTAATGTAACATGTGTAAAACCCACGAGGTAGATAATAATGTGTCAAACCACGGAAGGGGTAAGCCTTGAGTCAATTATAGAGTAGCTCTAACCCATTGAGTACGACCTCACAGAGGTACATTTTAAGCTAAATAGTAAATGGGTTTATAAACTAAAAAGCTTAGAATATAACAGAACCCAGAATCTCCCGCACCCCAAACAGACGGCGCACCATACCAACTGCGCCACGGTAGGTCGGCTCTTTCAATTGGAAGGAAGAATTTGACAGTGCGACAGGGGCCTAACGGGCCTATACGGTGTCCCATCCGCCCTGCCACGTCCTCACCCACAGTGCCTGAGAGGCGGCTTCTTTTGTTTGTTTCGGAACGGAAACCAGGAAATATATCATTAAAGAATGCATTAATACATTTACACCAGTCTGCAGTGAAGCAACGGAGTCGACAGCCAGGGCGGTGCAGTAAATAGTTGTGCACAATTCTGTAGCAGGTCAGTTTCAAAACTATTCCGATATTACTTCATTTCAGTTTTAAAATATTCGCAGGATATTTTCACCCCAAAATGCGATGGTTTTGGAGGGAGTCACTTCCCGTGTGACCACCCTCCTCATTTTCTAGATCCGCCCACGTGCGACCTGCGATGTTTCCATATCGTAAGTTACATTGCTACCGTAATGCGTTAAGAGGCTGTGTCGATATATCGCAAATAACGACCTCGAAATCACGGCGACAAAATATCGTCGCTGCAAATGTTTAGCATCTCCTCTGCAGCAAACACCGCGATATTGCAATATTGCAAATGTCACTATTAGTTTTAAACAGCAAATATTTCTTTCGTCGCTCTTACCGCGATATGAAGCACGTTGTCCTTGCGCTTTTGGATCACGCCGTAGTTTTGGTATTCCGAGCATATCGTATGTCGTGACCGATATATCGTCACATCCCGCAGCCTTGTGCCCGGTCGCACCAACATCTTCCCCGATCCGAGATCGAATGATCCTAGTTCCGAACGAGGATCCGGTTTGATCTTGGCTCGAATGTAAAAGTGTTGCACCAACGAAATTTCATGATTCTGGATCTGCGATTTCGTCGATCTTGGTTCCAAAGTGAGAGATCGAGATTAAGTATGAGAGAAATTTTTCTATTGGTTCGTAAAATATGACGACATGGAAGTAGGTGTATTTTGCACTATAAATAGGTCAGCTCACGAATGAAACAGACTTTTGAACAACACCTTAGTCGTCAGCTGCATGCATCGTAACTACAAACAGTCACTGGCGCGGGTGCAGTTAGTTTGGCAACACGGAAAGAGAATATAGTTTGAATGTTTTAACGTATTTTTTTTTTTTATCTATTTCGTAAAAATGAGAGTAGGAAAGATTCCGAGAAAGTCTGTTCCAGTCTTGAACGGACTATAGATGTGCGATGTTTTATCTGTTTTAAATGAATTATTGTTCTACAAATTTTTACTGAATAATATTCAAGTGCGTATAATGTTGTTTTAATTTTCCAAGAAAACAATCCAGCGTACTGTAGTTCAATCTGCTGGCGTATTTTCAAAACTACATTCGTCGAAGATGGCTGCTGATCTCGGGTCGAGATCTCCTGTCCAGCTCTGAACTCGAATGGTGGAACTGTTTTCTGTGTCGATCTTAGATCCGATCTCGGATCGAGTTTCGAACCACGATGGTGCGACCGGGCATTAGCGGTGTGTATTATGAACGGCGTGTACGGGAGGGGTGGGGTAGCAGGGGAGGGGAAAATTCTGCAGTAAACATTTGCCAAGCGTTTGTTTGAGGCCAGCACGAAGCCAATGCCTCCACATCCAATCACGGGACAGCAAGCGATGCACCGGCCAGCCCCTGTACCAGTGTATTTATGATTGCCTCGCTGCGGGGGTCGGGCAGGGGTGCGGTCAGAGAGGGGAAGGGTTTGTGTACAATCAAGCCCACCCCCTCGCCGCCCCTAGCCGATACGTTCCACCCTTCACCGCCGCGATGACGGGCGGATGGCAAATAGAACGTATGACATCATCCCGCGCGCGCGCGCGCGCGCGCCACCCTTCCTCCACTGCCGACCAATTCCCCGTACGTACCACCCCCACGGACGCGACCACAAACCAACCCTTGCCCTCCTCCTGTGCCCACATACCCACCCCCCCCCCCAGACACAAACCACCCCACCCCCCCCCCCCCCCACGCCACTAACCCATGCAGCCAGGAGCGGCCCACGCGTATTGACACAGCACAATCCCGGCCATCAAAAATGCAAATCGGGCCCCTCGCCCAGACTCCGCGCGATTCTGCCCGGAGAAAAAAAATCGTGTTTTCTTCTCGGGGACTTATTTTCGTTCCAGAGCCTGCGAGCGGAGTTCGGGTCACCGCAGTAGGGTATAGGTACCAACCCCTTACCCCTCGGGGAACCATCCCAAGCCTACAACGACCGCCCGAGCTGGCGAAATCCTTCTCCATTCCATTCACCGCCCGCTGTATCGTAACTTGATCCCGGGATCTGGACCTCTATACAAGTGTTTCTTTTGCCCCGCTTATTCTCGAGAAGGCGGGGAAAAAAAAATTGTTTCAAAATAGGTTTTCAATCCGTCGTCGTTCCTTCCTCCCCCCCCCCTTTTTTTTCTACTCGACGAGTAAAGGGGTTCTACTATAAAATATTCGCATAAATTGCCATCAGAAATTCTAGCGGCGATTTCGTTTCTATTACCTTCCACAAGGACGTGAGACAGCCGAATCCTTTTTCGCCTGAACTTATGTTCTTTTTTTATTTTTTAGTAGAACTTCACGCTTCGTATACACCGGAGGATGATGAGGACGGGAAAGTAAGCGGCCGTGTACCGTTTTTTAAAACTAAATCGGGAATCGAACCCACGTTCCCCTAAATACGAGGCCAATGTGTTATCACAGTTCCATGCTTACCCCCCTACCCTCTCATCAAAATTCAACCACCCCTACTTACTTTTCGGGGCCACATTGGCTGAGCGGTTAGCATGCTCGCCTCACACCTAGGCGATCCGGGTTCAATCCCCGGCCGGGTCACTCCGGATTTTCGCCGGACGATGACGTTGGTCGGCGGGTTTTCTCGGGGATCTCCCCGTTTCCCCCGCCCTTTCATTCCGGGGTTGCTCCGCCCTCATCGGCTCTCATGACATCGATGTTAAGAGCCTTCTAAATCTCTTCCCTCTTCACCCACTACTTACATCCCATCCTCACTCATATGGTCGCTCACATGATCAACTCTCTCTCTCTCACACACTTTCAGCCCCGATTCCCGTTTTCAGTAGAAATTTTCGTGGACCGTGACTCGGACAGCTTTGTTCAAGAAGAACGCAAATTGACAACTTGGGCTCGAACCCGGAACCCCTCGCGCCGTACGCCGGGCGCGCTACCACCTGCATCACGTGGTTCGCCACTCGGCATTTGAATAAAGTTACGTAAATGCTAGTTAAGTTAGCTCACGGTAAAGTGAGCACTTAGTAACGAATAACAAAAAAAAAATATTTCTAAGAATTGACGTTCTACTGACAGTGTAAAGTTTCAAGTGCATGGCTTTTGAAGTCAAGTCGGTGATTGTCGCTTCATACACCTAATAGCTCGAATTTTAATGTTATTAACATATATGCATTCATTTTGTCCATTACTTCAAACTTTCCATTCGCGGTTACTTAAAACATTTCTGCTCTGTTTAAGTTCTACTTCCGCGATATTCCTCCGCTTCGTGCAAACTAGGCTTAACTAATCCTAGAAAACTATACCAAATGACATTGCACCGAATTCGTGCCCACTCAGATGTAATAGTATTTTGCATGAGAACTATTTTTTTACTAGGCGCTACCAGCACATGTGTTTTCTCAGTGTGTTTTTTTTTCATATTTATTATAAATTTCACATCATCAATTATAAACAAAATATCGATAAACTAAAATGTTAACGAATATGATAACTTTATGTTAACTGAGGTATAAAACGCGCGTGATTAATGGCAGGTTTATGAAATAACTAAACACGTCAGATATGGGGTAATTTTCACAGAGGTTTGATTCGAAAAGTGTGATGAAATCTAGAATAGACTATAACTCGCAGTTCGCAAACACGTTTACCAACAACTATCACTACTCGGCGCTGAAATTACTGACCATTGATCATCGTAAGAGCTGATTCTGGTGTGAATCTTGCAGCCTTCCAGCCCTCATTCCTCCACGGTGAGCCTATTCGCCCATTTCAAGCAGCAGCTTCAGTATATTCGCAAGTGATGGCGATGGAAAAATTGCGTATGTGCGATCACATTCGGAGTTCGTATTACTAGCCGGCGTGTAAACATCCGACTTTCGCAAATATGGTTTCCCGGTCAAACTGTTGGTAATGGGTAGTACGGTCCATTATAACGTGTCGAAAGAACGGCACCCGCCTTTCGCCGTTTATTAATATATATATATACATACATATATACCAGAGTTAACACGATACATAACGACCGTTCGGTTACATTCTAGAAGAATACTGAGGGAAAGGCCGCCACGAGCACCTTAGAACCCTCTCCACAGAAAGTACTATACCCACTTAGCAGACACGAAGAAGGTGCAGAATTTTTACTAGGTTGGGGCGCGCGTTAAGAGAACGTTATCAGAGAGTGGCGAGATTTAATAACACGTTTAGTTCGGCTGGCGCTGGCTGTACAACCAGAATGACGGGAACAATTCATCTCAAGGTGAGGCTGTTTTACGCTATCGAGTGTCTCGCCTTTAAATAAGCGTATGAGGCGTGGATTCCGAAGAAAACAACTTCCGTGCTTTTTTTGCGCTCGCCGATTTGTACGATTTTTCCTTAGCCGGGGGGCAGCAATATGACAGAAACAAAAATTAGCAGTTTGTTTACATTAATATTCGCTTGCAAGACAAGATCATATGTAGGTCTGTGTGAAAAACTCTACCTTCCGCAGGAAACTTAACAGGTAAAGTTATTTCAAACAAAAATTAAATAGCATAGAAATAATAAAGGAGTCAAACGCGGAGAACGCTAGGTATTCGTATCCGCTTTTTTTTTTTTTTTTTTTTTTTTTTTTTGTCACGCAACGCATGAAAAATATAGGACGTCTCTTTCTGTACATTATTCGTTTCTTACATCTCTATACAATGCTATTGTTAACTCTGGAAACGCGGCAAAATATATTAATAACTTGCTTTTAAAACTCCACCAAATCTGCCATGAATTATTTAATTGAAAAGTTCGACGATTGCATAATGCGGGACATCTTCAGAAAATTTCTTTCAGTAATGTGTTGTTTACATATTCATGAAAAAAAACCCGCGCCTTATGAAGAACTTTTTTTTTTTTACCCTCCACCGTATTTTTACTTCAACGCCAAGAATTTCGCTTCTTCCGCTCCCTCGAATTCTCGTTAAAAGAGAACGCAATATAAAAAAAAATTGTCGCTACATTCCCCTGCCTTCATTCTGTCACTTCAGGACTCGTGCATTACGTGCCCGGATCGATATTGCCCCGTCAATCGCTTTCGCGAAAACGTCGCACGGGATATCTTCCCGTGCCAAATCCTTTACGGGCATTGAATGTGGCGCCTTCATCCTGGCGCCTCAGAATTATGGGTCGTTCACGATAAACTGAGCACTTTTGAAAGCTCTGCTTAGAATATGCTTGCATGCACGTTGTTTATTCTTCCATCGCATCTCAAATTAGCATTGCATTGGACCTTATTGCTTTGTTCACTCTTTTACACTGGCATGAAGGCGCCTTTAATTACATCGTCGCCTGAACGCGCCCTCTCACAATAAGTAGAAACCGGGACAGCGGTTTGCGGTAATCGTGACGTGCCTTACCAAATAACAGAATACAGGATTCTCCTCTACTTTAGGCTGTTCACGGTACAGTGAGCACTTTTTAAGGCCCTTCTTAATTTTTCCTTTTATCATATTTCTATCTTCCTACTGCTTTTTAATATAAACATTGCAATGTGACGAACAAACACAGTGTATATATATATCACCACCCTCGACATTTAATGCCTGATGCTGCAATAAGATCTATTTATTAGTGGTTTAAGCTTTTTGGAAGGGCCTTAAAATGTGCTCACTTTGCCGTGAACAGCCGAATCAGGCCTGATTGCACCATGCAACGCCGATATATAAACAATACTGAGTGGCGGGGGTCATCTTTCTCCTCGTGACAGTGATGAATCCTTCCAGAAACCAGCTGTGCCGACCGTTGTAATCGCTATGTACAATAGCCTCCGGACTCAACGCGAGTTGGGACAAACTCAGTAATGTAATAGGGTTCTAATTAGACAGTTAATTAACAGTTAATAACTGATAATATTGCTCCCCCGATCGTTCAGTGCATCTTGTAATGTTATGTTCTGTTAATACGGCATAAACCCGGCTTTATTCCTGACAGTCTTATAGTCAATCAACCCCTTTGCTCTTCCATAAGGCACAGCCCCTATCATGAATCACAACCATAAAATCCCTAGTATTATTGTACACATATGGCCGAAAGGCATAAGTGTTACAACGCGCTGGTCAAGTGAAATTATTAGAAAAGCAATTATTTTACCCATTTAGCAAATCTTACACTTACATGCATTGAAAACACCGAAAGCAAGATAAGTAATTTCAACAAATATTTTTAATATTCAACGTTAAGCCGTGAAACTTCTGGCATGGCAGTCAGTATGCCCGTTAGAATATAGGCAGAGACATTTTCAAAGATTTATTTTGAAAGTTCTCAATTAACCATGGGTTCGCGGTGGTGTAATGGTTAGAGTACTCGCCTCCCACCGAGGCGAACCGATTTCAATTCCCGGCGGGCTCGTTCCCTGATTTTCGCAAGTGGGAATCGCGCGTGTTTTCTCGGGGATCTCCCGTTTCCCCTGTCCCTTGCATTCCGGCGCTGCTCCTTTCTCATCAAGCCTCACCCACGACGGCTCTCAAGATCTCGTTGTTAAGAGCCACCCAATTCTCTACCCCTCCACTGAATTAAATATGGACCGCCTATAACAACTAACGGTGCAGTCACGTGAAAATCTACACATAGTTGCAGGCTGTTCACGATAAAGTGAGCACTTTTTAAGGCTCTCCCAAAAAGCGCTAACCAATAATAAATGTGTTTTATTGCATCATCAGACATTAACTTTTGAGAGTGGTGGAAGTCTACACCGTATTTATTAGTCGCATGACAATGCTGATGTTAAAAACTGGCTTAAAAGAAAAATTTGGAAGGGCCTTAAAAAGTGCTCTCTTTACCGTGGACGGCCTATAACACGTATACGTACTCAGCGTGCGTTCGTACACGGGGTTCTGGAAAACGTAAAAGCTCTTCGCAAATTAATAATTGTACCCTCGTTTTCGCAATTGTGTGACGTTCCGATTGAAAATTATTTATAACTTAGGTCATTACGATAACCATGCAACAAAGTAATGCTTTTATTTTCGTAATTCAGCTGATTAAAATAAGAAGTTTTGTAGAAATATATTAATATAAATTTTTGACGTTTCATTACCTCAGTGAGAAGTATAATGCCCTGCCAATAATCTGCAAAGATACTCATATAATTACTTCTACTATGCGCTAATATTTATTACATTTACTAGCCACCGTGACAGGATTGGTTTAAATATCAGCTAACCCTGTGAGAGGTTCAGGGTTCGAATTTCTTGCAAACAATAGCTGTTCGAGCCCTTTCCGGTGTAAGTTTCCTGATGCCTTTAAGGGATCAGCAGCTATTTAAAAATAATCCGTGCAAGAACATCTACTCATTCTTTTCTGATAATTGTACTTGTTTCGAAACACTAATACATATGCTTTAACACATTCATAGTGTTCAGTCATTCGTCACTTTTTTTTACGTATTTCGCTAGAATATATTTCCTGCCTGTATGTTCCAGTGAAGAACCATCAACTCTCTGTAATCCACTACGTCGTTAACAACAGAAATCAGATTATTCTTGTGTTTGTGTTTGTAATATATATATTTTTTCAATAAAGCACATTTTAGTGGTAATAGTATTTGCCTCGTTCATGTAACTAGTAACAACTTTTTCGTTATTGATTCACGCGACAAATCGGACGAGTGAATAATTTTTTAAGAAGGACTATTAAAATTTAACACAGCTTAGTTATAAATGTAACGTAGCTACATCCACATAGTCAAAATAAAAGCATCAATTTTATTAGTACAGCGTGTCTTTTAATAGCCAAGATAAATTAGACACAGTATTGTTTTCTGTGTAGGTGGCTGCATAAATGATGATAGTGAATTTTGAATATTACAGTTAGGTTAGTGTTCAATATTGCACGTAGTACTACAATTTCTATTGCAGGTGTTATTTTTGCATGACTAATATACGAATAATAATAATACAATATTCGAAGATATATGTGTTTACCATTCATTTGCTAAATATAAATTGTTAAATGTTATGTGGTGATGATATTCACCTAAGCCACCAGCACTGACTAAGATTGCCTAACAAAATTGACCTAACTTAACTTAACCTAAGGTAACCTAACCTTACGTAACCTGACCTGACCTGACCTAACGTAATTCCAATTGAAATATCATTTAATATTCCAAAATGCCAGGGAAAAAATAGAATCTACAGAATAAATGGGCGTAATAGACGATCTACTTGTGTGAAATTCTCGTATCCACTATTGAGATGCCTAAAGATATATATTATTCGGCAAGTTTGTTCAGTAAGTTTATCCTGGCTCTGTTCAATAAACATTGGGAGACAAGTACATCATTTCTGACGTAAGCCAGTGCAGTTGTTCGTTTATTAAGAAAATCGGTCACGTAAATGATGGTTTACTTGGCGTATTCCTACTCCACCGCATAAGTATTAATAGTAAAGGCGGGGAAAGGAGCAACTCGATTAACTGTAAAAATGTGTTCAGTAAGCAGAAGAGAGACTAAGAATGATATGTGGGCGAAATCAGTCTGAATCTTGTACAGAACGCTGCGAAAGTTCGAGAATATTGCCGCTAGCGTGTGTATCTATTTACTCCTCACTCACACGCACGTGAAATATATTGTAATTTAGTTCTTAAAAAAAAAATAAACAGTCCCATAAAGTTCCTTATAATTTTTATTTGTTCGTAGACTTTAATTTCTGTAAAGAACAGACTTGCTCAGTATCTTTGTACGAACATGCATGCAAATGCGATCTCATGTACGCAGTGAGCTAAACTTAACGATGCCATATTTATCACTGTCAATGAAAAGAAAATTCTCATTACTTGCGTGAAACAACAGGGTGTAATTCAAGGGATTCGTCTACTTAGAGCTATGAATTTCTTCATCGCACAAATTATAGCCGTAACACTTTATTACTCATAACAACGAGCAAAGAGTTGCGAACTTGGACCTTCCGTGCAGTGGTCTAAACTCCGCCGGATAAGCAAACTCCTCCGGCGATTGTTCTTCTTTCCGGGGAAAATCGAAGGTTCCCAGACCAACCGAAATTATCTCTCTAGCGGCGTTCACGTCATGATTCCGCACGATTTCACAGTTTGGGCAAACTTGAAAACGACGCTCGTTCAAATAAACAAATTAACTGCTGCTACGTATATGACACGATATGCAGTGGAGTGAATACGCCAAGAAGCTTCCCGAAAGAAAGCCGATTCATCACTTTTTGGCCGGGTGGGGGGGGGGGGGGTAGTAAAAAACAAGCCCCTACAATCAAAAAAAAAAAGTTAGTCTCTCCCGCTCTTCCCGATTTGAAAGACTGTCATTTTCGGAGGCGGACAAGGGTGCTTTGATTGCACATGGAATTTGGCGTGGGGTAGCGGCTAGGGGGTGTGAGGGAGGCGGGGAGGGAGATTCTGGTCTGTGGACGTGGCAATGCGACCACACTGGCCGACGTAAAACCACTGCCATCCATCCCTCTTCCCCTCTACTCATCCCTCGTGCTGTCATGTGGCTTTCCCACCCGTCTGCCTGTCGCAAGGTGACGTCATCGTCCGTCGACCGTCGTCGTGCGATCGTCACCTCCTTCCTGCCGACCCTTCCAGCAGACCACGTAGTACACATGGTCGCCGGCAGGCTGTCCCGTTAGGCACTGCAGTGTTGCCAACTCGGCGTTTCCCGCGCCGAGCTCTCCCGTAGACGAATGTGTAGATTAAAATTTAGACTGCACCGCACACGCGGTATCTTACGGGTATTCTATGCAGATATACGCTGTTCATAGTAAACTGAGCACTTTTGAAAGCCCTGATTAAGATTTACTTGTGTGCACGTTGTGTACTCCTCCGCCTTATGCAAAATTAACATTGCCATGGGCCTCATCACTTTATTCATGCGTCGGTCAAATTAAATTGCTTAATTATCAAGAAAGTAAAGAATTTTACATATCTGCCAGTTTTTACACTCAGATGCATTAGAAAGGAAGGAAGCGAAAGAAATAATTTTAAGTCAACACGAATGGTCATCTAACACCTTTTTTTGACATTAAGATATGGAACTACTTTCCATCCATCGTTATCAACTTTACTGTGCTAATGTCACTCCGTGCGTCCATTAAAATAAATGCATGCAAGTATAGTGAATTTTTTCTGAGGTTCATTTCTAAAGTGCTCACCTTATCGTAAACAGCTTCTAGTAATGTTTAAGCCCTGCCCGCATATACAAGGTGTTTTTAAATCTCATGTCTAAATTCAAACCACGGCATGTATGGTGTTACGAAATTAAACATTTCTGTTACTCCGCGCAAGAAAGAGGTAAGTACGTAGTTGAGTGAGAAGAGATGACATGGTAGAACACTACTGCGAATGAGGGGGTTTATTTAGACATGAGGAACATACAATAGCATAGTACGGTAATATTAATCACTCAGGGGAGCTTATATGAAATTATATTAATTTAAACTATATTATTATCATGAATTACTCACGCCACTACCATGTCAAACTAATTGGACTGTCCCCACCCTAAACATGGTTTCCGGAGGCTGTACCTGGTAGAGCGGTCAGCAGCGATTGGACACTCCCATTCTGCGATCTTCCCTTGATGATGGCCGGATGTGGAAAGACTACATGCACCGCATTCTGGTGGGCTATATGCGTCACCGGTGCCGGGACGATCAGCCGCCTTCCTCAACTCACAACATCAGAGTTCAGGACCCATTAGGAGCCCATACAAACGATTGTATCCCATTTACATGTCAACCCACCAATCATCATCCCAATACCTTCTGTAAACTTGGATCAGTAAGGCTTTAGGCCTTACTGACCTGAGGCCACCAAACCTGTCCTTGATTCGACTCCAATAAGCAACACTTTTCTTTAATATTTATTCTCTTAATATCTCTCTCCAACTCTGCACTTCTACTTGTTGCTAAATACCACAAGGACTAACTGTTGGTGACGTGCTAGATAGTATAAATTAGGAACACAAACGATTAAAAGAATATCCTTTTTATTTACTACCAATTCTTCACATCTGTTATATTATAAATACTAATTATTTACTGGTTCTACGTAGAACTGCAATATTTACGTTAATCTCTCGAATGTATTCTTGACCTAACTGCGTAACTTCCCTAGCGACTCGATCTTGCACCCGAACCTACCAATGAATTAGATTCGGATCGAATGGAGCTCCTCCGTCCCGATGTCGAGTAGTGGAGATGTGGTGCTGACTGAGTAGTCTCCTGACGTGGGAAGACTGCTGCCTAGCGACGGCTCGCGTCGGTGGCACCTCAGAAGTCGTCTTCTGTAAGCGGCTCCACACAAGCATACCAATGGCCGAATAGTAAGAGAGTGTGGCGTTGGTGGAGGGGGGGGGGGGGTTTGGGGGAGTGAGCGCGGGTCCAGAGGCTCTATTTATTGCTGCCCCCTCCGGCCAACCTTCTGACGTCGGTCGGTTTGTTGCTATCTCACTGTCCCCTTAGCTCGCCCTCATCAAGAGTGTGGCTCGCACGTGACCAGTGTGGTGTGTGGCCATAATTTATCCTCCCGTCTCAACATCGCCCTCGTCCTCTGGGAGCAGACGTCCTCGAACAATGTAATATTAGCAGTTTAAGTCGAAAAAGGCTGCCAGAAGTGATCACGTTCCATTCCCAACAACACACAAAACAGTCAGCATTGGCGGTGTATGGTCTGCAGGTGTTTTCATTGCGGCCTAAGTGCGAATGGTCGCCGTATGGCTCACCATTATCATTCGCCTTCGTTATATGCAACTTGTTTTGCACGCAGGTACATAAGGTTGCGAAATACCTGGAGCACCAGGATTTCCTGTTAATGTTAGCCCACAAATGTCATGTTTTGAATTTCGACATGTAGTTTCAGTCTCCTGTGTTGGAGAGACGGCCGTTTGTTTTGCGCGAATACGTCTACGTTGACGCGCTCGGACGTTTTGATGTTTATTTTATGTTCCCAGCACCGCTTCACTCGATCATATGGGGTTTTTAGGGGTATCAATGGATTGCTTTTGAGATGCTATTTCCAACCGTATACAATTTCTGTATTTCGACTCGGTTTTTTGACGAGTATACGCCGACATTTTTTCTTTCATTTTTTCATAAAACTCATAATATTTCACCATAACCACGCCGCACAAATGTTTCCATACACGCAATCGATTGATCGTGGCGAGCGATTGAAACCTAAACGAGCGTCGTAGCTTCTCCTAGTCAAAATTTATACTACGTGGAAGTTATGAGACGCGACAAAACGAACTCTAAATTGCGGCGCCCTCCTCTCCCCCCCCCCCCCCCACCCGACTTCCACCACCGTGCGTGATGCTTTGCAGTCCTCACTCAACGTAACATATTGTTTAATCCTTTGGCAATCGAGTGGTGTAACTGAATTTGAATGTAGGAGATATATTCGTAGCTGTAATGCCGAACTTTATCCACTGATTTTTTTTATCATCAGATTTTCTAGATTGCCTCCCACTATGGTCGCAAATTTAAAGACGTATTTGCGTCGAAACAGCTTGTATTTATACATATGTGTGTGTACGTACGAGAACATGCATTTATTCATATATCTCTGTAGTTATGCGTATATTTCTAAATAAATTTGTACATATGTATCAAAGCATTTATACACATTGTTTTAACTGCTGCATCGAATTATTACATGGACTGGTTCTGATTTACTGGCGCGATGAAATCACACGATTTGCACGTGTTTTCAGCACTTTACAAGCGAGCAGCTGCATGCGACCTTACAACATGTCTGCCTTCCTCCAGACTCTCTTCTCAACTGACCACGAACGACCCTTGCTGTTGAGCAAATAACTCGGTCTTGAGGCCTCGGTCCCGCTGACCACAAAAACAAACACCAGCAAGAATTGAGTCTCAACATACCGGCCGCCAAAAAAAGGGTTGAACCGCTTTTCCTTCTACACATATTCAGTGATTTCTTTAATGCTAAAAGCTATGCATCACAGCTTATGTCTACGAACGATTACACTGAAACACATTGATACAGGGAATACACACACAATAACTCGCCAGTTGTATATTTCAGTTACATAAATATCATTATGCATAAGCCATATGTAATCGTTATGATTTGTACTTAGTTCAGTGCATAGTAAAACTGCACTAGCACGCCATTAATTCACTGGAAGAGGACGTAGTTTCTTAACAGTTGCGTTATAGGTTCCAGTGGAGGTCCGGACAGTAGGTACTCGTACCAAACCATCAGTTCCTGCATGGACCTCTTAGATGTCTCCTATTAGCTAGCATGATGGTGGTACACTGTCTTCTTTTAACACCACTTATTCGCCAGCCTTTATGTTTGCAGAAGATGGTGTCCACTTTACCCTATACTGAAGATTGTTCAAGTACTCCTTGGATCATCTGTGCCGAAACTGTTAAAATTTCTGTTAAAGTAGTTGCCATCTAGAGAGCAAGCCAAGTTTAACATCACCTAAATCTGGTTCAGGGATATTTATGATAGCAGTGCGAGTTAGGAAATTTCCAGGTGTGAGAGGTGTGGTCACACTGGTATCATTAGAGAGTGTAACAAGGGGTCTGGAATTTAAGCAAGCTTCTATTTGGGTCACCAATGTGACGAGCTCTTCATACGCCAAACGTGTTGTCCCCATAACTCTGCAAGTGTAATTTGAAGGACCTTGCGCCTGCTTCCCACAGACCACCAAAGGTTGGTGCTCCAAGAGGAATGAAGTACCACTTTATTCCTCTCTGTGTGGTGTATCCAAGAAGACAGTCCTGATGATTTTCGTTCTTGAAAATAATGTACAACTCTTGCAGATCTTTCTGAGCGCCAACAAAATTGCTTCCAGTGTCACTGTAGATGTTATCACACCGACCTTTTCGTGACAGTACAAGTCTCTTTAGGGCTGAAATAATTGCTCGAGTCGACATATTACTCACAACTTATAAGTGGATTGCCTTTATAGCCATACAAATGAAGATCGCAGTGTAGCAATTATTCTGAATCATGCTCTTGCGTGTTTCCGATTTTCTGTGTATGGTCCAGTATAATCCACTCGACAGTTAAGAAAGGGTCTTGCTGAATTGACTCGAGTGTGAGGCAACTGACCCAAGAGCTGCTGCGAAGTTTCTGCCTTCAGTTGTTTTTACAAACAATATAGTGATGAAAGATGCTTAGAATGAAAGCTATTCTGTTTAAAATTCAAAAGGTTTGCCTAAATGATGTACGTAACAGCTGAGAATTAGCATGAAGCAGCCGCAGATGTTCTCTTTCGATGACCAACTGTGTTAGGTGATGTCTCAGAGGCATTGTTACTTGTAGCTTCTGTTCAAAAGGAAGGTCCGAGTTCTGGAGCCGGCCCCATTATGCAGCATTTGGGCCTTGCACAAAAATGGATTCAAGCACTGGAATTTGCTCTTTGCTGGATATTCGCTGGCCATTGCTCAGGGCATGAATCTCACTTAGATATTCATGCGACTGGGCTATCCAGATACATGAATGTAATGATTAATCCAACCATAGTAAACGGTGCCGCTGTTTGCGGGATGTGAATCGAGAACAGTCGCAGTAAATGCCATCGCAAGTTCGTTGTGGTTCAGAATTGGACGCGAGTGTTATTGAAATATTGCCTAGCAATCTTTTTAAGGATGTAGTGACAAGCGACATCTTGAGAGGCCAGCTTTTGTGCACTTCGTGTACCACTATATCCTCCGTTCCTGTTACGTTGATCGCTTGCGATTAAGATTAGCGACGTGGCTGACGAAATACTCCGCCGATTTGGGAGGGAAAGCCGAGTAATTAACAGCGACAATCTCAAACTGGTGCTGTTATTCCCGCCTGGGGAATTGACCGTCGTAGGAGGCGAACGACTTGATTGCAATCCCTTTTCCCCGCTCTCCAAGGCAAAGAGATACCAGCCCACAGAACTACTGCGCCCCTCCTGTTTTTGCTGGGCTGGATGTTGGTAGCGATATAGGCAGGGCTTAAAAGGAGGATGTACTCAAACATTTTCTATGATATAGTTGTTTCCGCGAATACGCATATCTCGGTAAATAAACGTTCTGCAAATACGACTTTTTGTTAGATTAAAAAAACAAATATTAAGTTTATTTTCGGAGTTAAAATATTTCGTAAAAATTGTCAAATATCACATTTTTAAAGCTTGTGTATGCAGTTTCCTTAAGCGGTAAGAGAAAAGTACAAAGATACGGGCGTATTTTAATGTGTAGTATTTCATGGCGTGTAGTCCACTGTTACGGATCTAATGTGCACAGTACAGCATCCCGACGGAAACGCTGCACGCCTTGCGCGTAGGAGCGATGAGGCACTTGGCGTGCGTGTTAGTGTCGCCCGTATCGCTCCCTCGCTTCTTGACCTTGGACGCTGGGGTCCATCCCACTCTTGACGTCTCGTCGACGGTAAGGTCATTAGAGTTGGATCAAATTGCTCAGAGAAGTAGGAATTGACAAGGAATAGGCCAGGGCACGTAGTATGGGACCGGTAATCGAACCCGGATCCTCCCGAATACCAGTCCAGTTTGTTACCACTGCACCACCTCGTTTGGCGGAACGGGTTTAGTATCTTCCACATTCAAACTACTCTCAGTTTTTGGCCCTGCGCTGGTCGAACTTCCTTACTCTAAAAATTTGAATCACGATTTCAATCAGTAGAATTATTTTACTGAATCTTCAGCTTTAGGCTGTTCATGGTAAAATGAACACTTTTTCCCTGGCTTTCACTCATCTGGCTCCGTATGTACTATTTAAGTTATAACGAGTGGATCCATTTCTCAAGCAGCGGGTGCACTCTAAAAACGAAACACTCAAAGAACTGCTCCGATTCAGCGAATTTGACTGCAGATCTGTCGAAACTGTTCCACTTGATTCCGTGAAATTCCTCTGGTCATTTTAATCGGCGATATTCACTGATTAAACAGTCCCTTTACCTCCAAATAATTTATGACCATTATGTCTCCGTATCTATTAAATGCAGTCACTCCATTTCTAATACCAATTTTACAGTAATGACATGAAGGCCGTAAATTAAGAAAAAATTATAAATACTAAACCTAATTTCGTGATTTATTTACGACAGTCTAAAAAGTAAAATTACGCTGTTGCACGAGAAGCAGTTATCATTTGTATTACATCTCTCTAAACAGCAGAACTACTTCTATCACCAAAACAAACAAATATTTACACTCTTCTCCACACAGGACTATAATTTATTTCGACATAGAAATTCACAGTAAATTATTTGTTCTGCTATATTATGTTATTAAATTAACAATTCTTCCATTAAATTCTCCCCTCTTCCACGCGGTCGCGTGGCGAGACCGCGCAGTCTGTAGCGTGCACTTGTGATAGCTCCAGCAATGGCGACAGTAGCAGAATACATACCCACAGCTAGAAAAAAACATTATAGGCTGTTCACGGTAAAATGAGCACTTTTGAAAGACCTTCTTAGGATCTACTTCTATGCACGTTGCGTGTTCTTCCGCCTTACATAAAATTGTAATTGCCTTGGGCCTCAATGCTTTCTTCATGCGTCGACCAATTAAAACTGTAAAATTTTTAGAAAAGTAAGTATTTTTTAAATCTGCTGATTTTTACACTTCGGCGCATTAAAAAAAGCATAAAGCGATAGAAATAATTTAAGTTACCACTTTTTATTCGACGTTAAGATATGGAACTACTTTCCCCTCCATCGTTACCAACTATACTGGGCGAATTTCACTCAGTGCGCCCATTAAAATATCTGCATGCAGAGGCAGTAATTTTCTTCTAAGGTTCATCTCTAAAGTGCTCACTTTGTCGTGAACAGCCTATACCAACTTGAGCACGGAATCATACAGCCTTTATTTGACCCCACCCCTACGGCGCGTGAACCTCGCGGTTAAATGGGGGTATGAATTTTTAATTGGGCTCGTTGGAACGAGTGTGTTTGTCCACGCGCCCATTTCGCGTCCAGGTTGGAGGGCGCGGGTGAGAAAGAGGGGGGGGGGGGAGGATAACCCTTAATGTACCTGCTTCCCTTGTTCCTCGCGTAATTACCGCAAAGTACCCTCAAAGTACCTCGTCACATTTCGGGGGCGGAATATGTGAGCGAGGTTCGCCCGGACAATAACCGGCGCCTGAAGTTGGTTTCCAGACTGATCCGATTACTCACTCCCGAGAAGGCATACCCCTCCTACCCTTTTAAACCCACCCATCCCCTTCTTCAGTATCCTTCGGATTTCCCCTCGCCGAGCATCACCCTTCCTCTGCCACCACCACCAATTGATTGCTCCGTTGGAAGAGGCGCCTCCCACTTCGTTACAGTCCCCACTCTCTTGATTCCTACCCATTTTGCTTCCTTCACGGGCGTTTCCTTGAGAAAGGAAGAGAGAGAGGGAGAAGTAGAGAGAAATATCTCCGCCCCGAAGAGGGAATTCGCAATCGTCTGGCACGCCAAGTGACGTCCGATCTGCGCCTCCCCATCGGGACCTCTTCGCGAAATCTTGTGGCTCCTCTCGTTCATCGTTGACCGCATGCCCGTGCACTGTCCGTGATCGATGTTGTTCCGTTTCCTCGTGTCACGTTGTGTAATCCACTCGCGGGTTGAGTGCACGTATCTGGAGGACAAGCGTTTTCGTGCCCTCGATTCACTTTGGTCCGAGAACGTGCCCAATGTTAAGTCAGACAACAAAAGGAACTTTAAAAATGGACCTTAACTACATCTTGCTTCAGGAACGTAGCCAGGAATTTACTTCGCGAGTAGTGAGAGGGTGACAGGAAGGGGGGGGGGGGGAGGATTACAAATATTTATTTTTGGAAGAAATAATGCTAAAAATTATTAGTTCGGAAATTATAGGCTAGTATACGGACACGGAACTACAAAATGATGTAAACCTCCTTCGTGTTCAAAGGGGATTGCAAATGTATCATTTTCGAAAAAATTTATATTAGTTAAGCTACATGTTCAAAGGGGCCGCACATTTCTTATATAAAAACTAACGAAAACTGTAATTTTTTTTTTTTTTTAAGTTTTAGTTTGGAATATTTTATATTTTATTTCCATTTGGTTGGGGTGATATGCCCCGATACCCCCCCCCCCCCTCCTCGCCAGCTTTCTTCGCCATATCTTGCTTGTATCTAGAACACTGGTATTTATTTTATTAAGTTAGGTTGCATTACTCACAGTTGTATCAGGTCTGTTTAAAAACTCGGTACATGGATTCACGTAGTGGGATAAGGAACAAGGAACAACATTTCGCGGTTCTCTAGATGATTGCAGTCATCCGTGGAACCAAACACGACCATCGCTGAACTATGGTATGTGCCGTGGATGTCTGTGCCGACAGGTTCGTCCTTTGTTTCATCCATGAGTCGCTCTTGTATAGAGCACGATCGTCATGTATAGGCGTTGGTGCGAGCGACGACCGGAATGAAATCGAGACGAGGAAACGGAAGTACTCCGAGAAAATCTCCTGGCCATTATGATGTGTGTCAATTCATGTGACAGAACTTTACTGAGTGCTGGTAAGCATTGATGTGTTTGGATCAAACTATGGGATACCGGCTTGTTGGTAGGCTGGGGCCTAACTAAGAAAGATCCATTGGTTCTTCCCGCGAAATATGTATAGTGCTAGCCTACCCTGATCTACAGGAAGTGTCCAAAGTCCGACGTAGTGATTGATACATAAGTTCGTCTCGTAGCTGAGAACCATACGGCAAGCCATGCGGGAGAAAAAACTACTGGGTGCCAGCTTCGCAGACATATTTGTTGTTGGGTAAACATGTCCAGGCAAACACTATCCTAGTGTTTGCCTGGAATTAAGAGCGGGGTGGACCCCAGCGTCCAAGGTCAAGAAGCGAGGGAGCGATACGGGCGACACTAACACGCACGCCTAGTGCCTCATCGCTCCTACGCGCAAGACGTACAGTGTTTCCGTCGTAACACTGTACTGCGCAAATCATATCTGTAACATAGAGGTTTTATTACACGCGATGGAAGGCCACAGATTAAACTACGCCCATATATTTGTACTTTTCTCTTGTCGCTTAAGGAAACTGCATAGGCAAGTTTTAAAAATGCGATATTTGACCATTTTCACGAATTTTTCTCTCCAAGAATACACTTAATGTGACAAAAGTAAAAGAATGGGGGCATATATAATTGTCTTTTATATTTTTCTGACGAAAATTCGTACATGTAGAACATCTATTTTTCCGAGATACGCGTATTCGCGCAAACAACTATTTCACAAAAAACGCGGGGGTCCATCCCACTCAGGGGTAAACATGTTATGATTGTGTGGGGAAGCCTTCGTTCGGCAGACGGTATGTGTACGCAATTATACGCAATATCGTGATCAGGCCATTGAGTAGCAGATTGCAACAAACCGGTACGCTATTGTCCAAACCGATTGTTATTGTCGGCTGCACGACTCCTCTCTGCCAGGTTTCAGGTTTTAAGGCAATGAAAGAAGAAATTTAAGTGGCTACAAAAACTGTTTGTTTGATGCTTTCCATGGCGAAATTTTGCTGTCGGTAAAAAAACATATTGTGGTGCCCAATAACGCGCAGAATGTCTAGAGCTTAAGTTATATAGAGCTCACTAACATATTGTGGTGCCCAATAACGCGCAGAATGTCTAGAGCTTAAGTTATATAGAGCTCACTAACATATTGTGGTGCCCAATAACGCGCAGAATGTCTAGAGCTTAAGTTATATAGAGCTCACTAACATATTGTGGTGCCCAATAACGCGCAGAATGTCTAGAGCTTAAGTTATATAGAGCTCACTAACATATTGTGGTGCCCAATAACGCGCAGAATGTCTAGAGCTTAAGTTATATAGAGCTCACTAACATATTGTGGTGCCCAATAACGCGCAGAATGTCTAGAGCTTAAGTTATATAGAGCTCACTAACATATTGTGGTGCCCAATAACGCGCAGAATGTCTAGAGCTTAAGTTATATAGAGCTCACTAACATATTGTGGTGCCCAATAACGCGCAGAATGTCTAGAGCTTAAGTTATATAGAGCTCACTAACATATTGTGGTGCCCAATAACGCGCAGAATGTCTAGAGCTTAAGTTATATAGAGCTCACTAACATATTGTGGTGCCCAATAACGCGCAGAATGTCTAGAGCTTAAGTTATATAGAGCTCACTAACATATTGTGGTGCCCAATAACGCGCAGAATGTCTAGAGCTTAAGTTATATAGAGCTCACTAACATATTTGTTTATTGAAAAACCAGGGGTCGCGCCCGCGGAAACCGCGGACTGAGCCACCATAGATGAAGCAGGTTACCGTACGAATTATTATTTATGGTGCAATGTGGTCTGGGAACTTCGGCACGTGGACGCATTGCAATCCCACAAAATGGTAAACATACCCACCTGCCCTTTTTTTTTTGTCACTCTAACTCTACCCAGGGTGGAGGGGGCACTATGGGAGGGGAGGGTTTCGAAGAGGAAGGATGGGCGATCAGTGAGGGGAATCGGCTTCCCCCCTCCCTTACCCAAACCCGGATACCCGCAGCGGCCCTCCAAAAACGTTGTTTTTGTGCAAAAACTTCCGTTCTTGATTAATTAGTATGAACCTTTATTGGCTGCCACGAAATATTTAATTAGTGGCAATGGTATTCAAGTTATCTACAGTAGAACATTTCGCTGAGACGGTAAAACTGCATCCGTTATATTCTGCGCGTGCGCTCCGGCATAATCGGCATAATCGGTCTACCACCTAATTCATGTCGGATATTCAAAAGTACTTTTGAACTGATTATATCGCTCCTTTATTCCAAGTAAGCAAATGTTACACGTAAATGATTGTAGAAAGTTAACTTACTACGAGATGAAGTGTGCGTGCGACCCTTATCATGTGTACCTCTTATTAGATTATAGTTATACACATGCTGAAGATAACACTTTAACATCAAGCAAGGTAGCGTAGTGGTAACACGCTGAGCTCGTGGTTGAGAGGTCCAAGGTTCGAATCCCACCCGTGATGACTTTGAATTTTGTGCCCATGATGACTTTGAGTTTAGTGTTTAATTGTTATTATCATACCTACCTACAAAAGCCAAATCCCGTGAAACACCTTTGGTGAACTCTGCCAATTAGTATTGCTGCTATCATTGTAACACTTTCGCTGCGACTAACCAACACATTATTGCCTGCAAACACGCTGAATTTTTTGATTATCCACAAAAGTCATTTTGTAGTTGGCCACTAAATACTGGAATAGCAAACAAATATTGTTGGCATCACAAAATCACTTGTGTCTATATTGACAAAATAATATTGTGGTCGCCAACGAAATTTTTTCATTCGCCACAAAATTGTTTTCATTCCAGTGGACCCGAAGTTCGGGGCATCCAACATCCTCCAGCACTGCTACTGTACTACGGCGAGTAGAGACTGTTCACAATAAAGACAGCGCTTTTGAAATCAACCTTAGAGAAAATGTCACTGCTCCTGACTGCATATATTTTAACGGGCGCACTGAGTGACATGCGCCCAGTAAAGTTGGTAACGATGGATGGAAAGTAGTTCCGTATCTCACCGTTGAATAAAAAGCGTCAAGTAACAATTTGTGAAAATTTAAATTATTTATTTCTCTTTCTATTTTTTTTTTTCATTCCTTCGAAATTTAAAAACGACCAGATTTGTAAAACAATTTTTTTTTTTTTATGACTTCAGAATTTTACTTGACCGTCGTATGAATAAAATGATGAAGCCCATGACAATGTTAATTTTACATAAGGCGGAAGAATACACAACGTGCAGGGCTTTCAAAAGTGCTCATTTTACCGTGGACAGCCTATAAGACAGTCCACGGTGCTTCTCCTCTTGAGTTCTCGATGCCTTCTGATCCTCTTGGTCTCACAGGACTTTCTGCCGGTTCTCTCATCTAAATCCCCGCCCGCCTCTCCAATTAGCAGTACTCGGAATTCAGCACTGAGTCTTTTCCCAAGTACTACCTCATGGGTAGAGGCCTGCAAAATTCGCGTTATTATTTGAGGAAACGTTCAACTTCAAACGCATGTACATTTCAATAAGTTTGTTATTGGATCATACTTTATCTGACACGCCCCGGGTAGCTCTGCGCCAGTAAATGAACACTTCACAGTAGGTAGTTCAATCATGTGTGGTCCACTAAAAAAAAAAAAAAAAAAAAAAACAAAGAGGGACTTCTCATCTATGCAGCGTCCAATGGAGAACCGACGCCGGCTTGAGTATATACAGCACTGTGAAGTTTAGCCTGATGCCAAATAATAACGCGAATTTTGCATGCCTCTACTCATGGGTCATCGGAATTATCTCTTTGCCGTTGGTCAAGTTCTTCAAGGCGTTTTCCAAACTATTGTGGCGAAGTTGTTGCAACAACTGATGATCTTCTTTATCTGCCAGGTCCATGTTCATCTCCAGTCGCAGTCCTCTTCGCTCGGTTGCCCCTTGGAGCCACATCCTGTCGTCTTCCATCTTAGTGCATTCCATTAACACATGCTACAGTGAGTCATCGACCCCACAAACATCGCATAATGGGAGGCGGCTAAGCCCAGACTATGCTACTTGGCCTTGAAATTATATATACCCTATATAATAACTGTGTTCTGTAGTGGTTCATAATAATCCACTTTCCCTTCATTCTTTCAGCAACACATGGCAGAGGTTCGTGTGTGATTCTTCCTTGTACAGCAGAGTCCCATCTACCTTGTCATAACCTTATGGTGTCCTGCCTTATATCTTTCCTCCTATCAGCCAGAAAATAGTGAGAATTGTGTTTAACTAATAGTTGAATATTAACATGCAATCGTCCAAGATTTTAAGTTTATTATAAACATTGAGCTTCATTAAAAAGTTAGTGTATTTTCTAAAATACTCGTCTTTAAAAACACAGTATATCAGCTGTAAAGTTACAAGAGAATCTTTGGCAACTAATTTCGAAAGATTTTTCATTAACAAGTACAGAAATATTTTACTGGGTATCTAACACGCGTGGCAGTTAAAAAAAAAAATCATCCAATTCATTACGAAATCGTAAAGCTTTAAGGAATACAAACAGCAATGTGAAACTTCGCCGTAAATCAGGCACTCTTAAATGCGCAGTTCGCCTGTAGATTCATTTAAAGTTCTACAAGAAATCTCCCAAATCTCAGTCACAGGCGAATCAAGAGTCGGATTGCAAACACTTGTTTTTCTGGCATTTTCGTGATCTTGAAGAAAAATTTATATCAAAATAATCATTGTACTAACATAACTATTTGAACTATTTGGCTCGAAACATTGATTTAATATTCACGCAATTGCGAAAATGAACGAGTTGAAATGTATTTTAAGTTTTCGTCTAATTATTGTAGCTGTGATATAAGAAAACCGTATAGTAACCTCAAGACATAGAAGAAAATGTAGGCACTTAACACACTTTGTGTATCATGGACTTTGACTGGATAGCATTTTTTGTATGATTATTAACTTGTAAACGATTAACACCGCGTTTCGCGAACTAGAGGCAATTTGGAATTTCCGCGAAAATGTTTTGAAAGTTTCGTTTACTTCGGAAAGTCTGTTTTTTTTTTTTTGATTGAACGTTTTTATATCGTTATAACGTTTTCCAAGTGTTTACTAGTGGACTATCCAGTATGTAACTCCTTATTTCGTACAGTCGTGACGGTAAGGGAAATATGAATTAAATGCAAATGTCCCTAATTTTCTAATGATCTTTAAATTTAAGAGAAAGTTTTTACCAGTTTTTCTGAATACGGATAATCGACATTTATTTTTGTGCCTGGCCCTAAAAACGTATTATCCTTAGAGTAACACGGTTTTTTCTATAACAAAGCCACATTTATAGTATATTCGCGATTTCTTCACATTTTTGAAATCAAACCTTTGAAACGTGTGTATACTTGTGGTAACATAAATATGTTTTATATTTCGATGAATTGAAGACACACATATATTTAATTAATAAACTATAATATTTAGTTTATAATAAATATAAATGGAAACAGTGAGAAAACATGTGTTTTGGTAGCGCCTGGTAAGAAATAGTTCTCATGAAAATATTACTACAACCGAGTGCGCACGAATTTGGTGCCTTGTCCTTTAGTGTAATTTTTCAGACATTGGTAAACTTGGTTTGGACGAGGCGGAGGAATATCGTGGAAGTAGAACTTTAGCAGGGCTTCAGAAATGCGTGCTAGTTACCGTGAATAGGTTATATTTTCATTTTTGCCATGCTGTTTTGAGCGCATATACGAGAATAAATGTTTAGTGAATGAATTTATTTCTACAAAGTCTTGTGTCACATCGAGATTGTTTTAGCAAAAACTGCAAGGAATACGATTACCGGGAAACTTAACATTAAGTGGCCTTACTAGTAAAATATTTTAAAAACCTAGTGGTCATATACCGCCATAAGGAAGCACTTCGACGGTGGTATAAAATAGCATAAAAAACTTATCGCTTATTCTATGCATAAGGCG
The DNA here is from genome assembly GCA_029891345.1 of Dryococelus australis. Classification (NCBI taxonomy): domain Eukaryota; kingdom Metazoa; phylum Arthropoda; class Insecta; order Phasmatodea; family Phasmatidae; genus Dryococelus; species Dryococelus australis. The sequence continues at coordinate 30,509,601 of CM057007.1, read as the reverse complement.
GAAGAATACACAACGTGCAGGGCTTTCAAAAGTGCTCATTTTACATTCTGCAATTTACATACAGCAATCTGTTCAGAAAAAAATACAGAATTAAAAATTGTCGCTATAGTTTATAACGCAGTTATGAAGAAGAATAAATATTGCAAACTCGGGCTAACAACAAGCGATTTTACCAATTTTAACATTTCAATGACGCATTATTTTTCATGACCAGATTTAATGACCTGAGAATAAAAACATCGACTTCAGTTTCTGTCGTGAAAAAATAATTACATTATAAATTTCTCACGGTTTTTTTTTTTTTTTTTTTTTTTTTTTGAAAGTTGGATAGACATTGCTGATTACGACGAGACACTTATGACAACTGCGAAAAAAAATACGTTACCGATAAGGTTCACTGCAGCCATGACGGTATTCGTCTACAATAGTATTTGGTGATTGCAGGCGGTCCTCTAAGGTCGTGAACGGTAATAGGTCACGTTCGTGTGGTCTATTCCGGTTTCTTCGCACGTTCTTGAAACACTTGACAAATCACCCCATGTAGGTGTGGCGTAGGGTACTTAGTTGTTTCCTAATTATGTCACGTATCGCAAGCGGTTTATACTTGACTAGATGGAGATCTTTGGACATTCGCCATTGAGATGCGGATGTCTGTCATGGAAAAACAGGACTGGGCGCGAAAAAACAGAACAACAACTAATTACGAAAAATAAATTAATCGTAATTAGTTGTTTTTTTTTTTTTGTAGAATTTTACTATGTTGTATACACATATTAATTTTCTCGCCCATAGACTACTTGTCTTATTCCAGTTATATTTTCATCCTCAGCCCTGTTTTTCCATAACAGACATCTCCACCGCAATGGCGAATGTCCAAAAATCTCCATCTACCCAAGTATCTAACCACATATGGCCCATTGATAGTTTACAGTCGGATGCCAAGCCGGCGAACAGTTGGCATGCACCCGACATCATCGCTGGTCCCGAAGTGGTACCACTAACTAGCCATACTCTGCCCATAACTGGCCCAGGCGTGATGAACACAAATGGCCCAAGCATGGCCCATATGCTTACAGCAGCAGTGGCCCATCGATGTACCATTTCATAGCCATCAGATGGCTAGCCAAACTTTCACCATGTATTACTGTATCTCTTAAAAATAATTAATTTTACCAACTATCTTTTGTTTTTAACTTCCTTTACTTCACTATTAAACACGTTACATGACACGAAAATTTTATTCTTACTATCGCATACTTATACTTTCTATAGAAGGCGCGAACCTACACCCGTTGAATTGACAGCCCAGCATGCTAGTCATTACTCCATTCCGCATTATTACGATCAAATGAACTAATTTAGAATACATTCGGTCTTGAATTATTAACAAAAAAACAATACAAATTACACCAGATATTCCATAGCCTTGAAATTTACCGTACCAACAAAACAGTTTTTAAAATGTTGCAGATAAAAAAAATACTATCGCTGAGAGACATCTTCCTATACAAATCGCGATATTAACCCAAAAACTTGCCTTTCATGTAATCTTTCGCAGTATGCATGTCACCTGGATGCTATTCATCTGTTTTGGAATGCAGTCACCAGTTATGAATATTTTAGTGATGTGAAACAACAAAAACCCTTCAATGTTAATTTTCTAAAGGTAATTATATGTAATTTTTTTAACTTCTCATTTTAATTATAGACATTCATACATGGAATACATTACATGTGCCAAATTAATCAATACCAGTCACTGTATTTACAGTATTTTTACATAGATATTTCCATCACTATATATATTACAAATAATCTACAATTATATTAGACACACACATATACATACACGTGTGTGTGTGTAGTTTGAAGAAGCTATCTGCGAAGAGTGGGAACCATAAGAATTCCCATAATAAGCCAAATTGCACCATCAATGGTCCATCGATGTACCACTTCACAGCCATCAAATGGCCTATAGATGGCTACCCTTACTTTTACCAGCAATAAGTGTAGGTTATGTGCGGCCATTGCTGGAATACAGTTTGTAAACCATTTATGGGACATTTGTAGATCACCTACTCTCAACCATCAGTTTCATTTCCACCATCATTCCATCAGTGGGCCATAAATGGTACGCCAAGTGCATTGGTGCCTGCAGTTATTGAAAGCAGGGCCAGTTGTTTAGACCCATAAGTTTTCACCGCCAGCAGTCATCCAGCAATGCCATCAGTAGAACTACAGTCGGTACATGGGTAGTCATTCACCCCAATTGCAGTTGGGTTCAATCCCCGGTCGGGTCACCGGATTTTCGCTAGTGGGGATCGTGCCGGACGATGCCGCTGGTCGGCGGGTTTTCTCAGGGATCTCCCGTTTCCCCCAACCCTTTCATTCCGGCGCATCTCCATACTCACCTCAATCACCCTCATCGGCTCCCAAGACCTCTTTTCAGAGCCGCTTAAATCTCTTCCTTCACTTTACTTCTAACTGCGCAACCACGTAGATTACACAGAAGGTTTGGATACGTTTATTGGCTATTATTAATTTAATAATGTACTTCGCCAATGAATGACATTGTCTTCGCCAACGTTCAAGTAAGTTTTCGCGAAAACAAACATTTTATTCGTGTCTGTAATTTGTCATAGTGCGTATAATGTTACTTTGTATGAATAAGTTACTTGAGTTATGTGTTCTTGTTATATAAATTTATATTTTAGTACAGGTCATAATGTCTTTAACTATACAGTAATTTCACGTAATTGCAACATTAATTTACGTGTTAATTCAAGTATTGTGTCTAGCAATCATTATTTGTTTTAAGGACATGTAAATGCGTTGCAAAATCCGAATCATACTTAGGTAGTTATACTTAGAACTATACTCTACTTTCTTGTAACACGTATATATTTCTGGAAATATGAGCAGCTAGTCTTATTATTTTATATTTTGTTTCAGGTAAGCCCAGCCTCGTGACTTCGGAATCAGGAAAATATGTAAGTAATTTATTATGTCTTTAAAATATCCTTAGCAAAATGTCAACTGTCTATCAACTGTGTATTATTTTTTTTCTTTTCATCATAGGTGAAATGTTTTTGTCTTTAAATGTTTGCCGCAGTACTTTGATAACAGTTCAAGAATATTTTTACAAACAATGTGTAAGATTATCTTTACCATCCCGCTATAATAGCTGTAGCAATAACCAAATAAAGTATTTTAAAATAAAAGTAAATCAATATAAGATTGACTGACTACTTTACAATTTGAAAGGTACATTTTTATGAGAATTTTTTTGCTCAAATGTTTTTCTTCCTTTGGTAAGAATGTTAACGAATTACAGTTATGCATTAATTTTGTACATAAAACGGCATTTTAATGTGTGAGTTTATTTTTAGGTGCTCTGAGCCAACCTTCCTCCTTTTTACTTTCGACATGTTACGTCTTTTCGCCTCCAGGTTGTTCGCGCTGAACTTTCCTTCACATTTTTGAGATCTTAACGTAATACGAATCGGTTATTCTGCTGTTTGTTCCTCGTAACATCCCGCTAAATAAATACGCCCGAATAACAGTACTGATATTTAAGGGCTGTTCACGATAAAGCGAGTACTTTGAAACCAACTTTAGAAAAAAGTCACTGCCCCTGCCTTTATGTATGTTAACGGACGAACAGAGTAACATGCGCCCAGTAAAGTTCGTAACGAAGATTGGAAAATAGTTTCATATCTTAACGTCGAATAAAAAGTGTCTCGCAACCATTTGTAATAACTTAAATTATTTCTTCCACTCTTTTCTTTTTTTTTTTAATTTAATGCGCCGAAGTGTAAAAATCAGCAGATTTGCAAAATATTTACGTTTGTAATAATTTCACCGTTTCACTTGACCCACGCATGAATAAAGTGAGGAGGCCTGTCATAATGTTAATTTTACACATAGCGCGGAAGAAGACACAATGTGCACGCAAGTAGACCTTAAGCAGGGCTTTCAAAAGGGCCCATTTAACCGTGAAAAGTACACAGTAGATTTAAAGTTAAAACCCGTGCTTATTATATTCATTCCATCATTATTGTCATGATTAATGAACGACGTTTTCACATAATATTGAAGAAGTTGTAAATTTAGAGGTGACAGAGCTGTTGAACTTGGTCATGTCAAATTAATTCAGGCCATAATGTGAATAAGCCTGTAACATCGAAACAAAATGGATCGTGAGTAACACAAACGCACACCCCCCCTTTTTTATATTACAGCTCTAGAAGGACAAACAACATTAATATTTAGCCCCTATTCATATTATATGCGATATTTTCTCAAATATCTCCCAAGGTAGCAGTATCTCATCGTAGTTCCATATCATGAAGCTATTATTATTCCCCTTGTTGCACGTAATATTACCGTAAAAAATATTGACTCTTCCCCCTTGAAAAATTTGATAGCTCTCCCCTTCCAATAGCCCCCCCCCCCCCCCCCGGAAAAAAAATTGAAGTAGCCTGTGAAAAAAAAATCATATCATGAAGGCCTCCTGCACAACTGTGTTTAAACTTAGTTTGTATTTCCTCACAGCACTTCATAATATACAGGTTGTTTAAACGAAATTAGTAAGAACGTCGTACGGTGATTCTTGATACGAAATAAGACGAAAACATAGTACGACTTACAGCCGAAAGTTTTTACTGGGGGTAGGTTGGCACCATATATGCAAGAGGGTTGGGATTGTTGTTATGGACATTAATAGGAAACTACGAAATAAGACGAAAACATAGTACGACTTACAGCCGAAAGTTTTTACTGGGGGTAGGTTGGCACCATATATGCAAGAGGGTTGGGATTGTTGTTATGGACATTAATAGGAAACTACGAAATAAGACGAAAACATAGTACGACTTACAGCCGAAAGTTTTTACTGGGGGTAGGTTGGCACCATATATGCAAGAGGGTTGGGATTGTTGTTATGGACATTAATAGGAAACTACGAAATAAGACGAAAACATAGTACGACTTACAGCCGAAAGTTTTTACTGGGGGTAGGTTGGCACCATATATGCAAGAGGGTTGGGATTGTTGTTATGGACATTAATAGGAAACTACGTGACAGTAAACAACACTTTTTTGGTATAACATTTATACGAGCGAAGCTGTTAAATGTGTGCATTTTTGTTTGATAATATAGTTCCTCTTAACATTAGTCAAATTGGATGTAGCACCGCTGTGCTGTTCATAAAATATTTGTACCGATTTGCCTTTTAACTGTTAATTTTCGACAGATTAATGAAAACCATGTCCTTGCAATAAAAAAAGTTGACTTGGTATAACGGTCTCGGTCCATCGGTTCTCTTTGAAATCCCTTTTATGTCAATCGTTGGGTTTTAAGGGTCCTATGTCCCCAAACGTTTTCTGTGAAATAGTTGTCTGCACGTAAACGCGTGTCTCGTTAAATAAACGTTCTGGAAATACGAAGTTTTGCCAGAAAGGATTAAAAAAATAACTATTGTCTATGTCCGTATCTTTTTACTTTTATCACATTAAGGAGTATTAATGGAGGAAAAAAATCGTAAAAGTGGTCAAATATCGCATTTTTAAAGCTTGCCTATGAAGTTTCTTTAAGCGGCAAGAGAAAAGTACGATTATACGAAGGTAGTTTGAGCTGTGTACTTTCATCGCGTGCAATAAAACCCCACAGTTACAGATCTAGTTTACACAGTAAAGCGTTAGGACGGAAACACTGCACGCCTTGCGCGTAGGAGCGACGAGGCGCTAGAAGTGCGTGTTAGTGTCGCCCGTATCGCTCCCTCGCTTCTTGACATGGTCCTCTTAACGCCTTGCAGCTATGCAACCTGTTAATACGGGTTGTCTACCGCGCCGGCGCCGGACAAAGTTAACTACGCCAGTGCACCGGTGTGGAGTAGGAATTAATATCCTGTATGCCGTTATGCACCGAGTGACAACTACAAAAATAACGTCAGCAATAAAAACCGAATTAATAATAATAATAATAATAATAATAATAATAATAATAATAATAATACCAAAATAACGTAGTACGTTAATCACTAGACTTACAACATTTATCCGTACGGTTTGTGTGTTCCTTTAACAGAACGTGCTATGCTAATTGTTCAAAGCGACGACCTTGGACGTCGACTCACAGCTGTCAGGCAACGCCGCAGCAAATAATGCCAGGTTCTAGTAGTTAAAGGCTGTTCCCGGTAAAGTGAGCACTTTTGAGGCCCTACTTAGTTTTTTTTCCTTCCAGCCGTTTTTGACGTGAATACGCCTTTAAATTTGCAACCATAGTGGGAGACAATCCAGAAAATCCGATGATAGCGAAATCGGGAGATACAATTTGGCATCTCAGCTCCGAATCTATCGTCTACATTTAAATTCAATTACACCACTCGGTTGCCAAAGGATCAAAGAATATGTTACGTTGAGCGAGGACTGTGAAGCATTGCGTGGGGTGGGAGGGGGGAGGGCGCAATTTTTAGTGTTTTTCGCCGCCTCTCATAACTTACACTTATTATAACTTTTTATCAGGAGAAGCTAGGACGCTCTTTTGGGTTTCAATTGACAGCTCTCGTCAATATCAATCGATCGCGTGTATAAAAACATGTGTGTGGCGTTGTTATGGTGAAATTGTATGAGTTTAATGTAAAAAATTAAGAAAACACAATGTCGGCCTATGCTCGTCAAAAAGCCAAATCGAAATACAGAAATCGTATACGGTTGGAAAGATAATCTCAAAATCAATCCAGAGATACCGATAAAACCCCATATGATCGAGTGAAGCGGTGCCGGGAACGTAAAAAAAAAAAAAAACATTAAGGTGTCCGAGCGCGTAAACGTAGACGTATTCACGCAAAACAAATGGCCGTGTTCCCAACACAGCCACACAGCATTTTTTAAATACTTTAACTACCTTTTTTTTTTTTTAAACTAAATACAGTAATGTAGGTAATAAACACAGTGTGTATATTCCACCTCACTCGGAAGTTATCATCTGAGGCTAAAATAAAATATGTTTATTTATTATTATTCCAAATGAGAGGGCTTTCAAAAGTGCTCACTTTGCCGTGAACAGTCTACAGACATGGAACCCGAGTAAAGCTGACACAAACATTCCGCAGACATAGCGGCAATATGTACACGAGTTAAGCTACGTGTAAATAAATGCGATGAGCTAGATCGCGCTTAGCGAAAAGTGCTTCAGTAAACAATAAAAGTCGATGTTTGACAAGTCAGAACTGTGTGGATGGACTTCATTACCCGTGAAAATATTTTCTTTTGTTCATTTCTTAGGCGTTGTAATTAAAAGTTTATGAATGTTTTGAAGTGACATCAATAGAAAGAAAAAAAACTTGAATGAAACTAATTTAATACTTTAAAGAAGTCTCAGTTCTACACGGAATAATTATTTTCGAGTATCAACTAATTAAACATCAATTTCTCTGTCCACTAAATACAGGTAACCTAGTCGAACAATGCCAGTTTTATAATCAGTTGTAGTAATGTCACCGAGTTTGTGTTGCATACAGTATATTTTCAATCCTTAAAAAATCTTCTTGATTTGTCAAATGTTAATGTCGGATACGAGTTGTTTCCGGGCCCATAACATAAACGGTATTGGATACTAAAAATGACAGCTACAGTCGAAAAGAAATTCTGGCCCTTAAAATTTTTTTCTCCCGTTGTTCGTTGTTGGGTGCCAAATCTACTCGCGCAATTGCATTTAAAAAAATGTTCTGCTCGTATAGTCCATTCACAGTTACTTCCCCCCTTTCTGAAGTCCTGAAAAAGATATACTTTCAGAATATTTATCCACCTTATAAAAACAAAGTTTAACGGAATCTAGAAAATTACACCAAAGGGATAATGCACATCACTCATGCGTAATATTTTGCATAAGAACTATTTCTTGCCAGACATTTTTTCTCTGTTAATATTCATATTAACTCTGAATAAAATATAATGATTAATATATATAAGTTTAAGTTCAATTTAACCAAAAATGAGGCACTTTTATGTAACAATAAATATAAAACTCTTGAAATACACTGAGTAGTTAAGAAACAACCAAACACGACATACGTGGGGTGATTTTTCAAAGGTTTGATCCAAAACGTGTGACCGCCAATAACCTATAATTTTAAACTTGAAATCTGTACGCACGTTCTTCTCGAAATAAGCTTCATAGGGAAGCGTGCAGTTCGTAGTTCTCACTTCCGCCGTCGGGCAGCGCGAGTGCTCTCACCACGGAACAAATTCCAGCGACAGTTTAGCCACACGCGCTGCCATCTAGTGCCGACCGAGGGTACTACCAGAGCGGAGCGTCGTATTGGATTTTTTTTCTTTTTTTTTTTTTTGTCAGGCGCTACCTCTCATCTCTGCAAGCACGTTCGTACGTATATGCGTGTTTTCTGTAGGACTGCACACGCTCGTGCGTTATTAAGGCTGCTGTAGGCAGTTCACGGTAAAATGAGCACTTTCGAAAGCCCTGCTTAGGATCTACGTATGCACGCAGTGCATTCTTCCGCCTTATATAAAATTAACGTTGCCATGGACCTCATCACTTTATTCATGCGTCGGTCAGGTGGATCTGTGGGATTATTTGAAAAGTAAATATGTTACATATCTGGTCATTTTTATACTTCGATACATTATAAAAAGAGTGAGCGAAATAATATATTTATACACGTTATCACAAACCGTTACAAAATACTTTTTATTTGTCGTTAAGACATGGAACTACTTTCCATCCGTCATTACCAACTTTACTGGGTGCATACCACTCAATGCGCGTGTTAAAATACACGCAGGTAGGGGGCAAAAGTGCTCACTTTACCGTGAACAGCCGTTACGTATCTGAATCTGATGTGCGCGTTCAAGACACAGAAGCGAGGGAGCGATACGGGCGATAATCTCACACGCGCCTAACTCCCTATCGCCCCTACTAGAAAGATGCTGATCTGGCTTGCACCGTTTTCTTCGCTGCGCTGTATCGTGCGAATTAGACTCGCATAATCCATTCGCGGCTACTTCACACTTTTTTTAAGCCCTGCTTAAGTTCTACTTCCAGGATATTCCTCCGCTTCATGCAAACTAGGCTTAACTAAGTCTGGATGATTACACCCAAGGACAACGTACCTAATTCGTGCGCACGGAGTTGTAATAGAATTTTACGTGAGGCCTATTTCTTACTAGGCGCTACCAACACACATGTTTTCTCAATGTTTTTATTCGTATTTATTATAAATGAAATATTGTAATTTATAAATTAAGATATAGGTAAAGGCTGTTCACATTAAAGTGAACACTTTTGAATTCATTCTTAGAAAAATGCCCCTACCTGCGTGTATTTTTAGGGAGATTTGCATTCATTGCACACTAACCACAACGTTTTGTTTATATTTGCATGCCTACCCATTCCACATTGCCCAACCCGGAGCTACATATTACATATTTGAATTGGTGCCCTTACGCGGGGCATTACTGTAGTAAGTAGGAATACGTTACCCGTTATACCACAGTAATTGCGATGAATCAGGAATTATGATGCGAGAACGAAGTATTCTGCAAAATAGTTGTAGCCGAGTCTTAATTTTAACTTCTTACCGATATCTTCATAGAAAAGTTGTGTCATTAACGACCAGTTATTAATCAAAATTCATCACGAAAGAGCTAGTGACATAAACAGATCTAGAGTGATAATTTGTTTGTTACTTGAAGGTAATCTAGAGTTGAGGAAAATTGACACACTCCCCCAGCCACCACATCATGGACCGAGGTTACATTTCGCGTAACGGAATTTTGTGCAAAACTTAAAACGAAACGCAGTTCGGCGCATCAATTTCCAAGCGAAACCATCAATGTGGCGACTGTAGGCGAATGGGAAGTAAACCAAAAAAGCAATTTCCAAAACCTCCTTTTTTAACGACGGTAAAAGCAAATAAGGACAAACAGAAATTTTGCCCTCGTAGAAATAATTATATGATTTGTGTATCAGGACATAAACAGGAAAGTACTTACTGGTTTAGGTCAAACTATGAAGTACCTGTCGTTTTTGCTGTCAGCCATTATTTTGACAAGGGCACGATAGGGAGAGCTTATTTGTGTAATTCGATGTACGGGAACACACATCTAAAACGAAAATAATACAAAATATAACGAAATAATATAAAAATATATAAAAACAGTAGTAAATGGGATCCCGTTGTCTTTACTTCTTAAGGCGTCACGCTAATGAGTCTAAGAGGTTAAACCGGTGGTAGATCGAGCACACTTTTCGAGTTCATTGGTAATTTATGAGAAGTGTGTGGATAATCATGGGTTCCAGATTCCACCGCAAAGCAAATATCTAACTTTATATTTACAATTTTATAGCACCTGCCGTTCACAGTAGTACTTAATAAATATTACTCACAGATTAGCAAAATAGTTTGAACATTTCATGCCTTAAGGCAGAAGTGTAGTGGCTACGAATGTAGCACTAAACCTTACTGTACAACCAGCAGAAATCGATGAAAAGTATCATACACTCTACCAAAATAGTCAGAAAGTACGATTCATTTTTTCATACTAAAGAATTCACTCTTAATTTAAATCAGTGGAAAACCACTGAAGCGCAGTGAAATTCAACTACTCGAATCAGTGAAAATTGATCCACCTAGAATCAGTGGAAAACCACTGATTGTTTCAGTAAAACGATTTCACTAATTGAATAAGTCACAGCCAACTTCGTACAACGAATTAAATATTGTTTTTATTGAATTTAGCCAAATCGTTACGAAAAACAAAAAAAAAAAAATCCGATAGCCAATGTTTATATTGTGCAATTAAGCGTAGCTTAAGAAAGGTAAAACAATGTCGCGATATATGTGTATTCTATATATTTATTAAAATTATGCAGGTTTTCAATTCCATGTCCTGTCTTTTCTTTTAGCTTGGTAGCATCCTAATTGTTGAAACAAATACTCACTTACCTACATTTAATGCAATTTAAGCCCTTCAAACCAAGCGCTATGAGGGTTACGTGAAAACTAAAATGAAAGATGATAAATCGAAATGAATGATTGAATGTTTATGTTGCGTCGTAATATGGTCAGGCCTATTATAAAAAGGAAACTCGCATTAAAAAAAAAAAATATTTTTATGAGATTTATTAGTTTATGCGTTGTTATTTTATACCATCCGCCTTGTTTAACTGATCCGTCAGACAAAAAGCCAATAATTGGAGGGGGGGGGGAGCGAATCAGGGCACTTGAAAACGAGCGAATGAAATATTACTGAATCAATAAGTCATGGAAATCTGGAAATTTTTCACTAATTTATCAATTAAATTGATTGAAGTGACTGGTGAATAAGTTAGGCGCTGCTGACTAATTTAAAGGTAAAACTCTCAGTGATTCAGATTTAGAGTGAATAATGCCTGTATTTTGCAACACTGTAAAACATTTTGCTACACTTTACATATTTAAATTGTAGTAATCGACAAATTTACAGTCTCTTTGTATGCAAAATTTATGCGTATTTAGGTTTTGGAATGCAAAAAGAAATCACTAAGCAAGACCATTATAGTAATTACCCTAATTATATGTAATAATATATAAATATTAAAGTTTAGAAATATTTTTAATAGTTGGTTTTATTTCCGTACATTTCAGCAATTAAAGTTATCATTTCTATAATAAAAAATTATGTGCAGTAAATCAGTTGTTAAAAAATATGTTTAATATTATTACTGATTTTATTACGTACAACCATAGTAATTACTATAACTTTCTTGCATGATGAAACTTTTTTTTTTACAAAATGACCTTTCTGAAGTAATCACAATGGAAACACTTAAATTTTGATCAAAAATTGAATTTTAGTGATTTTTGAACATTTTAATAAGCAAGCTCTAGCAAAATAATTTTCAGTTTGACAAAATATATGTTATATTTTTCTCATGCTGCATGAATCGTACTACTTTGCTGAATATTTTGGTAGTGTGTGTAGACTTTTTAACGAGTTCTGCATAATTTGCAGTTGGGCGCAGTGCTCCATTGAAAACCACTGCACTTCTAGCTAAAACTAAAGAAAGAAGGATTAAAAGCTTTTCACGATAAAGTGAGCATGTTTGAAATCAACCTTCGAAAAAAGTCACTGCCCCTACCTGTGCATATATTTTAACGGCGTACTGTGGGACATGAGCCCAGTTAAGTTGGTAGCAATGGATGGGAAGTAGTTCCACATCTTAACGTCGAATAAAAAGTGTTGGGTAACCATTTGTGATAACTTAAATTAATTTATATTGCTTAATGTTGATTTAATGCATCGAAGTGTAAAATTGGCCAAGATTTGTAAATAATATACTTTTATAATAATTTAACAGTTTCACTTGGCCGACGTATGAACAAAGTGGCAAGGCCCATGGCAATGCTAATTTCACATACGGCGGAAGAATATACAGCGTGCGTAGGAGGACATGAGCAGGACTTTCAAAAGTGCTCATTTTACCGTGAACAGCCTAGATGCTGGTTGGCCACTCTAACTTCGTGATAGATTCTTTCACGTCGTCTGCAGGGATGTTTCGAACAAGAAGGGTTAGCAGTGAACGTGAAATACAGTTCGTTCGCTTTCGATTGATTTATTTGCATTTTTAACATTTCTTCAATGGCATTGTAATATCACTAAACTAATGAAATCACCACATACCACATTATTTAATCTCGGGTGCAGCAAATTGAACAAAGCTGACAACTTAATGGACTAAGCGAGAATAATTTAACTGACCAGTAATTTATCAGTGAATATTACGAAGACGCATATATATATATATATATATATATATATATATATATATATATATATATATATATATATATATATATATATATATATATATATATATAGGTGATGCCGGTACATTGTAACGATTATTCCCGCCTTTGCATATCTGTATTCATAATGAATTTCCATTGCATGAATAATTCGCAGGAAAAGAAGATAACTAGTAATTTGTGTCCGCATATCTGGCAAATTTTCCCTTTTCTTTTTCACACCTGGAAAACGGTTGATTATTGTTCTACGTAGTTTCGCCGTATCACTCCAAATGTGCCGGCGCGCCAGCTTTCCTTCCTAATTTTGTTCCAATATCTGCAAATTCGCTGTTTAGCTGATGTACGAAATAATTGCAGCGCTGTGAGATAACGGCTATTTTAAAATAGTTGTATGTTGGTTTACAAGAGTGATATTCCGCACATTTGGACGTTCAATTTGGACGAGTCCCGTTTCGCGTATTCGCGTTTTAATTAGTATCGCAAAAATGGTAAGTAATTAAAATAACTAATTTTTTTTTTAATCAAATGAAATTCCATACGGCGTATGTAAATTTTTCTGTTTTATTACATTATTTTTTTCAGTGGGATTATTTTTAATAGAAAAAAACCCAACATTTTATGTGTCATAATGTATTCATCTGTGCGATATAACCTACATGGATCTAAGGCGATTGCGACGATTTGTATAGTCCATTCACAGTTACTTCAAACTTTTTCTAGTTCGTCCGCCGCATGCAAAGTCTAGGAAATTAGACCAAATGGAGAATGCATCGTATTTGTGCACGTTCAATTCAATAATATATTGCATGAGAACTCTTACTAGGGATTACCAACATACCTATTTTCTCACAGTTTTGTTCATACACTGTTAAAAAATTCCGTATATTTACGGAATGTTTTACGGAAATGTACAGTGTATATACGAAGAGGCAATCCGTAATGACGAAAAACGGAGTTAAGTGCGTAAATACAAAATATGGGAAGTCTCCGTATTCCCTTTGGCTTCGAGTTACGGGGACGAACAATGCCGATTCTACACGAAGCTTTCTTCGCCGCGGTAACAAGAAAATTACTATCGTTTCTGCGACAGTTAAGGTTATCCACGCGACTATGACCTATTCTTTCAAACATTAAAAAATTTCATCAGGAGTCTGTAATATTTGGCAACAGTAAAATTGCACTAAATTTAATACAAACGGAATGTTTGCTTTTGATTTTTGAGAAGAAATGTAAAAGTTATACGACAGTTTTGTAATGAGAGTAGTGGGTGAATTGTTAGAGTCGTGGACTGGTAGTTTTTTGAGTCGGGTTCAAACCTCGCTTAAGTATAAAATATTGTAACTTTTTTAGTATAATTTTTTTATACTCGTAAATTACAGAAAACTAGCTTGGGAATTAACGGAGAGGTTCCATGAAATTTACGGAGTGTCCGTTTCTGAAAATCAATGTGTCCGTAATTTTGCTGAGAGTTTACGTACACTTCTGGATAAATTTTCACCGGCATTTTTCCGTAAAATGAAGGAGATTTTTTTTTTTTAACGGTGTATTGATTATAAATGAAACACAGCCAAACTAATTTTTTTTTTTTCCCCAAGGTACAGGTCTCCTACAGGGTGGGGTATACGCAGACTAGGGGCCACAAGAAGCGGACGTCTTGATAATACGCGCCGTGTTTGGGAAACACGGGACGTGTAAATTATGGCCGGCGGGGCTGCAAGTGAGGTCTTATCACAGCCAGCCGCCGTCGGGTCATTGTTAGACGGGGGCGAGGGTCAGGATCAGCCTTCGGCAACATTAGGGCGACGGCTCTCCAATTACACTTTCAGACTGTTTAGAGATAGCCCCGCGTTTCGAAGCAACTAAACCATCAATGCTCAGCTATCGAAACTAAGTAGCAAATCATACGTTGAGCTCCCCCGAAGTAATGTGAAATAAACGTAATGTTAAAACGTATTGTAATCATAACGTAAACGTGTTACGTTGAACAGGTTTCAATGCAGTAACGTTAAGTTAGTTCTTCCTCCGAGTTCGCTTCCCCCACTTAACCCTTTCAGACGCGGTGTCATCAGTTGAGGCCATTAAAGGTAACAGTGTTTTTTTTTTTTTTTATTACATATACTTCCACAAAGGCCTATTTTGCCCATTTTAGTATCATTATTCTATGGTTTTAGATACTAGTGTCGTCTCTGGAGCTTAGAATTAACTAATTTAAAAAAAAATATTCGGAATTTTATCGGAAAACCAGAAAATTAAATCGGGTCTGAAAGTGTTAAATTGAACGGCCCCCCGTGTGGGGCCGTTACGCACATGATCTGCCAGCAGACAGATGTCTGTATCGTTCGCCGACGAGGAAAGTTGGTACGTGTAACAGGGTTCTGATTCCATCCCGCCTGAAGAGTCCTTATTTCAGGATACTATAACAGCCGTCCTGAAATCTAGTCTTCTAAAACGTCTGGATGTGCTTGGCGTCGCACTCGTACAATGTCATTGGTGTGTATAGGCTGTTCACGACAAGGTGGGCACTTTTTAAGGTCCTAACAACAGGCATTGATCGCTAATAAAACATATCATATTGCAACCTCGGGCATTACATTTTGATGGTGGTAAAATGTATACACTGTGTTTATTAGTCACATTGCAATGTTTGTATTAAAAAGCAGAAGGAATATGGAAATTCAGAAGGGCCTTAAAAAGTGCTCGCTTTACCATGAACAGCCTATACCAAAGTGTACCTCGACTCAGCCGTCCATGAGTCGAAGGTCCAGTGGCTGTGTTCCCGTGTCCACCTCGATCGTAGAACTTTACGACGTGTAATGAACCGAGGTACTCACTCTAGTGATACGTCAGCTTCTGTACTCCGTAGCGAGGAGATGGTTCTGGATAGGGATAGGTCGATACTACATTTTCTCGATACTCGATACCAAAACATTCTCACGATACTCCATACCAATACTTTTCTCGTTGCCAAATTTAAATTGTCATGAACACGAAATCTCTTGGCCAAGAAGAATGCTCGTTTTACTAGTGTCGTTGACACACACTGAAACTATATAAAAGAACCCACATTACACTGGAAACTCGACCCACAAAGGCTTTTTGTAATGCTTGCGGGAAGCTTTGGAATACTTGCTGCCAGCCGAGATAAATATGGCACGCTTTTCAAAAGTATCGTACGCATCCCGAAAATTATGGCACGCTCGTACTATAATCACGGCACGAGAAAGTGAGTACTATATAATAAAATTATGGTACGATTTCCGAAAGTATCGTACATATTACGAATGATATGGTACGCTCGTACCATAGCTATGGTGCAATAAAATGGGTGTTCGAATTCGATACTTTTGGATATTCTCGTGCCATACTCGAGGGTATCGAGGTATCGCGGTATCGAGGATCCCATCCCAAGTTCTGGACGGTAAGGTTGGTCGCATGTCGTGGTCCAGCACTGAATTGGCGAGTTGATATGCTGTTCTGTGGTCTGTCTATATGTTGTTACCAACTGAGCTAGCGGTCGGTAGACCCTGTTATCGATACGTTGTACGCCATGGCAGTTGTGGTTGGTTCTACCCGAATCCATGAACTCAAGACTCAACCTCCTGACATGACGGCCCGTGAAGATTCCAGTCTCTGCACGACTTCGAAGATGCGAGTGCCTCACAGATCTGGCACTAATGACCTGGCTCTGAGATCTGGTTTCTTCCCCGTTCTCTTCTCAACTATAACTCAGACGTCTGAATCATAGACTAAAGACGAGGTGGACTGATCTCGCTGGCTGCGCACAACCAATCTCCGTGTCCCAACATTGAACTGCTTTTATGCCAATACAGCTTGCAAAAATGGCGTGGATTGGGTTTGAGGTTAGAACACTGTTTAGTAAACAAGTGATTTTGAGATGTTTTTATACTTCCTCTAATCGATTTGTAATGCTTTCTGTGTAAATTCAAACCGGTTAAAGTATTTTATTAATATAATAGTGCTTGTCGTTTTAAAATTAACATATAAGCAAACACTTTCATCACTGTTGACCATGTGACTTTGACAGTTGTGCAGGATTGGGGTAGGTCAATGTTGGGTACGTGCGCAGAAGACTAATAAGGGGTCTACCTCATATTTAGTATATGATCTGAATAATATTTGACGGCATCCCAAACACCCATGCTTAGCTGGTCACTATTCCATTCTACGAGGCGACCACAGTACAATTTCGCCAACACCAGATGTCTCTAATTCAACTGCTAATGAGCGTAAAGTGTGTAGGGCATATGGCGAGGGGGGGGGGGGTGTCGACGTAATCTCAGTCTATAGTCCATTCCCGTTTGGAAGCGACTTATGAAAATAAACCTTTTAAAAAACTCTCTAGGCAAAACATGCCAACCTGTTTTTTTTTTTTTTTTCAGTAACCTGTATTCCACAAATATATAACACTATGGTTAACTTTAGAGTACTGTATTATTGAATAAATTAAACTTTTAATATCTTCTATAACTTGAAGTATTTATTTATTTTTAAATATTAATTATCAACAGCGAGAGCAGCAACGTGTTGCCAACGGCCGATAAGAAATAGTTCACAGTTAAAATATTATTTTAACCTGGTTTTTTAGTATACTATTTGTAAATTAAACGGTGCTTATATAAATATTTAAATATATAGGCAGCCCCGATGGCAACATAACTCATTTTTACCGTTTAAGTTAACCGCGGAAAATATCGTGAGTAGGCCGTAATGGTACGGTGTTGTTTTATCGAGCGAGAAAGCAACTGTCTGTTGAGTGAGGCTTCTCTCTCTCTCTCTCTCTCTCTCTCTCTCTCTCTCTCTCTCTCTCTCTTTGATATCCCCCGAAACTTAACCCGTCACAACCCAGATGCACTGAGCCGAGAAGGCAGATTTGAGGATACCGTCATGCTAAAATTCAATTCGAGAACGGATTTGCGCTGTCGCGAATTTTTGTTAGTGTGTGAGTGTGTAGTTTAGTAGTAGTGTTCTTTTCAATTTTCGGACAGCGTGGCGGTTTCAAAATTGCAAAGTTCCCGGTGATTACCTGAGATTAAAAAGAGCCGATTTAGCTTTTTGTTTGCGGGGGCTAAAGTAGCTTGGATAGAAAGTAACGCTCCAGGCATGACCTTTTAATAGGTATCGGCCACCTGGAGGGGAGGTTTGGAGAGGCCAGCGCCGATTCCACCGGGAACTTTGTCTTTGTTTCTTTAACGCTCGGGAAGTTTCATTTCGCTAGTACGTGGTGAAATTGTACCTGTTTTCAATTGTAGCATATTTCATACTTATTACAACAAAATAATGGTTTTTGAATTTGTAATTTACAACTGAAAAGAGATGTAATGTTTGAATACTTATTTTAATATATTTAAATATGATAGCAGGGCAGAAAAAAAGTGAAGTTGGCAGACGTGGCTAGCCATGTCATGGCGTGTTGCTGTTTTATCAAACGAAGTGTAAATTATACTTACTCCGAAAAATACTCCAAATTACCACATCACGTTTGTAGACGTGTTTTTCAAACGTACCTTAGCAAGTTACGATGTTCCGATAAATATGTGTTACCGCAGCAGTAATAAATATACTGTTACGTGTGTTTCGTTAACTGCTGCATGTGAAATAGCGTGGCGTGGCTGTTTGGTGATAGTTACGCTGGATCTGTGTGCGCGTGATTTAAAATATTTGATGTGAACTGTTTATACGTTGTAAATGTGAACTTTTTTTAATGTCGAAGTTATTTATTTACATCCAAGTATGTTTATTTATCACAACGTTGTACCTTTGCCCTGGGTGTTTGAAACACATTCGTGTAACGTGATTTACCACCAATCCCAACAAAATAACCAAGCCCAGCCCCAATAAATTTCAATAAACCTAATACGCAGTAAGTAGCAATACATATAAATACGAGTGGAATAAAAGTTACGGTAGGCATATTCGAGTTCACCGCTATATTTTAAGTTTCTATAACAAAAAAAACGAGCGACACTAGTTGCATGCTTGATTTTAATGTCGCTTTTTCGTTGGACTCTCTATTCCTTCGTTATTCGAACTGAGGCCGTCATTTTAAAGAAATAACCCAAGACATATCAGTAACAAAAAGTTAAATACTACAGTTCATTACCCCGCAGTTGTAACAGTATTTAACACAGTCGCGGCAAAATATTAACGTGCATTACGTGTAATGTGCTATGTCGTGGAAAACATATATGTTAATGTAACGTAACCGTTAGAACTATCGTTAATTCATGTATTTTTAAAACGTCATAAAGTTGACCTAAATAATGTTATAGGCCTAAACTGTGAATATTCGTACGAAATGGTTTTTGAAATAGACCTAAGACAGAATCCTTTGAAAAGCTGTAAACTGTAAACAACACATTTGACAGGTATAAACGTAGAAGTCACATTTCAATGTTTATTTTTAGGTGTAGCGAAAGTATACGAACACATGTACACACACATTGGCGTGTAAACATTGATTTTGACATATGCTACATGGCTGGCAGTCACATGGCAATGTTTGTTTACATTTGACGGAAGGATACGAAACGGGCCTGCAAGTAGATATTTAGCAGGGCTCCGAGAAAGTTGCTTCCAATGGGGAATCGGCTATTGTCACGTGACCGGCAGTGTAAGTAAATTTATTATGGGACTCCATACGGGTTTGAATGGTGGTTTAATTTCGCTCCAGGGGCTGCGGCGGCTGAGCGAACGACATATTAGAATTTTCCCCGAGATGTCACTTTTCGCAGGCCGACAATGTATAATTGATGTTGCACGGCCGTAGTGTGTCTGCGTCGGGATAGACGCAGCACCCGTTTATTTAAGCTGATTAGATGGTGGCGTACCCATCAGGCGATACTCGTCTCCGTTACGATTTGCAGCGTCCAAGAGAGGGGGGGAGAGAGAGAGAGAGAGAGAGAGAGAGAGAGAGAGAGAGAGAGAAAAGAGAAAAAAAAAAGTTACCTGCGTTGGGCGCTGCCTACCAAGACTACAACAGTGTTCAGTCAAATGTTACTGTCTTCAGATGAACACATTTGTGGAGTATGGTGTTCTGTAATAACTCGGTTGTCCTTCGGATACATCGTGACTGTCTTTATACAGAGTGTCCCAGAAAGTAGTTTCAAGCTGAAGCAAGGAGGTAGAGGATCTCAAGATCTATCCGAAACGCCCCCTAGGTATATTAAGCAATTATTGATAGTTATAGGGCTATGAATTTTTTCTCGATATTTTGGGTTTTACTCGCAGTTCTATGATAAATATTGGTATGCTTACACGAAAAAATTGTGACAGACGCTTGAATATTTTTTTTCGTATGCTCTTGAGGTCCTCTACCTCATTGCTTCGGCTTTATACTCCTTCCTGGGACATCCTGTATAGATACACCAACAAGCGAGAGAACCCGAGTGAGGAAGAAAATGTAATGGCATTCTGCTCCAGAAAAAAAAATAGATTTATCGTTATTACACAGAAAAATAAGCAGAATCGTGTACATTTAACCCTTTCATGCCCAGTGTAGGCGATTGTATAGATGTTGCACAGGAAGGTAATATTTGTCCAGTACTGTACTTCGCGAGGCTTGGTGCCCAACATCTTACCTCGGGTGTCTGATTCGTAAACCGGGCTACTGTCCTACATTATGACTGGTTCATATCACTTATCAGTGAACACAAAGACTAAAGCTTATTGGACGTGATGACGAAACGAGTACTTTGCCAGTTTAAGTACAGAACTTATCAAAAAATTTGTAAATTTGTAATTTATAGTGCCAGAGACCATAGATCGGTGTGGGAATGAAAGGGTCAAATAACGTACTTTGTTTTCGCTAGCAGAACTCGGCCACGAGTTCTGTGCTGTCATCTAGAGATGCTTAGAACTAGGTCTATATGACAGGTATGTCACAGAGAGGATTAAATTAATTTCACAAGTCCATATATTTGATAACTCATAAAATAAACGTAAGAAGTGATAAAACACATTTTACAATAGCAAAATAATTATATTTCAGTAAGCAGGCTGTTGATTTCAGAACAAAGCATTCAGCGTCGCCAAACCTAATTATTTACACAAAGATATCAATAAACAGATGCCTTGTAGAATACCACAAACAGGCTGTTATGAGTAACTGTATGAATTACTATCGTTATCATAAAGACACTCACAGTAGGTAAAGGCTGTTCACGATAAAGTGAGCACTTTTGTACTCAACCTTTGAAAAAAGTCACAGCTCGTACCTGCATATATTTTAACGGGCGCAATGAGTGACATACGCTCAGTAAATTTGATAACAATGGAAGTAAAGTAGTTCATTTCTTAGTGTCGAATAAAAAGTGTTCGGAGACCATTTGTGATAACTGAAGTTATTTCTTCCGCTTACTTTTTTTTCAATGCATCGAAGTGTAAAAATGAGCCGATTTGTATAATATTTACTTTTCTGATAATTTCACAGTTTCAATTGACCGACGCGTATATAAAGTGATGAGGCCCGTAGCAATTTTAATTTTATATAAGGCGGAAGAATACGTAATGTGCATACAACTAGATCTTAAACATGACTTTCAAAAGTGCTTATTTTACCGTGAACAGCCTATATTATTAAGAAAGCTGGAGTTACAGAAAATGGCCCCAAGATGTATTTGTGCGTCCGAGGCTCAAGACACACTGGACCGCTAAGGGTCACCCAGGCACGCGCATGTGCCTACTTGTAGTCTCTAAGTGCAACACACTAAACTGGCTTACGGTATTAACTTGTCTCTGTGAGACTTGCAGTGTTGAACACGTAATTTTTTTTTTTTTGTGATTTAAAAATAAATAAAAATATGCTATGCACGTACCTCTACTACTTAAATGATCCTTTACTAAAAGTTTTCATGTCTAAAAGTTATTGAGGAAACGCGTTTGGACATTTCACATGGCAGAAATAAAAATCGAAAAATATTATTCGGGCTTGGAAAGTTACTTAAATTTTGTTAGTCAAAAGAGGTCCATTATAATTTTTAGTAATATGTTGTTTGCTGAACATCTGCTTACTATTTATTCTATAAAAAAAAAAAAGAATTAATTTGCAGCCCTCAACTCCCTTCCCACAATCCTAGCCTCCACCAACTAACACATTGGTTTAGTTTGTTCTTATTACTTTTTTAAGTAGTACTTTGTCCTGGCCGTAATTTACCAGCGGTTCTTCGCTTACCATTTAAAAAATATTTCTTCGCAAAATTAATGTCTTTGGCAGCCTGTCCTTAAATTGTGCATACAATCGTCTTTGTGGCAGCCTGGTTAGGTTTTATTTATCTCTGAACCGTAGAAAAAGGCCATCCATTGTAACTTAAATAATTTATTTACGACTATGTGATAGCACACTTTCCCCCATTTTGATTACTAGTTGGATCATTGCATTTCCTAGATGATGTGCGCGTACGTATTTTGTGCAATTTCATACGAGCGTATTGAGTGTTTTGTCTCTTCAACGACTTCCATTGTATTTTACAGTAATTTCTTTCACTTGTTGCGTACAATTAAAAATTATTGCTCGTAAGAAAATTTGGTTTTCACTTCTACGCGCGTATTTCAGGTTTTTTTAAAGTTATGAATTCGTTTCCTCAATGGACATTTATTAATTGAAATTGAAATTGATAAATGTCGGGTGGCGGTACAATAGTCCTGCGATATATTTAAAACGTCCACGTTTTGCTATCCCTCGTCGCAAATCAGCTGGTTAAAATGAGTGTAAGTGATAATAAACGCTTGACGTGGAACGAGAAAGAAACACAGGCATTCAGACGAAACGCTGCATTATAGCTGTGCAAAAGTTGTTGTATTAAAAAATTTCAATAATATTTATTTATTTGGGCACGCGAAACTTTTGGCCAGCTCACTGAAATGTGCGTAAGAAATTGTAAGTTTTTTTTCCCGAAAATTGTGGCCGCGTACTATTCACATCTCAACTTCCATAAATGCAGTGTTGTGTTAACTGTATAATACAGTCGAAATTAAGACTTCACAGAATACAGTTTTTCTTAACCTGCACAGCTATATCGACATTTTTTTTTACAATCATCGTGTCTATACTGAAAATAAATCTTTATAAATTCTGAAGAAAATTTCTTGAATAGGGACGTGGCAGAACAGTTGAAGTAGTGTGGGATACACATCACTTGCCAGTTACGCAGAAGGGGCCACGGTGGCTGGGCGGCTAGCCTGTCAGCCTCCCACCAAGGCGATCCGGGCTCAATCCCCGGCCGGGCCACTCCGGATTCCCACAAGTGGGAATCGTGCCGGACGATGCCGTTGGTCGGCGGATCTTCTCGGGGATCTCCCGCTTCCCCCGTCCCTTCATTCCGGGGCTGCTTCATATTCACCTCAATCACCCTCATCGACTCTGAAGACCTCGATGTCAAGAGCCGCCCAAATCTCTCCACTCAGCTACGCAGATATCGATTTCCGCCTATTTTGCCGACAGAATTGTAAAAAGATATTGCATGGACTTTTATCTAACGTACTAGACAAATTTTCACATAAAATCACGCGTTTGAAGGAAAACTACTAGTAAAAGAAAAAACGGCCGCGTCGCGGTTTTTCCATATGGTAGTTTTGGCAGTTATTTTTTTGTCAGGGCGGGAGAAATGTACAGGAAACAAAAACCAGCGTGTATTTAATTTTTAGTATGTGTCCAGACCTGCTCATCTTAACTCCCTTGACGAGAACTCCAGCTACGATCAACTTCGATCTAGTCGGGGGCAAACAGCCAGCTTCAGGCACCGTCCGCTCGCGTATAAATCCCGAAACAATTTCCCTGAACATCTCTCGAGCAGGCGTTGAGGGAGGACGTTAATTGGTGGCGGGAAACTTACCGAAGAGAGAGGGAGAGAGAGAGAGAGAGCGAGAGACGATCAGAGACGGAGCGATGATCTAAAAAGAAGCAAGAAAAAAAAAGAATTCCAATTTAAACAAATCAGGACATCCATTCCTACGCCGGATACGTGCGCTGGTAATTAGTTTAATCTGCGCCTAGCAGACTCTCGGGGGCGTCGGTAAGAAATGAGAACCAGCGGGTGAGTTGGAAGGGGATAGGAGTTTCTTGTGGCGCTGGTGTGACGGGTTGAAGAGGGTGGGGTCGTACTTTAAGGGTGTGTGTGTGTGTGTGTGTGTGTGTGTGGGAGGGTTGCTCGCCCCTCCTAGAGCTGAAAGTTTCGCCCCGCTAACGAGGGGGGCGTCGACCAGAAGTGCGAAATAAATCCAGGCTACTGTCCAAACCTACCCTCTCCTACCCTCGCTGGGACTGCCTTCGCCTCTTCAGCTGCTGCGTCGACGATGGCGGATGCTGCAGGCTCCGGCTCTCTGGACCAGAAGGGAAGAGTGGGGGTGTGAGTGGCGGAAACTGTGCATTAGAACTCTTGAAATTATGCGGCGCCGAAGAAGAAGCTACGCGCTGCTAACCCGGCATCCTGCAAACACGTTCGGACTGTCTCTTCAGAGTTACTTGTAACTCACGAGAGGTTTTCTACTTGTTTTCCTCCAGCATGCCATCTACTTTTGAGCGAGTGAGTGAAGAGATTTGGGCGGCTCTTGACACCGAGGTCTTGAGGGCCGATGAAGGTGTTTGAGGTGAGCATGGAGCAGCGCCGGAATAAACGGGCTGGGGAAACGGGAGATACCCGAGAAAACCCACCGACCAGCGGCATCGTCCAGCACGATTCCCACTTATGGAAATCCGGAGTGACCCGACTGGTGATTCAACCCGTTTCGCCTTGTTGGGAGGCAAGCAGGCAAACCGCCCAGCCACCGCGGCCCCTATCTACTTTTGAAACCACCCTTTTTAAAAATACCATCTACCCATACCTCATAAAATTTGGCTTAACCCTTTCATTTCAAACATTCATTTATAATTTTTAGTGTTGCGAATCAGTCACCCAGTGTGCCCGTTAAAATATATGCAGGTAGGATCAGTGCTTTCTCTATAAGGTTGATTTCAAAACTGCTCACTTTATCGTGGACAGCCTTTACCTTACGTTACGCCCAGCGCTTCCGACTTGGAAAACAAATTCAACAGAATTTTTCATTTACGGGAAGAAAATTGTAGCAATGCGCAGTGCAGTTGCAGGTGCTGCCCTAAGCGTGTATTCCTTTAATACGCGTGGGGCCGCTGTGGTGAAATGGCTAGACTACCCGCTTCCCACCTAGGTGATCCGGGCTCGATTCCCGGCGGGGCCGCCTCCAGACCCCCGCACGGGGGAATCGCACCAGATGATGCCAATGGCCGGAGGGCCCTCTCCGGGATACCCTACCCTGCTCGCCTCACCCTCATCGGCTCTCGAGACCTTAATTTTAAGAGCTGCCAAAATATCTTCGCTCGTTCACTTTAATATGCGTCCTAAAAATTTATACAAAAAATTTGTAAAAGAGAGTATTATTTTAATTCTCGTGAATAACAAGACATCAGAAGAAGTTAAATTTTTGTTTTATAAAGGACTGATGCAGTCTCGAACGGGCTCCTGCTGTGATCTACCAACGTGAATCCAGGTGTAGAATCGTCCCTTACGGACACGCCGAGAAACAAACAAAGGATGCGTATTTTCGGACGGAATGCGGAATTCAAACGACTCGTCGGGAACGGATAGCTGTTTAGGTTTGGTGATCACTGAAAGTGAAAATAAGAAAAGGGAAGTGAAGAAAATACAGTTTTTTTTTCTACGGGTTGCTCACCTCGGCTGAGAGAAAACAAAGCTTGCCTATATTTAACAGCGGGAGGGAATTGGTTTTTTTTTTTTTTTTTTTTTACGAGGGAAGGAGGGCTTTTCTATCGTCTCTCTGCGGGTCGTTTGTCGTCGCGGACCGCGATTGTCATCTGTTTCTAGTTTGTCTTTCTGGCGTCTGCCTCGGAGAAGGGCAGTTATTTTAAGATCAATCATCCCCATCAGTTCTGAATCGATGTGATGTTTTATTGCCTATAAATGCCTTCTAATTCTGAACACCGATCAAACGCTCCTGTACCGACGGGCAGAAAGGCCTGACAATGGATTTTAACTTGTAGCAAGCTTCGTACTTCTTAAGGCCAACGTCTTAAGTCACAATGTCGTGAAATATTATCACTTCTCGCAAATTTCTGGTCCGTCTAATCCATGGACTAAAGATGAGGTATAGGTTGTTCACGGTAAAGTGAGCACTTTTGAGGCCCTAGTTACTTCCTCCTTTCAGCCATTTTTTATACTTTAACCATCATTTCAAATAAATATTTCCATGTAAGTAATAAACACAGAGCGTATATTCCCCCGCACTCGGAAGTTAACTTCTAAGGCTAAAATAAATATATTTATTGACTATTATTCCAAGTGAGAGGGCTCTCAAAAGTGCTTACTTTACCGCGAATAGTCTATATACCGATCATCGTCATCTGAGTACAGACCCGAAATCTGCTCAATAATAGCCAAAAACAAATGTCGAACTCACGTGTTGGCTCAATGATGTGACGTTTGTTTACATTTGGTTTTGTTCTCGAAACCCGCGTTTTTACGAACAATAATGGCATCTTGCGAAACTTGATTTTGTACACCGATACGTCCAAAGCAAACGGGCAGGGTCTAGCATCGTGCAGGCCATCCTCTAGCCTGGCGAAATGCGGCGACACATCATAGATTCCACAAGCGGACGAATCACCTGTGGAGAGATGTCGACCTATGCCTTCTGGATAGCTACCCGTAGTTCCCTGCTTTTTATAGGTGCAGGGTCTTGTGTATTATTGAACACCCCCCCCCCCCCTTCCACGTCCCATAACAAACTCGATGTGGCTCACATAGTTTATTCGCGGCTACTTCACACTTTTTGAATTTAACCCCATGTATGACGTGTTTGGTTAGTTCCTAAATATGCCACGTATAACAATCGTGTTATACTTCTGTTAGTATAATAGTGCCTTATTTTTGGTTAAATTGAACTTTTACTTATGTTTGACCTATAAATAATGTTTCATTCATATTTAATATAGGCTTTTCACGGTAAAATGAGCACTTTGAAAGCCCTGCTTGAGATCGACTTGTATACGCGTTGTGTATTCTTCCGCCTTATGCAAAATTAACATTGCCATGGACCTCGCCACTTTGTTCATGCGTCGGTCAAATGAAACTGTGAAATTATTAGAAAAGTTAATATTTTACAAATCTGCCAATTTTTGCACTTCGGTGCATTAAAACATACAGAACGTGAGAGAAATAATTTAACTTGTCACAGATGGTTACCTAACAGTTATTGTTCGATGTTAATATATGGAACTACTTTCGCCTCCATCGTTACCAACTTTACTGGGCACGTGCCACTTATTCCTCCCATTAAAATTTACGCAGGTAGGGGGAGTGATTTTTTTTCTAAGGTTGATTTCGAAAGTGCTCACTTTATCGTGAACAGCCTTTACCGATGAAATACATTGAGAAAACAAGTGTGTTGGTAATACCTAGTAAGAAATAGTTCCCACGCCAAATATAATCAAAACCGACCGCGCACGAATGTGGTGCGTTGTCCTTTTGGTGTAAATTTCTAAGACTCGGTTAAGCTTTGTTGGCATGGGGCGGAGGAATATTCAGGAAGCAGAACTTTAGCATGGCTTCAGAAAAGTAAGGAGTAACCACGAATGCGCTATATCAGGCGGGACGAGGCGGCCATAGAAGTCGTTGAAACTCTCCAGAATGCTCCTCGAACCAGTACTGGACGACCTCGGCCTGATGACGCGGCTGGAATATCCCCATTGTTTGTATGGGTAAGTTAAGTCCATCGAAGATTGCAACGCCATTATCAGCACGTTGTAAGAGAACAACTGATACAGATCCGGACACTTCCGAGACGCATTGTCTTGGCGACGTCACTGACTATTAAAGGCTGTTCACTATAAAGTGAGCACTTTTGAAATCAACCTTTAAAAATATTCACCGCTGGTGGGTGTATATATTTTAACGGGCGCGCTGAGTGACATTGTGCCCAGTAAGGTTGGGAACGAAGGGTGGAAAGTAGTTCCATATCTTAACGTCGAATAAAAAATGTCAAGTGACGATTTGTGATAACTTAAAATTACTTATTTCACTTTGTGTTTTTTTTATGCATCGACGTGTAAAAATGCGTATACTTGTAAAATATTTATTCTAAAAATTTCACAGTTTCGCTTGGCAGACGCCTGAATAAACTGAACGTGTTTACAAGTAGATCTTATGCAGGACTTTCAAAAGAGCTCTTTTACCGTAAACAGCCTATACCTTTACATACTGCAATTCCATGACTTTAGCTCGTCAGTGTACACTGTAAAAAAAAATGTTGTACTATTACAAGAAAAATCCTTGGAAATTCAGTTGCCCAGAAAATGCTTTGTAAAAATTACAAGTAATCTTCTTGTAAAATTTTCAAAACATATATTTGTAATATTACAATTGGCAGTATTGAGAAGTGTACAAGATTTTTTTTTCTTCTAGAAAACAAATTAGATAAATTAATAACAGAAAATAACTAAAAAAAAAATTAACTTTACCAGCACGGGGACAAGATCCTACAGCTCTTTTATATAAACATAGCCGGCACATTTAATCACAAGGCCAACTTGACTTACAAACTTGTATATATTTACAGTAAATATTCCAGCATACATCTACAACATATTGTTGAGGTCATGGTTAACAAGAATAGGTACATTTATTTCATTGTAAGAGTTCTGTTGTTGAGTTTAGATTTTTACGGCTCTTAACAACGAGGTATTGAGAACCGATTTAAGAGTTCTGTGTAGCTACGAAACATTAACAGTAAATGAATAATACGGTCACGTTTCCGAACAATTATTTGAGTTGTTTAAATTTTTTTACGTTATTTAAACTCGTACTTCATTTCTGTTTGCACGCAGCTACACTTTGCATCACCCATAGTTTTTGCACAAACAGCTATATACGGTTTGACGTTGTAGAGTGTCCGCCCATTTTGCTGACACTGGGTCAGTTTAGTACGAACCTTTCTTGGGGTATATTTCGAATACGGCCATTGTAGTTTTACAAACGAGTAGTTTTACAAGAGAAAACTTTGTAGTGTGACAAGCATTTGTAAAATTACAAAGAATTCCTCAGGAAAAATTACTATTGTTCAGAGCATAGGACTGACGTTACAACTTATTCAAAATCAGTGTGCCGATATCACAAAGCACTTATTTATGTAAACGTTGTGCTAACATTTATATTCGAAGCCGCGTGGTTTCGATTGTTGTAGTAAGAAATGCATTTCAGTGTCCGGACACGGAGACGGATCCTGCGCAGCGGACATGCTTAGCTCTACCCCCATTAACCCTCCACGACTTACTCAGCCAAAATAGGTATTTACGAATTTGCCGAATAAATACGCGATTAATCAGTCAAGTGATTTGCACCATTTCAACGACTTACGTTATCCACGGTGACCTAGGGGTTGTATTATTATCATCACCACGTTGTTAATCAACCACAGTGATTCCATGTAGATTTCCAGCAATTTTCGAATCCGTATTTTCGCTAGTGGAATAATGGCCGGTCGTTGCCGATTGGCTGGGTTTCCACAAACAATTCAGTCTGTATCTGCTCCTCTGACACCTCGTTTCACCTCAATTTTTCTCCAAGTGTGCGGGGAAGGATATGTGTATCCGCTTTGGGCCGACATACCGACCACACTAAACTCCAACCTCATTATATCCATGTTAACTCTGACTTAAAAGCGTGCAAGGGTTTACTTCCTGTGTGGAGTTATTCATCTGAAGAAATTTTCAATGCTCTCGACGTGCTATTATACCCATTTAGGCCATATTTCACGATAGTTTTTTTATTTTCAGGATCTGAAAGAAATTTATATATGGACAACACAAATGAAATTGTCTGTAGTCAAATGATTATAGTTTTAAAAATATAGCACCGAAAAGTCTGACATTTTGGAATGTGGGATCCTGTCTATGCTCCCAAGTAACTTTGCCAAACAAATCACATGTCATGTGATCAACATCACACACACACACACACAACATAGTAATTAAGTACCAAGATATTTAACAATCGCTACCCGGATACTGGCATCCTGAATATATTTTAAAGTAGGTACTGATGTTTTTGTTGGCACGTTTTTATTCATCCGTGAGAAACTAATATTAGAATTTATTAGTTTCTCTTGGACAAATAAGAATGTGTAATCGTAACAGAACATTACCTGGGAACAACAGGGGCAGAGAGAGAGGGAAAACCGTTGTATTTTAAGCGGACAATATACTTCGACGCCATGCACTTTTCACGTAGCCTACTTCCGGGCAGAGAAGAATTTTTTCTATAGGCTGTTCACAGTAAAGTGAGCCCTTTTGAGGGCCTAGTTGCTTTTTATTTCCGCCATTTTTATCCTTTAATAACCTTTTTTAAATAAATATGGCCATGTAGGTAATAAACACAGTGCAAATATTTCACCGGACTCGGAAGTTAACGTCTAACGCTACAATAAAACATATTTACTGACTATTATTACAAATTAGAGGGCTTTCAAAAGTGCTCACTTTACCGTGAATAGAATATACACATGAGTGTAACTGCACGAGGAGAAAGTCGAGAGGGCGACATGTTATTCGTGCCGTCTCCTGAATATTTCGGCGAAAGCTTTGAGTCGTCGCCGGAGAGAGCACACGAAGCTCTGAAGCCCGGTTGCACCATCGTGTTTCGAAACTCGATCCGAGATCGGATCTAAGATCGACACAGAAAACTGTTGCGACATTCGAGTTTAGAGCTGGACTGGAGATCGAGATGAAGTTCATTTCGAAACGCGGAAATTGGCTGTTCGAAATTTTGATCCGAGATCAGCAGTCATCGTCGAGAAATGTAGTTTGAAAATACGTCAACGGATAGAACTACGTTCGATTGGTTTCTTGGGAAATTAAAACAACTTTATACGCACTTGAATATTATACAGTAGAATTCGTACAACAATAATTCACTTAAAACAGATAAAACGTCGCACATCTAGTTCTATCGAAAGTGAAAAAATACGCCTACTTCCATGACGTCATATATTACGAACCAATAGCAAAATTTTTCTCATTATTAATCTCGATCTGTCAACTTTGGAACCAAGATCGACGAATAGGAGATCCAGAATCATGAAAATTTCGTTGGTGCAACACTTTTACATTCGAACCAAGATTAAACTGGATCCTGGCTCTCAACTAGAATCATTCGATCTCGGATCGGGGAAGCTGTTGGTGCAACCGGGCATGAGTGGGTCAGGTTTAAAGCAAGGAGACGCCTCATCAATCAATCAACAGCGGAAATTCCTGCTCAGCAGTCATGCTCTGTCGCCAACAAGACCCATTGTCCCCCTCCCTACCCCCCCCCCCCCCCATATTTTTCTAATCCCGAAAACCAACCCTTTCACTCGCTCTTTTCCTCACAGCAGTTCGTGATTAGGGAGGGACTTTTTAAGATCGTTTCCATGTTGCTCAGATCAAAGTCTCGGGGAAAGAAACGCATTATTCTTTCTTTCGCCTGTCACTTACTACTCCTCCCTCCTCGCGACGCGACGGGAGGAAATTTATAACGTGACCGCAGCTGGGATGAAAGTGACCTGGACCGACTATATCGTGACTTCGAGTCACGTATAGTTTCGTGCGAGCGGTTGTGGAGACGACCGGATAGTTCTACAATCAGACGCATTCAACCAGACAGTTGCAACCTAGTTTGATGTAAATCAACCCGTTAACACTGCCTGCTACAGGAGTAAAAAGTTGATGGAACACGTGGGTGTAAAAAAAACCAAGCGAGGTTCATATTAAATTGAAGTTAACTAATTTTTTTTTGTGTCAGGATTTATAAATCCGTGGTGCATGTACCAAGTACCTCTTTTACCTACTGCAGAGTAAAGAGTAACACTATAAATACTGGTATATTATGGAAATTAACATTAACATCACCAAATTACTCTAAGCAAGTGCTGGTATCTTAACGGGCCTGTGCCTACGAAGCTGGCAATCGCGAACTTCTACTGGGGAATCATTGTCAAAACGAAATTCCTTCTCATTGCGTCAGTTTTAAAGATAACTATTAAAAAAAAAACACGTTAACGCGATTTTCTCAGAGAATATTGCTACACAAATTTGTTTTGGAAAAATATAATATTTAACTATCTTTTTTTGTTATATATAAATTTCAATATTTACATTTTATAAAAATACATATTAAACAAAAATTAACGTAGCATCATTCCTTAAGGAATTTCGCGTAGAATATACAACGAGCAGGACATGAGCGCTTCAAAGTTATAAATGACGTTTCTGTCGTAGAAATTGTAATCTAGGTTTGAAATACTTTACGAACAGCAATGGATTGTTATTGTGATGCATTTCAACTCAGACTTTAAAAATAACTGAAATAATGACTACGTAAGTTGGATGCGTCGACCGGGTGTTCGCTTCTTTGAAGGAAAATACAAGAAAATAGGTTTATCTCTCTGTGATCGTAATTTCTACCACTGAACTGTTATGCTGAGTTTGGAATTCCCGTCTATTGACTTGGGAGAATTGTATTGTTGCTATGTTTCGGAAACCAGTGTTATATTTGGAGTTATAACATATTAAATTGTAGGCCCTCTATCCGATATAGTTTTTAATAAACATAGTTTCGTAATGAGCAATAATATTACGTTTCCCGCTGTTAAATTGCAATGAAATAACGTAAAAATATTTCCATGTGAAGATAAATTCTAAATATTTTCAAGGGACATGTAAACTCTCCCGCTTTAATACCTTACTTCTAATCAAAGAACAGTGGGCCTTACGGCTATGTTTACGACCAGTACATATTTCCATAACGCAGCGGAGAAAGGCCAATTTCAGCTATGTCGGAGAGCTCGGAAATAATGTTTCTAACGCGCGTCGGTGCCCTGAGAGCATCTTCCACCCCTCGTATCAAGCGTAGGTACTTTCCAGTACATACCACACACGTAAAGTAGTCCCGTAGGAAAACGCGTGTTTCAAGCACTCTGCGATGCAGCTCAATCTCCAGGTGCATATACTTCGTGACGATTTCCTGAGAAAATGTAGGAAAGCTACTGTGAATGCATAGGGCAAAATATAGGCTGTTCACGGTGAAATTAGCAATTTTGAAAGCCCTGCTTAAGATCTACTTATATGCACGTCGTGTATTCTTCCGCCTTAAGTAGAATTAACATTGCCACGGGCCTCGTCACTTTATTCATGCACCGATCAAGTGAAACTATGAAATTATTATAATTGTAATTTTTTTTCTAATTTGCTCGTTATTTACACTCCACTGCATTAAAGAAACATAAACCGAAATCGATAATATAAGTTATCACAAATGATTACTCGCTTTTTATTTGACTTTAAGATATGGAATTACTTTCCCATCCATCGTTACCAACTTCACTAGGCGCGTGGCACTCAGTGCGCCCGTTAACATGTAAACAGTAAGTTTTTTATTAGATTTAAAAAGTGCTCAATTATTTTATGGATGGCCTTTAAGCTTATAGACTACTATGGTAAATTTCCGAATGATTTTTTAGAGTGCAAACTTGCTGGATGATACTTTGCACGTCCGGAGCCTAGAAGCGTTGGAGAGATAATTGCGACCTAGCCATGTGCGTCACATGCCTGATAATCTCTACGCGCAATGCGCCGAACTTGCGTGCAGTAATTCTCTCACCGATTTTTTTTTTCTATTCTCAGAGGTGAACCTATAATTTGATCTATTAAAAATAAGGACTAGGCATGGGACGATTGGTTGGCCCCACCACGAGGTGGCAGTGGTTGACTCCGTATGCTGGAGGGAGGAGGTCTGGAGAGATTCCCACTCTCTTTGACAGGCCGGGCGGTGAGCGGCAACCTGCTCCGGCTGTGCCCTGGAGAGGCACTAGGGGTATGGATGGAACCCCGGCCAGACCACACGCTTGGTTTCTGAGGACGAGGGTCTCAGAACCTCTGTGGTAGAAGGGACGAGGATGCGCGGACGTGCAAAGGCTCGGGCTTGGTGCTGGCCAACGGTCGCATTAATCCTGGCCTTATTGCGTTGAGAGGACGTGATTCCTCTTCCCCGCCTATTGGGAGGCCGAAGCCCGCTAAGGCCGTAAGGCTAAGAGCGCTGCGTAAAAATACAAAATACAAGACCGAGAGGTCTACTGTAATTGTACGTATACACCTGATGTGTGTTAAGTTGCTTGTTATGGATATCCCATGCCTAAAAACTATTGCAAATGCCCGTTTCAGCCCTTTTTCACTTTAAATATTCACATTGCAAACGGAAATAAAACACGAAATCGCGTTTAAGACGTGAAAATTTTCTTAAGCGATAAACGTAAGCAGACGCCGTTCATTAATATTGAACAATTTTTAATTAACTATACGGCTGAACCTCTGCGCGTTGTTTCGGGGTCTGGCCAGACGGGCGTCCTTGACCACAGAGTACGTAAGGATACAGAGGTGAAACAGCCGCTTGTACCCCGAGCTGCAGCCGCACACGCCACCAAAATGGCGGCATTAGCAAGCAGTGTGTTGGGATGTCGTTTGCCAATCAGCACCTCGTGTCCAATTTGTCGGGAGGAAGCCTATCAAACAGCGAGAGTGGGAG